>CM062810.1:183047971-183647971 GCA_031772625.1 Pinus tabuliformis | reverse complement strand
AAACACCTAAACAAATCCTAAGCTGACTGAAAGAGAAAATCTTAAGTTTTTCAAAATTTTGACAGGGTCCGCAGGCCCGCAGTCCACACAGGTGCGGTACCGCTCTATGTGTAAAGCAAAAGTGCGGATAGGTATGCACTATGTTACAAGCAGAGGGTGCGGTCCTCTCCCAAAAGTATGAAAAACAAAAAATAATTCAAGATTAACTAAACCTACCCAATCCCACACACATCAAGCCAAAAACAGAAACAAAAACACAGTTTCTCAAGTCAAAGTAAAAGCAAATCAAAAAATCAAGTCCCCAGCGGAGTCGCCATTTTATCAGGCGGAATGAGTCGTTCTTGCGGACAAGACCGACCTCCCTAGTATCTAATGATATCTAGCAACAAACAAACCAAACAAATCCTATCTTTATCTAAATATGCAATTTATTAACAAAGGCAAACAAGTGTTTTAGGCCTACCTTGGGTCCAATGCAAGTTTGTGGAAGCCTCGCTCAGTTGATCCAAAAGAGCTCCCTTGTAGAGAATCTACAAACACAAACAAGCACACAAATTAAATAGCACCTGAAAAGCCAATATAATAAGCATACTTATCATGATGATCAAGGAATTCATGAAACAAATCACATAAGACAATTTGTTGAGAAAAATGAATCTGATTGTATTAATTTAAATCAAAGAAGAACTTTACAACCTGTGCCTTGATGTTGTACAAGCTCCTCCCAGGGTCCAGCAAGAAGTCTCCTCTACTTTGACAAGTTTCACTCTCTTCCCAATGGAGCCAAAAGGTATGTAATCTCTCCTCTCAAGCTTAACTAGGAAGTCTCAATTCCAACAGCATTTACCCTCAAAAATGTTCAGCTTGTAACCTCTCTAGCAACCAGCCCAATGCCTTAATTTATAGTGCAATGGAGGGAAGTTACTAGGTCCACCTTCAAAGGGATAAGCTCCTCTCATCAAGGGATTAGCTCCTTCACTTTTGGGATGCATGAACCACCTAGGAGCGAACCATCCACGTCAAGATTCCTTCTAGAATCATCTAGAATTAACCCAAAGTGAGTTTTTAAGAATAAACTTGCGCCTTTTTGACTTTCACAGGAGTCCGCACCCACTCCTTTAGGGATAGAGCGAGCAGGTCCGCAAGTACCATGAACAAGGGATACGGGACCGCAAGCAACAGTGAGAGAAAGTGCGGAACTAGAGCTTTATTGATTTTTAAGGTCTTTCTCTCATTTTCAAAGCTTGACATGAAGAGCTGAGGTTTGAGACTTGCTAAGGAGGACAGTATGAATGATGATAGACCCATACTGACTGCAAATAGTCATGGTGACAATATTTTGTGTAACACTTATCATGACCGCAAGGGAGAAGACCAAAAACCTTGGACCATTGTCCTTCAAATTCCATGCAGATTGGTGTCAATTCAAAGAGGTTGGGAATCTGGTAAGGCAGGTCTGTATCTACCATGTGTAGGGCTCCCCCAGCTATGTTTGGGAAACTAAGCTAAAAAATGTCAAAAAAGAGTTGAGAAAGTGGCTTAAAAAGAATTACCAACCCCCAGGGAAAGAAACAAGAGATAAAGTCCATGAAATAGAAACACACTATAATATGATGGAAAAAAATCCAGATTGAAGAAAAACACATCCAAAAGGAAAAATATATCTCCTCTCAGATATTCAATCTTAGCAGGTAAGAGGTAAATTTGTGGAGGCTTAAATTTCACAGTCTTTGTTTGAAAGTTGGGGACTCTAATACTTCCTTCTTCCACAAACAAACTATGGATCGAGAGAACATGAAAAAAATTAGGGAGATAAAGGTCAAGGGAGGCTAGATAGTTAGCTCCTCTACATAAATCAAAATGGAGGCTCATAACTTCTTTAAATATATTCTCAATAAAGATAGTATTCCTTTAGGTAGTGCCTCTGAATTTCTTCAGGAGATCCCTCATGTTATCTCCCCTCCAACCAATCTTATTCCTTCTGGTGAAATTTCAGAAGAAGAAGTTCGAAGTGTCATTTGGACTTTAGAACCTGAGAAGGCTCCAGGCCCAAATGGATTCTCTATCAGTTTTTACTGAATTTTCTAGAGCACCATCAAAAAATATTTCATTAAAATGTTGAATTATAGAAGAATCAAAAAGAAGTTGAGGGGAAGTACCAATTCATCCTTTCTTGCCCTGATTCCAAAAGAAGTCAGTCCCTCCTCTTTCTCTAGATTCTAACCTATCTCGCTGTGTAATTCTTCTTATAAAATCTTGACAAAAATCATTTCCAATATAATTAAACCTTTGCTTCCTTCCATTATATCAGAGAATCAAGGAGGCTTCATCTAGCATCGGAACATCCTTGACAACATCATTATGGTGCAGGAAGCAATGCATTCTAGCAAAGAATCAGGAGAAGTTGGAATGATCATCAAACTGGGCATGGAAAATGCGTTTGACCAGGTAAACCTGTCCTTTATTTTTCTTGTCATGGAAAAGTTAGGCTTTAGTAATGATTTCATTTTATGGATTAATGCATGTATTGGTTCACCTTGGATCGCCCCATTAATTAATGGTCGCTTAACCCCCTTCTTTGCTGCCTCTAGACGCCTTCATCAAGGTCGTCCTCTTTTGCCTCTTCTCTATATAATCATGGCAAAAGCTTTGAGCCGTGTGCTTGAAGTTGAGAGGATGGTAGGTTCTCTTCCGAGTCTTAGTATTGCAAGGAATGTTAAGGAAATTATTCTAAGTTTTCTGATGATGCACTTCTAATTGGTGGAGCCTCCCTGGCGATTGCATCTAGATTCAAAAAAATCTTAGATTGGTATATTCTTCTTTCTAGGGGACTGATCAATACTCTGAAATGCCAATTGATTGGTTGGAATTGTAGAGTGGAAACGATGAAGGCTATTGGCCATCTGTTGGGCTTCCCTGTGGATTCTCATCGAACCTCCTTACCTATCTTTGGATTCCCATTTCCCTAAAGCAGGCATCCAGGGAAAATTATGAGAATGTTCTACAAAAAATAAGGAAAATGGTGCACTCTTAGGGAGTTAGATGGCTCAATTTGGTTAGGAGAGTTACCCTCATCAAATCTATTCTCTCCTCCCTTCCGGTGTATCTAGATGTTGGTCTCTTAGCACCAAATTTCATTAACCAACAAATAAGTAGGCTCATTCGAAAATTCGTATGGCAAGGAGGCAAGGGCAATGATCACAAATTCCATCTTGTCAACTAGAACTTCGTAAAGAAACCTAAGAACATGGGCGGATTAGAAATTAAGGATCCTGAACTAATGAACCTAGCTCTGGGCGCTAAACTGGTTTGGAGGCTCCTCTTGGATTCAAACGAGTGGTGGAAAAAGGTCTTTATAACGAAATATTTCCACAAAAACCATCTCACCAGACCGGAAGGAGAATTATGGGAAGGCAAAGGATAAAAAATTTGGAGATTGTGCAAAGCCTCGTCATCTCTCATTTTGAATCACCTTAGCTAGAAACTTGGGAATGGGAAACACATCCTTCTCGGGTCTAATTGTTTAACGAGCCTCGATCTGACTCTTTCAGGTTGGTTGGTGGCGCATGGGTTCTCTTAGCTAGCGGATATTTCCTGTTTGGATGAACATGGTCTATGGTGTGGGTGGTTGGCTCTAGACTTGCCCAATCACCTCCTCATGCATTGGCCTCTTTTGATTGAGAATATATAATGGTTTGTTTCGATCATCACAAGCAAACTAGACAGCCACGCCTGGATGTGAGGTAAATACAAGAAATATTTTGTTAAAGATGGCTATTCTCTCTTAATCAAGAACCCCTCCTCCTCCTTCCCATCTAAATTATGGGGAAAATTTTGGAATGGTGATGGGCTCCCTAAGATTAATATATTTTGTTGGGAATTGGTTCATGAGAAAATCCTTACATAGATAATTTAAAGAAAAGGAAAATTAGCGGCCCCTCCCGATGTGTGCTATGTGGTAATGCGGAGGAAACTATCAAGCATTTATTTTGTCACTGTCCCTTTACCATGGATACATATAACTATGCTTTAGTTCCCTTGGCTTCTGCCCCGCAATTAGCTTAGGACTGTGGTGAGATGTTCATTTAATGGAAACAAAAATTTCTCTGCTCCCCAAACTCTCTGTTAAGGCAATGTTGGATGGAAATTCCCAAATACCTGTGTTGGCCAATATGGCTTTGTCGTAACCAAGCTATTTTTTAGAATAAGCACCATAACTCTGAAACCATAGCAATCAAAGGAATGATTCTTCTCTTTGAGGTTATATCTCCCAAGGGTTTCGATGTTTCGGATATGAAGGACTTACCTAACTCCGAAAAAGAGTGGCTCAAAATCTTTGCTTTTAATTAAAGGCCCCATTATCAAAGCCTTATGTTGTCCCGTCCTTGTGTATCAGATTAAAAGGGGAAGAATTTGATGAATGGAAAAGGAAAATTGGGAAGATCCAATTGTATTTTGATGGATCTTCGAAAGGCAACCCCGAGGAGGCTAGAGCGGGAGGGGTAAGAGTTAACCTCGAACAAAAAACAAAAATAAAGTTTGAATGGGGATTAGGCACCACAACAAATAACCAAGTCGAAGCCCTCTCCCTTTGGCAGGGTTTGAATACAAGTGTGACTAATGGTATCAAAAGATTCATTATAGTTGATGACTCAACAATTACACTCGATTTAAAATAAGCATGCAGTTTAGATTTAAAGCCACTAGATTGGTACTATCTTTAGGGTAACCTAAATCCCTTTTAATATATGGTGATTCATTCTTCGTGACTCTCGGACCGAAGGATTCAAATAAATGAGTCAAGACTAAAAGAATAAACGTAGGAATGATAAATTAAAGGGAAGGAGGATGATGAAGTGATTCAAGTATTTTTGAATAATCATCATAGAGTTTTTCTACACCAACTCTATGACGATTATTTAAAAATGTTTGAAGCTCTCCGAGAACGAGAAGGTCCTCGAAGATGAAACCTCCTCAACCATGATCAAGATTATTTATTTATTAAAAAAATTCAAAAATGTGGATATGTACCATGTGTTGCGAGCCAACAACCAGCTGGCAGATGGACAAGCCAAAGCCGGGGTGGCACTAGAGCAAGGTGTATTAAGTATCAACCAAGTTATTAAGATATGTCACATTCCCTTAATTGAATTAATTGATCCATGTTGGCAATGCACTGTTGGGGAACGGGTCTTCAGAATATCAAGTTGGCAGTTAATAAGGTTATTTCCCCAATGGCTCCTTGCAGTGCGTTGGGAGCTAGGGTGGTTGGTAAGGAGTTATCGCACAAGTGTGCCAACATTAGTTTGAATTTCATGTGCGAGGACATGTGGGCATCGAGGTCTTGGTTATTTACCGAGAGTTTCAATATAGTTACAATCGTAGGGGGGGCTCGTACCGTCGCAATTCGTTCCTGGTTAATTTTGGCAGTGGAGGAAATGGAGGGTAGCTACTTTGACATTATTTTGAATCGCTTAGCATTTATGAAGGATAATACGGGGAAGAATGTCAGGTTTAACCAGGCCATTATATATTGTAGTTGGTTGCGAATAGTAAACCAAAGGATTGTGATAATTCATAGCAGAATTGCCGCGAAGATGACCTCTACAAGCAATGGCAGTGGTGGCGGAACAGGTTCGGGATGCTTCGAGAACATCGAGGGTCTGGTTAACAATTTGTGTAAGTAGGTGGTTAAGGAAATAGTGAAGAAGATAAATGAAAACAAGGCGGTGCTTTATGCCCAGTTATTGGGACTTGGCAAAGTTAAGGAGCTTTTATGGAAGACTATGGAGAGTCTGTGCATTAATGTGTCAAGTGTGCAACAAAAGGTGGAAATTAAAGTGGAAATTGCAATGGTTGGGGTGCTAAATGAAGTCTTCGGATTCGGGGAAGGTATGGTTCCCAACGTTGTTGGTGCTGCAGACGTTGATAATGATCGGGACCTAGAAAATGGAGCGGATGGTGCTAAAGAATTGATAACGATAGCGTATGAATCTTCGGGAGAAGAAACTGACCTTGGTAGCAGCGGATAGTTGTTCGTTTTAATGTTATATTTATGATATGTCGAATTATAGAATACTGTGGATTTTTTAGAGAGTTTATAATATTAACTATGTACAAAGCTTTTATGTAAATAAAGTTGGTAACAAGAAGGTCCTTGTTTGGTTTAAAACAATGAATATTTCAGAGAGCATGCTCTTTAAGATTGTACGAGACCTAGCCCTTTTCCAATTTTTATAATAAAAATGCTACCCATTTCTTTAAAAAAGAAAATGAACGACAAGAGTCTCTAGTGGGGGAAGAATAAATAGAAGGCATTTGATGAGATTAAAATAAAAATTAGTCAAGTACAATTTCTTGCCTTACCAAACTTGTAGAAGTTTTTTAAAAATATAAATAGATACAAGTGGGTATGTCATGGAAATGGTTTTAATGCAAGAAGGAAGACATGCATGTTATCTGATCCAAGTGGATATTGGTGGCCACCCACCTATACCACCGAGACCTTCAGTGAATTTCATTTGTTTCCTTGTTTATTTCAGCACTTACTACTTTTAGCAGTTTTTCGGGTCCTAAACTTCAGTAGCAGTTTTGACCCCCTAAATGGTGTTTTTTTAGGTCCACTATTGGTAGGGGCTTGCACCAAAATCTGTAGTACTCAGAGAGACCTTTCCAACAAGGTATCGTACGTGCCAAACGGAGATAATATGACCAAGTTATGACCCTGGGAATTTGGTTGTCCAACTAACCCCAACGGGTCCCACAAACTCTTGGAGTTACATCTCCTGGGGTTAGGGTTTGGTTGTTTAGGGTTTTTTCATGTTTTCCAATAATAAATAGGCCCTTGAGCCTCATTGTAACACAGTTCAGAGGCATGTAGCCGCCACATCTCTTCTCAGAGATAAGCTACCATCGCACGAGCTAATCTTATTTCCATTATGTTTGTAAGAATATTTCATTGTTTGTTATTAATGAAATGAAGTCTTTTTTCTGCTGCATCTTTGTATTTATGGTTACATTTGTAATTTGTTTCTTTCTTGTTTAAATTCAGAGCAGTGGTATCAGAGCAATCTTCTCTTTCTTTGTTTTTCTTTGCAAGTCCCCAATGAGGTAGGGATATAACGAGTTAGGGCTTTAACTAATCAAACCTATGCAAGACCAACCTCGCAAATCCCGACGGCCTCCCATGGCAGAAGAAAAGAAAGATGAGGGGGCAAGAGATCTTATCAAAATCTTGCTCGAAGAAGCCCTCGAGTGACAAAGGAACACGATGATGGACAACTTTGCCAAGATCCTTCAGCGGCTACCCAGGGGCAACGCATCTACTTCCAGTAGATACTCTAGAAGCACCACACCCTTTAAGGTAAAAGTTAACGTTGACATTCCCATATTTGAGGGTCAGATACATGCGGACGTCGTAGATAAATGGTTAAATCTGATAGAAGGATATTTTTTTGTTCATGATTTTTGTAGCCGCGAAAATACTACTTTTTCTCTTCTCAAAGTCGCCCCCATGTCAAGGACTAGTGGGAAACCTACTATGAGCAGAAGGATGAATGTACACCCTCACTATTTCTGGACGCGCCCATATGGGATTCATTCTAGGAAGCCATCAAGGAGTAGTACTACCCTGTCAAGAGCTATGAGGATAAATACATAAAGTGGACCACGCTGTGACAGGGATGGGACCAAGATGTGTCGAAGTTTACCAATGTTTTTCATACCCTTTGCACGAAGTTGGGTATCAAGGATTCTAAGAAATATTTGGTACTCAAGTACCACGGCTTCCTACACAGGTACATCCAAGATGAGATGGAGTTCCTTAATATCTCCTCACTTGCCACAACGTACTGATACGCTATCAAGATTGAGTAGAAGCTTAAACAGAAAAAGCGAGATTTTGGATTTGCGAATCTGAAGCAAGGGAAAGGCGCCCCCAAACCGCAAATTAAAGGGCAAAGCTAAGGCGGGGTGACCCAGGATAACTCGCCGAAGCCGTAAGCAAAGAACAACACCATGAAGACAAAGAAGGACACGGGAAAGGGGTGTGAGTTCCATAAGAGCTCCACTCATAACGCAGGTGAGTGTCGGGCCAAGCAGTCACTGGTGACCGAGATGAAGGCTTCTAAGTCCAACACATGTTCCAACTCTGAGTCAGAACCTGACAAGGGGAATGAAAAAAGGAAGCAGATCAATGATGTGGAGCCCAGTGTCATTCTGGCCACCACCAATATCCAGAAGATTGAGCATGAAGATCTAGAAGAGGGGGAGCGCCTATTCCACTCAAAGATGTTGGTGAAGGGTTCTCTGCTACAGTTCATTGTCGACAGCGGGAGCCAAAAGAACCTCATTTTAGCAGAGGTCGTGAAGCGGTTTAGCCTATTGACTACAACACATCTGCAACTATACACCATCAGGTGGCTTCACCAAGGACGAGATCTCCATGTTAGCCAGCAACGTTACCTTCCCTATAACATCAAGCCCTTTACGGATGAGGTATTGTGTGATGTTGCTCCTCTTGAAGTTTGTGATGTATTATTATGACAACCATACTTATGGAAGTGGCATGTTGTATATGAGTCTAGACCTTGCTTTGTTATTATTTCTTTGGGTACTAAGTTATACAGGATATTGGAGGTTTCCTCACCAACCGCCATCTCTTTGATCTATGTTAAGAAATGCAGTAAGGTCATCTCCCAGACTGGGAATATTGTTTTATTTCTGATTCACTCTCAAAGTAAGGGGAAGGTCATAGCCACATCCATGGCCCCTGGGAAGGGTTCCTCCAAGCAGCAAAAGCAAGTGGATATAGTCGTGGAAGAATACATAGACATCTTCTCCTCACCCACAAGGGTACCCTTTTATTATCAAATCAAGCATTCAATCGATCTAACTCCTAGAGCACCTCTACCCAATGGGCTGATATATCGTCGCTCCATTCTAGAAAATGAAGAGATCAAGCGGAAAATCCAGGAGTTGTTGCAAAAAGGGCACATCCGACAAAGTTACTCGCCTTGTGGGAGCCTGATTGTACTTATACATAAGAAGGATGGCACCTAGAGGCTCTGTATTGATTATCGGGCACTAAACAAATTCACTGTCAGGAATAGGTATGCAATCCCATGGATTGATGACCTTCTGGACCAACTCAAGGGGACCAAGTATTTCAGCAAGATCGATCTGAAGTCTGGTTATCACCAGGTTCCAATAGAGCCCACAGATGTATGGAAGACCACCTTTAAATCCAAGGAAGGCCTTTTTGAATGGTTGGTTATGCCCTTCGGGTTGACAAATGCCCCTGCTACTTTTATGAGGCTAATGGATGACATCTTGCGACCCTTCACCAACTCGTTTGTGGTGGTTTATCTGGATGACATCCTCATCTTCAGCAAGAGTTGGGAAGAACACTTGCAACACATTCGACAGGTCCTTCAAACCCTTCGGCAACATAAACTGTGTGCCAACTTGGAGAAATGAACCTTTGGCATGAGCCAGGTCTAATACTTGGGTTACATCATAGATGAGTGTGGCGTGCATGTGGACTCGACCAAGATCCAAGTCATTCGGGATTGGCCAGCCCTGACCACTCTAACGGAGCTTCGCAACTTTTTGGGCCTTGCAAATTTCTATCGGAGGTTCGTGTTGGGATTCTCCCATATCACTTGGCCTTTGAGTCAAATTACTAAGGGCGGGGCAAAAGCAAAGTTTTCTTGGTCTGAGTCCCAACAGAAGGCGTTCATTGAGTTGAAGCAACACCTCTGCTCTACACTGATACTCACACGGCATACCTGCATCAGCCATTTGAAATTGAGACAGATGCCTCAGATTATGCTATTGGTGTAGTCCTCACCCAACACATGCATCTAGTGGCCTATCATAGTGAGACACTTTCCGATACAATTCAGAAGTACCCCAACTATGATAAAGAGATGTATTCCATCGTGCAGGCTTGTCGACAATGGAAGCACTACATTTTGGGGAAGGAGACGATCATCCACAATGATCACTGACCTCTTCATTTTATACAGACATAAGGGAAGTTGCAGAACGATCGCCATCAGAAGTGGTCTACATATATGCAACAATTCCACTTGAACATTAAATAGAAAAAGGGAAGCACCAATCATGTTGCAGACTGCCTCAGCTGGCCCCCAGTTGCAGCACTAACTACTGTTCTCAACTCTTATGGTCACGAGACCTCTGGATGGCCGCAACTATACAAAAATGATCTAGAGTTCGCCTCGACATACCAGATGCTAGTAGATGGAAAGAAAGTTCTTGATTTCCACCTCCATGACACATTATTATGCTACCTGGGCTACCTTTGTGTTCCTTCAAGCGAGCGTGCCAAGCTAATTTGGGAGGCGCACTACAGTCGAGTCACAGGACACTTTGGTGTGGAAAAAATTGTGGTTGTACTACAAAAGTACTTTTATTGGCCCAAACTCCGACTAGATGTTGGGAAATATATCAGATCCTTCACTGCATGCACCATCGCCAAGCCAACCATTAAGAAGCAAGGCTTGTACACTCCTCTACCTACTCCTAGCTAGTCGTGGGAATCCATCTCCATGGACTATATGTCTGGCCTCCCTTCTACCAAGCATGGTAATGACTGTGTATTTGTGGTTGTGGATAGATTTTCTAAGATGGCTATATTGGCAACCTACAAGAAGAGTATCATAGTAGAGGACATTGCCAAACTCTTCTTTGAACAAGTATGGGTACATTTTGGGATCCCGCAGACCATTATATCAGATCGGGATAGCAGGTTCCTGAGCACATTCTAGTCAAGCCTCTGGAAACTATTGTGCACCAAGCTCACCAAATCGACTGCCTTCCACCCCCAAACTGATGGCTAAACGGAGGTTATTAATAGGATGATAGTGCACATACTCCACATGTACAACTCCAAGAATCCTCGAACCTAGGATGAGAATCTTCCATATGTGCAGCATAGTTATAATAGATCTCTCCATTGCTCGATTGGTCGTGGTTCCTTTCAAGTGGGTCTAGGGTTTCAACCATTGTGTTTGATTGATGTTGCCATGCCTCATGCGACTGCATAGAAAGAATCCACACATGTATTATTCGAGGCTGATAAAGCGACAAGATTTATTAAACACATCCGCTACCAGGTTCACGACATACTTGAGAATTCAAATGCCAAGTACAAGCAATGACATGATCAACATCGGGTGCCACACAAGTTTCAGGTGGGCGACAAAGTTTGGTTGCATTTGCAAAAAGAACGCCTTACCGGAGCCCATCAAAAGCTCAAACCACTCTAATATGGTCCTTACACCATCACCAAGGTTGTGAGAGATAATGCCTTTGAGCTCAGCATTCCCCCATTCCTTGTCTTGCACCTAGTGTTCAATGTGGACCACGTTCGACCATACTTTCCACCATTGTTGGACACATCAGACATTGCAGAACAACTCACACCAACAGAGTTAAACCCAGACTGCATGGAATAGGCCACAACTGATCATATTATGAACATGCAGGTCAAGAAAACTCGACAACAAAATATCCAACTATATTGGGTTGTCAAAGCTCGCAATTCCTGCACCAAGGCAACTGGCTCACTAGGGACCAGGTTCAACAAAAATTTCCTCACCTCATGGAGGCTCTGCATGTAATGGGGACCATTGCTTCCTAAGGGGGGAGGAATGACCTAGGTGGATGTTGGTGGCCACCCACCTATCCCACCTGGACCTCCAGTCAGTTTCATTTGTTTCTTTGTTTATTTCAGCATTTACTATTTTTAGCAATTTTTCGGGTCCTGAATTTCCGAAGCAGTTTTGACCCTCTAAACGACCTTTTTTGTGTGGCTACAAGGTTTATGTCAAAACATGTAGTACTCAGAGAGACCTTTCCAACAAGGTATCATACGCGCCAAACGGAGATAATATGACCAAGTTATGACCCGGGGAAGTTGGCCTACCAACTAACCCCAACGGGGCCCACAAGCTCTTGGAATTACATCTCCTGGGGTTAGGGTTTTGGTTGTTTATGGTTTTCTCATGTTTTCCAATAATAAATAGGCCCTTGAGCCTCATTGTTACATAGTTCAGAGGCATGTAGCCGCCACATCTCTTCTCATAGATAAGCTACCCTCACCCGATCTAGTCTTATTTCCATTTTGTTTGTAAGCATATTTCAGTAATTGATATTAATTAAATGAAGTGTTATTTCTACTGCATCTTCGTATTTATGGTTATATCTGTAATTTGTTGCATTCCTATTTAAATTTGTTTCATTATCACTATGAAATATTTCATGGGGTCATTCTAAACTACCATATCTATAACACAGAGCTCTATGTCTTGGTACAAGTTGTTAAAAAATGGAAACAATATTTGATGGGTAAGGAGGTCATCATCTACATAGATCACCAACTGCTATAGTATATGGAGGCCCACAGTGAGCTATAATAGACCATATTACAAGTGGATGTGGTTCTTACAACAATTTCATCTAGTCATTAGGTACAAGAAGGGAACCACAAACAGGGTGGCAAGCATGCTTTGAAGACCACCCACATCCAAAATTACAACTTTGGAATTTTAATAAACATGTAGCCTTTCACCCATGATGCACATAGAGAGGCATACAAAGAATATGAGGACTTCAAGGAGGTGATTCAATAGCTATAGGGCCAAGGTCATGTAGAAGATGGTGATAACAAAACTAACTATCATCTCCAGAATGGGTTACTCTATAGGTTGGACACACCTTATGTTCTTAAAGGTGAGTGATTGTAGTTTATTAGAGAGGTTCACACCTCTAAGGTTGTAGGACATTTTGGCATTGGAAAGACATTTGCCAAATTTCAAAGGTATGTGTACTAGCCCATAATGCAAGAAGATGTAGCACAATACATTAGAGGATCTATAATTTGTTTTACCAACAAGTCCAGTGATAGGAAACAAGGTCTATACTATCCCTTATCTGCACTCAATCATCAATGGGATTTTGTGGGAAGTTTACTACTAATCAGGAAGGGACATGACAACCTATTTACGATAATTGACAAGTTCAACAAGATGTGTATTCTCATGCCTTGTAAAAATACTATGAAAGGACAAGAAGCGACAAACTTGCTCTTTCAATAGGTTAGGTGCACTTTGGAATACCAAGGAGCATCATCTCAGACAGGGATACCAAATTCATTAGTGCATTTTGGACTACGTTGTGGAAGAAGATGGGCATGAAATTAAAGAGGTCTATAACATTCCATCCAAAAAGAGATGGATAGATAAAAGTAGTCAATAGGGATTTGGTGTATCTTTTGAGGGGTTACAATCAAAAGTATCCAAAGACTCGGGATGAAAATCTGATTGCATTGAGAGGGCTCTACAACCTAGTATATGGGAGATGTGTGTCATGTAAGTAAGTAGTTTTGTCAACATTTTTGAATGTCGACTTTATTAAAACTAAAAGTAAATTTATAAGTAAAAAATATACACTATATAATTTCATATATATAATAAAAAAATATTAATAATTATATAAATTTCACATCTTTTTATATCAAAGTATTCTCATTTTTTTATTTTATTAAAACCTTGATTTAATCTCTATGGAATATCAACGGAATAGGGCTTTGGTGTATCTTTTGAGGGGTTATGATCAAAAGTATCCAAAGACTGAGGATGAAAATTTGATTGTGTTGAGAGGTGCTCTACAACCCGGTATAGGGGAGATGTGTGTAATGCAAGTAAGTAGTTTTGTCAACATTTTTGAATGTCGACTCTATTACAACTAAAAGTAAATGTATAAGTAAAAAATATACACCATACAATTTCATATTAATATATAATAATAAATATTAATAATTATATAAATTTCACATCTCTATATATCAAAGTATTCTCATTTTAATTTTATTAAAACCTTGATTTAATCTCTATGGAATATCAATAGAATATTTTTAGTAGTAGTGAGGACAAAGAGTTTAGATATATGTCAAAAGTAATGATAACCTTTTTGCTTTTAGAATTAATTAAAAATGTTATAAAATTAAATTAAAATAAAATATGTACAAAATCTTTTGATTGTGAAATGAGGTGTGTTCTTCGGCCTGGAGTATGCCGTAAAACTGCTTCTGCTTGGCTAAGAGCTCTTCTTCCTCGGACGTAAGGAAACAGGTTAACGGCCCAAGACCCAGAGGCATCTGGCAGGAGTGAGAGCCTGCTCCCGATTACGGACCACCAGCAGGGTTATGCCAGGTGGCGTGGTTTTCCTATTTAACAGTGATGAGTCAACCTAGCATTCGCGGATAGCAGCCAGAGATGGCTGTCCTCACTGTTGGTTTGACACCTGAGTTGATAGGTTTTACCACCTTCGGAAAAAAAAAGAAAAAAAAAAGAAATGAGGTGTGTTCTTTGGGCATGTGGTATTAATAAGCCATGATATTGTAGCAAAGCCTATTTACAAGTTAATAATATACATGGTAAAGTGGCGTTAAATATGCATGGTTAAAAAACTTGTATTAGTCCATGCCTCACCTAGGACTATAGTAACCACCTTGCATCAAAGTGTATTGACTTTCAATATTTTTCCAAGTTTTTTACAATTTTAACCAAAGTTTCGATAAAATGCTTAATGTTCCTATTTTCCTATAAATTCAAAAATAATTTTCTAATTTGTTGGTAATCTTATTTCTAATTTTTTATTAACTAAGTGAGCTCTGACTGGATATAATCCCCCTAGTAGAGGGAATTTTATTTTTTGTATTTATTAGTGCCTGACAAATATTTTTAAAATTAAAAAAAGATTAATTTTGTGAGTGTCCATTCCATTGGTGAGTGCTCTGACAATGACATTGTTATGCTACTAGATTGCCCAATGATGTCAGAACTAACATAGTTGTAGTTCATTTACATAGACAACTGGGGGGGCTGCGCTAAATGAATCTCTTATTCACTTTGTGGAGTGCAGAGGAAGTTCATTGTGAGGAGTGCGGAGGGGCCTTGACATTCCGCACAATGAACTTCCTCGGCATTCAACATAGCTCAAGCTACCTGGAAACGAGCGCAGAAGTGTGGATGCTGCCTCTGCACTCCATATCCTTGAATTGAGAATGAATTGCTTGAACACTCGTGGGGGTTGATTCTCTAGGTTAGATTTTGTTGTCAATTCAGTTTCAAGATTTCACCTAGAAATCTATGCTAGCTTAATATATGGGTAGGCAATCATATCCAATTATGATAAAAATTTATGAAATTTATTTTCATTTAATTCACTACAATAGATATTTTAGAAGTTCAGTCTAGAAATCTCACTGAACTACCCACAAATAAGTCGTTAGCAAAGCTAACATAATTTATTTCAGTATTGCATTGAAACATTTGCAAGATTCTCACATGATCGGATATCAGTGCCATCTAAAGCCTGATACAAGCGTTTGGAATAATGAAAAACTAGTAAGTGTTAAGTGCAATTTTGCGATTATGATCTTAAGCCTGTGATTTGTTGTAGCATCCTCCTCCCACATCTACCCAAGCAACCGACAAACCGGGGTAAACTGTTGATCTAGATTGTCATTGATGTCAATATGGCAATATTCAGGGAATACTAAATGATGATGTGAAGCCAAGGAGAAGCAGAGCAAATTAGTGAAGTAACAGGAGCAAGAAGCCAAGGAAGAAAGTCATTGGAAATCAAGAACAAGAGTTATTGGAGCAAGTGAAGACACAGGAAAACTAAGCCAAGAGTAAGAGTAGAAGAAAAAAGCACGGGAGCATTGCGTCGGAGGAGCACTACAGATTCTGTTACAATTCGCCTTTATTGAACTATTGCATATGCCCAAGAGAAAAAGCCAAAAGGAAATAAATTAACAGCGCATCAAAGTTAATATATCGGCAGCTTTATCGACGGTTCTATTATATGCCACTGCTCAAAACCCCGATACGATATGTATTACGGACGCGGTGGTTCCATCACAATACGCTCTATTGTTATATCGCATCTGCTGTATTGGAACCTTCGCAAGTTATGAAGGCCTGTTACATTCAAAAACGCTGATTGCGATATCATTGTGGACCCTCCGCACCATTATAATGCACTTTGATTAAATATCACATCCACCTATCGAAAGTTATGTATCATAAAATCTTAAAGGAATGTCACACTAAAACAACAATTGTGATATTATATGCGGACCCGAACAATTTATAGTAATAACGCTAATATAATATCGCATTCATCGCATATCACAAGTCATAAAGAGATGTTACATTCAACAAATTAGATTGAGATAAGGTTATGGACCCGATGGAGTTACCAAAAATAGTTTAATGTCACATTGCATCCACTCCGTCGGTAGTAGGGTATCAGAAATGTTATATCGGTAATACTGAATGTTGCAATTACGGGAGTTTGGTAAAGTTGCAATTGCGATTAAAGGTGATGACATGGATGTGGGACCTCATGTGGGTACAACCTTCTCCTATGAAATTTCCTAAAATAAACAAGTTTACAATATATTTTGTAATGTGCAATAAGTCAGCCTCTCCCTCCAAATGAATGTGTCCTTTAGGTATTGATGAAACCCGTATAAATACAAGTTAAACGTCTCACCTCAAGGACTGATCTCGGGTATTGATAATAGAGAAGGTGAGACAGTTCACAACTTGTGAACTTGAAGAAATAGAGGAAGGCGAAGGTCGAGTGAAGAAGGAAGCTGAAGACGGAGCGCAAAAACAAAATCTTTTGACTAGGTTAATCTTGGAAGGCTCGGACTCGAAATGAATTTGTAGTGCAAACCGAGACCTGTTACAAAGACTACAAATTCCAGGGCTTAGTGAAGAATACCTTGGGAGCAATGTAATACGATCAAGCGTTTCTTGACAAAGTAAGAATATAAGGTCGTGGCCCTTGGGTTGGTGCCTCAGAATTGAAAGGATTGGTGTCCTTGGAGTTGGTGCTCCTAAATTCAAGGTTGGTGCCTTGATAATATAGGGTCGAAGCCCTAGAGGTTGAAGCCTCATCAAAGTCCAAGTGGGTGCTTGGAAAAATTCATCAAATATTGTATTCAATTCTTTCCTATATATAATAAAATCATTTTTGTTGTTGTTTAAAATTGTAAAGAATCTAAATTGGTGATACTAACAATTGAAAAGAAATATTGATTCACCCCCCTCTCAGTATTTTCAACAATTGGTATCAGAGCTAGCTTTTTCAGAATCAGCCTAACAGCTCGAAGAAGGATTCTTAGTTACAATGAAAAATCAAGAAATGACAGGAAGGCTTCCCTTGTTTGATGGCACAATTTTTTTTTTTGGAAAAAGAGAATGTCTTACTACTTAATGTCCCTTGGACCTGAAGTTTGGAACTCTGTTTTGAATGGGTACAATGCCCCTCCCACTCTTCCTACTGATCAAGATGAAAGGAAAGCATACATTGCAAATTCCAAAGCTCTAATTTCCATTACCAATGGAATTACTGATTCTGAGTTTATGAAAGTCTTGAATTGTGACTCAGCCAAAGAAGTATGGGATAAGTTGGTTAGCTTATATGATGGGGAATCCAAAGTTAAGAAGGTAAAGCTTCAAACTCATAGGAGGTAGTTCAGAAGTTTGAAAATGGATGATGAAGAAGATATTACATCATACTTCCTCCGAGTCGCTGAAGTAGTCAACTCTCTTAAAGGTTTGGAAGAAAAGATTGAAGAAAGCATTGTTGTTCAAAAATTATTAAGATCTCTCCCAGACAGATTTGACACTCTAAAGATGGATGAACTTCATGGAATCCTCATTGCCTATGAGATGAGAAAAGGAATCCCAAGTTCCAAAGATGCAGCATTCAAGACCTCAAAATAAAAAAAAGTGAAAGGATGGAATACCAGCAGTGATGACTCCGATGTTGAATCCGAATTGGCACAATTTGTACGAAGACTAAAGAAAGGATCCAAGATAAAAGGTAAGAACCCTCTTATTTGTTTCGAATGTGGAAGAATAGGTCAATATGCTGCAAAATGCCCACATAAGCATGACAATGATGATGATGATTTAAAAAAAGGAGTATATACAAAAAGAAAGGATTTACTAACAAGTTTTTCCTCTCTAAACAAGATGAATCAGATGAGGATGAATATGTGGTCATAAAAAAGAAATCATCCAAAGATACCTTTCATCACAAAGGAAGTAATAATGAATTAGATGAAGAAAATGACTATGTTGGAAGCAAAGAAGTACTATTTATGGCATTCACTGAAGATGATGAACCAAGACAAGAAAACGAAGTAGATACAAATGAATTACTAATAAGTGCCATTGAAGAAAATGAGAAGTTATGAAAGAAGGTCATCTCTCTTAAAATGGAAAAAGAGGAAGCTAAAAGAAGGGAGGACATCATGAACAATAAACTAAAAGAAAAGGAAGAAATATGTGAAAGACGTGAAGCTGAAATAGTATCTCTCAAGAAAGAATTGGAACAAATCAAAAGAAGTTGGCAAAGTTCTCAAACACTTGATCACATTCTCAACGCTCAGAAATCTCAAAGTGACAAGTCTGGGATTGGTTTTAAAGGAGAATCATCAAGTACTAAGGATAATGCAAGAAGCTATGCCGACATACTTTCCAACAATCCAAAAGAAGAAAAATCATCTCATCAAAGGCCCATCTCAAATCCAAAAAATGAAGAAAGAGTAACTCCAAGAAAGAAGGTTGATTCAAATCATGGCTATTACAACAGGTACCAAACTATATTTTTTGGGCATTGTTATTATTGTAAAAAATTTGTTCATGCTCGTAAGAATGAAGGATCAAACAAACAAACCATGTAGTCTCAAAGGGCAAGGAAAAATCAATATCTTCAACTATTTTGATCCTTTGGCCAAATTTGATCCAATTTGCTCATTATGTAATGATAATGGACATAGTGAACAGAATTGCCCCCTCAAAAGAAGAGAAGTAAAAGATGAAAATCCCAATACAGATAAATGTGGTCTAGCTCTATGTGCTCACAGTGATGAAAATCTTTGGTTTGTGGATAGTGGGTGCTCCAGACATATGACAGGTGACAAAAGGAAGTTTGTCTCATTGAACAAAAAGGAAGGAAATGTATCCTTTGGGAGTGGATCTGCCAAAATTGTTGGAAAAGGAACCATTACCCTTATTAATGGAAAAGGAAAGGCTCAAAATGCTTTGCTGGTAGATGGGCTCAAACACAATCTCTTGAGTGTTAGCCAGATTTATGATCAAGGACATAATGTTGTCTTCAACACTAAAAATTGTGAAATAAGGAACTCTTCCTTAGGAGAACTTGTGGCGAAAGGAGTTAGAACATCAGATAATGTCTACATTCTGAACAAAATTCAAGAAGATAAATGTTATCTAAGTCAAACAAATGAAAGTTGGTTGTGGCATAAGTGACTGGGGCATACAAGTTTTGATAACTTGATCGATATCAACAAAATCAATGCAGTAAGGGACATTCCAAAGATGTTCAAACTAGAACAAGTTGTATGTGGCCCATGTCAACATGGCAAGCAAACTAGAACTAGCCACAAGACTAAGGAGTTCTCCACATCAAAACCTCTAGAGATCATTCATGCAGATCTATGTGGGCCAACCAGAACTCCAACACTCTAAGGAGAAAGGTACTTTGCTTTATTCGTTGATGACTATACTAGACTGATGTGGGTGTATTTGATAAAATATAAATCTGAAGCATTTGAATGTTTTAAGAATCTTAAATCTCTTGTAGAAAATGAAAAGGATTCCAAAATTAAATGTCTTAGAACGGATGGGGGGGAGAATTCACATCAAAATAATTTGATGAGTTCTGTAACGAATATGGAATCGAAAGAGAATTCTCCACTGCTAGAACACCTAAGCAAAATGGGGTAGTTGAAAGGAGAAACCAAATTGTTCAAGAAATGGCAAGAACTATGTTACTAGCAACTGACTTGCAGCCAAAATTTTGGAGGGAAGCAGTCGGGACAACAGTTTATACCTTGAATCGAACTCAGCGAAGACCAAATAATGAGAAGACTCCTTAGAATTATGGAAAGAAAGACCTGATTCAGTAAAATACTTCAGGATTTTTGGAAGCAAATGCTTTGTTATCACTTAGAACCATATGTATAAATTTTTTTTTGCATATAATCCTTTGTCTTAGTTCAATGTCAAAGGTCTGGGGCAAATTGTTTTCGTTGTATGTTTTTTACTTAGGGTTGGAGCTTTAAAGGTGTTTGATTTAAATTATACTCAAATCCTATTGGTCCTCCTCCACCATCATGGTTTCATAAGTCATGTCTTGTCTTATCCTAGTCACCGATTCTTTTCGTGATTTCGCAGCGTAATCTCCCATTGGCCAGTTTCGCAGCGTAATCATTGTTTAGCCATCCGCAACGCATTATCATTAAGCTGTTTTGCAGTGCATTATTAGAATTCAAAGCTAACCGCGCTGCGAAATCGTGGATTCATGCATTTCGCAGCGAATCTTTCCCAAAGTGTCAAGTCTGTTGATGAGTCACCAATTCTGTCCTCTCATGTCATTTTGTGTACCCTCCCGTAGCATGTCTAAACGCTCATTAGTCACTACTCCACCAATAGATTTGTTGAAATGCACCGAAATATCATTCCAATGGATTTTACTGTGCATGGATCTTTATGATGATCGTAAGTGATGCATAAGTGACAAGCTCGTATGATGATGTATTTGAGTTTTCAAGCGAGGCTGTTTTCAAGCGAGCGTGATTACAAGCGAGGCCGAGTTAAAGAGAACTGAACCGCCATTTCAACTGAAGCTGTTGGTCATTGTGTGTGTGAAGATTGCAAAAGCAAAATGGAGAGGAAAGAACACATATATCTGTAAAATGCCAGAGGACCGAACCCGAAGGTTTGGACATAGCATTGAGAGATGAAGGCGTGAAGAAAGCATTCAAAGATGCCGGGTGCTGGAACTTTTGTAAAAAGCTGCAAGGAGGACATGCGCAGGTAACCAAAGATTTTGCTTTAAACTTCACCGGTTTAAATTCAAAAATAGCTATGTTGGAAGTTCAAGTGTCTCCGAAGGCAATAGCTGTTGTAACAGAGATTCCAAGAGGGCGGCAAGAATGGTTTAAGAATTTTAAGTTTGATATGAATCCATGCAAAGAGTTTTTAAAAGAGGCATATGTGAATGAAGACCTAACAAAAGCAGTGCCCAGAAACTATGTCAAGGAGCATTATGCCCTTCTTCTCACCTGTATTCAGAAATACTTGACCTGTGAAGGAAGATACAATAAGGTCTACTCTTATCACTTCAAGCTGCTTTTACATTTTACTGGGAAAGCTTCCATAGACATTCCTTTTTACTTATTTCGCAGTTTGAGTAAAATGTGTGATAAGGTGCAGCTGAGGAAAGAGGATTGTGAAACCTCTTTGTTTCACCATGGTTTGGTTAAATTGTTAGTTTTAGATGGCCTCCAGAAGATAGGCAGAGACTGGAATTCGTTCATTTTCATGGCTGGTTTCCAAAGCAAAACTGGCCTTACTCCACAACCAGTTAAAGAACAACCAGTCAAAGAACTCACGATAGCTGAGCTTCAAAAAGAGGCAAAAGATAAAAAGCAAGCCAAGTCACAGCTAAGAAAACCAGTGAAGCCACTGATCATTAGAGAACAACCTCAGCAATCAACAAAAGAAGAAGCTCAGCATAAGAGGACTGTACCTGAAACAAGTAGATCTGAAACAGTGTCAAGGGTAAGGACAAGAAGCCAAGTAAGTAGAGAGAAAGGTAAAGCCTTAGCTGTTGAAGAAAGCCCAGTATCTAAGGCAAGCCTGAATGATTTATTGGAGGCCATTGAGTTTGAGCAAATTGAACCAGTGCATATTGATTTGACACAGTCATCACCAGAAAGTACCAAGAAGTCTAAGGCCTCAAAAAGGCTGAAGTTTGATGAGCCAGGTGAAGAATTCATATTCAAACCCAGAAGACCTATTACAAGGAAGTAAGTAAAGGATGTCGAGAAATTGCCCAGAACAGAGGAAGCCGAGGAATTGCCCAGAACAGAGGAGGCAGAGAAAATTAAGCAAAAAGACACAAATAGAACAGTCATCATATCTCAAGGAGGTAATATCATAGCTATAAGGAAACAATTAGAAGCAGCTAAACATGATATTGCTACGGTGAAGAATGCAACTAGGGAGACTGCAGTCAGGTATGCAAATTATCGTAAAGCTGTGTGGAAAGGAAGTGAAAACCTAGTAAACCAGTTGGATTCAGTAGCCGATGTTTACACATGGACAGTTCCGGCAATTAAAGAGGCTAAATTCATCAGAAAGATAAATATGCATCTAAGAGCTGAAAATAAAGCTATGAGGAAGAAAGTTGGAGACTTGAAGGCACAGCTAGGCCAGTTAGCTGCTAAATGAAGTTGCTGTTCAAAGAAAGGTTTTGTTCTAAATTTTGTCAAATTTTGCTTAGTTTTATTGTTTTGAGGACATGTAGATCCCTGCTATATATATCAAAGATCAAAAGGAGTTTTGGCAATCAAATGTCTAGGCGGTAAATACCTCAGGGCAAAAGACAAGCTGTTTAAACAATTCAGCAGTTTCGTAGCGCGCTACGAAACTGCTGTAGGTGGTGTTTTCAACGCAGACAAACAGTTTGATAATATGTGTGGAAATTTGCAAAAGGAAACACCTGAAGGATATGTAAGAGACCAAATGAAGCCATCACAACCATTCAGATCAAGACAGCTGTACCTTTAAAAGGTGGAATGCTTTAACTCAAGTTTAAAGTTTCTGTTATAAAGCCACTTTATTACCGGTCATAGGGTATTGAATGAGTTGCATACAAGGAATTTTGGCTTGCACACTTGGCCATCGATGAAGCCTCCAGCACATCAGGAACATGGTGGTGTTCTATATTTTTGGGTTATTAAAAGGGCTAAAAAACATGCTGCTGTATTTTCGAAGTTATGGAGGACTGGAACCGAAAAGCAAGGGATATCATCTAACAATCACTGCACAGTTAAAGCGTTCAGCATCCGAGGCCAACATGGAGCATTAAATACTCATCTCAGCCATCTCAGCCAAACTGAAAGGAGACCACGTGTCAAAGAACAAGAAGGAATCATTCTACGAAGAAGATAGACTTAGAGTCATAGTCAAATTAGAACTCTTTAGAACTCCAGTTAGCACTAATTGTATTTAATAGTTTGTTGCAAAGCAGATAGGTGTCATAAAAAGTAGTGGTTGAATTCCCCTCATGCTGGAGGAGGAATCTCGAATTAGGTAGAATAAGAATTCTATATATAGCTAAGACAGTGATGTAATGAGGGTTGGATATTTTATAAAACAGAGGACTGTTTTGGCTTATGTAAAAAACAGAGTTCAGTAATATAAATGACTGTTTTACTTCTCAGGATTCATAAGGGATTTTCTTGTTCAGAATGTGTGATGGTATATTTTCTTTAGTGTTCTTTTACAGTTGTACAAATGCATAATCACTCAGAATTCATTGATCATGCTCTGACTTCCTGTATGTCTTTGTAAACTGTGGTTTTATATAAGTGGTATTCTGAACATCCAAATGCTAAATGCCCTGACTTCTATGTAAGGCATCATCATTGTTTGCTGTAGTATGTTTGACTCCATAGGCCCAATGGAAACTTATGTAATGTTTGTCCAGCCTTCATTATTTGTCAATGTTATTCACAAGAGTTAGCCATCTTATTAATAGTCAAAATCAATTATCCTTTGAGAGAGCCCTCTCAGGCTAAGGAGGCTAAGCCTTAGTCAAAAGATTGGTGTGAAATAGTTACTTGAAGTCTTCCTGGGTTGCAGCCTTCCAGGGCTTGATTTTGAGATAACATGCTTCATAAAGATCAATGATGACTCACTAGGAAAATTTGATTCTCGAGTTGACGAAGGAATATTTCTTGGATATTCTACCAGAAGCAAAGCTTACAAGTGCTACAATAATCGACTATGGAAAATAATGGAAAGTATTGATGTGAAGATTGATGAAGGTCTTTTAGTAAAGAAAATTGAAGATCATGAAGTTGACCCTTTCATTGAAGAAAGCGAAGAAGAACCTGAAAAGGAGGAAAAAGATCAAGAAAAACAAAAGGAAAAAGAACAATCTCAAACTTCTTCAAAAGTGGAATTCCTCCAAAAACATCACCCAAAAGAGTAGATTATTGGAAATGTAGATGAAGGGATACAAACCCGAAGAAGGATGACAAGTACACCAAAGAAAAATGATGTTGGTCTCCTATCTATGATAGAACTAGAAACTTTTACTCAAGCAAGTAAAAATCCTCATTGGGTCGAAGCCATGGAAGAAGAAATGTCTCAACTCAAGAAAAATGAGACATGGGAGCTGGTACCTCGTCCAAAGGATAAAAATATAATTGGAACTAAGTGGGTGTTCAAAAACAAAATGAATGAAGATGGACAAATCATCAAAAATAAGGCAAGGCTTGTCTGTAAGGGTTATTCACAAATTGAAGGAATTGACTTTGAAGAAACCTTTGCACCAGTAGCTCACATGGAAGCTATAAGGATGTTCTTGGCATTTTCTTGCTCAAAAGGATTCAAAGTCTATCAAATGGACGTAAAATCAGCTTTTCTGAATGGGGAACTCAAGGAAGAAGTCTACATGGAGCAACCAGAAGGTTTTGATCTAGCAGAAGGAAAAGACTTTGTATGTAAATTGAAAAAGGCATTATACGGGTTGAAACAAGCTCCTAGAGCATGGTACGCAAGATTGGATCACTATCTACAACAACAAAACTTCAAAAAGGGGGTGGCAGGAAGTAATCTCTACATGAAGATGGATAAGGATAAATTACTAATCACTCTTGTATATGTTGATGATCTGATTTTTGCTAGAAATAATGATGAAATGAGCCATGAGTTTGCTCAAAATATGTCAAAAGAATTTGAAATGTCGATGATTGGTGAGCTATCCTTCTTCCTTGGACTGCAAGTATCACAAACCACAACAGGTATGTTCATTTCTCAAACAAAATATCTTAAAGACATGCTTAAAAGATATGGAATGGAAGAATGTGCACCTATGAGCACACCGATGACCACAAACTACAAATTAAGCAAAGATGATGAATCTCCCTGGTAGATGCAACTCTTTACAGGTCAATAATTGGAGCTCTCTTATACTTAACTGCCATAAGACCTAACATTATGTAAGCAATAGGAATGGTGGGAAGATTTCAATCAACTCCTAAGCAATCCCATTTGTTGGCTGTGAAAAGAATTCTCAGATACTTGAAAGGAACTCTTGACTTTGGTCTTTGGCATCCCAAAAGCACAAATCTTACAGTGACAGCTTATACTAATGCTGATTGGGCTGGAAGTGTGGATGATCGTAAAATCACCAGTGAAAATGCATTTTTTATGGGAGTTTGCCTGGTATCTTGGCTCAACAAAAAAAAATCATCTATATCTCTCTCTATAGCTGAAGCTGAATACATAGTCGCAACTGACTGTTGTACACAAATACTGTGGATGAAGGAAGCTTTGAAGGATGTCAACATAGAAACTAAACAACCAATCACCATCTATTGTGACAACACAATTGCTATCAGTCTCAATAAAAATCCAGTGATGCACTCAAAGACCAAACATATACCAATCAAGTATCATTTTCTCCGTGAATAGGTGGTTGAACAAAACATCAAGTTGGAATATATCAATACTAAGGAACATATTGCAGATATTTTCACCAAACCTCTTCCTCGAGAAGCATTTGAACATCTTCATCAAAAGATGGGGGTTATTGCTCTAGCATCACACTAAACCAATTCTTAAGATGTCGCATGACAGGGGGAGCAGTTCGACAGGGGGAGTCCATGTGCACTCCTTTTCCATTGATGTTAAAGGGGGAGAGAAGAAGAATATTGCCATCAATGGCAAAGGGCGAGATTGTTGATTTAGATTGCCATTGATGTTAATATGGCAATATTATGGAATACTAAATGATGATGTGAAGCCAAGGAGAAGCATAGTAGATCAATGAAGTAACATGATCGAGAAGCCAAGGAGGAAAGCCATCAAGGAAGCCATTGGAAATAAAAAACAAGATCTATCAGAGCAAGAGAAGCCAAAGGAAAACCATGCCAAGAGTAAGAGTCGAAGAAACCAGCGGAGGATCATTGCAGCTGAGGAGCACTACGGATTTTGTTACAATTCGCCTTTATTGAACTATCGCATATGCCCAAGAGAAAAAGCCAAAAGGAAAGAAATTAACAGTGCATCAGAGTTAATATATTGGTGGCTTTATCGGCGGTTGTATTATATGCCACTGCTCAAAACCCTTGATGCAATATGTATTACGGACCCGGTGGTTCCATCACAATATGCTCTATTGTTATATCGCATCCATCGTATCAGAACCTTCACAAGTTATGAAGGCTTGTTACATTCAAAATGTCGAGTGTGATATCATTGCGTACCCGCCACACCATTATAATGCACTCTAATGAAATATCGCATCCGCCTATCAAAAGTTATGTATTGTAAAATCTTAAAGGAATGTCACACTAAAACAATGATTGCAATATTATATGTGGACACGAACAATTTATAGTAAAAACCCTAATATAATATCACATTCGTTGCATATCGCAAGTCATAAAGGGATGTCACATTCAACAACTTCAATTGCGATAAGGTTGTGGCCCCGACGGAGTTATCAAAAATAGTTTAGTGTCACATCGCATCTGCTCAGTCGGTAGTAGGGCATCGGCAATGTTATATCGGTAATATTGAATGTTGCGATTGCGATTAAAGATGATGACATGGATATGGGACCTCATGTGGGTATGGCCTTCTCCTATGAAATTGCCGAAAAGAAACAAGTTTACGATATATTTTGTAATGTGCAATAAGCTGACCTCTCCCTCCAAATGAACGTGTCCTTTGGGTATTGATGAAAACCGTATAAATACAAGCTAAACGTCTCACCTCAAGGACTGATATTGGGTATCGATAATAGAGAAGGTGATACAGTTCACAACTCATGAACTTGAAGAAATAGAGCAAGGCGAAGGTCGAGCAAAGAAGGAAGTCAAAGATTGAGCAAGAAAACAAAATATTTTGACTGGGTTAATCTTGGAAGGCTCGGACCTGAAATGAATCTGTAGTGCAGACCACAACCTGTTACAAAGACTACAAAGGACATGGCTTAGTGAAGAAGACCTTGGGAGCAGTGTAATACAATCAAACATTTCTTGACAAAGTAAAAATATAGGGTCAGAGTCCTTGGGGTTGGTGCCTCAGAATTGAAAGGATTGGTGTCCTTGGAGTTGGTGCTCCTAAATTCAAGGTTGGTGCCTTGATAAGATAGGGTCGAAGCCATAGAGGTTGGAGCCTCATCAAAGTCCAAGTTGGTGCTTGGAAAAATTCATCAAATATTGTATTCAATTCTTTTCTATATATAATAAAATCAATTTTTTGTTTAAAATTATAAAGAATCTAAACTGGTAATAATAATAATTGAAAAAAATATTGATTCACACCCCTCTCAGTATTTCCAACGATATTAGTGTCACTTGAAGCCTGATACAAGTGTTTGAAATAATGAAAAACTAGTAAGTGTTGAGTGCAATTTTGTGATTATAATCTTAAGCCTGTGATTTGTTGTAACATCCTCCTCCCACATCTACCCAAGAAACCAAAAAATCATGGTAAACATGTGACGAGAGGCCACTATGATATGATTCGACCTCCTAAGTCACGCTAAGGAAGTGGAACCGACAAAAACACACCATACAGACATCCAACATCAACATTAGGACTCTCAGGGACCAATCCAACCTTTCTACCAACTAGCCCCTAGGTCCCATTGAGCTTTTGGACTACTTGACCTCTGGACGCTCTCCTGCTATGGGCATGCCAGCGTCTAGGGACTTATGGACGTTCTCACAGACCTGCAAGCCAACCTCCAGGGACTTTTTTTCATAGTGTTGTGCCAGTGTCATCGGGATTTGAGCCACTTTTTCAGGCCCAGAGCCGAGGTGACTACCCAAAATTGAATGACATATTCAGAACATTAAAATAAAAAGGAAATGATAGTATAAATGAAATCACTTGAATAAGACCTTGACTAGACCCCTATTAGCCATGACAGGCATTTCATCAAACATATCACGAATATGTAATCTATAGGTGTAAATAACAGATCTGAGCATAGGGGTCTCATACTTATCTGAGAATCGCTAAGAAGCATTGATTCCTCAACACATCAACTTCCATTTCATCTATTAGGTCATAGATACATTGTTCATTCATTTACCAATAAAAACATGATCAGATCCATACATAGCTACTGTCTTAAAACATATATATAACCAACATGATAGCAACATAAATACCAATGAAATCACAACCATATGATCCACATATAAACCAATATAATACTCATAGAAATACAAGGAGAAATAACCTATTATTGATGATGCAAAATCCAAACCAAGAATGGGACTTCCACATTCCACTCGACTGTAGAATGGCTGAGCCAAATCTTTCTTTAGCTATTCACCATCATGCCATATTCCAAGCATGAATGTGGGATCGCATAGAACACATCAATCCAAAATCATCCAAGGCTTCCAGAGGCCATCCACCTCAACCCATCAACAATGATTCTGCCTCATAGTCAGACATCACAAAACCATCATCAGATTGGTCTCTATCCAAGCCTTTCAGGGCTTCTAGAGCATTTATTCCAACCAAGGCTTCCAGGACTAGTAAATCAACCCACAACTGTTGCCGAGCTTCTAGAGCATTTGTCCAACCAAGGCTTCTAGGACTAGTAACTCAACACACCAAGGGCTTCCAGAGCGTTTGTCCAACCAATGCTTCTAGGACTAGCAACTCAACCCAAGTTGTTACAGGGCTTCCAGAGCGTTTGTCCAACCAGGGCTTCCAGGAACTAATAACTCAATCCAAGCTAAGGAAACATGAGAACCAACCAAAACAAAACAAGGAAATAAACCCACAATCTCCATGGCTATCCTAAAAATGGCAAGGCTAGGCAATCCAGGCAATCTTCCATGTTAGTGATAGATCATGACCAATAATCCACATGCATATGCCATGCATGCCAAAAATAGTGAGGAAAACATACATGCAACTCGATAGTGGCAAGCAAATCTCGCTATAGCTACTAATCCCGATGTCCTCTTGCATTTTCCTGCTCTTCCTTTTCCTTCTTGCTCCAAAAATCCAAGCATGCCAC
Organism: Pinus tabuliformis; assembly: GCA_031772625.1. Classification (NCBI taxonomy): domain Eukaryota; kingdom Viridiplantae; phylum Streptophyta; class Pinopsida; order Pinales; family Pinaceae; genus Pinus; species Pinus tabuliformis. The sequence goes on along the minus strand of CM062810.1, from coordinate 183,618,763 downwards.
ACCCTCCAAGAGTGCCCCAAGGAAACTCTAAGTGTCCAAGAGTATAAGAGAGAGAGAGAATAATGAGAGAGCTCCAACACTGAACTGACAAAGGGTTACCAACTGATCCTCATAAGCCTTTTTATGAATGAGGCCTCTATTCTCTTCATTCTCTTTCAATTTCCTCCTCACATGCAACTTGTGACCTTTCACCTCCCTTTTCTCCTAATTTCCATTATTTTCATAAATAAATGTGCCAAAATTTTCATTTTGCCTTTCCAAAGCCTTAGTCATTGCCTTTGCCAATTTCCTTAGCCATCAATCAATCACAAGTGATCCCCATCACTAGGATTTTGCCCAACATTCAGCTTGGAATAAGTGTCCCATCAATCTTGGTTATTATTTTGCCTTTATTAACTTTTATTACATGGAATTTTCACCAGGGTTGTTACATTTGTGTTGTGGAAATTGTGTTTTCATATCATCAATGCTCTTGCGATACTGATCTAGATAAATCAAAATTTCTAGCAACAATTTCTTCAATCATCCATATAGTTACTACATTACTCTCTCACGAATTTTCCTGTGCTCATCTATGATACCAAGTGGGCTGTCATCATGATTGACAGCCCCCGTGGTTGTCCACTATTTTCACTGCAACTGTCATGGAAATGAACAAAAAAAGGAAGCATCTGCTTATATTTTCCTTCATGATGTCAATAGGAGAGTCGAGAAAATGTATGTTCATGATTTTCTCACTCACTTCGATCATTTCTCACTTACCATCAAACAAACCACTTATGCGACGCACCCCTCCTATCGTTCATTGGGAGAGGGAGAGGAGAATGATTTCTAAGGGGAAGAGAGGGAAATGCCTTGGGAAGGGAGAGGGAGAGAGTGTTGGACCTTTCTACTGGGAATGAAATAAATGATGGAACAATCAACTAGAAACACAAGAGAGATGAAGGGAGGATAGATTGCTTATAAATCTAGAAGCCCTAGGATGAGCACTAAACTTTAAGCTAATTTCATTTCCTCTTTGTATAAATGGGGTCCCTTCATTTATTAGAAGGGTCGATCCTTGAGATCAAGTTGATAAATAGAGTGCTCACATGAATCTATCTATTTTAGTCAAGTAAGTGAGTTATTTATAAAAAAAGATCTACGCTCACTAATTCATAAGGAATCAAGTAAGTTTTGATATATAATGCGAAGACTTACTGCCTGTCGAGTGAGCCTGGAATCAAAGCTAGTATTAATCTTCATTCTATTTGCTCTGCTTCTCATTGTTAGCGCGGAAGAACAATCACGATCTCAATTACTCCATAGCGAACTTTTAACTAAAATAGATTGAAAAGGGACATAGACCAATCATGACCTTAATTAATCCATAGTGAACTAAAAGAAAATGAAAAATGACATTGACAAACATAGCATGAGGATTTGATACTAGTCACTACCATTAGCGTAGATGTTGCTTTCATTTAGCCAAACCTGAGTCGTAATTCCAGTGGCCTTTCAAAGTCATGGTTAAAGAAAAGAGTCAGTGCCTCTACATTGACATATGTTGTAAAATATCTCCAACTCATTGGTTTACATGTCTTTGGATTTGATCAAACGTTTTACATTTACAATTTTACATAAGACACTTATTCTCATCGCAAAACCCCACTTACATGTCACAACAATTGATTCTTATGAGTTGCATCTTCGATTCTCATAGTCAACCAAAACATGACACTTGGATTTCAACTATTGCTATGCAAATTATGTCACCATTATGCAGAGGCTTTCATTATGTCATTCCTTCGCACAATGAAAGCTTCCACACGATAAAGTTGAATCATAATTTTTTATAAAATAATACGATAATTTGTTAAAATTTGTTAATTAAGTTTAATATCTATTGATTGTATTTAAACCCAAACACATTAAAAAAAGTGTTGCAATCAATTACAGGTCCAATGACCACCAAATTCGCGAAGGTAGTCGCTTTATTTTGATGTGCAAAGAAAGGGAGTGTGGGAGAAAGTGTGTACGAAGCAAGGGACACAAAATACCTTGCACACCCTTTCTCCGCACTCTACACACCAAAATATAAATGATAAAAGGACAAGTCACTAATATAATAAGACGTCACTGCCATCGTGATTTCCATCGATGGTGCCCGACTTCACCCTTGATGAACCTCACATTTCCATTGCTAGTTCCACTCGTTGGTTCCCACCTTTGCTTGAGAAGTGAATGATTGCTTAATTAGATGCAGTGGTTTGTCGCGATTGGATTGTGCTTTTGTTACACCAGTTGATTTTTTGTGTTCAGTTGTAGTGTCTTATGGTTTTGTGGGTGCCTTTCCAGAGCTAGGAGATTCAATGACTTGGCCCATTTGCTACTTTGTTCTCCGCCATTCTTCTATGTGTGTAGCTTAAGCCCATCTTCCTTCCCATTCTAATAGGTTGGTTCGTGATGATTCAACGGATGGACTACAATGCTTTCTTTGGTTGGGTACGTACGACTATTCCTACAGTGTGTGGAGGTGACCAACGCTGCATGATTGAATAGAATATTGATTATCCCTTAGAACTCCGGAGGTATGTGGAAGTTTCATTGTGCCTAAATAACTATTAATGCATAGAATACCTATAATAGTTATTAATATAATCACTATAACTTTAACTATTTAGTACTAATCAACGAATAACAATGTTATTCCATATATGTGTCGGTCCCATCAAGATACAAGCACTTGATGGAAACCAATTCGTTTAAAGTGAGGCCCTTTTCCTTGTACATAATCACACTCCAACCCCTTCCAATTTCTTCCATGATTTTGTATTGAGCCTACAATTAAAGCTACAATGGATTGCTTTAGGCATCTCATGTTGTTGGGCAGATCTCGAATATAATTATCAGAAAATAATATCCTAATTGAGCCTCTAACAAATTTCAAGATTTTGTTGATTTTGTTGTCAAGTTAGTTTCAAGATTTCACCTAGAAATCTATGTTAGCTTAATATATGGGTAGCCAAACATAGCCAATTGTGATGAAACTTTATGAAATTTGTTTTCATTTAATTTGCTGCAATGGATATTTCAGAAGTTCAGTCTACAAATTTCACTGTACTACCCACAAATAAGTTGCTAGCAAGATTAACATAATTTATTTTAGTATTGCATTGAAATGTTTGTAAGATTCTCACATGGCCAAATATTGGTGCCAACTGAAGCCTAATACAAGTATTGGAAATAATGAAAAAATGGTAAGTGTTGAGTGCAATTTTGCGATTATAATCTTAAGCCTGTGATTTGGATAGTGGAAATTGTGTTTTCACAGCATTGGCGCTCTTGGGAGACTGACCTAGAAGAATCAAAATTTCTGGCAACAAATTCTTCAGTACTTCATATGGGTATTGCATTAAGCTTGATCCAAGCGTTGGAAGTAATGAAAAACCACTATGTTTAATTTAGTTTTGCACATTATCAGAAGACTCCTACTCTTGCTGCGAGCAGAGGTGCCTGAAGGACTTAATGGCTTCTATGGCTTCCAGTGGTTGGTTTTGTTGTTTCATCACCCGGGCCATGTCCTTCGATGCACTATCAATTCGGTCTCTAGCATTTATAGCTTCCCATCATTCATATGGTGTTCTTGCCTAGTCACGCTCACTTGTTTGGCACAATTAATTGTTTTGCTTGGTGTCGAGACAACATGTTCTCTTCACGACAATTCTTCCTCCTACCAAAGAGATGGGACCAACCTCGATTGCGTACACATGGGTTTGGGTCCGCACTTGGACAAAAGAGATCCTTGCCCATGCATTCTCTTCACGGCTAGAAGCCTGCATGTCTCCTGGTGGTTTGCGGGTCAATGAGAGTATATTATGCCAAATTTACAATGTTGGCTACCACTTTATTATGGGGACATAGGGCCTTCTTACTGGCTATAACAAACCAGGTTCAAGAGGTAAGGGGTAGAGTAGTAAGAGCTAAGGTTAATACGCCTAGCCAAGCCAACCGGGAGGGCAAGAGAGAATGCTTGTAGCCAAGAAGGCATGAAAATGGTCATTATGAGGAATGAAGTACTCGAACAAAAGGGAGAGGCACTAGACCAAATTGGAAACACTTTATAGCATACCTTAGGCTTGGTTTGTACAATTGAAATTTTTTGTTTTCTTAGCATAGGTGCACTTGTCAGACTGATCCACAAAAAACAAAATTCTTGCAAAAAGTTTTTCTATATTCTTAACTTGAATAAAAAAATATTGTTAACAATCGAAGATCCAAAAGAAACATAAGCATATATTTAATCCTTTGAAACAACTATGAGGCTATTATCTCAAGGGATTTCCTTTTTCAAAAACTCCTCAACATGAATGCCTCTCAGCTCATAACGGATGGAAGGGAAAGGGCAACAAAAGATCACATAATTACATGCATAAGAGATATGTAGGGCGGTAAGAGGGTTTTGATCTAGCGATTCATAGTCATTCCAGCAAGAGTATTCCATTCTTTAATCATTTTGGACCTCAATGTGAAAGAAAGAGCCATAGCGACAAAACAACAAATTTTCCTTTGATGATTCAAATTCCAATCCAACCGGACATAATTCATTTGTTATTGGTTTAAAGGATTCATAGCTTCAAGTTCATTTGGTTAAAAGTTATGAGTTGTGTGGTAGTGCGGAGAGTGGCGATTTCTCCGCACTCCCGCACTATTCTTTATTTATTTTCACTTGTGCGGGATTGCGGAGCTCTGCACAATGAATTAGCTCATTGTGTAGAGCTTCACACAAGGTAAAATTCTATCCAATTTGACTTCCCAGTTGTGAATTTAACTTTGCAATGTAGCTATTACCCTCTCATGTAGAGTACTGAGCTAGCCAAGGGTCATATGGGATAACCAAGGCAGAGACTATGACCACGTTTCTAGTTGGGTTATATGGGGCATCTAACTGGGAGCTAGGGATTGTGTACCCAAGCTACCCACCGACCAGCTCATCCATGTATCTGTCAACAATTAACTTTGTGGCAAACATTGTGAGATTGCCTATGCAACCAATTCCAATAAAGGGCACTTCAACAGAACTGGTCACCGCTTCACTGAGCTAAATTTGCGCTAAAGCGATATTAGACACCCATCCCAACTAGACAATGCATTGAATAATTAAAAAGTGGATCACACATTGGCTTCCCTGCCAATTCATGAATGCACCCATTTTAAAATCCAACCTAATGGAAACACACCAATTCTTTCTAGGCGGTGGTGATAAAAAGTCGATTTGAAATCGCTACTATATCCAGAATGATTTTATAACAGAATTGCAATGGTCCACAAGCCATAAATTTCTTGTGTTTTGGGATTGTGGAGGCAATAGATGTGATGTTAAGATTGTACTATCGTAGTGTGGCGCGTAATAGAGATGGAAATAAATAATTTATTATCCTTTTTTTCAACTTTCACTTGGGAATATTTATAATTTCTATTGGCATAATTAAAGTGACAATTTATTTTCTTAAAACTAAACAAAAGCTAATTAAGTAATTTTTCTTTTCAAATTTTATAGATTGCAGGTCAAATTTAAAGTAAAAATATCGTTATCTTTGACGAGTTCATTTATTTTTAAGACAATGTGTGGGGTACGGAGCTCCGCACAATGACCTAAGTTCATTGTGTGGAGCTTCGCAACAACCCACATGTCCACTTGCACATGTAAACAAAGAATTTAGCTTCATTAAAACAACCAAATGTCCAGGTGCATATGTAGAGAGGGAATTTAGGTAAAATAAGAAGCTTCCTTATGTGGATGAAGATGTAGATGTCCAATTGTTCAGAGCTTTCATTGTGTAGAGGAAACAGAGTGTGGAGGAAATTGATTGTGCAGAGTGCAGAGGTTGTGCGGAGCTCCGCACTCTTGCACACTGGAAATCCCCAAATCCTCGCGTTTCTTTAAAAAAAGTGAACATACAGACTAATTAGTGAGAATGTTGGTGTTGATGCCTATAATGTAGGCCATTGTTAGAAACATTGTCTTTCCCGCCCGAAGCTCTTGTGTAAAGTAGGAATTCTAGGCATCCAACTTAAATTATCGACCCACTGTGCTCTTACTGACAAAATAATTCAGTTTATCGATCCGTGACTGGAATCCCCACCCAACTTTTATCATCAACATATGAAAGAAACCTTTGAAAGTATTTAAAAAAACATCAATAAAACATTAATATATGGAGATTTCAAAGTGTCATATGTTAGAAATATTAAACACATTTTTCAGTTTAGCATATCAGTAGGTGCATAATACCTATTACTTCTTAGCAATTCAATTCCAATGAAGGGTATGGCAAAATGTATTTGGTACTTTATGAGACAAATATCATTATGTCTTTATCAAGATTAAGGAATAAGGTAAATGATCGAAGTAGCTAGGGTACGAAAAAATGTATTTGGTACTTTATGAGACAAATATCATTATGTCCTTATCAAGATTAAGGAAAAAGGTAAATGATCGAAGTAGATAGAATACCAATAGATCAAGAATTGCAATAGAGTGAATGTTTCATGGCAACAGAAAGGATAAAATACTAGAAATTTGGAAAAATTGACAGTTAGAAACACGAAATTATAGAAAGTAAAAATGCACATGTCCTTGAGTTAGGTAATAGCTTTTGTTGAAAAGAAAAAAAACAAACGTCCTTTAACTAAATAACTTTTGTAAAAACTATGAAGCTTGTGTGGAGAGCTTTCATTGTGCGAAGTTTTATCTGCACTCTACACAACCTTTAATTAATTAATGAGTGATAGTGGTAGAGGTAGGGACTATGCTATATTGCAACTGTTACCCATGTTATTAATTGAACCAACATTTAATCAAAAAAATGTTATAAAAATAAAATAAATTAAAATATGTATAAAATATTTTGATTGTGAAATGACCTATGGTTTTTGGGCATGTGGTATTGATAATCCATGGTATTGTAACAATGCCTATTTACAAGTTAATAATATACATGGTAATGATGGTAAATATGCATGGTTAAAAATATTTTATTATTAATGGAGTCCACAATTAATTAAAAAAATGTTATAAAATTAAATTAAAATAAAATATGTATAAAATATTTTGATTGTGAAATGAGTTATGGTTTTTGGGCATGTGGTATGGATAAGCCAGGGTATTGTAGCAAAACGTATTTACAAGCTAATAATATACATGGTAAAGTGGTAGTAAATATCATTGGTTAAAAATATTTTATTATTAACTGAGCCAACATTTAAATGTTTACACTTATTTCCGGGCACTACAATATCTCCCCCACATTAAATAGTCCATATATATATATATATATATATATATATATATATATATGTTGGCTTGCCCCAGTAGGGATTTGAACATTGAATCTTGTGGTCTACATTACTTTATAACATGGTAATGGCCAAATAAACTGTCCACCATGGGCATTGAATAGTCAATAATAATATTTCATATAATTTTTTATTTTGCCACATCTTTAATTAAATTTGATTTTTGAATTTTAATAACTCAAATTTTGAATTTACCATTATTATTAATCTCTTATATATTAATTATTAATATTAATTATTTATAATAATTTCCAACAAAATCTAATAATAATGTTGACATCATCGTTACATTGATATTATAAATTATTAATATCTCACATTTTTTCTTTTGAATTCTCTTTGTCCTAACTAAATAGTTAGGAATATTAATTTATTAACAACTAACCTAGATCCATTTTAACTCTGGATCTACCAAGGAATCAAATATAATTTCAATCTAAAAGAGGTTTGCACCTCACAAAGATTTGATCCCTCTCGGCGCTTGCTAGATCAGGAGTTAAGATGGATCTAGGTTGGTCTATATACAACACTCTTATAATAGAACAATCAACACTTCTCTTGGTAAGTCACCTTTTGAAACTTTCTTTGGATATTTATTGCCTTCACCCTTGGATATTGTATATGGACAACAAGGCGAGGTGAAGGAGAACCTCATAGGAGATATATTAAGAGCGCAAAAGTTTGTTAAGAAGATTAGGTAAATCCATTTATAAGCACATCAAACACTAAAAAAGTCACAAGGAGAATACAAGGCTAAACATAACCAACACAGAATAGAGAAGCCATTTAGAGTGGGAGATAGAGTTTGACTACTAGTGAACAAAGATAGGGTACAGGTTCTTGGTAAGAAGATCAAGACTTCACGGTATGATTATGTTAAGATATTGGAAAGGGTGGAAGATAATGCATACAAACTTAGTCTATCCCCATACATGCACATTTTCTCAGTAGTGAACATGGAGAATCTCAAACTCTATGAGCCTTCCATGTTGGATCAAGAAGAGGAGCAGGTCCTACTTTCCATAGAGGACTTAAACACTAGATGTTTAGGTAGAGTTGATAGCGGGAATTTCTACAAAAGAAGTCTGGAAATATAAGATAAGGGTAGCATGACCTTTGACAAATTGGGATGAAAGGACAACTTCTAAGCAAAACAAAGTGATGCTCTAGGAAGAAGGTAGAGGATGAATTTCCTCATATGGGGAGATATGAGTTGAAATGGATTATTATGTTATTTGTCTAGTTTAATGCTTTTAAAGTGCAAAAAAATGGCAAAATTTGCTTGTAGGGTCATTTTAACAATGGATCCCAATTTGGAGAATTGGGGTTTTAAACCTTTCAGAGCCTTTTTGAAGCATCAAATGACATTTTTTGGGGGGTCAAAACTCTCTTACTCTAGTGTTAGGCCATAGAAAATTAATCTACACTTAGAGACATTTTTAACGATGCAAGAATCATGCCAATTAGAGTTACTAAGAAAAAGTTATGCCTTTCACAAGTTGACTTACCATTTTGACGACCATGATAGAGATGATGCCACATCAGTCCCCAATACTCATGCAAATGGGGCACACCACATGTAGACATTCAGGAGGACTCTAGAAGGCCCATACTGTAACTCTAGTTGAAGGTTGAGGGAGTCAATCCTTATCGCTAGCTAGCTATCGAGCGGTGTTAAATACCGGGCCACTAGGAGGAATAAGGGCTCCATTTTATGCTATTGTATTTTGTTACATAGTTGAGAAAAACAGCTAGGAGTGGGAAGTTAGAGAGTAAAAAATAGGGTGTTAAGGATCTATAGTAGCCTTACAAGTAACTCCATAGATAATACCTCTTCCTTTATACATGCATATTGTTTTTCTTTTGTAAGCTTGGTAGGACCTTTTCATTAATTTTCTTCAAAAAATGACAAGTTACAATCAGAAAGTAAGTGGTTAGGTGGCCTCAACCTGCCCAGAGGGAAACCCGATCTGTTGGCCACCTAACTACATTATATGCCATCCAAAAACAAAAAAGTTTAAGGTTGTCAAGTAGTGCTAGATATGTTTAAGTATCTTTAAACCTTCTATAGACTAAACATCTAAAAACAGAAAGCATAAACTACAAATACTTCATATGACAAAATTAAGAACCAAAACTAATCCAAACATGCTACTAGTCATCATAAGAGTCCATAGGAGCTGGATCCTTCACGCTCAAACCAGGAATTTTTGTCTATGGGAGGCACGGGATATGTCTTTCAATGCAGTTGAGACGACCATTATGTTGCTGGAGCTGAATCAGTTGGAATTCCTTATGGATTTTAGAGAGTGCATGATCAGTCTTGGAGGAATCCAGAGGAGGATTAGTCAAAGCTTTGGCTACTATATTTTTCATTAACCAATAAAGATAAATTGTCTGCTTGTACTAAGAAGACCTGCCTCTGGAATGACCACCATCAGGCACCAAATCTTGTTAGTCACCCAAATCAATGTCTGTGTTTGTTGCATGTTGGTTCAACTTAGATTCCCAACCTGAGATTAGCAGACAAAACTAAGGTAGAGTGCCAATTTGAAATGCTTGAGCTGCATCTCGGATAAGACAAGAGGTTGTTTTTTGGCCTCTATTTCTCGTTGGGCAAGGGTGGGTTTGACTACCTTCTCGGCTCGACCCTGACTTCCTTCCGCGACCATGACCACCACTAGCCTGAGGGCCTTTGACAAAGGTAGAATGAGCCATATGAATGTTTATCTTTGAACCCTTAATGATACATACCTTGGAACAAGGCGTTAGAACCTCAGGCTCGCGACAGGAGGCGACTTGAAAGTCCCAAAACCCTCTTAGAGAAGAAAAACATATAAAACTATCATGGCATGAATGCAGATATCAGTAAGTATAAAGGCAGGCTACCCAACAATTGTTGTGGACAAAGCTTTGGACCTGGTCTCGGAGTCCCGGAACAATCAACCAGGCCTCCTTAAGGCGACTGAAGATGGAATAAAGAGACAGACGAGTACAAACCAGACGCAGAAGAACCCATTACATTTGCACCATTAAAACTAGTGAGCAGACAAGATAATTACCACAAACATCCATGCATGAGGTAAAAATAAATTGCCATACCGGATAACCCCAGTACATCCCATACGAGAGAGAAATATTAAGAAATGTACATAAACAATAGTGCAATATACAGACAGACGATTATAAAAACCGACTGTTTCCTTCCAAAAAACCGCAGGTGAGTTTCCATCGAACATAAACATCAATACAAAAACACTTCTCCAGTGAAAAGACAGAGAGACTGAGCGAGCAAGAGAGGTAGGGCAAGATAATCATAGAAAAGAAACATACTCGCTGAGAGAGACTACTTGCTTGGAGCTTCATCTCGATCCCACGACTATAAACCAACAAACCTGTAACCAGAACCTTTCTCACAACATAAAAACTAACTAACAATATGGAGAAATTGCCACCATAAAACCTCAACTCAGAAGTTGACCTACCATGCTCCCCTATACCATAAATGCTCTGAATGCATGTTGCCACCTCTCCATACGGTTCAAGTGTGTGAGAGGTGATGTAACACCGTCCTCTCATTTTGCTCTCCATCATATTAAACATGTCAACGATCCCAATGCATCTGGCTCACACCCTGATCGAGGTTTGTACATGCATATTTTCATACCAAAGAAAAGAGAGCAAGGAAGCCTCACCTTTTAGCCAGGTCTTCTCCTGTAAAGGTTTCCTAAGATAAAACTTTTGTTTATTGTGGATGGTGTGTGTGTGCATTTCCATTCATTCTCTGTTTCTTGCATTGTAGTGCTTTTATTTGTTCAAATAAAAAATGAACTGTAAAAAAACTAAAAAATCTAAAGGAAAATTAATGTTCATAATATAGATTTGAGTTTTATTATTAAATTTGTTGTGACAAACTATTCCCATAAAATATTCAGAACAATATATAAATCGGTGAATATTGCACAATATCATTAATATAACTATAATAAATACCAATTAGATCCATCCTAACTCTGAATCTACCAAGCGCTAAGAGGGATCAAATCTCTTTTCACTTGAAAAGAGGTTTGCATATCGAAAGATTTGATCCCTCTCGACACTTGGTAGATCCAGAGTTAACATATGTTACATTCCACATGAATACCACGGGTCATTTTTATTTTCTTTTTATAGGGCTATTTTTATTTTATTTTTATTTGACTGAATTAAAATTTTTACATTACATTAATTTTTTTATTATTTAATTTTATTTTTTAAATTGTATTTTATTTTTATTTTTGTAATTTGACTTAGTAAAAATGTTAAACTTTACATTACAACATCTCTACCATACTACTCAATACTTTTCAAAAACAAATTTAAAACTAAATTGCGCCAAAAGTAGTAGAGATGTTGTAATATTCTGTTAATAATTTGACTCATTCAAATTACATAAAAATAAAATAAAATAAAATAATTATAATTATTAATAAAACATTTTGACTCGTCAAATTATATTAAAAAAAACTTTATAATTGTAATTAATAATTAAAACAACCTAAATCTATTTTAACTCTCGATCTACCAAGTACAAAGAGGGATCAAATCTCTTAATGTGCAAGATCTACCAAGTACAAAGAGAGATCAAATTTCTTGATGTGCAAATCTCTTTTAAAAGAGATTTAATGCTTCTCAACTCTTGATAGATCCACAATTAAAATACAATAAAATAATTTAGAGTTAAAATAAAATAAAATAATTAATAATTATAATTATTAATAAAACATTTTGATTTGTCAATTTTTTTTTAATAATTAAACCAATCTAAATTCATTTTAATTCTGAAATACAAAGAGGGATCAAAGTTTTTAACTTGTAAAACTCTTTTAAAGTAAAAAAAGATTTAATCTTTCTCAACTCTTTTAAAATATATTATATATTTTAATATTTGTCACTCTTAATAGAATCTTTTAGAATAAAAAAATTATAATACTTCTCCGCTCTTACTCTTAATAAATCAAAATTAAAATAAATTTGAACTAATCATAATTGTGCTCTCTCACTTAATTTAAATTAAATATAAAGCAAGAGGGCAAAAAAATGCAAAATTATTCTACACCCAAGAAAATACAAAAGAATAAGTTACTTTCAAGTGTCAATCCATGATAGTGGTAGTAACCCCACCGAGCAAAAGTTGAAGGCCATAGAGTAAGAAGAGAAGTGGGGAAGCACGGATAAACTATAGCAATACACCCTGGGCTGTTCTGCGGATTTTAATACATGCCATGGTACTATGTAGAGGGTATAGGCTCTCTGGTAGAAAGCGGATGATTGACAACGTCTCGGGACGGACATGTGAAATCCCCTGGAGCCACACATAGAGATATCCACCCGCAGGGAATGTGAGAATGTGCCCAGTGCTCTTGACGCAGTAAAATAGAAGAACATAGCTCTCTGCCATTAGAAAGCCAGGCGGAAGCAAGAAGTGGTCAACAGGCTTTTAGAGATTAGTTACAAATATATGTTTATCTTGTCCTATCTTTAGGATAATACCGTTTGTTTGCTTAAATGAGGAGATTTCACTGTGGGTATAATTTCCGCTAGGGTTCACTGCGTGCCGCCATAGAAGCACAACCGGAACTTAATGAGCAGAGCAAGGCATCCAGGGACAATCCGGTGAGTCTTCCATCATTGCAGTAGTATTAGTCTCTGTAATTTTGTTGTTTTCTGCCTCTTTTTGTCTTTTTGCCCGCCCTTGTTAGATGAGCAATAGGGCAGTTTGGGATAAGGGAATGGAAACGAAGGAAGGGGAGGCTGAGTGTTTATGTATAAGGGCTGTTGATGATTTAGACGGGTATTGCCACCCGGGGAATAACATTCCAGGAGGGCCGAGGGTGAAAAAGGCAAAAATCAGAGAAGAAGATGAATCTGAGGGGTTGATCAGAAGGGAGTTTGGGCATCACGAGAAGGGCGTGGCACGCATCAACAATGGAAGCTTTGGTTGCTGCCCTTCTTCCGTGTTATCTGCACAGGCGAAGTGGGCACGCCTGTTCTTACAACAGCCTGACAGTTTCTTCCATGGCTCTCTTCAGAAGGGGCTCTCGCAGTCCAGACAGATGATATGTACGCTGGTTAATGCTGCTCATGGTGAAGAAATCTCTCTAGTAGATAATGTAACCACAGCAGTGGCGATAGTGCTGCAACAGGTTGCCTGGGGGTTCACGGAAGGGAAATTTGAGAAGGGAGATGCTGTTTTGATGCTTCACTTTGCCTATGGAGCCGTGAAGAAGGCCATACAAGCTTATGCAGTTCGTGCAGGTGCCCGGGTAATCGAAGTTCATTTGCCTTTTCCGCTGTCGTCGAAAGAAGAGATCATTGTGAAATTTAGGAAGGCTCTGCAGCAGGGTAAGGCCCAGTCCGGGAAAATCAGATTAGCAGTCCTTGATCATGTGACGTCTATGCCATCGATTGTCTTGCCCATAAAAGAGCTTATTAGGATTTGCAGGGAGGAGGGTGTGGACCAGGTTTTTGTAGATGGAGCTCATTCTATTGGGAATTTGGACATTGATATGCAAGACATCAATGCCGACTTTTACACTAGTAACCTTCACAAATGGTTTTTTTGTCCTCCGTCGGTTGCGTTTCTTTACTGCCGTCGTTCCCTTCTTCCTAATCTGCATCACCCAGTTGTTTCGAGTGAATATGGAAATGGATTGGCTATGGAGTCTGCATGGATTGGAAACAGGGACTACAGTTCCCAGCTTTCTGTGCCTGCTGCGGTAGAGTTTGTTAAACAATTTGAGGGTGGTGTTGAAGGCATCAGGAAAAAGAATCACGATTCTGTTGTTCGCATGGGAGAGATGCTTGCGAAGGCCTGGGGTACCCATTTGGGTGCTCCTCCAGAATTGTGCTCGGCAATGGCGATGGTCGGTTTACCAGATTCTTTAAAAATTAGCTCCGAAAAAGATGCTATCGACTTGAGGAACCGCTTGAGGAAGGATTTTGGAGTGGAGGTTCCTATATATCACAGGCCTCAAATAGCAAAAACTGACTTTGACGTAACTGATTGTCCAAAATCAGCATTTTCAGCTTATGCAAGAATATCTCGTCAAGTATACAATACTGTGGATGATTATCTAAAGTTTCGCGATGCTATAAATCAGCTTGTGTTGGAGGCTTCTCCACCTCAATAAAAAAATGACAGTTTATAGATCATAATAACAACTATCAGAGCAACAAGAAGGTTCCTCTTGAAGTCTCTATATCACAATCCATTCAAATTTTATCACTTTTTGTTTCAGAGATTCAAATATATCTGCCTTCTCTTCCATTGTTTTGTCGGTTACATTCAATGGATAGGAAAGAACATAGTAAAAGGAGAGGCCAAATTAATGAGGAAGGGCTTATGTTTATGGATGCCTTCTTTTAGATGGGCAAGGATCTTGTAGAAGTTGATCTGGTACATGTTTTCATATTAGAGGGAACCTCTTAGTAGTCTCCACATTAGTTCAACATGTGAAGTGGAATCCAGATATTGCTAGAGAGAGCAGAAATAAAATTTTCTGTGAATTAGTTATCAACTATAATTTTTTCACTATGTCCCTGTCAATAGAAGACAGTCAATTATGCGCAGATCTCATTTAGATGTGGAAAAATTCTAGATAAGGTTGCTGGTGTTATTTGTATATCTAATTTTACAGATCAATGATTGGGTGTTTTTAGATCTTTATGATAAATTTCATGCTTTACAAGTGTTTTTATTGAGACAATGTTGCAACCGGTTACTTCCTTTAATTTTCCTCTCTTGCATATATTATAAAAGGGGCAATACTGGTAAAAAGACAGTTTTCCAAACAAAAATAGTTGTGGGCTTCCAAAGTAGAAATACTGGAAAGCAGATGTTAAGTACAGAAAATATAATTTTTTTAACTAGACACCAGGGATGCAAACCAAATGGAGGTCAGCTAGTCTGCACAATGACAACCATCTAGAAATGAATCCAATTTTGGACAAGGAACATAGGCAAAGTCAACTCATAAGACATACTGATTTTCGTAGGCCAGAACATCTGAATAAATGGATATCAAGGTTTGCCCATAGTTGCCAAGGTTTCTTGGTGCGATTGCAGGGGTAGGAGTGGATACAGGTGGACGCTTAGGCACAAGTACGGTATTCTTTTTCCAGTTGGGTTCATCAGTATAGGCTTCGCAGCATATTGAGTCTTGACCAAAAAACCTATTAAAAATAAGAAAACAAATGGAAAAATCAGTTACAAAACTTGTAGTCTGGTTGAATGATCGCTGCAACATTGTATAAATGTCATTATTATTATGGCGTTCTATATGGTAAATCTCTTTTGACCTAAATAGGATTTATGTATCTAGTGCCATCATTTGATGGGTGTTAGGTGCATCGTGGGTATGCTGCATTTGAGAACTCTGATCAAGATACCTCAGTTTTTTGTGTTATTTGCCATCTATATCCAGGCACTGACCATCTATTTTCGTTCCAGGCTTACGAAAAATCAGTGTGGCATATCTCTTGTTAAGGATTTCATTCCACATCAATATACGTATCTCCCTGTGTTAAAAAAAAGGTAAAAAGATGAAAAAAGAGTGAATGTGAGTCAATTAATCCCATTTTGGCAGTAATTGTAGACAAGGGTGGTTTATGATGTATTATGCACCAAAATCTTTACCAATCTTGAACCTGGCTTTGAGGTGCAAGTCCCAGGGTTGATGTGATAGCATCCTCCCTTACTTTGGTACTAATTTACCAACATCTTGTAGAAATGATTGTATGCTTTGTGAGTCCCCACGTAATGCTTCTTGTCTTTGTGATATGCTCTTAGTTGTAAGCTTATATAAAACAAAGTGACATATCCCTTGTTGATGATCTTCTTCCACGTTAATATGACTAGTACAGTTCAGTTGTTTGTTAGCATGATTCTAGAATGCCTTCTGTTGGATGGAAGAGGAAGGGACACAAAAAGGTTGTTCCTTGCAACAGACTTAGGCAGTCCCTCAGCTTCTGTAAATCTTTTTGCTCAGGAAAAGGTTATTTATATTAACAAACCAGCAGACTGGGAAACAGTCATTACATGCATCATATCAAGTTTCAATACGCAATTTCAGAATAAACATATCCAGTTTCAGAACTTAAACTCCCATATAAAGTTTAAACAGTTATTATACTCAGGGCAGGGCCTAACAATTACTTACAAGAAATACAGTTCATAACACTAAGTTCATCTTCAGACTATCTGACAGTGACCAAGATTAGATCCCACATCTTCCACAAGATTATCATACGATTTCTCCTTTATTAGAGTTATCAAATTGTTGTCTGTTGTGTATCCTGACATTTGCCTCTCAAGTCTCACTCTCACATAACATGAATATGTTCATATTCTTAATTGACTGGTGTACATGCCTACACAATGTATGCATCATATCAAGTTTGAATACACAGTTCCAATATCAGAATCTACGTACCCAGTTTCAGAACTTAAAACTCCCATATAAATAGTTATTATATTCAGGCCAGGGCCTAACAATTACTTACAAGAAATACAGTTCATAACACTAAGTTCATCTTCAGACCATCGGACAGTCTTACCAAGATTAGATCCCAGGTCTTCCACAAGACTACTGTACAATTTCTACTTTATTAGAGTTATTCAAGAGTTGTCTGTCTTGTATCCTGACATTTGCCTCTCAATTCTCACTCTTACATAACATGAATATGTTCATATTCTTAATTCACTGATGTACATGCCTACACAATGTATGGATGTATGAAACCCTTAGTTTCTTATATTTATAAGGAGTAATTCTCATCTTCAGCTTACTACAACATGGATTTGAGGCATTACTTTATTTTGATGCCTTCTAGTTTTATTTCAGTGATAGGCTGATCCAAGCAACCTTCTGTATTCTATCTAGGCACACATTCATGCATTATTCAATTTTTTTTTCGTTTTTACAATGTGTGTGTGTGTGTGAGAGACAGAGAGAGAGAGAGGAATTCCTTAGTCATTTGTAGGCATAGCCAACTTACACATGCAATTGAATGGCAGGGATTGCTTTCCTTTGTTTTATACATTTGATTGTTGAGAAGACACATTATGTCTGTAGTATTTCTTTTTAATCTCTGGGTCTTTATTTGTTAAAGCTGGCAACTAGGGATCAATTCCCTCATTTGGCAGCTCCTCTTTTGATGGCACTCTTCACCCTTGAAGCACACTTGATGGCATCATTCTTCATTTGAAATTTTGGAATTTTTCTCCACACACAAATGCCTCTTTTCATGTCGGCTCGGGTCTGCCCCTATTCATGTCGGCCCTCTTGGTGAAAAGACACATCTCTTCACCCATGCCAACCACTATAAATATAGCCTCATGTTCACCTCATTTGGGACATTCACACAACTCGGCATTTCTCCTAAAGCAGCTCGGACCTGAGGCAGAAGAAGAAGACGATTTTTTGAGGCACATGTGAAGGGTTTCCCCCGCTGTTCAGTGTTGACCAGCATTCTCTTTCTCTGTTGACTCTCATTGACCGATCTCTCTCTCTCACTGTTTGACCGAGTTCAATAAGGCTGTTTTGGGAGACTTCTTTGACCGAGCTCCTAGCAAAAATAGCGAGTTCTGAGCATCTTTCCATATGTTTGGACCTCCTTGTTGACCTGCATTGACTGCAGGTCAACTCTGTCAACTCTGCAACAGCTGACCGAATTTCAGAGACCTGTGACAGTCCGAAATTCGGACTTCCTGAGGCATTTCAGAGATAACACTTGGCAGCGTTTGATGGGTCTGTTGTTTATCCTTTTGACAGCTGTTGGTTGGGTTTTTGTGGACAGTTTGACAGTCAAAGGCTTGACTTTGACTTCATCATCGTTGTACATTATTGGATTTTTTCTCTTTGAACATTTGATATTTATTAAGAAGAATAGATCTGTTGGGTTTTCCCCTTGTGGGTTTTGCCCCGGCATTAGCCTAAATATCTGTGTTCTCTTGTCTTGGCTTGTCTTCTGCATTGTATTGTTTGTGTTCTATCTACAGTTACTGTCAATGTTGATCTAATGGTTAATGTGATTGCTATTGAAATCTAAGTGGTAATTGTCATTGGGCTAAGAAAAACACATTGAAGTAATTGTTGTAAGCATAGAACATATCATTTTCAAAATTAACATGGTATCAGAGACAAGTTGAGGACAAGCCCAAGCAAATATTTGTTGACAAAGACTAGTCTCCATGGCCACTGCCTACTTCAAGACTGAGGACAAGCTCAATGACAACTCTGACTATCATGCTTGGAAGATGACACTGGATTTGACTTTGGAAGAACATGAAGTTCTGGAATATATACAAGGAAAAATGGTGGAGCCTCCTTCAAGTGCACCTGCTGCTACTAGAACGAAGTATAGAAAAGGTGAGGTCAAAGCTAAGAAAATCTTAATTGACTCCATTCAAAAGCATTTAATTGCCTATATTTCTTATTTGGGAACTTCTAAGGAAATGTATGATAAGTCGATTGGGATGTTCAAAGTCAACAATGCAAATCAAATTCTCTTTCTCAAGAACAAGTTAAAGGATATCAAGATGGATAAAGGGGAGTCTATCCAATAACTCAAGTCAAGAATGATTTGCTGTCTATTGGAGAAGTTACCGCTGGAACTCACTCTTATTGCACTTGGAGGTCTTACAAGACCATGGGAAACATTTGTCATCACCATTCTCAATAATGACAGGATACCTGGTTTTGATGAGCTATTGGCTAGATGCACTCAAGAGGAAAACAAGAATGATGGAGAGAGATGAGTCCTACAATGGAAATGAACCTATTGCATTCTCTGCACATGCTAAGAGGAGGAATGATGTTGGTCCATCTAATTCAAGGAGACAAGGTCAAGGATCTAAGAAGGGATTCAACGAAAAAGGCAAAGGAAGATGCTACAATTGCAACAAGTTCGGCCACTATGCTAGAGAGTGTCCTCACAAGAAGAATCCTCCAAGGAACAACAACAACAATCAAAGAAACAACAAGTATAACAATAAAGGAAAAATGAATGCTCCTGCTGCCCGAGAAGGAAATAATCGACCTCCCAAGAGGACAAGAAATGCCAGGTATGATGAAAATAATGTTGTAGAAAAACAAGATGAGTTCTATCTTATTTTTGCTTTATCTACTGCCTCTCCTCTAGACACTTTGGATCATTGGCTAATTGATAATGGAGCCTCAAGGCATTTCACTGGATATAAGAAGGTTCTCTCAAATTTAGTTGAGAGGAAGACTAATCTAAATATTATTCTTGGAGATAATGCCACTTACCCCATGAAAGGAATATGAATTGTTACTCTTCACTTGAACTATGGTCAAACCATACATCTTCAGGAAGTATTGTATGTGTGCCTGATTTGAAGAAGAATTTGGTGTCTATTTCTACGATGGAAGACAAAGGTTTTAAGGTAGCTATCATTGATGGAAATGTATGTGTATGGCATAGGAACTTCAAAGATGCTTTTACTCTCAAGTTTAGGGTTGATGGTCTTTATCAAGTTGGTGGAAGTGTTTTGGGAGCATTGGCAAGTGACACCTTTATTCAATGTGAGCTATTTGCCCACTTACATTACAAAGCCTTACTTGGGGTAAGGAAGATGGTCACAGAATACCTGAGTTTCATATGAACCATGAAGGAGTCTTTCAAGGTTGTGCAACTGGGAAACATACAAAGGGACCATTCCCTTTTAGTGAGAGCAAGACAACTAATATTCTTCAATTGATCCATTCTGACCTGTCTGGTGCCTTGCCCGTAACTTCATTAGGAGGATACTCTTACTATGCAATATTTGTGGATGACTTCTCCCGCAAAACGTGGACTTTATTTCTTGAAGTAAAAAGATGAAGTGTTCAAATGGTTCTGTTCTTTTAAAGCATTGGTGGAGAATCAAACAGGAAAGAAGATCAATACATTGAGGATTGATAATGGAACCTAATATGAATTTAATGAATTCAATGGCTTTTGCAAAGAGGAAGGCATTAAGAGGGAGATAGCTGTTCCATTTACTCCAGAGAAAAATGGAGTTGCTGAAAGAAAGAATTGAACTATTATGGAATCCACCCGTGCCATGATCTATGATCAAGGTCTAACGAAATTCTTGTGCGGAGAAGCTGCTAACACTGTTGTATATGTTCAAAATAAGAGCCCTCATCAAGCTTTGGATTTCAAGGCACTCGAAGAAGTTTTCATTGGTAAGGAACCTGATGCTTCTTATTTTAGAAGCTTTGGCTGTCTTGTGTATTTTCATGTGCCTAGAGAGAAAAGGAACAAGTTGGAAGCTTCTGGGAAGAAAGGTGTATTTGTTGGATATAGTGAAAATTCAAAGGCATATAGAATTTATGTACCTGGTCAAAGAGAGGTAGAAGTAAGTAGAGATGTTACTTTTGATGAAGACACTACCCTCGGAAAAGCCAAAGATCTCCCCATCTCAAGGAAGGATGATGATGCTGTTGAAAAACAAGAAGAACCTCCAATGGATGAGCCTATGCTCGATGTTGATGGCCCAATGGATCCTCTTGATCCACCTCCTTGTGATCCCTCTACCTCAAAGAAAAGACCACTATGGCTCCGGGATACTCTTCAAGATGCAGAAAAACATTCTGCCCCTAGAGGAACATTTCGAGAAAGTAAGAAGCCTAACAAATATCAAGGATACTTGGCTGCCATGAGTACTATCATTCAAATCGAACCTTGCACTTTCGAAGAAGCTGTAAAGCACCAGGTATGGAAAGATGCGATGGTTGAGGAGTATGAGTCAATCATGAAGAATGATGTTTGGGAAGTGGTGCCTAGACCCAAGGACAAGTCTGTGGTCACTTCAAAATGGATCTACAAAATTAAACATGGAGCTAATGGAAGTGCTGAAAAATATAAGGCAAGGTTCATGGCTCATGGTTTCTCTCAAAAGGAAGGAGTTGACTATGATGAAATATTTGCATGATCCAGGTGGATATTGGTGGCCACCCGCCTATTCCACCTAGACCTTCAGTGGGTTTTGTCCGTTTCCTTGATTATAGTAACATTTACTATTTTTAGCAATTTTTGGGGTCCTGAACTTCTAGAGCTGTTTTGACCAATGTTGCGAAAATCGTTATCGGGATAATATTGGCGAGGGGAAAAATCGGAAAAAATCGTAAAAATCGGGAAAAAATCGGCAAATACAAAAATATTCATTTTTTTTTTCAAAATTTTTAATATCTAAAGCATCTACAACATAAAATAAATGCATTGACACATAAATATGATAAAAGAACTAATATATAAGATGTGTAATATCATTTCTAGTGCTACATCACACATAACAGTGAATCATGTCCTGAATAGTAAGTCCTAACTCCTGAGTCCCAACTCAGCCTCAAAATATCAACAAAAAATATAATAATGTATCTCATATCATGAGTCATAATGTCATATACAATGAAATGAACCAAATAACTAAAGTCTAATACTACTGATTTCCTCTGCCCCTCTTGCGAGAAAATGCAATAGCTTTCCCTTTCCCTCTAGATGTAGATGCCGGTGGAGTTGGTAGTGGACTCTGCTGTGCTCTAGAACCTGAAGAAGTAGGAGCTAGAGGAGGTAGACCATGTCTTCTACTGGTGGCAGGGGTAGCCTAGGTAGGTGCATAGTTTTAAAACTCCGACTCCGACTCCGACTCCGACTCCGAAACGGTAATGACTCGGCTGGCTCGATTTCAATGACTCGGTCGTTGTCAAAAATACATTAAATATTTATTTTTTTATTATAAAAAAACATAATTTTAAAGATTTTCATTCATGTTTCCAAACACACAACATTATAATATAGATGGAAGACAACATATGATCAAAGTAGGCTCATGAACCAATCCATTATATCAAAATGGTACCCAATGGCAATACATAGTCAACTGTCATACACGATCAAAGACTCAAAACAAAAAACACATAACCAAGGAGGCTAGAAATGGCCTCTACAACAAAAGTAAACTGTGACTAGACTCCAGTACTAGTACTACAGCTACTGGCTAGTAGCTACTGCCAGAGGAGCTAAGATCATGTCGATCAATCTCTGGATCATCATCAGAGTCAGACAGGGGGCCCCATGGCTCCTCCTCATTATCATCATCTCCAACTGCAGCTGTAGAAGTGGTACCACTAGCAGGTTGTGCAACTGCATCAGATGCAAGCTGAGATAAAGTAGATATGCGGCTGCGCTTTTGTCGTGGCTGAGCAGAGGAAGCAGCTACAACTGGAGTCCTTGCTGGCTGTGAGACTGAGGTTGGTGGATTAGGATCTGCATTCAACTGAACAACATGTTCAAGTTCAACTGATGTCTCGATATCTAAGTCTAAATCAATATTCTCATCAGGATCAAACTCTGCTGGACGACTCTCCACTACCCAAACTGATGTTGGATCAATGTCTTCCAACACAATGGGATCTGAATCAGGTCTTTTGTTCAGCAAATGGTTTCGTCTGAGCCAGAGGTTGTATTGGACATAAACTAGATCATTTAACCGTTTTTGATCCAAACAGTTTCTCTTCTTTGTGTTACTTGGGAGCAGGAGCGAAAACGGGAGCGGGAGCGACATTTTTAGAAGCTCCTGGTTTGGGAGCGAATCCCAGAGGAGTTCGACAATCAATGTCACTAACATCAAGGTACATAGAGGGATTGGTGCTCTTGATTAAATACGAGTTCCATACCCTAATACATGACAAA
This sequence comes from Pinus tabuliformis, assembly GCA_031772625.1. Lineage (NCBI taxonomy): Eukaryota > Viridiplantae > Streptophyta > Pinopsida > Pinales > Pinaceae > Pinus > Pinus tabuliformis. Next base: position 183,595,684 of record CM062810.1, on the reverse strand, counting down.
ATTCAATGGAAACATTACAATCCTCCAATCCTGAAATTCTGAAAAACTGATAAGTTTGCTGGATTTTGAATGAAATCTAAAATTTTACTTTCTCCATATGAAATCCAATGAGGCCGAAACCACTCTCAAACATCCTGAGTCATTTTATGGTAATGTTAACAATTTAAGTAAAATGATGAAAATGAAAATTAAGGAGAATGTCACTTTTACTTTAAGAATTTAACATTACCATGAAATTTGAATAGCATATCAATAGTAGAGAGCATTTGAGTGTGTTAAATAGGGTTTGGGAGGGGGACATGGACCCCAAATAACATTTAGCTAATTCATAAAACACCTTGAAGTCCAAACCAATCAGCAAACCCCTTAAAATTTCATTAAAATAATGTTAAATCGTTGTTTTAGTGGGTTACGGGCCGCTGTTTGTGACTCGGCCGAGTCAGTACGGGAAACGGCCGAGTTGGCCGAGTCAGCCATGACTCGGCCAACCGAGCCGTTTTTTGTACCGAGTCACTCTGGAGGGCAATGGAACGAACCAACTCGGCCGTTTCCGTTTCGAAACCACCATTTTTTAAAACTATGGGTAGGTGGTGTCACCTCCTCCTCCTGTTGCTCCTCCTCCTCCCCCCCTCCTCCCCCTCTACGCCTTCCACTATCTCCTGCTCTAACCAATCATCGACAGACTCCATGAGAGGCCTCTTGGCCTCAACCCTCCATGCAGCAGTGGTGTCAATCTCATCCAATGAGATGGCCTCAATATCAGGTATCCTCTCAAGTTGCCTCACCCACAATCGAAGATTGTAGTAGACGTAGACCATGTCATTAAGTCCCTGTCTGTTCAAAATGAAAAAAAAATTTCATTTTTTGCCTTATAAAACCCGCTGTTTGCCACCCCCACGATAATATCAAATCGAATCACGATTATTACGAACTTATCGCGATAATTTCGCTATTTTTTGAGAAAAACAAAATTTCGTAGTAATCGCGCGATAATATCGGCATTTTCAAAAACTTGCGATTTTTTATTGTTATCATGATTTTCGCAACACTGGTTTTGACACCCTGAACGACGTTTTTTTGAGGTTCGCAGCAGGCCCATAGTTGTAGGCAGGGGACTGTGGCAAATCTTGTAATACTTGGAGAGATCTTTCCAATGAGGTATTGTACGCGCCAAACGAAGATCATATGACCAAGCTATGACCCTGGTAAGTCGGTTGCCCAACTAACCCCAACGGGGCCCACAACTCTTGGTGTTTCATCTCTTGGGGTTGGGGTTTTGGTTGTTTAGGGTTTTCCTTTGTTGTTCAATAATAAAAAGGCCCTTGAGCCTCATTGGAACACATTTCAAAGGCATGTAGCCAGCACATATTTTCTCAGAAATAAGCTACCGTCGCCTGAGCAAGTTTATTTCCATTATGTATGTAAGCATATTTCAGTTCGTGGGTATTAATGAAATGAAGTTTTGTTTCCGTTGTATCTCTGTGTTTATGTTTATATCTGTATTTTGTTGCATTCCTACATAAAGTCCGGATTAGTGGTATTAGAGCGGTCTGCTCTTTCTCTGTTTTTCTTTGCACGTACCAACAAGGTCAGGATATAAGGAGTTAGGGTTTGAATCGGTTGAACCTTTGCAAGACCAGCCTCACAAACCCCGACGACCTCCCATGGTGGAAGAAAAGAAAGACGAGGGAGCAGGAGGTCTTTTCAAAGTATTGTTCGAGGAACCCCTCGAGCGACAAAGGAACGCTATGATGGATAACTTTGCCTAGATCCTTCGGCGGTTACCCACAGGCGAGGCATCTTCATCCGGCAACCACTCTGGAGGTGCCACTTAAGGTACACGTTAACTTTGACATTCCCATATTTGAAGGCCAGATATATGCAGATGCCGTAGATAAATGGTTGAATTTGTTGGAAGGATATTTTTTAGTTCATGACTATTCCAATCGGGAAAATATTACTTTTGCACTCCTCAAAGCCGCCCCCATGTCAAGGGCTGGTGGAAAACCTACTGTGAACAAAAGGACGAGAGGGAATCCTCACTGTTTTCAGCCGCACCCACTTGGAATTCTTTCCGAGACGCCATCAAGAAACAATATAACCTTATCGGGAGCTATGAAGATAAATACATAAAATGGACCATGTTGCGACAGGGAAGGGATCAAGATGTGCCGAAGTTCACAAATATTTTTCATACCCTTCGCACAAAGCTGGGTATCAAGGATTTTGAGTGGCATTTGGTACTCAAGTACCACAACTATCTACACAAGTACGTCTAGGATGAGATGGAGTTCCTGAGCATCTCGTTGCTTGGTGCCGCCTATTGATACGCTGTTAAGATCGAGCATAAATTCAAACAGAAGAAGTGAGACTTTGGATCTGGGAATTTGAAGCAAGGGAAAGGCGCCCCCAAATTGCAGAATAAAGAACAAAGCCAAGGTGGGGCGATCCAGGACAACCCACCGAAGCCGCAAGCAAAGAAAAAGGACAAAGGGAAATGGTGTGAGTTCCATAAGAGCCCCTCTCACAACACAAGTGAGTGTTGAGCCAAGTAGTGACTAGTGGTCGAGTTGAAGGCTTTCGAATCAGATGCATGTTCCGACTTTGAGTTAGAAGTCGACAAGGGGAATGACAAAGGGAAATAGATTATTGATGCGAGAGCCTAGTGCCATCGTTGCCACCACCAAGATCTAGAAGATTGAGCCTGAAGATCCAGAGGAGGGGGGAGCGACTCTTCCACTCACAGATGTGGGTGAAGGGTTCTCCATGTAGTTCATTGTCGACAATAGAAGCCAAAAGAACTTCATTTCAGCAGAGGTCGTGAAGCAGTTGGGCCTACCGACCACACCATACGCGTAGCCGTACACCATCGAGTGTGGCTTCACCAAGGGCGAGATCTCTACGTCAGCCAACAGTGTCGTCTTCCCTACAACATCAAGCCCTTCACATATGAGGTAATGTGTGATGTTGCTCTTTTTGAAGTTTGTGATGTATTATTAGGCCAACCATACTTGTGGAAGCGTCATGCTGTGTCTAGGCCTCGCACTATCATTATTTCTTTGGGCAATAAGTTATATAGGATACCGGAGGTAGCAATGCCTACTAGTGAAGCAATATAGTAAGATAATTTCCCAGACCGGGAAATTTGTCTTCCTTATGATTTGCCCTCTGGGCGAGAAGAAGACTGTGGCCACATCAACAACCTCTAGATAGGGCTCCTTCGCACGACAGGAACAGATGGACAAAGTCGTGGAAGAGTATAGGGACATCTTTACCTCACCCACAAGGGTACCCCTACATTGTCAGGTCAAGCACTCCAGTGATTTGATTCCGGGCGCACCGCTACCCAATGGACCGATCTACTGATGCTATGTTCTGGAGAATAATGAAATTAAGAGGCAAAGTTAGGAGTTGTTGCAGAAAGGGCACATTAGGCCAAGTTCATCACCATATGGGAGCCTGATCGTGTAGGTACAAAAGAAAGACGACACTTGGAGACTTTGTATTGACTATCGGGCGTTGAATAAGATCACTGTTCGGAATAGGTATCCAATCCCATGGATTGATGACCTTCTGGACTAGCTCAAGGGAGCCAAATATTTAACAAGATTGACTTGAAGTTCGGTTATCACCAGATACCAATTGAACCCTCCGATGTGTGGAAGATTGCTTTCAAATCCAAGGAGGGCCTTTTCGAATGGCTAGTCATGCCTTTCGGGTTGACGAATGCCCCCACAACCTTCACGCGACTGATGGATGACATCTTATGGCCCTTTACCGACTCATTTGTGGTAGTTTACCTAGACGACATCTTGATCTTTAGCCGGAGTTGGGAAGAGAACATGCACCATTTCCGACAGGTCCCAAACCCTGCTACAACACAAGTTATGTGCCAATATGGATAAATGCACTTTTGGTATGACCCAAGTTCAATATCTGGGGTACATCATTAATGAGTGAGGTGTGCATGTGGACCCAACCAAGATACAAGTTATTCGAGATTGGCCAGCCCCAACCACTCTAACAGAGCTCCGCAACTTTCTGGGTCTTACCAATTTCTATCGCAGGTTCGTGTTGGGATTCTCTCATATCACTTGGCCTTTGAGTCAAGTCACCAAGGGCGGAGCGAAAGCAAAGTTCTTTTGGTCTGAATCCCAACAAAAGGTGTTTGTCGAGTTGAAGCATCGCCTCTGCTCTGCACCAGTGCTCACATTACTAGACCTACAACAACCATTTGAAATTGAGACAGACGCCTTTGACTATGCTATTGGTGCAGTTCTTACCTAACAGGGGCATCCGGTGGCATATCACAGTGAGACACTTTCAGATACAGTCTAAAATTATCCCACTTATGACAAAGAGATGTATTTTATTGTGTAGGCATGTCGACAATGGAAGCATTACATTCTAGGGAAGGAAACGATCATCCACATAGACCACCGACCCCTACAGTTCATACAGACACAAGGGAAGTTGCAGAATGATCGCCATCAGAAATGGTCCACATATCTGCAACAATTCCATTTGAACATCAAGTACAAGAAGGGCAACACCAATAATGTTGCAAACTGTCTTAGCCGACCACCGGTTATGGCGCTGACCACTGTGCTCAACTCTTGTGGACATGAGACTTCGGGGTGGCCGCATCTTTACAAGAGCGATCCAGAATTTGGCAACACATACTAGATGCTCCTGGAAGGCAAGCAAGTTCCATATTTTCACCTCCAGGGCGCATTGTTATGCCACCTGGGACACCTTTGTGTTCCTACAAGCGAGCGTGCCAAGATGATTTGGGAGGCGCACTACAGTCGGGTCGCTGGACATTTTAGAGTAGAGAAAACAGTGGCAGTGTTGCAGAAGTATTTTTATTGGCCGAACCTTCGACAGGATGTTGGGAAGTACATCAGATCCTGCATTGCCTATGCCATTTGCCAAACCAACAATCAAGAAGCAAGGTCTATATACTCCTCTGCCTACTCCTAGTCGGCCTTGGAAGTTCATCTCCATGGATTACATGTCAGGCCTTCCTTCTACTAAACATGACAACGGCGACATATTTGTGGTCATCGACAAATACTCCAAGATGGCCATTCTGGCGGCCTGCAAGAAGAGTATCATAGCAGAAGCCACTGCTAAGTTCTTCTTTGAATGAGTGTGGGTACATTTTGGGATCCCACAGTCCATTATCTCATATCGGGATAGCAGGTTCCTGAGTGTATTTTGGTCAAGCCTCTGGTTGATGTTGGATACCAAGCTCACTAAGTCCACAACCTTCCACCCCCAAACTAATGGCTAAATAGAGGTTGTCAACAGGATGATTGTGCACATTTTGCGCATGTACAACTCAAAGCATCCACGCACATGGGATGAAAGCCTCCCCTATGTCCAGCACAACTACAATAGAGCTCTCCATAGCTCAACTGGTCACAACCCCTTTCAGGTGGGGTTGGGATTCCAACCACTATGTTCCATTGATGTGGCCATACCATTTGTAGCTACTCAAGCAAATTCGACTCATGTCTAGTCCAAAGTTGACTGGGCTAACAGCTTCATTGAGCGCATTCAGCACATCCGGCAACAAGTCGATGACATATTGGACAAAGCCAATGCTAAGTAAAAGCAGTGTCATGATCAACATCGAGTGCCACACAAGTTCTAGGTGGGCGACAAAGTTTGGTTACATTTGCAGAAGGAGTGCCTTGCTGGGCCCCCCCGCAATCTTCACTCTCTCCGATATGGGCCGTACACCATCACCAAGGCTGTAGGGGACAATGCCTTCGAGCCCAACATTACATTGTTGCTTTGTCTGCACCCATTCAATGTGGACTGGTTGCGACCATACTTTTCTCCATTGTTGGACACATCTGATGTTGCTGAGCAACTGACACCAACAGAGCCCAACACAAGCTGCATCGAGCATGCCACAATTGACATGATCATGGACACACAGATCAAGAACACTCGCCAGTAGAGGATCCAACTATATCGAGTTGTCAAAGTAGGCCAATTCCTTCACCAGGGCAAGTGGTTCACCAAGGACCAAGTTCAACAGAATTTTCCTCACCTCATGGAGGCTCTGCATGTAATGGGAACCATTGCTTCCTAAGGGGGGAGGACTGATCTAGGTGGATATTGGTGGCCACCCACCTATTCCACCTAGTCCTCCAGTGGATTTCGTCTGTTTCCTTGATTATAGTAGCATTTGTTATTTTTAGCAATTTTTCGGGTCCTGAACTTCCAGAGCTGTTTTGACCCCCTAAACGACGTTTTTTTGAGGTCCGCAGTAGGCCCATAGCCATAGGCAAGGCCTTGCTGCAAATCCTGTAGTACTCAGAGAGATCTTTCCAACGAGGTATCGTACGCGCCAAATAGAGATCATATGGCCAAGTTACGACCCTGAGAAGTTCGCAGCCCAACTAACCCCAACGGGGCCTACAAACTTTTGGTGTTTCATCTCCTGGGGTTAGGGTTTTGGTTGTTTAGGGTTTTCCTTTGCTGTTCAATAATAAAAAGGTCCTTGAGCCTCATTGGAACACAATTTAGAGGCATGTAGCCACCACATCTCTTCTTAGAGATAAGCTACCATCACTTGAGCTAGTTTATTTCCATTTTGTATGTAAGCATATTTCAGTTCTTGGATATTAATGAAATGAAGTTTTGTTTCTACTGCATCTTTGTGTTTGTGTTTATATTTGTATTTTGTTGCGTTCCCGCATAAGTCCGGATCATTGCACCAGTTGCTCGATACACCACTATTCGATCCATAATTGCTCTTGCTGCCAACCAAGGATGGAGCCTACATCAAATGGACGTCAAGACTGCATTTTTGCATGGCTCACTTAAGGAGGAAGTCTACTTGGAACAACCTCAAGGGTTTGAAGTACAAGATAGAAGGACACATGTATGCAGGTTGAAGAAAGCCCTCTATGGGTTAAAGCAAGCCCTTAGGGCTTGGTATGAGAGGATTGATAACTATCTTATGAAGCTGGGATTTACAAGGAGTTATGCTGATCCAAACTTATACTTTAAGGTTGAAAAGGACATGCCACTTATTTCGGTCTTTTATGTCGATGATCTATTTTTGATTGGTGCAGACCCTATCATTTATCAATGCAAGAGGGAGTTGACTTCCAAATTCGAGATGAAGGACCTAGGACTGATGCATTACTTCCTAGGCTTGGAGGTTTGGCAAAAGCCAGGCGAGATTTTCCTTTCTCAAGGGAAATACATTGTGAAGTTGTTAGAAAGATGTGGTATGGTGGAATGCAAGTCTGTGTCTACTTCGATGGAACTAAATTTCAAGAAGCTATGTGGAAGTGCTACTGGTCCAGAATTGGCAAATCCTTCTGAATATAGACAACATGTAGGGGCCCTGATGTTCTTGGTAAACTCCCGTCTGGACATATGCTTCACTGTAAATACTTTGACTCAATTTATGGTTGAGCCTCATCATGTACATTGGGTTGCTGCAAAGAATTTTCTAAGATATCTTCGTGGCACTATCAACCATGGACTAAGATATACTACCGGGAACTTGAGGCTTCATGGATATTTTGATGCTGATTGGGATGGTAGTATAGAAAAAGCACATATGGATGCAATTTTTTCTTTGGGATTTGTTGCAATTTCATGGATGAGCCGAAAACAAAAATTTGTTGCACTAAGCACCACGGAGGCTGAATATATTGCAGCTAGTATGGCCTGTTGTGAAGCTATTTGGTTGAGGAAGCTCTTCAGTGAGCTATTTGAGCATGTGCTGGATACCACCATCATTTATTGCGATAACCAAAGTGGGATTCGCCTTTCAGAGAATCCTGTGTTCCACGACCGATCCAAGCATATTGATATCAGGTACCACTTTATCCGGGATATGGTACAACGGGGAGCAATAAGGCTCCAACACATCAGGATAGATGAACAGGTTGCTGACATCCTCATAAAGCCTTTGGGAAAGGCCAAGTTCTGAATCTTCAGAGAGATACTTGGAGTCGCTGGGAGCTCCTGGGGGCAGGGGTACTTCTTGGATCTATGTGCGACCATAGGGTGAGTGGTTCACCTTCCCCTACAGGTACGCTGTGCATAGGGTGAGTGGTTCACCTTCCCCTGTGATACTCCATGGTGATATATGTGAGCATAGGGTGAGTGGCTCACCTTCCCCTGTGATACCCCATGATGATATATGTGATCATAGGGTGAGTGGGTCACCTTCCCCTATGGTTGATGACATATGCATAGGATGAGTGGTTCAACTTCTCCTGTGGATGCCTCAGCATACATCCTACCCTTGCAGTCTGGGACTCTTGGGAAGTACCGCTCATTCGACCAATGAGTTGGGAAATATGGATAGGGGCCATTAGCATTATCGACAGACACGTCAGGTACTGCCATACTCTCTATGTCTAGGATGCATGATGTTCAACAGCTTGATCACTAAGGATCAAGTTTGGTAGGGGTTCTACCCCTGGACATGAGGACTTGCCTTTGTCATATGGATGAGGGTGGTAGGGTCTTGTGACTCACCCTCCATGATCTTTTCTTCTTGATCTATATCAATCTTAAGTAGAGACGACACATGATGAGCTTGATGGTATAACTATGGATGGATGTTGGCAAGTGGAATTACTCCCTAATTGAGAGGGAGTGTTAAAATTGGCAACTAGGGATCCATTCCCTCATTTGGCAGCTCCTCTTTTGATGGCACTCTTCACCCTTGAAGCACACTTGATGGCATCATTTTTCATTTGAAAATTTGGAATTTTTCTCCACCCACAAATGCCTCTTTTTTATGTCGGCTCAGGTCTGCCCCTACTCATGTCGGCCCTCTTGATGAAAAAACATGCAATGTTCCACCAAGTCTCCGGGACGGGGAGACGTGGGTGCGGGGAGACGCACAAGGGGGACGTGTGGGAGTATCCTCAAATTTTAGGGAAATTTAGGGGGGACGGGGGGACGTCGGGGTATATAATTTTTTTTCCTTTTTAATATATATATATATTTCAAATTCATATTCAATAATGAAAGCATAAATACAATGATACATACATAATTGAATTAAATAATGAAATACATTGATCCATACTCATCATCCTTACTAATACATACATGAATCATCCATAAACCATGAGATTCAATAATGAAATACTCTGATCCATATTCAGTATTCATTATTCACCATTCTCGAATCTACATTGATTTAAAAATTAAATTCATCATTCATCATTCTAGATTCTAAATTGATTTAAAATTAAAATTCATCATTTATCATTCTAGAATCTAATTAGTATTAAGCAAAATAGACTATAATAGATACTGAAATCTAAAGACTGGAATAGTAAATTGATATAACTAAAACTCAAAAACAATGGAGTGATGAGTCTAAAAGTCACTCTAAACTACACAGAGGGCTTGGTGCTCTTGATTAAATACTAATTCCATACCCTTGTACATGGCAAAATGCAATGGAAACATTGCACTCCATCGAATCCTGAATTCTTGAAAAATTGATCTAAACACTGGAATAGTAAATTGATATAATTAAAACTCAAAAACAATGGAGTGATGAGTCTAAAAGTCACTCTAAAGTACACAGAGGGCTTGGTGCTCTTGATTAAATACCAATTGCATACCCTTGTACATGACAAAATGCAATGGAAATATTGCACTCCATCAAATCCTGAATTTCTGAAAAACTGTTAAATCTGCTGGATTTTGAGTGAGATCTAAAATTCTACTTTCTCCATATGAAATCCAATGAGGTCAGAACCACTCTCAAACATCCTGAGTCATTTCATGGTAATGTTAAAAATTTAAGTAAAAGGATGAAAATGAAAGATAAAGGAGAATGTCACTTTTACTTTAAGAATTTAACATTACCATGAATAGCATAGCATTAGTAGGGAAATATGGTCAAATACTACGTTTTCCCTGTCATAAATCATTGTTTACAAGCAAATTTAAGGGGGGACGCATAGCCCATTTTGAGGGGGGACGCCCAGGCGTCCCCCTTTTGGGGAGTCGCATCCCCCACACTGGGGAAACGTCCCCCTGCGTCTCCCCAAAAGGGGGACGTGGGGAAACGTTTCCCCAGACGTCCCCCCGTCCCGCGTTCCTGGGGTGCGAGGGGTGCGCGCACCCGACCCTGGGTGTAAGGACCTCCGGTTGCGGGCGCGTTCGGGTGCCGGGCGAAGTCACCGTGCACGGGTGCACGGGCGGGCGCGGGCGCACGGGCGGGCGCGGGTGCACGGCGGGCGGGTCTGCACGATGGGCGGGTGAGCGCACACGGGAAAACGACAATAATGAAAAATCATAATACGACTAAGTATTATGTGGACGCACATATTATATATAATATGGAGTTTATATATATGTGGAAATAAAATATAATATAATCAAGCCATGTGAAAGAAGTATACGAAGGTTTATACATGGTGAACGTGGAGAATAAAATATAATAAAGTCAAACACCATAAAGATATAATGTGGGGGGCTTCATGTTATTATACATGTCGGCCCAAGATTATATCCAAAGTGTAAGAGCGTATATATATACATGAGCATGAGAGCTCATTAAGGCAAGCAATCTTCGCTCATATCTTAAACGCATAGGGGTAAAACACATAGGGGTAAAGTAGACTACGCATACCTCATGCGTAGTGCTACAGAAGATGCAGTTTTGACTTAAGTGCGGTTTGAAGTAAGGCAAGCGTGTCGGGGTGAATTCTAAGGTGCAGTTCTTGGTGTAAGACTTGGCAAGGATTCTTGGTGGCTCGGGTGAGCACCGTCCTTTGTGCAAGAGATGCACAAGATGTTGTAAAGGCAGGATTGCCCCTCGGTTGTATTATTTGGCTAAGTGTTGGCTTGAAGTTTGTCAAGCACACTTGTATTGTAAAATTGAAGAAGCTGTTATAATATATTGTTGGGCAGACTTTACCGGGAGTTGCCCCTCCCTTTATACTTGTGTATTGTTCTCGGTTTATTGTTCATGGTTAATGATTGAGAATGTTCTTTGTTAAAGTATAAAGGATAACACTTTATTCGGTTATAAGAACACAAGTTAAGTATGTTCATGTTGGAATAGGCGTAGCCCATAAACGTTAGTATTGTTAAAAAGAAAGCGTTCGGTGGTGCCGCACCTCGCTACAAGCGGTTGGAAGATCACCGCAGGTGTAGGGGCGTGACACTGGGTGTAAGGCCTCCGAGCTGCGGAGCGCCGGGCGCATCGTGCACGAAGGCGAGTCAGGCGCGCGGACGGGCGCGTGGGCGCGCGGGCGGGCAGAGTGCGATGGAGCTGCGGTTAGTTGTGACACTATTGCGACGAAACATGCGACGTTATGGACAACACCTAAAAACAACTAAGTGTTGGGGCAAGTTTATACATGCGATAGGAGGAGCTTGCGTTTGGAAGCAAGCCGACTTGTTAATAAAGGCCTTGTGGGTGTATTGTGGGGTCGGCCAAAGGGCTGACACCCCCATGTGAACCACGGAAAGGTATATACATATGAGTGCGAGAGCTCATTCATTCATTCAAGACTTTCGCTCATAGCCTTCGCATAAGACAAAAGGAGTGCGCAGATTTAGTGAGGAAATGCGCACACCTCATGCGCATTAGACTTGAAGATATGTGTAGGTTGTCTTGGTGGATGGTTGGCAAAGAGTGCCATGCGTGAGTGGATTCTTGGGTACGGTTTCGTGCAGGATTTGGTAGGAAGGTTGGGTGGCTCGGGTGAGCACCTCTTCTTATGCAAAGGTGCACGACACGTTGTAAAAGGCAGGTGGCCTGTTTATTGTAAAAATTGGTTAAGTGTGAGACTTGGTTCGGGCAAGACACACTGTTGTATTGTAATCTGATATTCTTAATAAAATTGTCGGGCAGACTCACATTACGGGGAGTTGCCCCTCCCCTTTATACTTGTTTGCAATTGTTGATGTTCTCGGTTAATTGCATATGGATAATGAATGAGTATGGGCTTCATTAAGTATAAATGATAAATAAGTTTACTTGGTTGCGAAACACAAACTAAGTATGTTAATGTTGGAGTAGGCGTAGTCCACGAATGTTAGTATTGTTAAAAAGAAAGCGTTCGGTGGTGCCGCACCTCGCTACAAGCGGTTGGAAGACTACCGCAGGTGTAGGGGCGTGACAGTTGGTATCAGAGCTCGGTCGGAGCTGGTGAGCAAAGGTTGCTCGTGACAGTGACAAGGGTACTTGCAGGTGAAGGAAACCGTTTCACACGAAGTGGAACAAGGGCTGGTTCAGGTTGCAGGTGACTTGGTAAAGATGTCTATCTTGCAGAAATTGGGTTATGCATCCTTCGAAGAATTCGAAGGGAGTCTACTTGAAGAGTCAGAAAGAGTAAAACAAGGATTTGTAGAATGTGGCAAAAGGTTGTTTGAAACAAGGGATGCTCTTCGTGCCTTGGTTAAGGAAGGGATTTCTGATGAGAATAGAGAGGAAGCTCTTCGACTTGCAGAGGAAGCAGACTTGATTGAAGCAGAACTCAAGGAGCTCAAGATAAGACAGAAATTGAACCAAAAGAAGTGGGATTGCCTAGCTCTTGAAGTGAGGCATCTCCTAGCCTTGAAGAGGAAGGCTGAAGCTGAGGAAGAACTTCTTCAACTTGGTTGGACAATAGAGCAAGATGAAGTTGCAGATTGTGCTAACAAGGAAGAGGAAGCCGTGATAGTTGAAGATGTTGCAAACATGAACATGATGGAGGATGAACTTGAGGATGATCAAGTTGGACCAGGATCGTGCAGTTTGCGGACATGGATAGATGAGGAGAAGCCTCATGATGATGATGATGTAAGTACCATTGATACTTGTGTTTCATTTGGGCATTTGGTAGATGGACCGTATGCAGGGAGAGGCAAAGCCAGTTTGCCTATGCTAGGGAGGATCTCGCCATGGATGACTAGGATGGAACCTTGTATGGAGAAGCAAGGATTGTCGATTGTTGCAGGACTTGTTGGGGTTGCTTGTGACCTTATGGTAGAAGGTACGGCCCTTGACAAGGGAGGAACATGATGATTGTTGTGGAGGATTGGGTCATGCTTTAGCCACATGGAGAATGGCTAAGTGCCCGGCATGACTCATGGACATATTGAGGAGGGCACACACTTGTGATGATGCTTGGGTGGACTTCTCATGGCCGAGACCAAGAGATAGTCTTGGTGGACACTTTGGTGGAGGAGCTATGATGGAAGGGACTCGTGATGATGATGATATGGTTGGGTGACCGAGTTCACTAAACCAAAGATTGTAGCAGCTTGGATGAGGATGGCTGATGGTTGTGATGAGTCTACTTGGTTGGACTACATGGACAACATAGTCATGGACATCAGGTTGGAGGCATGGAGCATGGCAGTCTTATGCAGGGACATTATGTGGGAGCACTTGTAGAGGTGTCATGGACATCCAATGAGGAGTGCCAAGACAAGGATGTTGTGCAGATGGATTTGCTACTTATGAGCCGATGGAGAGGTTGTGCACTCTTGTACAAATGAAGCCATGGGCTTGGATGGAGTTGTGAGAAGACTATGGAGCATTCCTACTACATGGAGAGCTGAGGCATCTTGCAAGGACCTTTGGGCCGAGACTTGTATGCTTGCTAGAGTGTTGGTTGGGGATGACTTATGGAGCTCATGATGACATGATATTGTTGTGACTTTTAGGGACTTCATATATGGTGGACTTAGAGGATTTGATGCATTGAGGAGCTGAGGTCAGAGACTTTGATGCAGGATGGGGTGCATACTTTCAAGTACATGTATGGGCATGGCTTGGAAGAGTGACTTGATGTGGATGATCGATATGAGACACTTTGGGGTGATGGAGTTACAATGATGATGATGATGCTTTGGTGATACACTTGAGCATGGGTTGAGCCGAGACTCAACTACTTTCTACACATGGGAGCTGATTTGATCGAGGATCATGGGCAGCACACGGATAGATGAGACAAGTGCATACTTGTTTCTATGGAGACTTGAGGATGGCACATTGCAGATGATGAAGAGGCTTCATGGACCTGAATCGGGCACATCGAGAGTTGGTTTGAGGAGATGGTCTCTTCACATGGAGGAGAGACACATATGGACAACATGTTGCAGATGAGATGGATGGAGTTTCCATGGACCTGAGCATGGATTATGGAGATACATACCTTGGTATGGTGAGCTTGGTGGCAGTGGTCACTAGGCCGGGACATAGTGGAGAAAGAGTCTCTACATATGTTGCAAGGATGTTTGCCTTGTGTAGAAAGGTCGACATCGTGGATGGATGATGATCTTGGTGGAGAGCTACCGGGATGGTATGTTGTCGAGGACGACAACGATTTCAGGTGGAGGAGGATGTAAGGCCTCCGAGCTGCGGAGCGCCGGGCGCATCGTGCACGAAGGCGAGTCGGGCGCGCGGACGGGCGCGTGGGCGAGCAGAGTGCGACGGAGCTGCGGTTAGTTGCGACACTATTGCGACGAAACATGCGACGTTATGGACAACACCTAAAAACGACTAAGTGTTGGGGCAAGTTTATACATGCGATAGGAGGAGCTTGCGTTTGGAAGCAAGCCGACTTGTTAATAAAGGCCTTGTGGGTGTATTGTGGGGTCGGCCAAAGGGCTGACACCCCCATGTGAACCACGTAGGAAAGGTATATACATATGAGTGCGAGAGCTCATTCATTCATTCAAGACTTTCGCTCATAGCCTTCGCATAAGACAAAAGGAGTGCGCAGATTTAGTGAGGAAATGCGCACACCTCATGCGCATTAGACTTGAAGGTTTGTGCAGGTTGTCTTGGTGGATGGTTGGCAAAGAGTGCCATGCGTGAGTGGATTCTTGGGTACGGTTTCGTGCAGGATTTGGTAGGAAGGTTGGGTGGCTCGGGTGAGCACCTCTTCTTATGCAAAGGTGCACGACACGTTGTAAAAGGCAGGTGGCCTGTTTATTGTAAAAATTGGTTAAGTGTGAGACTTGGTTCGGCGAAGACACACTGTTGTAGTGTAATCTGAGATTCTTAATAAAATTGTCGGGCATACTCACATTACGGGGAGTTGCCCCTCCCCTTTATACTTGTTTGCAATTGTTGATGTTCTCGGTTAATTGCATATGGATAATGAATGAGTATGGGCTTCATTAAGTATAAAGGATAAATAAGTTTACTTGGTTGCGAAACACAAACTAAGTATGTTAATGTTGGAGTAGGCGTAGTCCACGAATGTTAGTATTGTTAAAAAGAAAGCGTTCGGTGGTGCCGCACCTCGCTACAAGCGGTTGGAAGACTACCGCAGGTGTAGGGGCGTGACACTGGGGGATGCGTCCTTGTGGAACACTAAAAACATGTCTCTTCACCCATGCCAACCACTATAAATATAGCCTCATGTTCACCTCATTTGGCACATTCACACAACTCGGCATCTCTCCTAAAGCAGCTCGGATCTGAGGCAGAAGAAGAAGACAATTTTCTTAGGCACATGTGAATGGTTTCTCCCTCAGGTCAGTGTTGACCAGCATTCTCTCTCTCCGTTGACTCTCATTGACCGAACTCTCTCTCACTGTTTGTTCAGGAAGGCTGTTTATGGGAGACTTCTTTGACCGAGCTCCTGGGTACAAGCACCGAGATTCTGAGCATCTTTCCACAGGGTCGGACCTCCCTGTTGACCTGCGTTGACTGCAGGCCAATTCTGCAACAGTTGACCAAATTTCAGAGACCTGTAACAGTCCGAAATTCAGACTTCCTGAGGCATTTCAGAGATGACACTTGGCAGCATTTGATGGGTCTGTTGTTTATCCTTTTGACAGCTGTTGGTTGGGTTTTTGTGGACAGTTTGACAGTCAAAGGCTCGACTTTGACTTCATCATCATTGTACATTATTGGATTTTCTCTCTCTCTGACCATTTAGTATTTATTAAGAAGAAAAGATCAGTTGGGTTTTCCCCTTGTGGGTTTTGCCCTGGCATTAGCCTAAATATCTGTGTTCTCTTGTCTTGGCTTGTCTTATGCATTGTATTGTTTATATTCTGTCTACAATTATTGTCAATGTTGATCTAATGGTTAATGTGATTGCTATTGAAATCTAAGTGGTAATTGTCATTGGGCTAAGAAAAGTACATTGAAGTAATTGTTGTAAGCATAGAACATACCATTGTCAAAATTAACATTATTGTATACATTTGATTGTTGAGAAGGCATATCATCTCTGTGTCTTTATTGTACTTTAATGTTCTTTCATTTCTATTTTTTCTGCTTTGCATTATACATCCGATTATTGAGAAGGAACATTTTCACAGTTTAAACCTTTTCAGATTTCATTGTACTTAAATGTTATTTCACTTCCTTGTAACAATAATATCCTTTAGAGCATTCTGCTTTATTTTCCATAAAAAGCATGAAATTTGCACAATACTATAAACAGATGCAAGCAATATTTTGCTTTTCATAATGTGAGAGAGAGAGAGAGAGAGAGAGAGAGAATTTCCTTAGCCATTTGCAAGCATAGCCATATTATGCATGCAGTTGTATGGCGGGGATTACTTAAATTTGCTTTATACATTTGGTTGTTGAGAAGGCATGTCACATCTTTAGTAATTCTTCTGAATCTCTGGGTCTTGTACTTTAATGTTCTTTTATGCATTTTATTCTTGAGAAGGCACATCATTACATTTTTAAACCTTTAGGATTTCATTGTACTTAAATGCTGTTTCAATTCCTTGTAACAATAATATCTTTTAGCGCATTCTGCTTTATTTTTCATAAAAAGCATGAAAGTTACATAAGACCATAACAGCTGCAAACAATTTTTTTCATTTCATGATGGGTGGGTGGGTGTGTGTGTGTGTGAGAGAGAGAGAGAGAGAGAGAAATTCCTTAGTCATTTGTGGGCATAGCTATCCTAGACAGGCAATTGAGTGGCATGGGTTTCTTTCCTTCGCTTTATACATTTGATTGTGGAGAAGGCATATGACATGTCATGTCTGTAGATTTCTTTTTAATCTCTGGGTCTTCATTGGACTTAAATGTTCTTTCATTTCGGTTTTTTCTTCTTTGCATTATCCATTTGATTTGTTGACAAGTAACATCTATAGATTTTTAAACGTTCAGCAATTCATTGTACGTAATATTTTTTTCTCTGAGAAGAAAAACATCTTTATATTCCATAGAAAGAATATACATGGTTCTGTCCTTGTGGGACTGATAAAAAAGACCCAGAACTGACAAAAGCGGAACAAGTTTGGAAGCTTGCTCTAATTATCAGTCTAACATAACATAGTTACAGGCTTCTGACTTCGATAATCAATTACAAAATTGCAGAATCTTTGTCAACTACTGCTCATAAAAAAGTTCATACAGCCTGATTTTAATACATACTTGACCATAGACTTTCACAGAATTCACAGAATTGACCTGGCCATCACAGAATCCATGAGTGCTGTACCTAATTGTTGTTTCATTTCCTTGTCACAATAATATCCTTCAGAGCATTCTGCTTTATTTTCTATAAAAAAGCATGAATGTTGCATAAGACTATGATCTTTCTCATTCACCGATCAACACACTTAAATATAGGAACATGCCATGACAACTATTATGTCATCATGGTTGTACTGATGACCGTGCAATTTTATGCATGCAATAGAATGAAAGGTTATCCGATCTTTTAGATTTTTCATGATAAAATGCTACTGGAGCATTCAAGATCCATATCATTTGCTAATTTAGATATTTGAGTGGTCTCCACACAACTCTTTTATTCGATTTTGTCGCAATACGTTAGCATAAATTAGTATGAACTTTGAAGTGCCACAAAAATGTTCAGGAGTGCCAATGTTCGTCCAAGTTCATCATAATCAGACTGGAACTGGTAAAATTGGCTTGTTGAACTGGTTATGGGAAGTTTCAGGTCAGAACCTGCCGTCCAAACTGGAATGGACCAGTTTTGCTCTGAATTGGTCCTGACCAGGTCTAACCAGTCAGAACTGACCGTTTCAACTTTCAAGGCTGATCAAGACTGGCAGGTTTGATGGGTTTTGCAGCAGTGCACCTCTTTTCCCCAAAAAGGCCACAAATAAAATTAAAAATACAAAAATGTAAAACCCTACAACTACCCGAAAAACCTAATTTTTATCTATTTAATGATGCCCTCCTATTCTGATTCCTGAATTGACTTACCCTGGATAACTTGCAGCTACTTCCACCACCACAGGATGCAGATATTGGTATTGGATCTTTAAGGGATTCAAGTCAAGCTGCCAAGCATACCCATGCACAGATTGTAGAGGATTTGGATTTGGATGATTATTGAGTTGGATTTTTGATTGTAGACAATAGTATGATTATTTTGGACTCTGCAGACCATATAGAGCCTAATGTTAATTTATTTTGGTTCAGATATGTTTTGCACTAGGTGCCATTTTGCTACATTCAACCGTACAATATGAGAAAACTCTGCATATTTGTTATCTAATGGTTTGAAATCTTGGATATACATTGATGTACATGAAGGTATGTTTTTTAAATCAAAATTTGAATATTTTATGTATTTTTTGGTCGATCTGTTTTCTTTCCCCTTTTTGGGATCAAATGGCCGAGTTCGGATAACATTGGTTCTGTGACCTTTTAATGGATACCTGAGATCAGTTTTTTCAATGGTGGTAAAGCTATGATGGAAATAAGCACTTTTGGTGGGGTGCAGAATGTGAAACCCGATAACATTGGTTCTATGACCTTTTAGTGGATACCTGAGATAAGTTTTTCCAGTGGTGGTAAAGCTATGCTGGAAATAAACACTTTTGAGGGGGTGCAGAATGTGGGATTCAACAAGTCTTTTCTCATCACCAGCGTCGCTTTTCACTGTAAAGTCTATTTGAAGGCTGCTACTACACAAAATGATACTTGAGTTTCAACATATTTTTTGAATTGATCACTGCTTTCTTCACACAGGCAATAAAGGATCACCCATTGCTCCTTTCTGGAGAGTCAGTTTTTGAGTGGTAGGCTGGTAGGCCTTTTATTGTGGAAGCTCCGAGATAATATTTATTAATGTGAAACCAGGTATTCCTTACTGCTTTTATCTTCCTCTATAATTAATGTATTCTCCACTGCACGTTTAATATTGAGCTGGTTTGGCAGACTAATTTTAAGGATACGCCTTTTCTAGCTGGGCCAGGGATGGGTCAGATGAGAGGCATGCCGTTATGGCTTTTAGTGAAGTTCATTGTTCCCCAACTGCATTAGCATTGTAAAGCTGATTTGTAAAAGACGTTAGTGTTGTCTGTTTTTTTTTGTCTTTCATACTCCGGTTCTGTCATTTGGTCTTAAGTGGAATTCTCTCCTAAGTTTCTGCTACGTTTTCCTCTGTTCTGGCAAACTTCTGATGTGTAGAATCAAACGCTTTCTAAGGTATTATGTTACCTTCTGACCTAAAATGTCGCCTTGTGATCTCCGTTGTCAATGGCCCTTAAAGACATTGCCACTTAAAGGCAACTCATTTGAAGCAGTTTCGTTCAAACTGGAGAACTTTAGGGATCATTGCCATGTGACCAAAATGCTCGGAATGCTTCAAGATCCTATTTTGAAGATCTCTACTACAAACATGCAACTTTAAATTACAAAATTAGCTTATTGTTACCCTTTAATCTTCATGACAGATTTGGTTTTTGCTTATAGGTGTCCTTTGTTACACTTTATATTTGTGTAGTTTCCTTGATCTTGTGATTCTAGGAAACCAACTCCATTTTCTAGATTGTAAAACTCCCAGTGTATAATTATTATGCTCGTGCCATGTCATTAGTCGAAAGAAAATATTAAAAGAGATCATACCAATTAGCTGCAATTACTCTTATTGGGAAACTGATAAACTAAAAAAGCACAGGGGAAGCACCTAAGTTCGTTACAATTCAAAATCTTCTTTCGCAGGAGCTATTCTTTCCTTTCCACAAGCTTCCATTGAGGTTGCATACAACGTATATTCTGTCCTGATTATTGTGGAGAAAAAACATTGTAGCCGGTTTGTCATAATGGTGTCAATCTCAAAAGAGATCCCTTTGAGATTTACTTCCGCTATTGAGGGTTGAGCTGAAATCCCAGCCTTGTTGAATGATATTAAGACTCTTCTATGCATCTCTCTGTAATTCTCCCATTTAAAATATATGTCTGGAAGAAAATCAGTGAAACATGAATCTCCGATTACTCGCGATTAATCACGAGTCAAACTCTGCTCTTCCCTCAAACGATCCGATTCAACTCTGGGCGAGTCAAACTCGCGTTGACCAAGTTTGACTCTTGGTCAACGCGAGTTTGACTTGTGACTCACTGATTAATTGTGATTTAGGCAACTGAGGTGATTTTCAGCCCTCAACTTGGCGAGCATGGGTTTTAAATTTTAGGGTTCTCACATTTTTTGTTGTGTGGTTTAGTTAGGTTACGTTGGTCTATAATCAACTTCTCACAGCTCAAGCCCGCAACTCATACACCGAGAGGTAATAGAGGCATGGTTTCAGTTTTAGTTTACTTCGCGTAATAGAGTTGCAGTGTAATAGAGGCGTAGTGTGCAGTGTGCTCTAGTGTAGCTTAAGCGTGTGCTTTGTCAGAGATTTCAGTAGCAAACCATTATCGTATCATTTCAACAGCAATCAAGAGATTTCAGTTACTGCTTTTTTACTGATTATTATGCAGTATTTTATAAACTTTTAGAAGCAAATGCTTCTGGTTCTATGTAGTCATTGGTTAGGATTTAGGACTTAGTACTTTGGATCATGTTTGGACTCGTAACATATACGAGATACTTATTCATTCATGATATTTTGGACATCTATTGATATTATGCATTGTTTGATCATGGCTTTATTGAATATCAATGAAAAATATTTTTTTTTTAGTTCAATATGTGTATATCTATTTTTGAATTCACCGATTTTTTCTCGATTTTTCCCCAATCCGATTAAAACTCTTCGCTCTTTTGCCTCGCCGATTTATTGTCGATTCCGAGTCTGGTAACATTGAAGAAAATACATTGTATAATATCGTTTACATTAGCATCTTGGAGTATTTAGCTAGAGTTTTCGGCTTCTAGATTTCATCTTGTCTCGATAGGCTCATCTGAATAGTAATTACGTGGAAGGAACAATTGTATGAAAGGCTTGACTTAACCCAGGGATGGAGACATTGATGGTTACGTCCATTAGCACCATGTTGAATATATTTTATTAATTTAAATTATTTTGTATATGTGATAGTTTGCAATGGGTCGATGTGATCAAATAATCCTTAATTGTGGATTTTTTTTGTTTGTTTGTTTAAATGAGTTATATTTTCTCATGCTTGCTTCACCCCATTGTATATAGTCACACGTTAGTTTCAAATCAAATGCCATATTTCTAAAATTCAAGGGATGTACCATAAGAATATATTCATGGCAAGCACGGTTTCTTTGGCTTGTATGGTCAAATTAAGTTAATGTGGTCCTTGAAGAGAAGGCTTTTTGTCTTCAAATGTAACAACTTGAATACACATAATAACTAAGCTCTTAAAATTCAAACTAGAACTAGTTGGTCATGTCAAGGTACATGGAGGCAACTAGGACTTGATCCATACTTGGATTCAAATATCTTCCACCTAAAAGGAATTTCACTATTCTATGACTGCGAATATTGATAAGCAAAATGACTCTTTTAGCTTTTCAAGGGATGTGATTTTATAGGTGTAGAAGCAACTTCGAGATACCAGACATAGGTATATGTATGTTATTATTCACACACACATGCAACATGGCGGAGGGCGGAGGGAGGATAAGGATGGGCAAGTGTATCAACCTTGTAGCCAATCATTAATTATGTTAAGGAAGGAATCATTAAAAAAATGGCAATTTTGTTCGCGAACTAGTTGGTCATGTCAAGGCACATGAAGGCAACTAGGACTTGATCCATACTTGGATTCCAATATCTTCCACGTAAAAGGAATTTCACTATTTTATGACTTCAAATATTGATAAGCAAAATGACTCTTTTAGCTTTTTAAGGGATGTGATTTTATAGGTGTAGAAGCAACTCCGAGATACGAGACATAGGTATATGTATGTTATTATTCACACACACATGCAACATAGCGGAGGGAAGAGGGAGGATAAGGATGGGAAAGTGTATCAACCTTGTAGCCAATCATTAATTATGTTAAGGAATCATTAAAAAAATTGGCAAAATTGGCAATTTTGTTCATGTTTATATAATTACACCGAAGGTATTCCCTCTATAGAGTTGGCTGGGAAAATACTATTCACTCTAGCCAATAAGAGCCCTTCATTTTCGTCCTCGTAGCCAATAAGAACCCTTCATTTTCATCCTCTTTCATCCAAACAATTTTGAACACGTGGCGATAGCGATGGAGTGGGTGTCGTTGCAATGAATTTTCTCGCATTCTTTTCATTAATGGCCACCAGCCATCGGCAAGGACGAGACTTCTGCGCCTGTTAGTGTGCTTGAAGCAAGCATGGTGAAAACGGTAGAGGTATTTCAATCGGGCTGAAGCAGAGAGGGTTTCGGTTGTTCACTGGGAGCAGCCTCGATCGCTAGCTGCAGCGCCCAAGACTGACAATGCCAAGTTAATTACTGAAGATAACACGTGTTTTTTAATTCGATCGAAGAGATGATTTTTTCTTGACTGTTTTGGTTGTTGGTGGTGCGCAATGGTCGCTTATTCTATGTTACAGACTATAGTCTATGGCATCAATCCCATCGGAACCATGGACAACACGAAGGCCCTCTTGGCTGTGATCAACAAGGCCTTCAACCACGCGACCTCGGAGGCATCGAGATTCATCTCGAAGGAGGAAATTACCTCATCAGTGAACCTCTGCACCGTCCAAGTGAGGGGCCAAAATCCTCTGCACCGTCTTTGCATCTCCCGTCCCCAAATGCGCACGAATGCAGTGTAGTGTGGTGCCTATTTCAAGAATGCTTGAAGATCACCCGCGAGCCAAGAAAAGGGGAACGAAAACTGGAATATAAAGCAAGCAATTTCCCAGTGAAATTACTTTACTTAAATACTGGATATAAATGAAATAAATCACGAAAAACCCATGATACTGGAAACTGTGTTATAATATGGACATAAACAAAAGAATTTCGACTGTCAAGGTGTGCTTGCTGAGGGGGTGCTGTCAAGGTGTTCTTGCTGTGGGGGTGCGTGCTTTTGGTGTGGCTTGCTGGGGAGGATTTTGTCCATTGGATTCTTTCGATTTATCATCAGAGGATTGTCTATCGTCTGTTTCGAACTGCCTCATGTCCTCGATCATCTTCACCATGTCTTGCATTTTGGGCCTTTGATCAAGCACTGTAGCAACGCAGGCCATGGCAATCTGGAGCAACTGGACCATCTCTTCTTCTATGTTTTGGTACCTCATTAATTCCACGTCGAAAACCTCTGTTGTCCATTCCTCGCGAACCACAGATTGTACCCATCTTGGCAGATCGATGCCCTCGTCATTGAGAGAGGCTTGGTTGGGAGCCTTGCCTGTGAGAAGTTCTAGGAGTAGCACACCGAAGCTGTAGACATCGAATTTCTGTGTGACCTTACGAGTTTCTATGACCTCCGGGGCTCTGTAACCAGCGATGCGGTTTGCTGCTGCTGCAGCGCTGAATAATGGAACTAGGCCAAAGTCTAAGACGCAACCATCCAAATCAGACGTTAACATAACATTGGATGACTTTATGTTAACATGGGTGAATTTTCCTCCGCCTTCTTCATGGATGTGGGAGATGCCCCTTGCAGCACCCAAAGCAATCCGCATCCAGAGGTTTTGGCCACACTAAAGATGGGAATCGAACCGTTGCGCTGATTGTTGGCCACACTGAAGATAGTCAAGTTCGGGATGTTGAGATTGGGTATGCTTCCACTTAGTGAATTGTTCTGCGATAAGAGACCACTGATATGCGTGAGGTTATTAAAGGAAAATGGCATATACCCATTCAAATGATTGAAGGAAAGATCCAGTCGATTGAAGTGCCCCCATTGAGATAGAAATGGAGGCAATGGCCTAGAAAACAAGTTATTCTGAAGATAGATGCTTCTCAGAGCCTTGGCATTTGCAAGGTCTGAAGGCAGAGGATTGGTGAGCAAATTTGATCTCAGGGAAAGAACTTTGAGCTCCGTGAGACGCCCTAGAGTGCCAAGGGGAATCTGTCCAAAGAGTCCCACGCCCAACAATCTAACTTCCCATATACTATTGCAGGTCACTCCAACCCAAGTACAAGTTGAGCTATTGGCATTCCAGTTTAGCCTTCGCCCATGGGGAACCTTGCTGATAAAATCAAGAAGGGCCTATTTATCGCCCGTTGGCTCCCCTTAACCACGACCACTACTAGCACCAACATCAAGAAACCATTCAAAAGTTGCCTTGGATTCCCCATCTGCGACCAATACATCATAGCAAGCCAAACACAGAGACACACACTTGCTGCTATTCTTCTCTGCCAATCATGCTTTTGTAAAATGCCCAACAAACCCACATTGCAGAGAAAAAATTGTCGCAGACGAGTAACCTATTTGCGTCTCAGCAAAGCTCTGATACGCTCCATGACAGACATCAACTATAGTTGGGAGTTTGACTTCATGGAACATCGAATTGCCACGTTTTATGCTAATTGCTTCGTGGGGCCGCAAATATGGATCCACAAATACGAGAAAGAATATAATAAAGTGCAAAGCAAGGTCCACTTAGACTCCCTTGCCAAGAACACCTTGACACTGATGACACTATGAGATGGATTGTTAGCCCGCTAGTTTATATTTAGCCTTTTTATAGAGTAACGTTACCTTAGCAATTGCAGATGCCATCTATCTCTACTAAGGTTCGACGTGTAGAGCTTAAATCCCTGGAGTATTTGAAAGTAGATTCTACTCACAAATTCCTTGAGAACCAATATCGATAATTGCTATATCTAGCATTTCATGTCCTTTGGCATTATGATCAGGAACCAAGTAAATTATAGACATTCCATCTGTAGAGTTAATTGAATCTTCAAAATTTTGTAATCCCAATTTTTTCAACCACAAAGGTAGTTGATTTTTTTCTAAAGTTGTTTTCTCAATATATATTGTTGTATAACTACATTGGTACTAGTCTGGTCTGGGACTTAACTATTGTTGGGTGGGAAGTAAGCTACAAGGAAGCGTTCATCCCCAACGTCGAGGGTTGTTACACTGTCATCATTCAAAAGGAGAAGAAAATGGCAACACAGGAAGAAGTTGTTCATAATTCCTTAAAAATTGGAGAGGCGAGACCTATGATTAGTGGAATCTCACAGGAGGACTCATTGTGTGGCCTAGGAATGGGTAGCTAGGCTCTAGGACTTTGAAGGAGATCACTCTCGTGCCTTGGCAGAAATCTGCCCCTAGCGGCACCTTGTGGCGGAAAAAAGATAGATAGCCAGGCGTGAAGAGTGCCTCATGGGGCTTGCATTGGAAATTTTGGCAGACCTTATGGGCATCCATTGAACAATGGGCTTTATTGGTGGAGAGATGGTCTTCTCAAATCTTTCCTCTAAATCTTATATTCCTTTAGTGTATCTTTGCACCTTAAGGGGCAATTGCTAGTTAAAAAAATAATAAGATGGAGATGCACATAGGAATTACCTCAACTTTTGTTGCAATTCAACATCTTTTAGAAGAGCTATTAGTTGACAACGTTGTCAAATCTAAAAAGATCCCTTCAAAGATTTACTTCTATTGAATCATTTCTAGTGGGGATTTAATCTCTAGTTTATGGCTTTTTTGTGTAATATAAGGCACCTTTTGTTGGACGAGAATTAAAGTGAGATACTTTGCTACCACCAAAAGAGGTAATATCCAAGCTTGACTGCATAGAAGGGAAGTGGGATTTCTATGTGTTTTTTTCGGAGATATTGAGAAATTTAGATTAGTGAAAGTTGCAGGACACTAATTTAATTAAGAGACCTATTATGTTAATGACATATCGCCGTTAGGATTTATGTGTGAGGAGTTGATTATGATTAATTAAGAGCAACAAATAAAATCACTATCAAATTAATAGAGTGAGAGAAACGAGCTAGGGATAATCCACCTCTTTCTCTTTAGTGTACTAGTCATACTACTTGTTGGAAAGTAAAAATGTAAAAATGAAAGAAGAGCTAGGCGTTGATCTTATTTTTTACATGAGGATGCCTATATAATGAACTTTTTAAAATTATTGGTTATATATATATATATATATATATATATATATATATTGTGCAATGCTATGTAGTGTGTAAGTTGTGCAAGCTTGGTTGTCATAAGTTTAGCATGTGGAATCAAGGTTATCACCTTCCAACTAATGACAATTCAATATAAGCGTAAGAGGTAGGATGTTGAATTGACAAGTTGAAGAGTGACGTTATGTGGTGGTGACATAAGCAAGATGATGATTGTCAATCAAGATGTGCACTTGTTCTAAATGAGGTGTTTTACTAGTGTTTGAAGATATATTGATTTCATAGTGTCAGAGGTTGAATGATAAGAATGACTAGATTGATATGTGAAAGGATGATGTGGGGGAAATTTTGATCGTAAACATTGAGATACAATTTCATTACATGGTGGTTGTTAATATCCTTCCACATCGTTAAATATCTCTCGACCAAGCTTCAAAGGATAACAATGACAGTGGGGTTTCTCTCTAAGTGTATTTTATGTTTGGGCCCACCTTTTCCGTGATATAAAGGCTTCTTGTCCAATGGTTTGGAATGCATTAGTAAAGCAAAGAGAAAGCATATATCATAGATGATGATGATGACAAAGTTATCAAAGTTGGTATAATAATGTTTCACATGAAATATGGACTTTATCCTTGGAGGCCTATTTGCGCATATGTTTGTGGCCCAACAAAATTAAATAAGGGAATGTCTAAAGGGGTTAGATTGATGTTTTTGGTGTTTATGATTGATATGAGCCATGCTTATACAAAAATATAATGTTTTTGTAATTATATTTATATTTTCTTAAATTTCTGTCAAATAAGTTATTTTTGTATTTTATGAAAGGCATCAAGTGGAATGCAGAATTGGGCATTTGACTAGTGGTTGGAAGGTTTATTATCTCCCCTATGACTTGCTTATTACAAATCATCTTTCTGAGATTAGGTAAGTGAGTTGCATGTTTACGATGCTAGAAAACCAAAGGGACCTTTCATCCTTAACTTTAATTAATTTTAAGGCTAACATTTGGCAATTTGTTTGTTTGTTTTTCCAATTATGCACAAGCTTAATTATTCATGATGAATCTAGCACCCCGCTTGTTGAGATTCCTTTTTAAGGTTGGCATGAGTGATTATGGGGATTAGTAGAAGTTTGCACCCGCTTGCCTTGAAAGCCAATGATTTGGAGGAGCCATGCAATAGCTCAACAACCCTCTAGACTCAACAATCTACAAAAGGGAACTCTAATCTATAGTTAACTCACAAAGTGAGAAGAGTACGAGCATTGAGGAACATTTTCATTGAGGTTTTGTCCAAATAACGCTAAAATCACTGATCTAGGAATATTGTTGGCTATTTAATGCATGAGTTCTTTTTTATTGACTCAGGAAGGTGCAATTTACTATTATGAGCAAATAGGAAGCCACACAAAACTTGCTAGTCTCACTGAAAAGGCCAAGAAAAACCAAATTGTTGATTTGGGGGGCTTATTGGATCTTTAGGCCAATGATTTGCCTAAGGGAGGCTAAATTGCCAACCCTAGAGGCCAACATTGTCCCCAAGCTCAATGATTTTCCCTCTCTCGGTAAAATTGTTAACCTCGTGGTGCTCTTTGTGATCCCAACCAAACAATTACCTTCTCTAGCCTTACAGCCTAACTATTAGTAATGCCTAATATTGACAACTACTTTTTCCATTTGTAAGTTCAAATGCTACTTTTTTATGTCAAGTGTTGGTATCTTAAAAGCAATAAACAACCATTACATTTATTTTTTCTCCTTGTTTGCCTTGGGTGATCCCTCTCTTCATTGTTCAACTATAGGAAAGCATTCCAAGTGTTCTCCACCTTTTCAAGTCCAAGATTGCTTGAGATTACTTGAATCAATATGTATAAGTATTGCTCATTCATAGACTGGTGCGCAACACTCTCAAGCTATGTTTAGTGCTTTTCTTTATAAATATCCAATCCACATCTCTCTGTCACGCCTTTGGCACCTTGAAGTTGCTTAGATGTGTTTTCACTGTTATGGTAACTTTCATTAATTAACAATCTTGTTTGGATTCCTGGTGAAGTATTCTCACCCCAAAACAAAGGCGTGATGCTTCTTCCTATATGAAGCACCATCAATTTCTCACAAATTGATATGCCTATGCAAAGATGACTCATAAATGCCTATCTATCTTGCCAACACATCTTCTTTATGAAATTGAATAATAATGCCTTTGAAATTGCTCTTGATATGAGATCATGCTTCTTGTTATTCATTAGCTGATATGAATATGTTGTTTAGATTTGGGTTTGAAGGCTTGGTTTATTTTCTTTTGGTGGTAAGACCAATGCTCAACAATGGTGCAAGTCTAACCAAATGTTGTTATATCGTATTTAATTAAACTCTCATTATATCAAATTCATACTCAACAATTAACTAATCATGTATTTACCTATTCACAATACCCAAGCAACAACAAGAAGTCCACACTCATTCTTGTTACCATCATTTCCTTACACATGACAAATTAAACATATATGTGGTTATACACCCACCCTTACAGTTGAAGATAATTGATCAATGCATGGGTTGAGGGAAAATATCCTATAGGTACATATCAATACTCATGGCCTTGAACGAGTCAAAAGGTGGATGTAGGATCCACTACACATTGATGGTAGCCTTATAGCTTAAACAAAGCATCATCCAACACTTAATTAAACATGTGTGTCCGTGTATGTAACACCCCCTTTTAAATCCTAAATTTTGTAATATGTAACTAATATTGATAATGTTGGAATGACCAAGATGAGTACCTTAACAAACTTCATTTGATGTAATTATTAACTGTTATTTAATACATTGCTAAATTTGAAGAAGAGTGCAACCAACACAGATTATGATGCCCGAGGGGAACACTGTAAGGGGGATTTGGGAAGTTTCTTATAACTATTTGTTTTGATTTCTAACTTGGTAGTTGAACTACCCAACCACCACTAGTTATGAGAAGAATGGGGAAGTGGTACCAAACTACTCCAGGAGTATGGGCTACGTAAACATTTTGGAGACTTTTGGTTGACCATGTAGCCTGAGGGGGGGACCCTAAATTCTCATGTTGGGCAATGCGTGTCTGTGGGTGAAAAAATGATAGATAGAGAATAGACATATGAAGACATAGGGATAAGCAAGGAGACAATAGTCGAGGAAAGCGAGAGTAGTGTGAAAAGGCCAAAGAATGTGTGCTAGTGAACCAGCTGAATTCATGAGTTGAAATTGAACCACACGAGGCTGTGAGTGTGACTCTGAAAAGGTGCGACAAAGAACCCATTAAGGCACAAAAAACTTTTGTGGAGTTGTGATTTTAATTGATTTAGATAAGTCATTCAATATGGAAGCCTTCAACTTGAGTTAGATGGATAGGGGAATTGTTTGAATAATTTGTCTTAACTAAGCTTGTAAAGCACTAAGAAAAGGATAACCATCGAGGAACTGCTAGATTAGTGAAGGGATCCCCTTCGTGCTGTGCAAGCCAATGGTGGCCATACTTTTAGTGTTAACATGCCTTGACTCAATGGTTGAAAGGTAGAATAATGATACCTGTATGTGAAGGAGAGTGGCCTTCATGTCCTCTACCTAGGTTTGATATATGTAGAACCCTTAGAAAAGCTTCCTCTTAAGGCATCAAATTTGGCTCAATGGTGGTTAGTTGCAAGAAATCTTTAGTATAATTATGCCTATGGTTGGGTGGAGAGTGGCTCTCCCTTCTTTAGTTTCCAACAAGTTTAAGTGAATTAGATAAGTATATATATTTCTATGAAATGAAATTGTTGTTCAACGTTTCTTGATTCTTGCTATGTTGGTTACTCCATATGTTTGTAATGATCAATTGAAATTTTTAGTAACTGGTTTTTGGTCATTAGTTATAAATTCCTTTATTACAAAATACTATATGTAGAAATAATATTTAAAACAAAGTTACGTGTGATGAATAGGGGATATGTGGTTTAGTAAGGTGAATGTAGGAGTTGACTTGAGCTCTGAGGCTCTTCATGTATTATATAATGGGAATGGCCTTACTAGGCTAGTTGTACGCTGAAATAACTGCGACTATATCTTTGTTTTGAATGAGAAAATTTGATAATTCTACAGTGATGTGAGACCTTGTTTCCTCTAGAGGTAAGCTAGAATGTTGGCCTCTTTGTGTCTAAGAGTTTGGACTTGACAATGTGATGTTGGTATTTTACACCCCAAAGGAGTGAGGGTAATCTCATCTTAGTTGGGTGAAGTTGAGAAGATCTTGCCATTGGCCATTTTATGTCTTTTTGTTGTGGAGATGCCAAGTTGATAACAATGTTATGGGTTTCCTTCATAAGTTGGAGAAGATTTTTAAGTCTTTAGAAGTCTTTGGGAAAGGTTTCTGCCTTATCGAAGTCGATACTAATGCTATAAAACTGGGATGGGAGCTTAACAAAATTTTTAGAATTTTGAGGATAACCCTTGAATTTTCGGGATTGTTAGTGGAAGCTTTGGAAATTTGGGGATTGGAGACTTTGGCCTTAGCCCCATGGTCATGTATATGGTATGATGGGGGTTGTGACCAAGAGCTTAGTTAAAAGGAGCTTAAGTCTAAAAGGATATGATGTCGAGTTGTTGGGGTATCAAGTTTCAGGTAATACATCGAACAACCTCCAATTCTAGCCCCTAATACTAACAAATCTCAAAATGTTTGTTAACTAATGAAGATCATTCATGTTAGTTGAGGTTTGTTATCAGATGATCAAGATTTCGGGCTTTCAGGTATCAAGAGATTGAAACATTGAGTAAGTCACAACAATTTCTCTCGACCCCAACTTATTGGGCTATCGAGTGTTGGGACATCGGGTATTAGATGTCAGGTGATCGATTGACGACATGTCGGCTAAGACTCATTTATCAAGTTATCAGATGATCGAGTATAGGGAGGTCGGGATGTTAACTATCGGGTTTTCCTCTCGATACTAATGGGACACTATAATGTTTTGACGTAGTAGGTTGACATGGCATGCTAACATGGTGAGTTGATGTGGCATGGTATTGTACAATGGGGACATAGGGCCAAAAGGATTGCCACGTGGCAACAATATGGATGTTGGCGAGGCACTTGGAGGACACATTTTTAAATAAGCATGATTATGGATCCAAAGCTTGGACTTGGAGGAAAGTTATATCATTGGAAAGCTCTCGATGAGCATAAGAAAATGGTGGTTTTGAAAGGAGGCTTAAGATGGTTAAAGGAAGCATAAATTTGATAAAACCCATCTCCATAAATTAACCTTAGAGGTCGGGGTTGGATACCCTGTATTCTTAATCGAGCATTAAGGGATTGGGTATGTTATAGAGTGGTATCAAAGTTATGGTTCAAACATTAGGCCTGGAGGCCCAGAGACACACAATAGAGATGAATGCAATAATGATAGATTTCTGTTATGTTTTGGAAGCAATCTTACTATCTGGACTTGAATTTGGATACAAGTTCTTGTTGCTTGATGTAAATCTAGTTAAAGGAAGCAGGGTTTTGATATACCCATCTCCATAAATTAACCTTGGAGGTCGGGTTTGGATACTCTATATTATTAATCGAGCATTAAGGGATTGGGTATGTTATGGAGTGGTATCAAAGATATGGTTCAAACACTAGGCTTGGAGGGCCAAAGATATACAATAGAGATGAATGAAAAAAAGAGAGCTTGCTATTATGTTTTAGCAGAAGTAGTACTTCCGAGACTTGACTTTGGATAGAAGGTCTTGTTGCTTGATGTGAACGGATGTGGTTAGGACATTCCTAGAAGGGCTTGTGGCATAGAATTGATGGCTAAAATGCATAAGGATAGATGCATGGATTACTTGCGCTGTTAAGTAAGCAAGTAACTATTTGATATGTTTTGGGTAGAATGGACATTCCCTAGGTTGACTCAGTGAGAGAGTATGTGGCACATGGTGCTTATGGATTCAAGTGTGCAATAGAAGGAATCTCTTGGAAAAGAGAGTCATAATGCTAGTTATGGAATGAGAAAGTAGGAAAGTAGCCCCTGCAAACAAGATTTGTTTAAAATTTGAGTGAAAAAAATCATGTGTGAGGTAATACACGAGTATGCTTGTGTATGAACGAATGCAAAACATACATGAAGGCACACTTTAGTACCTTGTATGATGCATGATATGGATGCATTGTAATGGCTTGCATTCTGATGTGAGTATGGGGGTAAACCTATTGCTAGCAAGGTCAAGCTATGGTATGTTAACCATATATGAGGATATACGCCTAATGAATATTATGATCTCCTTGGATAGAATTGGTACAAGTACTCACATATAAAGTGAGTATGGCTGATATGTCAGTGATCTCTCATCATTGACGAGAAAGGCCTCTTGGTAAGAGTGCCAATGTGGATTTTCCATTAGAACAATGGAAAAGCTTTTGAGGATGCTCTGATTTTTAAAAGGAGAAAGCCTATGACATCACTATGATAGTAAGAATAGGCTAGTGTTGTTCTTGATATCTGAACAAGAACATGAGCTATTATTGTGAATGGGTTCTCTCATAAGTGCAATAATTTTACATAGATGATGATAAAGAAACCAACTGAAGTGCCCTGATATTGTTGACAAGAAGGTTAAGGCTCTCAAAGGTGAACTAAAATTATGGAAGCCCATGGTGATATTGTAAGGAATGATGTCCAATCATTAAAATTAATGAAATGGACATGTTGTTGTTATCCTTAAGGAAAAAAGATGGCTTGCTATATAAAGTTGATTAAATATCTTATGAAGTGAAATTTTTGCACAAAGATGATGAGAAGACTTGTTGGGTAAGTGCTGGTCAGATCAAAGAAAATTAAGTGGTTTGATCATGATAAGATCAAGTTGATATGCAAGGTTGCAAGGAAAGATGGTACCTTGGGTGGATTGTGGAAAGACTGTGTCAGGATGTACAAAGTTATGCGATGATAAAAGTAGTGGATGCTCAAATGAAGGCAATTGTGTCTTAAATGTTTATCCAAATAAAAAAATAATGGTATTGATATAGCCTATGATTGAGACAACTTGTATCTGTATGAGTGCAAGGTGGAGGGACCCTAGTTTGTTATAAGAAATAATTTGGGCTATTGAGCCTATTAAAAATCATGAGAAAAAATTAATAAAATTTGTTGCGTATGTTTAATATGTTGGAGTTCTGGATGAACATGGAAATTTTCCTTTGTTGAGTTGAATGCAAAGTTGCATCAAGATGGCACATTTGAATAATTAGAAATCAACCAAAGAAGGTTTTACTAGGCTAGTGTGAACAAATACACCCTAAAGTCTCCCAACTGTGTAAAAGATTGATAAATGGGAGTTCCCCTCGAATCATTTTGTGTAATTGGCTACTATGTCTTCTCTTTAAAATGAAAAAAAGCTTAAATGTGTAATAGCTTAAGTTTGAGAATGCTTGACTGATGGTTGATACATGAATGCACAAATGAAATGTTGAATAATGAAAATGAATGCTTGTAAATAAAGTAAAAGTGGTTGTTGATTTAGAGGTGTTGAGGGACATGTTTTAATTGATTTGGCTAACAATTCATGTGTGCATGAAATTTTCAATCAGATAAGAAAATATGCAACTTGTTCTAAGGAATTTAGTACTCAAAGATCCCTTATTGGAAATGGTATTTGAAGCAACATAAGTGCCTTAAACCATTGAAGAGAGTCCTACGGACAATGACAACGCGCAGTGTGTCAAGAAACAAAAGGAGGAGCCAGGTGGACTCCTTGAAAATTCACTAGCAGAGTATGCATAGTGATGGCAGCCATGTAAGTATGGAAATCGACCAAGCTAAAGTATAAGGTAAAGAATTTGGGTAAAAATTCCTTCAGGATAAGTTTGTAACTTTCTCATATGTTTTCACTTGAGTGCATGAATTACATAGATACCCCAATTTAGGGGTGATAAAGGTAGGATGCTAACAACATATATGATTTGGTAAAGATCTTAGTAATATATGAATATGTTGAATTGCTATGATGGACAACAACTGAATAAGTATGTAGTACACTCACAAGTCAAAAAAAGAAGAAATTATGTATCATAATGAATTGATGGATGTATGGTATGTGAGCTACATGAAGTGAATGTAGTGATTGCATTACATACATGAGGCCATGAGTATTGGCCCAAGAGCTTCTAATTTGAAGCATATGATTTTATCATCTAACAATAAGTGTTATCAATGATACCATGAACCTAAATGTATTGATTGTTCTTGGTTGATATGAAAATACAAGGAGATGAATTGTGCTAAGAGTGTGCTAGTAAGGCACATGAATATAAATTGTGCTCATCCTTAGTGGATATGAATAGCCATAGAATAGATGATATGTGAATGCATGCATGCTTGTGTGGGACAAGTGTTATAGTGAAGGGCGATGAAATGCAATGATTGTTAATGCTTATGAGAAGCTATTAAGTGCTGAAGTGAGCGGTGTGAATATCTAACTTCCACAAAGTAAAGTGGAAAAAAATATTGCTAATAAACTATAAGATGGATATCTTAGTGGAGAGAATGAATATGAAATTCTCATCCTTCAGTGAATTTGATTCGCTGAGATGAAAAGTTTGATTACCATATGAATTCTTTGGAATTAGTGTGATGATATTGTATGAATATGTAACACAAAGATGGATTCCTTTCAATTGTATGACATGCAGTTGAAATGATTGAATGATTGACTATGTGATGGTTTTTGAAACCAATGTAGTCGCTATTGTAAATGGTATATTGAAAGGATTTTATGCACAAGAAAATAACATTATGTGGCCGAGTGAAAATGCAGATTGCAAGTAGAGTTACTTGGGTATGGCATGGAATTTAAGCCCATGATGAACACTAGGAATATTACCATTTGCAAGGAACCTAACTTTATGAGAAGAGCCTCATGTTTCGAGACTTGGCTTTTGTATGAAACAAGTTTGGAAAAACAAAATTTTTAATTGAAAATTTTAGAATATCTCTCATGGGAACTGTATGTTGTGATATATGTGAGATGATGAATCTATCTAAGAAGAAGGATTTATAAAGGTTGCAAAGCAGGAGGCCTAGGAACAAGACTACTGTAATGACATTGCAACCCTGTGACATGCCTTGGCTATATTAAGATTCCATGAGTAATGACATGTAAACTATGTTAGAGCATGCAAGAGGGATGCCTTTGCTCATATATTATTGTTTTACCTAGAACACTTGTTTGAGACTAGTTTTAAGATTAGTTAAAAACTCTAACTTCCACAACATTTAACTTGAAAAGTATAGTAAACTAGAATCTTAAATTTTTACTAGTAATATGCTATGGCTTCACATGCTCTCAAAAATTGCATTCTTTGAAACTATCTAGAAAAAAATTATAGAAAAAATTCCAAGATGACTTGTTTGAGACTAATTTAAGGACCAATAAAAAAAAAAAACATTAATTTCCACAACCTATATTTTTGAGAGTGTAGTGAACTAGAACTTAGGAATTTTACCACAAGTTTTGAGCGATGTCTTCAAAGGTTTCCAAAAATTTCATGAAATAATACTTCCTAAAGAAAAAATTGTATAAAAAATATGAAGATGACACATTTAAAGGTGCCAAACCCAATGATCGTATGTTTTGAAACCAAATGTTATGCTCCAAACACCCAAATAGCATAAACATAGAAGGATAAGTAACCTAATGCCTTGAGCATGAGATAGAAGAATGAACAATAAGTATTTTCGAGGGGTCTGTTGGAAATAACACTGAGAGGGGGGGTGAATCAGTATTAGTCAGATCAATAACTTTTTCTTTTCATACTCTGATTTATATACACTACTTCAATGAAGGTAACTCGCGTGTACACACAACTGTATTTAAGGAAACCAGCATATATCCAACAAACTTATGATTCAGTTAATTCATCACATGTTGATTTTTAATCAGTGCATCAGTGCTTCATCAACCATATAAATAGTAACCATGTGCAGTAATAACAGAACAAACCATCACACATAAGAAACACACATGAACACCAAGATTTAAGGTGGAAACCCAATGCGGGACAAAAACCACCTGCTGCTGTCTTCTTTTAATATAAGAAAAACCTGTTTACAATCTTGTACTAGTGCAGACTCATACCAGTACGTAGGCACCCACCTGCAGAAGGCTACAACCTTCTCTCGTTCTCCAGCTTCTACTGGAAGGGAGCTACAACCCCCTAGCTCTTGTACTAGCCGATTCGTTTACTAGTACGTAGGCATCGACCTACAGAAGTCTCCAACCTTCACTCGTTTTCTAGATACTATTGGAAGGGAGCTCTAACCCCTTGGCTCTTGTACTAGCCGATCCATTTACTAGTACGTAGGCGCCAGCCTACAGAAGGCTCCAACCTTCAC
The DNA here is from genome assembly GCA_031772625.1 of Pinus tabuliformis. Lineage (NCBI taxonomy): Eukaryota > Viridiplantae > Streptophyta > Pinopsida > Pinales > Pinaceae > Pinus > Pinus tabuliformis. Next base: position 183,559,081 of record CM062810.1, on the reverse strand, counting down.
TCGTTTTCCAGCTGCTATTGGAAGGGAGCTCCAACCCCCTGGCTCTTGTACTGGCCGATATGTTTACCAGTATGTAGGCGCTGACCTACAGAAGGCTACGACCTTCTCTCTTCCTCCAGGGACCACGTTTCATAAATTTTCAGACTGGATACTCCTGGAACACAACACCACAATCTGAAGGCCACATTTCATCCAATTTTCATACTGGACCCATCAACAACATTGAAGCTCAAAATCATAACTGCAATACAACCATCAAATACATCAACTAATCACTGAAACTCAATCATCACTCTCTGAATCAACCACAACTGAATCAACCACAACTGAATCAATCAATCACTGACAACCCATCATCACTGAAGCAAATCACAATCAATCAATCTGAACATTCAGAACAATGTCACCAGAATACAGTCACCAGAACACAAAGCATAACCCAGAACTCTGCATCAACAACCAGAACCAACTGCAACTTCAAACATCATATTTCATAATGTATACGCTACTTCGATGTGTCGAACCAGCGTGTATATGCGCTTTTACCAAGGTAACCAACGTACAGATCTGCAAATACTAAGTTAAAACTTCACAACTATTCTAGACTTCAGTGATACCCAGATCATAACATTTACAGAATAAAACATGCGTCAGTATTCAGATCTAGACTATCCATGATCAAACCGCATAATGATAATTAAGTTCAGGCCTTATGATCCTGATCCATCATCCATCATCAACCACATAGGTTCATCCTTAGTTCAGATCAAGCAAAGCATCTGAAACCCATAACCTGCATATTTGATCTAACACTTCATAAGATATTCAATACTTGCACACCTTGGCCTAATGATCTTCTCCTCCTTATATAGTTTTAGGCCTTTCTCAATAACTTGGACCAAAACCACTTAGGACCAATACCTTGGACCAAATACTTAGGGTCAATACCTTGGACCAAATACCTTGGACCAAAAGCTTGGTTTTCCATACCTCGGACCAAAACCTTGGTTTTCCAACATGTACGCGTTTTTCCTCCTGAGAGAGTGCGTGTATACGTATACGCTCTGTTTGTTCTGTTAACCCACGTGTATACGTTGTTTTGACTAAGTGGACCTGCGTGTACTTCTTAAACTGCTTTTCATCAACCTTTTCCTTTACCTTCTTTATTATGATTAGTAGACCTTAGTTCCATCTTCCTGTTCTTCTATACCAATGCCCTGTTACCTATGAATAGACCTGTTACACTGTGATTTGCCATATTACTTCTGAAATGATTCCTTTGAACTACCCTGCATTTTGTCACATATGTAAACACAACTGCCATGCATTCTGTCACATTTGATATCTCTCCTGTAGATTCATCTAGTTACGTAGATTCATCTAGTTACCATATACAAGTGAGTTGTTCTGCTATAAGTGGATTTCCATCAAGTACAACACATGTATCATAATGCCAACAATCTCCCCCTTTGGACTTGATGACAACCATGTTGGTGTTGATTACTGCACGATGTAGAAACTATTAGAGATAACCATCAACACCAAAATACTCTCCCCCTTTGACATCAAGGGCAAAGGGCGGACCAATATACTCTCCCCCTTTGACATCAAGGGTAAAGGGCTGACCAAAATGAAGACTTTCATATATGAACAATTGAATATGAACATTGATCATGCTCCCCCTAGGCACATGTTGAACTCTTTGATTAAACTCCCCCTTTGTACATGCTGAGATGCACTATACCATCCATGCTCCCCCTGAACACATGCAGATTATGCAAATATATTTTCTAAAAGAATGACATGACTCTATAACTCAACTATGTGAGTATGACCTTCCTATCACCAATGACTCATACATACATCAATCTCCCAACCAAATGGGGATATACCAAATTTGACTCATCTACCCACCAAGTGGGGATATATCAAATGTTTATACATGACTGAAATATAGCAATTATTACATCATCCTTCCCATGTATAGTGGGGGTATAAATTACATCATATGACCAAAAAAAAGGACTCATTAAAAGACTGTGACAGACAGAGACATATTATTACATCATGGGCCTTTATATGACCTTTACATTGAATGATATTCATGACATTTATAACAAAGACCAAAGATCTAAACAAGATCATGATAGTCATCATCAACTATCATACACCATATGTGATCTGCACCATAAGCATCTGTCAGCAACATCCAGACCAACAACATGTATATGTCCATCATCAATTCCCAAGATATGATAAGGTAAATATCATCAACCTGTGACAAAGTATGCCGCATATCAACTCATCCTCTTGATCTCATCAAGATCAACTTGCTCCGTTTCCTTAGCAGAAAGAGCCTTATCATAACTTTCCATGGATCAATATGTCATATCTCCAAGAAGTAACACATAATCATTCATATCATATCATATGTATGTGAAAACACCATAGTCATCATCTATGATCATAACATCATCATCAAGAACTGCATGATCTTTCCACAAGAACCCTCAATATATCAACCATGTATCATCACTAGGGAACATCCCACATCTGATAAGCATTAACCATGATAATCAACATATGTGAGTATCAAACCTATCATCATAAAGTAAGAAGTCATCATCATTATGTGACTAAGTAAGCCATGTCTCCAAATAGATATATCTTCATGGAACCTGTAACAACACCATTCTCTTGGCCAACCAACAATATTTATCAATATGCAACTTAAGTAATCATCCATGTATCCAACATAATGTGTATCCAGCAATATGTATCTAGAAAACCATGAGCTCATAGTCATTTGTCAAGCTTTCTTGATACCATTAGCAACAACAATCCTCAACCATGTGAGAGCCAAGAATTATAGGAATCCTGCATCATAACTGCACCATATGAACTTTATGCATCTTTGAAGGCATGATGACAACAACATAAAATAAATGAGTGGCTCATCATCAATTAATGAAGTTGTGTACTCAAGCTTTGTACTTCTCCTTGTCCTTATGAAGATCACCATGTAAGCAACATATATGTACTGTATGCATTATCAAAAGTCATCCACAATCACCCATAAATCTGATCTGAATAACAACTTTGTAACCCCAAGCAATGCAAGTATCATCATCATAAGCAGGTCATAACCACAACATAGCATGATGTATTATTTACACACTTTAGCCACATAATCATCATCACATTAGGTACCAAAGACTTCTAAACATAATGCCAACAATGCAATATTAGAAGCATAGCATATTCTCCCCTGAACCTGTGCCACCTGTTCACTGTCAGATCTGATCATTGCATATATCAGTAAGAAATATGAAGTCATCATCATCAATTAGATATACATCAAGTCATCAACAACTTATGAGGATCAAAAGCACTTCTAAATAACATCCACAGACTGTAGTCATCAATCATCAAGACAGAAAAGATAATTGATATATCAGATCAATTTTCTAAGTTTGTCCCACTGCTTCTTCATCAAACCAACATATACGCGACTGTGCAGCTTCTAACTCGCGTATATACATGACTTGTCTTCATGATACCTGCGTATGAGAATTAGAATACTGAAATTTCATATTTTCAGTTCCTTCTGAGTCTGTTCTGTCTGCATACTGAGCTATGCCACATATTTTTGGCTGTACTTCCTTCTTCTTCCATACCTTGGAGCATGATGATGTTTGCTCCTTTTGGTATGTTGCCCATTTTTTTTTTTTGCATTCTTTTGCTATATGCCCAAAATTGTTACAAGCATAACATATTATATGTTTCATATTCCATCTATAGCAGTTAATGGTCTTATGACCAAACATATTGCAAGAAAAACAATATCCCTTGAAGTACCTGAAAGCTGATGATCTTTCTGTGTGACGGTTATTAGCTTGAACCATTCTACTTCTGCATCTGGCTGCAATATATCCAAAATTATGACATATAAAACATTCAACATTATTCATCAGAGGAAAGAATCGATTAACACTTCCATAGTTAGGAGTAAATGATTTTCTTTGAAGACTTTCTTTCCTTGGTTTCATATTCCATCTATAGCAGTTAATGGTCTTATGACTAAACATATTGCAAGAAAAACAATATCCCTTGAAGTACCTGAAAGCTGATGATCTTTCTGTGTGACGGTTATTAGCTTGAACCATTCTACTTCTACATCTGGCTGCAATATATCCAAAATTATGACATATAAAACATTCAACATTATTCATCAGAGGAAAGAATCGATTAACACTTCCATAGTTAGGAGTAAATGATTTTCTTTGAAGACTTTCTTTCCTTGGTTTTTGATGGGGTTGACCTCTTATCTCCTTGTTGAGAATTTCAGATTTTGCACTAGAGTTCCTTGCTTCAGTTTGTGAGCTAGATTCACCTTTAACAGTTTCATGAAAACCAAGACCAGATTTGATGGCAAGAGACCTTTGACTACTAAGAATATCATCCAAAATATTAGTACTATCTTGAAATCGTAAAAGTTTATCCTTTTCTTCTAATTTACCTTTTAGGATATTTACCTCAACCTGATATTGCTCTTCCTTTTCAAGATACTGCTTCTTCATGATTTCTTCAGCTTTTCTTCCTTCTTCCACTTGTTGCCTTAATTCGAGAACTTCATTTTCTTGTTCTTCAAATGCTTGGAGTAGTTCTTCATTTTGCTTATTTGAATTTTTGAGATCTTCTTTTAAAGAAATGACCACAGCTTCAAGACCTTCACAGTAGTTGGTTCTTTCTATAAGTTCCTTGGTTGTTGTGTCCTTTCCATTCACTTCATTTCTCAATGATGTCACTTCATCCTGCAGCCTTTGACTTTGATCTTCCTTTTCCTCATTCTGTTTCCTTACTTTGTTTCCTTCCTCTAACTGAGCTTTTAACCTTGTAATCTCTTCTTTGTAGGTACACTCCCTTTTGTCCAATAGATCTTGTTGATCTCTAATTGTGTCTGTGAGCTTTTTAAATTCTGCCTCTATTTGATTTCTTTCTCTTTCACCCATAAGAGAAAATTCAGTTGTTTCATTGTCACTTTCATTATCTTCAAATGAACAGAGAAATGTATCACCAGAGGACAACAAATTCATACCTGATAGTTATTTTGCTTGTTCATCTTCATTCTGAGGTGATTATGAATTTGAAGAGTTGCTTCCACATAAAGGCCAATCGTCTCTCCCACTGTCACAGTTCCTTTGAGATGCCTTCTTCTTTTGAGGTGCTTTCTTCTTTAGCTTCTTTCCCATTGTTACTACGGATCTCCTTCAAGCGATCAAGCTTCTGCCAAAGGACCTGCTTTGATACCAATTGTTGGAAATAATACTGAGAGGGGGGGTGAATCAATATTAGTCAGATCAATAACTTTTTCTAGTATATTGGTCCGCCCTTTGCCCTTGATGTCAAAGGGGGAGAGTATTTGGTGTTGCTTGTTATCTCTAACAGTTTCTACAACGTGCAGTAATCAACACCAACATGGTTGTCATCAAGTCCAAAGGGGGAGATTGTTGGCATTATGATACATGTGTTGTACTTGATGGCAACCCACTTATAGCAGAACAACTCACTTGTATATGGTAACTAGATGAATCTACGTAACTAAATATGTATGTTATGCTCCAAACACCCAAATAGCATAAACATAGAAGGATAAGTAACCTAATGCCTTGAGCATGAGATAGAAGAATGACTGATAAGTATTTTCGAGGGGTCAACTTCCTTTTACAATATAATAAATGCACAAATGAGATGATCTCTAAAACTAGGTATGCTTGATATATATATATATATATATATATATATAGGATACAAAAGGTACAATTATAGTTAAGGGGTTTAGCCAACGATTAAGGATAACACTAATAGATCAATAGAAATGTAATAACTCAATATCTAGGACTTAATGGATTAAAAGATGGTTACTTTAAGAGGTTTAAAGGTATTACATACAAGGACTCTTTTGCAAAACCTACCAAAATACAACAAAAAAGCAATGTATATGAATACACACATGAAGGGGAGGTGTTGGCAACATGAGTATCTGACTTATCATAGGATGAAACACTTTAGACTTATTGCATAGATTAAAGCCACATATAAAGGAAAAAATAGAAATGTATAATCTTACAACCATGGAAAAGGCTCGAGTTAACACAAATGTCATTGAAAATAAGTTTAATAATGTCCACCCAAAAATATGACAAGGTATATTCAAGGAAAAAGCTACTCCAAATCATGGATTTTGAAGATTCAAAATGTCCTTCAACACATCTAAGATAATAAAATAACTACATTACAGAAGCTAACCCATCGGGCTAGGCCAACTGATGGATATACCGCACTAAAAAGTGTTTGTTAACTAATATTAGGGCCTTTCCGAGGTTTGAAACTTAATTAACGTTGGGTATGTGTTATATTCTTTCCTTGACTAGCCCCATGCGTGATGCCGGGGGGGCAGAAGCCCCCCTCTATAGGATCTGGGGCAGCGCCCTGGGAAATTTTTTTGGACCCTATATTAGGTGGGAAGACCTACCTATGGTTTTGTGCATGGGTTTTGCACATGGTTTTGGGCATGATGGTTTTCTGCCCATGGTATCTTGTAGATCCGGTCAAGGGAGCTATGGTTATGTTCTAATCCAAGGTTAATGGATTGGGATTTATGGATGCTTTGACATGTATATATATGTATTGTAACACTGAAAGAAATATAATGAAAAAATCAATCTGGTAGGCCCGATTTTGGGATCCAGGGGAAATCTCTGTGTATATTCGTTTTATGTTTAATGCTCTCATCATTGTTTTTTAGTTTGTTTAAGAATTCACATGTAGATAATTTCTGTATAGGGTTAAAACCTACAGTTAACCCACCTAGTGTGCTTGTGGGCAGTTTCATTAGGCTTAGAAGTATGGGGGTAGTCCCTCCAACTTGGCTCCGAGCCTCCTCAGTGACAATCAAGAGGTCTACTAATTCTCCTGATTAAAAAAAAAATCTTGCAGTATGGAAAACCAACAATGAAGGGAGGGAAAATACTGATTTTGTGGATATAGGTGATCACTAGGGAACAAAGCAACAATTAAAAATCATATAAATATGAAGATAAAAAAAGAATCAAATGCCTCCCTTGAGAGATTCTGATGAAGAAAGAAAAAAGAAGGAAAATCATTATTGTAGATGTGGCAAGAATTGAGTTCTAGGTCATAGATGTGCATCCAGTCACTTATATAACTGTGAAATTACTAATGGAAATAAAGTAGAGTTGTCCACTAAAGAAGGCATGATAGACTTTGATGAGGATAAAAAATCAATGAAGATATCATTAGCAACAATTATGTTCACTAGGCATGTCAATAAGGAGGAAGAATCAAGGGTTTGTAATAAAGTTATAGGCCAAAAAGTGGCAGTGCAGACATCTATAGTATGATATACTCTGCTTCATTTAAGGAAGAATGGAAATAACTTGAGCATCAAACATGAAAAACCCATGATATTGCTTGGAGAAATTATAGGTTATTTGTAAGCTACTGTGGATATTCCACTGGACAGTTTGTCATAATAGATTTGATAAATTATACTTAAAAATACAAATTCTATACTATGAGGTTTATTTCTCTTTAGATTTTTAGATAAGTAAATTATTGTTTATTGCATATGCATGCAAATTATAATGATGCAGAAAATAGAGAACAACGAAATAAAAACTCACAAACCATGATATGACACAAGATATAACCCGGGAAACCCTTTTGGAAGAAAACCATGTTGGAAATATGATTATATTGAAAGGGGGAGGGGAGTGAATCAATGCAATGGCCAATTTTAACAATTATTAACAATATCCAATATTTCAAATTGTTCAACGATCAATAATGTAAACAACATATAGAAATACCAGATGTATGTGGAAACCCATGAAGGAATAAAACCACAAAACTTATGTCTGAGTGTTGTTGTAGGTTGCAACCTACTGTTACATAAGATTTTTTGGCTCCAACCAGAAGGAGACACCCATCCCCTGAATTTACAAGAACCCACCCCTTGAATTTACAAGAACCCACCCCCTGAATTTTACAAGCACCAACCCCCTGATGTGCAGGCACCAACTTGCTTTACCTAGCAGATCCCTCTTTCATCCATTTTAAAACTCAGACCCCAAATGCATGTTGTTTTCATTTTAAAATTCAAACTTCCACTACTCTCATTTCTTCAGGTCTCACTCAACTATATGTTCAAATGAAATTCAGAAAATTATGCTTAAACTAGAAACTCAGATCTTCTCTCGTCTTTGCAATTATTTTGCTCAACCTCTTGTTGTTATTTACATAATTCTTCTCTCATACGCACAAGGCCACATTACTACACTCATGTAGTTTTTCTCCACATAACTACACTCACACAACTCACACACATTGGTTCTCCATCGGTCACAACATACACAATGACTTCAAATTTGTTATTAATCTCTTGCACAACCCAACTCTTATGTTCACAACTGTAACAACCCAACTTGTAATTGGCTTGATCTTGCCATGTAATTATTTTATGCATTTTGAATTTTGAAAATTAAAATGGGCTGAGTAAGGGACACACATTCCAAGGGATTGAGGGGTCTCAATTGCTTGGGAAATTCAATTTACTTGTTGAAGGAAGAAATTGGACAGTGTGGACAACCATTGAAGGCTGGTCATTGAGCTTTAAATGGATTGAAATGGTGTTTTAAATGAGATTATTGTTATAAATTTATGGGTTGCAAGCAAGGGACACAATCCATTTTGGCTTGGGAGCTGCATAAGACAACAAAGGACAAAAGAATTAATGCACAAAAACTACGTGTGCAATGGGAAACAACAAAGAAGTCAACCTGGGAGAGAGGTCACGTAAGGATGGGGGAAGAGATGAGTAAGTGCGAGAAGGGAAGAACACACACACACCAGTAGAGGAGAGAAATTTTTGAATAGAAAACAAACAAAGAAGGATAGAGCGTAGGCAAGGAATCGCGGGGGTATCATTACAATCAGAGAAGTTACCTAGTAAGTTTGGTTCCTATCAGCTCGTGAGTTGGATACTTGGGCACAAAGAAGGACACTCGCTGGTGAGGATTGACATGCTTACGACTGTGCACCCGGGTCATATCTGTTACAACAACACAAAGAAGAGACTATCACTCTGCAAGGGAGAATAAAAGAGTGTTTTTTGGCTTAATAAGTAGAGAGTGGCATCTACATGCAGTGTGGAAGACATTGGCTTCTTTCACCACTCTCAAAGAATATCATACCTTCATTTGAGCTACAAAAGTATGTGATGAATTATCCTTCAGGTGAGGGTAAATCTTAGGATACCTCAGCGGTTTGGAGGGTGGAGATGGTGTTCTCTAGAGTCCCTTGATAGATTGGGGTAGATATTTAGCCCATGGAATCTTGGTGAGGGAATTCTAGAGCCTCCTTTGCTTGTTTATCTGGTTTTGGCAGTGAGTTCTCGATTCCCTTCACTAGGTGGAACCACTGTGTTTCATGCGTCCAAGGCGGAGGTGAATCCTCTCGACTCCTTGGAGTGTTTGTGTGCTATTGGATGATTAGAGGGTGGAGGCAGCATGCCTCTAGATTCCCTGTGCATTGGTGGATTGTTGAGTGGATAGTGGGTGGAGGTAGGAGGACCTCTAGAGTCCTTGTTTCAGATGGGAATTGGTGATTACTCCCTTGAGAAAGACCACCTTAGTCCCTGGAACCTGGCTTAGGGGTGACAAATGCAAGTATTTTTGTTGTAGCTTATCTATGGTCGGGTGAAAGTTGTAGTCCTGAACTTAGTTTCCCATATTCAATACAAATCAAAGATAACTTATTATTATGCATAACATTGTATGAATTTCTTGTTCAAGTGTGAATGAATGATACGTTAATTGGCTGCATGACAAGTTTTGTTTCACTTGTGTACATATGTTGAATGGCTAGTTATAATCCATATGAGAATGTATTGATGAGCATGAATGCTCATGGGATTAGTGGCCTTATACTACCATTTTGTTGTTGATAATTATCCACTTATGGTAGTTAAGAGGTTTCACTAATGAAACAATTGCACAGTGAAGTCAAGGGTCACTATGGAATTCTTGTCATCGTGTGATGATTGAATGTTGAATGGATGCACAAGTATTATCATGGTTTTTTGTATACTTGTTGTTGTCAACTTTTATGGTTGCACCCTTTTTACTTGAACATGAGTGTATGAAAGTGACGTTGAATCCTTATTCATTTATGGTTCAAATGGAAGGGCTGATAGAATCAAGGAAAGTAAGTTCCTAATTGTTAAAGATTTGGTTCTGTTGTATGTGTCCTTAGGAAGAGTTTCACATGGTAGTGGTTTTTTTTTGGTGGCATTCCTTGAGGGAATGTTTATCAAGTTGTTCCTAAGTTTTTATCTGGAGTTAATTGGCCATCGAGTGTTGATATTGGCACTTGAAAACACCTTATAAATCCAAGAATAATCGTGAAATAAATCATCCTCTGGAACTTTGTTAAAGCACAAAAAATGGCTTAAATTTGAGTTTATGGACCCCATAGGTCAGAGGTCGGGAGGTTAGCCAAGCAGGCCATACCTCAGCAGGTCTCTGCCCTGACTTAAGGTGGGCCTACTGTGCGGTTGGTGGAAGTTGGGGTGTAGACGAAGTTGGGAGGTTAGATAGGTCGAGGGTCAGGGTTGATCCTGACCTAATGCCCATCGTGTCAAGGACGAGGGCCGACCCCGAATTAGGTCAGAGGTCAAGTGTCAGTGCCGTAAATGGAAATGGAAAAAAATGTTTCGGTGGGTATGGCTGACTTCCAACTGGTCGTTTAGCTCGCTCACCATGTGGATTGTCCATGGTGGCGACACCTCCTAGTCACCTGCCACGTGGAGGGTAAGGTGATGTGGAAAGGTGAGAAAGGCTTATCTTTAAGAAGGCATAACCCTCAATTCGTAAGTCGGATTGAGGCAAAGTTTATATTGTTGGAATTTTCTTGAGGAGATGGACGTAATGATAGTGTCTATTGGAAGTTATAAGGAAGTTGGTAAAATTCAATTTTTTTAGATCTTGTTCCCATAGTTGTACTTTAGGAGCTAGATCCACATAGTAACTACCTCCTTATAACTCTAGTTGGCTTCTAGGGTTAGGAGTGGGTGTTACAACATGGTGGGTGTTTACAACGTGGTATCAGAGCATCCATGTTCAATGCTTGGACTGGACAGGCTCTATCATGAGCAAGCTAGTAGCAGAGTTCCTGCACGAGATTTCAGGATGACTTTGAGAATATTAACCAAACTAATATTTAGGTGTTAAAAGATGACCTCAAAATTAACTAGTTGTGATTGCATACTCATCATAGCACTAATGATTAACAAGATTTTAATGTTGATTGATGAGCTAATTAATTATGTTGGTTGACATATACACATTTGGTGACTGTGCATGTGGATGGAATAATGCTTGTAGCTTGATTTTGATTAATATTGACATGCTAACATGGTCTGTTTTGTTATAGCTATACTACTATGGTAACTTCATGAGAGCAAGTTGAGGGTCAATATTTTGTTTATTTGATTATGCTATTATGCACCTGACATTTGTGTGTGAATGATAACACATCACAAGAAACAAAGAATTGAAGGATGAGGATATGAATGGTCCAATACAACTCTGATAGGTCATGGGACATATATAAAGGGGAAGACATGAATGAGGAAGAAATATTAGTGGGAAATAGGGGGGGATCCAACTCTCTTGACTGGTTGGATACCTTGAGAAGCTTGAAGGCTGAGATAATAAGATTTAGGGCATATAATGAAAGGTTGGTAAAGGCCCAAGAGAGGAAAGAAGAGGTGAATGCAGTTGTTATCGCTTCCAGAGACAACCTCAGATTGATTACAAGAGCAGTGCCTGGAACATCTAGATTTTGTGTATCTCATATGATTCTCGGGAAACTGGAGACATCACATATATTTTTCTATATATATATTCAAAATATATAATAAACAACATGGGTTGGTTCATTCATCTAAAGGCGTAAGCCATGTATTTATGGTACTTCTTCATATATACAACTCACAGAAACATATGCATAAAATAGTGGAGGCCAAGTAGTTCAAGGACCTACAGTCTAATAAGATTTGACAGAGCAATGAGAGAGGATAAGGAGAAGGAGTAACTCATCACATAGAGCTTGAAGCGCAAGGAATTGTACACTTGTCGCATAGAGCTTGAAGCCTCCAGAATTCTACATTTATCTGAGTTAACGGTAGACATAATGGATGAAAGAGGATGGGTGCGATGATTCAGGGAGCACAATTTTAAATATATAATATCAAAGATCCATACAGGCACATGCATTAACGATTCAATACAAATGAATTTGTAAGAACATATGAAACATTTCTAGCAGCTATGATTACATGAATTTAGAGAGGAAACATGAACATAATGGAATTTAATAGAGGGATAACATACTGTAGTACTCGAAGGAGGAATCACCACCATTTCCTTAATATTATGAAAGATGCATATCATAAAGTCATACAATCTTGAATATAACATGTAGTTCTTTCTTTAGGATTCTGAACCTGTGTGAAGTGTTGCTTCCCACTATTTATCTAGAGAGGGGAGCATTGAACAGTAATTACAATAAAATATCTTCAGTCGAGCCTCAACTGTCAGATCGACTAGCTGTCTCAGCCTGGGATGGATTTGTGGCCCAAAAATCACTACAAAAGATTAATTTCTTCATTAAATGGTCGACACATTACATGATTACAAAACAGGTCAACAATTAGATGGAAACACTAACAAAATATCTCCATGCCCATCCCTGGGATTGCCTTTTCTCAGGTTGTTGCTTGCCCATGGTCTGGCCACCTGTGTCACTCAACCGATTCTGTCGCTTTTGCCTTTACTTCTCGGATCGTTTGTTCTTCAAAACTGGGAGCGATCAATTATCAATTTAATGCCACAATACAGGAGCAGAGGTCACCTGGGCGGTACTTCGTCCTCCCTCTATGTGGAGCACCATGTTGGATCATCAAGTCCTCCCGAGCTTCCATGTCTTCATTTACTTTGTCAACGTCGAACCTGGTTTCGTGTCACAAGGGGCCTTTCTGGGTCAACCCATGCTGATTTTGAATGCTGCATCTCCTTTCTTAAATGCCTCAGTTGCCGACCCACCACGCCTTTAAAGTTTTGCGTTACTTTATCGCAGAGTTATCACATCAGGGTTTTCCATTAAATATCCTTACGGGACGGGACATTCCGATCTACTTTATCCTCTTTTGCTTCATGTGACCAGGGGCTACAATCAAGATTTTAGTTTTTGGGTGCTGGTACCTTTGGGCTCGTGTCTGTGAGGCTCGACCATTCGTTAAACATAATCTTGCATATCGGTGATTTCTGATGCTCGCCTTCAGTGTCTCCCCTTGACACTTGCGATCATCGATATGTGGGGTTGGGCCCACCCGAGATATCGCAATCGGACATTTCATAGTATTACCTATGTTTTCTCTATTTGATGACCGTGTTGCTAGATATACGCCGAAAAATACCCTCGCCGTCCCACTGAGTGGAAGCGAAATAGACGTTTTAATGTTCTTTGATCTGGGCCATCGATCCGGGCTGATTCAATCTGTGTTGTTGATCTGGGCTTGTTGGTATCACAATCACAATACAGGAGAGGGCCTTTTTACCATATTTCATAGTGCTTGCCGATTGTCCGGACGCGAAACTTCAATAAAGCATGATACATAAAATATCGCATCCGGGAGGGTTCTCACACATTGCAATCGCAAATTGGAAGGGACTTCGGTGGAGGAGGGACTTTGACTTATGCGATCCCCAATTGCGATATCGCAATCGGTGGGGGAAGGAATTATCTCAATTGGCGATAAGGAGGGGTGATGGGACTTGGATATGGCAATCAACGGGGAAACTTTGCAATATGTGATATCGCAATCGTAAAAGTTAAAAAGGGAGATGGGTGGATATGTCTCATAAAAAGGGAAGGGGCCGATAACGATTATGGTTTGTGGGTCCCAACGCTTAAAAAGGGTTTCGACATGATTTCTGAATGTTTTTAAAACATTTCAAAGGGGAATAGGAAACACGACTAGAGTTGGATATACAAAGGGATTTCAACTAGAGTTAAAAAATGGGTTGCTGCAGCTAGAGTTTAAAAAAAGAAGAAAAAATGGGGTTTGTGAAAGAAATAGTTTTAAGAGAATATGGAAATTTGTCCAAAAAAATTTAAACTGGACCTATTATTCCTTGTTTAATATCCAATTTGCAAAGCACAACAATATCTTTAAGAAAAGTAGCAGATAGATGCAAATGATTAATCAGACTAAAAATTATTTCTAGGGGTTATCATGGATAACATATGGCTTGGAGGCTAGCTTCCTCAGCTTCCTGCAGTAACTTTTCCACTGGAATTTCCAATTGGTTTGGGAAGGTTGTAGCCTTTCCATACACTAGCTCGAAAGGCAATTTTCCAGTGGATTTTTTAGGAGTTACTCGGTTAGTCCAGAGGGAAAAATTCAATTGGGAGTCCCAGTTCCTTTGATTCTTGGTGATGGTCTTCTTCAACACTCTCACCACAGTTTGTTTGAGGACTCAGCCAAGCCATTACCTTGAGGATAGTAAGTAGTGGAGTGCCCGATGATGATATTGAATTTCTGGCAGAAGTTGGTGAATTTTGAAAATTTAAAGACTTGAGCATTGTAAGTTATAATTTTGATAGGACAACCAAAGTGAGATAATATGTTCTCCTCCATAAACTTGATTACCACTGAGTCTATGGTGTTTCTGGCTGGGATGGCCTCTACCCACTTAGTGAAATAATCCGTGGACGTTAATATCCACTTGTGTTGGCCACTTGAAGGTGGGTTTATTTCTCCTATGAAGTCTAGTCCCCACTGTCTAAAGGGTTCTTCCACATGCACTGGAATCATGGGGAGAGGAGAAATGACGCATGAGGTTGATGAAAATGAGGTGGTAGTATGGAATTAGACTACTGGTTATCTTTGTAACCAATCAACAGCATAAACAGATTCTGTACGTGTATTTCCCCCTCAGGGTCCTGCTTACCTGACCAATCACCGTCGTTCCCTCATTTACTTCTCCTTTTGTTGAGCACTTCAATCCGCACCGTTGATCTCACTTCTCCAGATCCAACAGATATCGCGTCATCCGCTCATCAACTTACCCAGACGATCTCTACCATTGATGTGACCCGTCCAATCAAACGGCTGTCGCGCAATCTCGCGCAGATTCTTGCACGAACGATATCAAGTTGGGAGCATGCGAGAAAAGTGGTTTTCTCGTGCTACGTGTCAACCGCTAAAGGTAATCGCGTGAAATTTCCCAATACCATTTACAACCTTTAGGGCACGCGAGATACCGCTTCCCACTTATGAAATACAACCCACGTGCTTAATTCATACTTTAAGAAAGGTGCTTTAAGGAAAGGTTTAGCACTTAAGTACAATATTAACCCTTAATACGAATCGACTGAGATTTATAAATAAAATGTATAAACAGAGGAAAATACTCGATTAGGGTCCAGAACGCTGATACACAATTACAAATGAATTTCTGCACCAGAACAGTGCGTCCACACCACACTTCAATCAATCATTCAACAAAATGGAAATTACAGAGTCTTGGTCCTCTCGACTCGATTGCAACAGTTTGTCTGACCTCTGTTTCAATCTCAAACCCTATCTCTCACTCAAAATTCTCGCTTACTCACTCTATCTCAATCATCCAATCTCTCAGTCATTACATCCTTTCCTCTTTTATGAATCAAATCCTATCCTAACTGTATTGACAACTCAATCTCTATTTTTTTTCAACTCAACCATTAAATCCCTATTCTCAAGCTCTGATACACACCTATACTAACAACTTATCTCCTATTCTAAAAATAATACAATATTCTAATTATTACAATAATTGAGATAAAGATTAATTTGAGAGATCCAACCCTCTCTACTAAAACTGATTTTTGACCACTCAAGTCAATGAAATTCATCTCTTGTTAGCCACAACATGTGAACATACAATCACATTGTTGGCTAAGTCCGGATGCTCTTACATCAAGAAAGTTTTTGTCTCTCAACAAACACTTGGAACTTCTGACATGACCTAACCTGGGAATGAACATTTCCAAACAGTGTAGGCCAATAGAATCACGCCTTGAGGATTTTGTGAGCTGTGGTCTTCCAGTTGTCATGACCTCCACAAAATCCTCCATGAAATTCCTCAATCACTTTATGAGTTTTGCCTTCTACAAAACATAACAACAAAACTCCCACTGTGTCCTTCCAGTAGAGTTGACCATTTGATATGATATACTTTTGCGCTTGCAGTCTCAGAGTTATGTTTTTGGATTTATCCAGCCCTAGTGGGCACTCGTTGAAGCCTCGAAAATCGTTGCTTACAACATTGGGGGAAAACCACCCGGTCCGGACCTTGGTTGGCAGCTCCTTTTCTGTTTGGTGTAGTCGCTCCGACTGGGGGTAATGGGACCAGTTTCCCAATATAAATTATGATCATGCCGATGGGGTGATATATGATAGTTCGGGTAAATGTTTAAGCTAAAAGTAATCTAATCTAAACTAATAATCACATGCATATATCCTAATTAAAACATTATCTAGTTATGACTATACCCGGGAATAAAATTGACATGTGCGATCTACAATAATGTCCTAAAGCAATTGATAATAAAGATCATTCAACTGCAATAGGAAGTGAAATCATTTTAACAATAATTGTTTCGGATAAATAGTTAGCTGAAACGATTGTGAAAGATATATCACATAAGAAATTATTCATATATTCAGCACAAAATTTAGGTCATTACCATACAAAAGTGCAATAATGCTAACCAAGCTTTAAGCTTTCATACATAAACAATTTGAAGAAAAATTACTGCTTAATACATAAACAAAACAAAATCACGAGATAAAAGTACCATTTGTAATAAGTTCTGCTCATGTGTTTCAACAATATCGACCTACTTCCAATCAATCCAACACCATCTAAGAGTACAAAAGTACAATTTCAGTAGAAGATGCCAGATAAGATAAAAATAAATCCCATTCCATTCATTTCATCAGAACTTCTTCAAAGGGATAAAAGTGCATGTTTTGAAGATTGTTTCTGATAAAATTTCTGGACCCCTCTCTAAATGCATGAGAGGGGTTTAAATACTAAACTATAAATCCTAATAATAGATTATTACAAAAATAGTTGAGGAGGTTTAAACGACCTTCCTCAAATTGTGCAAAACAAAACAAAAATTGAAATTAAAATATGGTGAGTAACTCATTTGTGTTCGATCTTTAAGATCACAGATGTTCGTCATGAGTTTGAGCTGTGTCGGTGGGCTGATCGCAGATTTCAACTGCCCAGTGAATACGACATCGGTCAGTGCTGGCACCATTTTCTGTGTGGAAGAGGTTAGGCATTGCAGGGTCATCCACTGGCTATAAGGTTTAACTAAATATTGCCAGTACACTTCCCAGTTTAACCTGGTCATTTGCCTAATCGCTTCCTCCTTTTCTCCTATTGCCTGCCTCCACTGTTGTTCGAGCTATTTGGTATTCGAAAGAAAACCTGGTACAGACTCTGCCACCAGGTTTGCGTTGTGTAGATTTTCATTGATGTTTTCAATAACACAGTTTGTTGCTGCTGCTGTGACTGTTGTTGCCTTTTCTGCTTGCCTAATTCGAGAATCCTAGTCTGCAAATAAAATTTCTTTGTGTGACTCCTCCAGTATAGGCAAATCAGCCTTCCTCCCATCCTCTGAATTCTGCCAGGTGATGAAGTCGGAAACTCTTTTCAAGACTTCATCATATTCGAGTCTCATGTCAACGACTTGACTCGTTAATTTGTCGCTAGTCTCGCAATAAGGAGTCAACTGCATGACCTTCTGGCATATAATTTCTTTTTGATGCATTAGCTGGGAGTTTAGGTTGAGTGCTTCAATTATAATTCGATTATTATTTGAGCTGTCCTTATACTTACCTGTTAATGCTTGTATCTGTGCTTCCTTTTCTGCTAAATTGGCTTGATGTTTTATTTGCATCTGCTCAAATTCTTGCTAGAGCTTGGCTATTTGCAATTCCGCTTGTTGGTTAGATTTTTCTTGCTCTAACTGTTGTTCCAACAAAAGAAGTTTATTTTCCTTTTCTATGAGCAACATTTGTACTTCTGTTGCTTTGTCAATGGTCGCTGTAGCGTAGGCTCCTGCAAACTGAGACAATCTAGTAAGTTTGTCAGATGGGTCGATGGGTGAGTCTTTCCAGACAATATCCATTGGTTCATTCTCAGGAATAGTAGTAGCTGTAGCATCCAACTTCGTCTTTTTCCTCTGCCTTTTGACAACAACTTTTTGGGTTGAGCTATAGAACACATATAGAGGAGGAATCTCCTCAATTCTCAAAACAATTTCAAAGGTAGGAGTGACAGGAATGTGCTCTACCTCTTGAGTACTTACAATTTTATCTACTGTAACTTCTTGAGTTGTTTTGTGTTGAGGAGTCTGAGGCTCAAGTGCTTGTTTCTCTGTATGGAGCTTTGTATTAAAATTCTCCCATTCTTTCTCCAAATCAATCACCGGGGGTTTTGTTGACTGGGTGGAGGTGGAATCAATTTCAGCCTGTTTTCTAGCTAAGGTTTGCTCAACTGTCTTTTCTGAAGATTGGGTTGTATTATTTTCTGACTCTTTGCTTTTGCTTCCCCCATTTTGTGACGGTTTCTCTGATTTCTCTGACTCCCTGGTATATTTCTCTTGGGACTCTACTTGGGAATCATCTCTAGAATTTCCTCTGGAACTTCCTTCTAGGCTTACGCTGGGAGTGGACTCCCTTATTGGTTCAATCAATAATTGGTCCAAAAGGACCTTTAACGATCTCCTTTCTCTGTATTGACGAAAGGCCTCAATCTCTTCTTGGTCAAAAAGTAGTGATGACATGTGCTTCACTTCTGTGAATGTCTCTTTCTATAGGAAGATGTCATCAAATGCATCTTCCTCGTGACTGAATAGCTTCAATTTTACCATGGTAGTGAAGTATATGGCAGTGCCATTTGGGTCGTACTGGCGACCTAGTAATTAAGGTAATTTCAGAGATTGCATGATCTCTGCCTCTTTGAATGCATGACCTAGATCGTGCAGTGCAAATGCTCCACATTGTGACGGAAATTTAGGCCAAATGGCATTTTTCACTTCTTTTAGTCCTTTGCTTAGCCCACCCTCACTAGTTGTTTGATAGGCTATCTCTCTAAGCATCAATTTGTTTGGAACATAGTATGGGAGGACATGAGGTGAGGTGATGCTCCCAAAAACCCTGATATATGTGAATGTTTCCTCCCCAAACCATCTGGCCACTGGGAGGATATCTACCTCAACTTCCTTTGAAAATCTAGGGGCGTCTCGGTTGTAAACCTGTTTGTGGATAGGGAGCATGACCCCATGACAAATTTGTAAAAATGCGGGTGAAACTGAGACTCCCACATGTCCTTATGATATATATGAATGGGAAGTGGATCTTTCACAGTCCACTTCCATCCCATGATAGGAAATTTTGAACCAAAACAAATTGCATCCATCACATAGGCACTCATAAAAAATGGAGGGTAAACCCTCGTTGAGACACTCCTTTTCCTCCTATAATCGATTATTGCCTTTGCTAAATTATCAGACAAAATTTGGGCCTAATTCATTATGGTTGCGTTTACGACTGCATCTATTAATGGCAGCCATTCTTGGGAAAATTTAGTGCTATCGGGCTTGCCAAACATCCTACATAGCATGGCTGCTGCAAAACTATGGGGAGAAGAAATAGATGCAGTAGAGTTTATACCCAGTTTGTCCTTTCTGATCTTGCCCTCATTATTCAACCAGGTCCGGGTGACATCTGCTGGGTCCTCGTTCTCTTTGGAAAACTTCTCCAGAAACTGTTTGTTGTAGATGGCTTGTGTCTTTGGTAGGTGGTACATAAGCCGTAAGTTGTCTGCTGAAAAAGATCCCATAACCTCTTGGCTTCTATTATTAAATTCTATGTCTGAGATATCAGCCTGATCGATAATCCACTTGACCATATCAGTGTAAGGCATTATCTTTGGGCACGTGGCTATGCGATGCAGAAATGAGAATGCCGTCTCAAAAATGGTGGCATATGAGGAAGTACAACCGTCAGCTGTGACCTTTGTTTCCAGAGGTCTTGGTTGCTCTTCTTCTAATAAATCATACATGGTTTCCCAAGTAGAGGTCCCTCCTTGTCTGTTGCATGTAGTATATGAGAATGAAGGAGTCATTTCTGATTTCTCAGACGCAACTTCCTTGCCCTTTTTTTCCATCGCTCCCAAAGACTCCTTCTGTGGATTTTCCCTAAAAAATGGAGAAAAACATCAGCTATCGGATATAAAGAGATAAGAAAGAACGTAAGCTGTGATAATACAGATAACTTGAAAAGTTGATAAGAAAGGAGTTTTATTTGAACGTAAGTGAGAAGATATCATATCACCTTGGATGGCTTTTCACACATAAATGCCATTAACTTTTACTAAATTCCCACTAATGGTTCGTTATCTCTTAGCTTTAATGCTCATTAATGTTCACATCGTAAGTTGGGAAGAAAGCTTCTAGGGTGACAAGCCTTTGAATCGTGAAAATGGTGATTTTGCGATTTGCGAAGCAATCTCGTAGATCGCATTACCACGCTATGTATGTATGTTTTCCTTATTGTTTCTGCGACATGAGAGATGTGGGTTACTTACTACTGTTTCCAGAGCATACCGATTGGTTAGGTTTTCTTGTGTAAAAGTGTTTTTCATTAAGCAACGAACCTAAATACTTGTCTATGACATATCCAGGAGTGGGTCCAGGTTTCTATCGTATTTCACAATTTCGGCGGGCGGTAAATTTTACGATGTTCCTTTAAATGTCCGAAATGTGATGCGGTAAAGGAATTGCTATTATAGCAATTTCGCATCTCGCACATTTTAAGGTAACTATTTTAAGGTGCGCCTTCTGAGAATAGCGATATGCGATGTGGGCCTTAGTTTTAATAAAATGCCTTAGGACTTAGTTTATATAAGAAACGTACTAGTTTCAAAATATTAAAGTGCGGAGTCCTCTTTTGATCGCTTTTCACTAGATTTGGTGGATTAGCAAGGCTTTCAACCATGCTTGATCATGCGATATGCGGGAAAGGGAGGCATTTAACAGTTTTTGAAAAGGTGTTTGACTGATATCTTGTTTTATTCCAAAAATTAATAAAGAAAATGCCTAAATGCTAAACTTATTTTTGGAAAGATTTTTTAAAAGGTCCCGATTTATTAATGTAATATTGACTACTACTATTAACAAATGGGGGGTTGTTGAATAGCACAAAAACTGGCGTTTCACTTGGAAGAACTAGTTATCTCTGAGAGTTTTTTGAAATTTCTAAAACTGCCAAAATAAAGATGATTTAGAAAATAAAATTTACTTGAAATATAAGATAAGTCATACCACTCTTTGAATATTTAAACAACATCTACTTAATTATCATCCTTTTGATTAGCCTCACCTCATAAGAAAGTTACTTTGTCTACATCAATGATTACTTGGTTTTAAAGATAAAAACAGGGAGGCTCTTCTCAGATCAGTTTTTTGGTATACTCAGTTGTCATAGGTAGAGCCTTTGCTGCCAGCAGGCGTTCATAGCCTCGATAGGGTTACCTTTTAACCAACAATAATTCAGTATCCCACCAAGGTCAGAATACAAATTTTAAAGATAAGATCAAAGTGTATACTTATTTTCTTTTATTTTTTGAAATAATTCTTTTTTTTCTTCAAAATTTCATTTTTTATCACTTAAAGGACAATGTCTTGGTTTGGTGGCCAAAATTGACAATGCCATTCACTTGATTATAACTTTAACTGAACAAGTTGGCTCTTGATGAGACCCCTTGTCTTTTGATACAATCTCAAGCCATTACCCTGTTTTGATATGCAGTATTGGTAATGTCAGCTAGTTACAACCTTATGATAATGGTAAGCCGGCTATTGATAAGACCTCTTATCCTTTAAGTTTTAAGTATATTTTAGAATTACAATCTAAAAAATGTAAATTGAATTGTTGGGGAGAATCATTGACTCGCTAAGAGCATCTGGATGACAATTGTAGAGTTTTAAAGATGCTTTTCTGTAGAGAGACTCTATTTTGTTATTGGTATTTTTCTTGACTGATGTAGAGGAAAGTTTCCTTTCTAAAGTTAAGTTTTATCAAAGATCAAATAATTTTGGCAGAGAACAAGTAATTTGAGAGTAACATGACTTAATCCTATATTTTATGTGTGAAAGTTATTTTCATAATAATCTTTACTTATATAAGCGAAAAGTAAAAAAAATAAAAAGAGACTATCGTTTGTAAAACCAAAAGTAAATGTTTTTCAACTTGTATTATTCTTTCTAGAAAAATAAAATAAAGGCAATAATATACAGTGAATAGAAGAGATCATCTTCTATGGAAAATATTTCTTTAAGATCTTCCCATTAATTCTCTCTTGCCTGATAAATCCTGCAATAAAAAGGTTGATGGGCCTATTTGTTCAACAATCTGAAACGGGCCAAGCCACATTTGTTGGAACTTGGTATGCTTACCTTTTTCCTCATGGGATTTATCCGATTTCAATACTAGGTCTCTGAGTTGAAATGATTTTTAACTTACAAAATGTGAATCAAAGGAATCTTTGACTAACTGTTGATGATGTGCGTGTGAGATTCTGTCTTTTTCCCTTTCCTCTTCAAGCTTAAGGATTTGTAACTGTCTAACTTGCATAGAAGAGGAGGGAGTTTCTTCAATGAACTGAAATAGGGATAAAGAGGGAATAACAATATTTGTAGGTAAGACGACTTCTTTCCCATAGACCAAATTAAAAGGAGAAGTGCCAATGGAGGCCTTCTGAGTTATTCGATCTGACCATAGAGCAAATATTAAAGACTTATGCCAGTTCTTCTGATTTTGGTCAATAGTTCGTTTAATAATCCTTATGAGATTTTTGTTTGTAGATTTAGCTAACCCATTTCCCTGTGGATAATAGTTAGCAGAGTACTTGATCTTGAAACCTCTTTTAAGAGCAAATTCTGTCATAGTATTTCCTGAAAAATAATATGCATTATCAAACATTATGGCAGATGGTAGACCAAATCTGGTAATGATAAATTGATCGATGAATTCAATGATGTTTTTAGAATTGGATACCTTGAGTGGAATTGTTTCCACCCATTTTGTGAAGTAATCAATTGTTGTAAGAATATATCTATGTTGCTTAGAAGAATGAGGAACGATCTCACCTATTATGTCCAATCCCCATTGCTCAAACAGTTGTTCAATATTGACTGGCTGTAATGGTAATGTGGGTTTTCTTTGTCTCCCAACAGCTTTCTGACAAAATTTACATCTCCTTACATAACTGTGTTCATCTTTGAATAATGTTGGCCAGTAATAGCCAACATGCAGGATTTTATGCGCAATGGTATCTCCTCCGAAATGTCCACCAGCTGGTCCATCGTGTAGTTCCTGCAACACCTTTTCTGCCTCAGATTTTTCAAGACATCTAAGTACAATAGAATCATAATTTATTCTAAACAGCACATTATCGATGATTTGATATTGTCTAGCTTTTAGCCTCAAGGCCCTTCTCTTCTTATAGTTTAAGTGCATTGAGGCATATCCATTTCTTAATTAAAATATGATATCAACATAACTTGACTCAGTGCCATTAAGGATTACCTCATAGACTTGTACATCATCACCCGAGTCTTGTAGTGTTGATAAATCAGATGCTCCTGCTAGCATCCTGCAAAAACCTTGACCTTTTACAATTTTTGTTGGTTTGATTTCAATGTCATATTCTTGCAGAGCTGTTACCCAATTTGCTCTCTTCTCCCCTACATCCCTTTGTATTAACAGATTTATCATTGTTGAGAATGACATTATTACTTTGGTGTGGGTTTTGAGGAGAAAAGGTATGAAGTGTTTTATTGAGTTGAAAACAACAAAATCTTGTTTTTCAACATTTTAATAATTCAATTCAACCCCTTGCAAATTGGAGCTAAAGAAAGAGATTGGGGCTTCAACTTTTTCTTCATTGACTTGTGTCAATATGGCTGCATATGATTTCTCGGAAGCGAAAGTATATAGAATGAAATGATTTGAAAAATTCAGAGTCGCTAAAGAGGGAGCATTAATGATTGCTTGTTTAATCAAATCAAAAGCTTCGTGTTCTGTGTGTCCCCATTTAAAAAGATAATTTTTCTTTATCATAGATTGAAGAGGTAAAACAATCTGTGAGAAGTCAGGGACAAATATTTTAACAAAATTAATCTGACCTAGGAAATATTGCATTGATTTTTTGTTATGAGGTAAAGGAATTTCATAGATTTCTCTTATTCTATCAGGGTCAATGTGAATCCCTACTTTGGATACAATGAATCCAAGGAGTTTTCCTTCACTTAAAGCGAAGAAAGATTTCTTAGGATTAAGAGAAATTCCATACCTTTGACAACGCTCAAAGATTTGTTTTAAATCTCTCAGATGATTACTGCGCTTTTTTGAATATACAGTTATATCATCCAAGTATATTACTACTGATTTGTTTACTAAACCTTTGAAGGATATGTCCATGGCTCTTTGGAAAGTAGCACCAACATTGATTAGTCCAAATGGCATCTTTTGATAAGCATAAGTGCCCCATTTTGTCCTGAATGTAGTTTTTAGCTGGTCATCTGGATGTACTAGGATCTGATTATAGCCTGAGAATCCATCTAGGAAAGACATTAGTTCTGAGCCTGCAACTGATTGCAATATCTGTTCCATAAGAGGCAATGAAAAGTTATCCTTTTGACATGCTTTGTTTAGATTGCGGAAGTCTATGCATATCCGAATATCGCCACTCTTTTTCCTGACTGGGACAAGATTGGAGACCCACCTGGAATGTCTGACAAGGAAAATAATCTTGGCTTTCAGCAGTTTGTTTAATTCAAATTTAATCTAGTTTTCTAAGTTAGGATGGATTTTCCTTAATTTCTGCTGGACAGGCTTCTCATCAGACATCATGGGGATAGTATGTTGAATAATAGAAGTGTTGTATATTTTAAGATCTTCATAGGTCCATGCGAAGATATTCTTGTATTTTTTCAACAAACGTATAAAGGTTGATTTCTCATCTGACGTAAGTCCGAGGCATAGATTGATATTTTGAGGTTTCAGGTCAGTTCCAAGATTAACCAATTCAAACTTCAGGGTTGAACTCTGAAGTTTTGAATTGATGGGTCATTTGAATCTGTCCTTAAGGTCATATAAATCTTCCAACTTAACCACAGATTTTGGTATAGCATTATTGGTTGTTTCTTGCTTAAGTTGGCTGTCATGTTGGTCTTCGTCAACTATCTGGTCATTATAGGAGCCTTCTAATGTCAAAAAGCTTATGATATCCGGATTACTATTAAAGACTCTCCAGTTGGTGATATTGTCGGGAATAGAAGGCCTAAAAATCAATTCGATAGAAAAGCAGTCAGGACTATAATCTCTTGGTGGAATAAGCTTGGAAGCCACATTAGCTAAGAGATCGGCGCTTGCATTTTGGAGTCTCGGAATAGGGGAAATATTAAATGCTGTAATGTGGTAAGTCATGCCCTGGACTAACGACTGGTAGTGTTTCAAATGTCCTGACAGACAATGTATAGTATTTCTTACCTGTTTTATCACAATTTCTGAATCTCCAAACACTTGGAGGTGTTTGATATTAAGGCCAATGGCCTTATACAAACCTTGAACTAATGCTTCATATTCCGCAGTGTTATTTGTGCAATCAAATTCAAGTTGGCATGCTAACATAGTCTTTTCCCCTTCTGGGCTAACTAATATGCATCCTGCTCCTACTCCATCATTGGATTTAGATCCATCAAAAAATAATTTCCAAAATAAAGAGCTAACTACAGGTTTATCTACAAAATTTACACACTTAGAAGTATCTGTTTGGGAAAAATTTTCAACTTGAGATACTACAAAGTTTTCCAAGAAAGGTGAAGTATAAGCATTAAAATTTCCTAGAAATGATTCTACTGAGTAGTTTCCGATGATATTGTTGCTATACGCCACTGGTTCATTTTCTCCTTCTAGCTCTGTGACTATGTACTTTTGATGTTTTTCGCGATCAACCCTTATTTGATTTGGCTTGCCATTATAGGGAAGCCACATGTGAGACCAGTCAGTCGCAAAATATCCATGAAGCTTTTCTAACCAGTCTCTACTAAGGATTAAGCCATAGAAATCGGGAATATCAACTACAAGAATGTCAATGACTTGACATACTTTGGGATTTGACGAAAGTCTGATGGTTACTTGATTAAGTTCCCCAACAACTTCGACTTGAGACCGATCTAGCTGCACAATGTGTACAACAGATTTTTGAGGCTGAACATTCAACTTTGCACAAATTGTTCTAGGTAAGATGTTAGATGAAGCTCCTGAATCAACTAAACAGTTGTGTAAATTCTTATTAAAAACTTAAAAAGTAAGGAGGAATGGGGAATATGAGATTTAGATCTTCCTCCAATCAAAGCAATGTCGGTTGGATCAATTTTGTTTAAAGAGGCGCTAGGGGGTTTTCCCGTTTCTTGAGCAGCTTGTGAGATCACAATAGCAGGAAGAGGTGAAGTAGGTACTGCTTTGAGTTCTTTAAGGAGTAGCTTTTGTTGATGTTTTAATTTTCTAAGCTCATTAAAGGTGATGTTTGTCCTAGTCTTTTTCATATCATCAACAATATTATATTCCATTTCATCTGATACTATCAGGGTTTTAGTTGAAGATGAAGAGTTGAACTGAGAAGGAGTAGTTTGAGTGGATTTTGGTGAAGATTTCTTAACTGTTGTTTTGTCCTTGGGAGATGGTGTTGAAGCCTTCTGCTTTGGATTTGTTTGCAGAAAATCAACAGGGTTTTTACTTCGTGTGAAAACATGCAGTGTTTTTTGTGTTTCTTTGTTGGGAAGTATAAAATCCCACATTCCTTGTAACTCTGCTACTTCTTCATCATCTGTTTTCTCTTCATTTGTTGGAACTTCATCTTCATCTCCATTTGATTCAGCATTTGATATAGCATTTGGGGGTTTAGGATCAGCAGGGAAATTCCTTTTAAATGGTCTAAAATATTTCTTAGAGGAAGTTTCTGCTACCTGTTTTTTAATATTAACCATTTCGTTAGACACGGTCTTGAGGAATTTCTGCAGACCTTCAAGATCAAATGGATATTTTGGTGGTTTCTTCTTGGATTCATCCCTAAAAGTCACTTTCTTGGATTTTCATTCTTCTAATTCATTTTTCTTATCTACAGCTAGAATACATTTTTCTACAGCTATTGCCTCTTTCATATTTTCTGCCAAAGTTGGTTTGGCAACTCTATCAATGAAAATAGTTGTGTTTGAAGGGAGAGCAGAAATATACCACTCATTTTGGACCTCATCGTTGGGCTTAGATGCCGCCGGTATCTTATTCAATAATTTATTAAAGCGAGAGTTGAAGTCTTTTATTGGTTCTTTAGGTTCAGCTTTCAAATTGGAGAGGTCATTAATTAGGGTAGCTGTGGATCTATCATCTCCAAATTTAGTTAAGAATTTCTCTTGAAAAGCATCCCAACTATTGATAGAACCTGATGGTAACGAGAAGTACCATGATCCTGCTGCTCCTTGCAAGGTATATGGGAATAATCTTACAACTGCATCTTCTTCTACTACTTCATTCAAGTTAATGGACAACATGAAATTGTTTATGTGTTCCTCAGCCAATAGGCCACTATCAGGATTGAACTTTGGTAACCATTTCTCTGGATGAGCTGGCAACAGATGTAAAGGTGCAACCATCCTAACAGCTCCTGAATTTGTCCATGGCCTTTGAGGAGGTTGAGCCATTGTTGGTCTTGGAGAAGAGGAAGATGTGGTAGTGGTTGAAGGTGATTGGGTAGAGGAAGATTGAGTTCCAGTACCTGTGTGAATCACGATCTGGAGTGGTGAGGTGGATGATTAGTCTTGTGATGATATGGATGGAATGAATGAAGATGATGATTGTGTTGACGAAAGAACCTCACTGTGAGATTCAGATGGTGTATTCTTAGCTTTCTTACATCTTGGTAGAGGGAACTCGAATGGTGGGATTCCAAGTTTTTCTCTTTGCGCTCTAGTTAACCGTTGTGATGGGGTAAACTGAGAGGTAACACTACCTTGGGATAACTCAAATTCCTCTTGAGATATCGAAATCCCTTGTAACTTATAAATCAAATATTGGACTTCAGGGGCTTCGGTAGAAGAAGAATGATCTGGGTTCTTTGGAATTTCAGTAGTGGGCTCTGTTGTTGTTTTTACAACTTCTCGCTTAGGATTAAAAGATTTTGAAAGTGGTCGAGAAGTTGGAGGTGGTGGTGAGGGAGTTTTACTCTTAGAATGGCCTGTTAATTTGGATTTACTTGCCATTCATAGTGAAGCCCTCCTTCTAGCGCCAAAAATATTGAAGCCTCGAAAATCCTTGCTTACAACATTGGGGGAAAACCACCCAGTCCGGACCTTGGTTGGCAGCTCCTTTTCCGTTTGGTGTAGTGGCTCCGACTGGGGGTAATGGGACTAGTTTCCCAATATAAACTATGATAATGCCAATGGGGTGATATATGATAGTTTGGGGAAATGTTTAAGCTAAAAGTAATCTAATCTAAACTAATAATCACATGCATATATCCTAATTAAAACATTATCTAGTTATGACTATACCCGGGAATAAAATTGACACATGCGATCTACAATAATGTCCTAAAGCAATTGGTAATAAAGATCATTCAACTGTGATAGGAAGTGAAATCATTTTAACAATAATCGTTTCGGATAAATAGTTAGCCGAAACGATTGTGAAAGATATATCGCATAAGAAATTATTCATATATTCAACATAAAATTTAGGTCATCACCATACAAAAGTGCAATAATGCTAACCAAGCTTTAAGATTTCATACATAAACAATTTGAAGAAAAATTACTGCTTAATACATAAACAAAACAAAATCACGAGATAAAAGTACCATTTGTAATAAGTTCTGCTCATGTGTTTCAACAATATCGACCTACTTCCAATCAATCCAACACCATATAAGAATACAAAAGTACAATTTCAGTAGAAGATGCCAGATAAGATAAAAATAAATCATGTTCCATTCATTTCACCAGAACTTCCTCAAAGGGACAAAAGTGCATGTTTTGAAGATTGTTTCTGATAAAATTTCTGGACCCCTCTCTAAATGCATGAGAGGGGTTTAAATACTAAACTATAAATCCTAATAATAGATTATTAGAAAAATAGTTGAGGAGGTTTAAACGACCTTCCTCAAATTGTGCAGAACAAAACAAAAATTGAAATTAAAATATGGTGACTAACTCCTTTGCGTTTGATCTTTATGATCACAGATGTCCGTCATGAGTTTGAGCTATGTTGGTGGGCTGAACGGAGATTTCAACTACCCAGTGAATACAACATCGGTTAGTGCTGGCACCATTTTCTGCATGGAAGAGGTTAGGCATCGCAGGGTCATCCATTGGCTGTTAGGTTTAACTAAATATTGCCAGTACAATTCCCAGTTTAACCTGGTCATTTGCCTAATCGCTTCCTCCTTTTCTCCTATTGCCTCCCTCCAATGTTGTTTGAGCTATTTGGTATTCAGAAGAAAACCTGGTACAGACTCTGCCACCAGGTTTGCGCTGTGTAGATTTTGGTTGATGTTTTCAATAAAACAGTTTGTTGCTGCTGCTGCGACCACTGTTGCCTTTTCTACTTGCCTAATTCGATAATCCCAGTCTGCAAATAAAATTTCTTTGTGTGACTCCTCTAGTATAGGCAAATTGGCCTTCCTCCCATCCTCTAAATTCTGCCAGGTGATGAAGTCAGAAACTTTTTTCAAGACTTCATCATATTCGAGTCTCATGTCAATGACTTGATTCGTTAATTTGTCACTAGTCTTGCAATAAGGAGTCAATTGCGAGACCTTTTGGCATAGAATTTATTTTTGATGCATTAGTTGGGAGTTTAGGCTGAGAACTTCAATTATAAACTGATCAATATTTGGGCTGTCCTTATACTTATCTATTAATGCTTGTATCTGCGCTTCCTTTTCTGCTAAACTGGCTTGATGTTTTATTTGCATCTGCTCGAATTCTTGCTGGAGCTTGGCTATTTGCAATTCCACTTGTTGGTTAGATTTTTCTTGCTCTAACTGTTGTTCCAACAACATAATTTTATTTTCCTTTTCTCTAAGCAACATTTTTACTTCTGTTGCTTTGTCAATGGTCGCTGTAGCGTAGGCTCCTGCAAATTGAGACAATCTAGTAAGGTTGTCAGATGGGTCGATGGGTGAGTCTTTCCAGACAATATCCATTGGTTCATTCTCAGGAGTAGTAGCAGCTATAGCATCCAACTTCCTCTTTTTCCTCTGCCTTTTGACAACAACTTTGTGGGTTGGGCTATAGAACACATCTAGAGGAGGAATCTCCTCAATTCTCAAAACAATTTCAGAGGTAGGAGTGGCAGGAATGTGCTCTACCTCTTGAGTAATTACAATTTTCTCTACTGTAATTTCTTGAGTTGTTTTGTGTTGCGGAGTTTGATGCTCAGGTGCTTGTTTCTATGTATGAAGCTTTGTATTAAAATGCTCCCATTCTTTCTCCAAATCAATCAACGAGGGTTTTGTTGACTGGGTGTAGGTGGAATGAATTTCAGCCTGTTTTCTAGCTGAGGTTTGCTCAACTGTCTTTTCTGTAGATTGGGATGTATCCTTTTTTGACTCTTTTCTTTTGCTTGCCCCATTCTGTGACTATTGCTTTGATTTATCAGACTCCTTGGTAGATTTCTCTTGGGATTCTGCTTGGGAATCATCTCTAGAATTTCCTCTGGAACTTCCTTCTAGGCTTATGCTGGGAGTCGACTCCCTTATTGGTTCAATTAATAATTGGTCCAATGGGACCTTTAACAATCTCCTTTCTCTGTATTGACGAAAGGCCTCAAGCTCTTCTTGGTCAAAAATTAGTGATGACATGTGCTTCACTTTTGTGAATGTATCTTTCTGTAGGAAGATGTCATCAGATGCATCTTCCTCGTGACTAAATACCTTCACTTTTACCATGGTAGTGAAGTCTTTGGCAGTGACATTTGGGTTGTACTGGCGACCTCAAAATTTAGGTAATTTCAGAGATTTCATGATCTCTGCCTCTTTGAATGCATGACCCAGATCATGCAATGCAAATGCTCCACACTGTAACAGAAATGTAGGCCAAATGGCCTTTTTCACTTCCTTTAGTCCTTTGCTTAGCCCACCCTCACTAGCTGTTTGATAGGCTATCTCTCTAGCCATCAATTTGTCTGGAACATAGTATGGGAGGACATGAGGTGAGGTGATGCTCCCAAAAACCCTGATATATGTGAATGTTTCCTCCCCAAACCATCTGGCCACTGGGAGGATATCTACCTCGGCTTCCTTTGAAAATCTAGGGGCGTCTCGGTTGTAAACCTGTTTGTGGATAGGGAGCATGACCCCATGACAAATTTTGTAAAAATGCGGGTGAAACTGAGACTCCCACATGTCCTTATGATATATATGAATGGGAAGTGGATCTTTCACTGTCCACTTCCATCCCATGATGGGAAATTTTGAACCAAAACAAATTGCATCCATCACATAGGCACTCATAAAAAATGGAGGGTAAACCCTCGTTGAGACACTCCTTTTCCTCCTATAATCGATTATTGCCTTTGCTAAATTATCAGACAAAATTTGGGTCCAATTCATTATGGTTGCGTTTACGACTGCATCTATTAATGACAACCATTCTGGGGAAAATTTAGTTCTATCGGGCTTGCCAAACATCCTACATAGCATGGCTGCTGCAAAACTATGGGGAGGAGAAATAGATGCAGTAGAGTACATACCCACTTTGTCCTTTTTGATCTTGCCCTCATTATTCAACCAAGTCCGGGTGACATCTGTTGGGTCCTCGTTCTCTTTGGCAAACTTCTCCAGAAATTGTTTGTTGTAGATGGCTTGTGGCTCTGGTAGGTGGTACATAAGCCGTAGGTTGTCTGGTGAAAAAGATCCCATAACCTCTTGGCTTCTATTATTAAATTCTCTGTCTGAGATACTGGTTTGATCGATAATCCACTTGAACATATCAATGTAAGGGATTATCTTTGGGTGCGCGGCTATGCGATGCAGAAATGAGCATGTCGTCTCAAAAATGGTGGCATCTGAGGAAGTACAACCATCAACTATGACCTTTGTTTCCAGAGGTCTTGGTTGCTCTTCTTATAATAAATCATACATGGTTTCCCACGTAGAGGTCCCTCCTTATCTGCTGCATGTAGTATATGAGAATAAAGGAGTCATTTCTGATATCTCAGACGCAATTGCCTTGCCCTTTTTTCCATCTCTCCCAAAGACTCCTTTTGTGAAATAACACAACACACTTCCAACTCGTTCTGCATCACCGTGACCACCACGACCTATCCACTAGTTATTTTCACCAAGTGTTTCAACATACACTGCAACATTGGAAAAACAATGCCAAGAAGTTGAATTCGACCAGACAGTCAATCAGTCGATAGATCCATCCCAAGAGGTTCTAACCGCAACCATAGAAGCACTTGTTGAAGATATTCCAAATCTCTTGCTTTAATTTAATCTTATTGTAATTTCTTTGTATTAAGAATTTTTCTCTTACCGAGACAACGCCATATATCGTATTTTTTTTTTGCATTGTTAAATTTTTTTAGTTTTTTTGTATCACATCAAATCTCCCCTTCTTCGGGACGAAGAAGACTTTGAGAGTGGGGGAGATGTTGGAGGGGCTAGTCGGCCTGGACAACTAGCCTGAGTTGAGTCAACATATACACATTGTAACAAAGTCTTAACTAATGTTGGATTAAGTTGAAGTATCTGGTTGGATAGTTAGAATGATGTCACTATCTAGACAACCTATATATTGTTAAATTGTAGCAAGAAAAAGGCTTCATTTGAATTATGCCTTAGTCAAATGGAGAAATTCGAATTTTTTCTTCAGAAGGATGACTTGAGTTGTAGTTAACAAGAGTGGTATGGCAAAATCACTTAGTTAAGTCAAGAAATTCGAGTTTGTGGGCAAGAAGTAGAGTTGTGCATGAGCTGATTACTAATATCTAGCTATGTAGTGGAGTTATTTTTAGTGAAATTTAGTTATTCAAGCTCTAGTCTAGAATAGAGTCAGTATGAGTTCAGTTGAGTAGTTGTAATTTTTGTTAACTCATTGGTCTCTCAATTAACTAGTAAGATGTAAGTAAGATGTCCTTGTTGGTAGCAAGGGCATGTCATGCAGAGCAAGCCAAGGAAGGTGTATCAACGGTTCTATCACATGGAAAGTGGGGTGAGTGTGCCCCTTGGAAACATGTGGAAACACACGACTTGGAAGGGAACACATGAGAAAATATGCATCAAAAACTAGAAGGCAGATGAACCAACAATCCAAAGTGATGGTTAAACCAACAACACATCTCAGTAATATTCATACATACATATACAGAAAGAGTCTATACATACATGCGTAAGAAAATAGATACATATATCATTAGAGTGACCAAGATAACTGAAATACAATAACAACATATGCATGAAAAGTGTTGTCTCTGTTATATTAAGAAGTGGAAGTTCCAAACATACAGTACAGCCGTTGCCAACCACTAGTCCTGATAATGGAACGTTACAGTCACTACCACCTGCTCCTCCAAAGAGATGTACTATCTCTGCACTATGGAGAAGTCAAGGCTCGTTACAATACTCTCCAATCTTTCTCTAAGATACTCCTATCAGAAGCTTGGCTGCCCAAAAGCCTGTACATTGAGTTATGAGGTTCTATAAATAGAAAAGGGTTGGGTGACCATTGACATTCCCCTTTGTGACTGTTCACCTCCCCTCATGAGCCTTCAACTACTCTATGATTGTTACATTCAACTATCGACACTTGGACTTTCACTTTACAAGATGTTACATACAATCTGCACATGTACCCATGTGAGACAAAATAGGCTTGAGCAAGCCATGCAAGACATCATTAAGACTTGGACAATTGTGGGAAGACCAACTCTTCGACATCCTCGTGATGGTCGACGGTGCTGAACTAATTCCAAGCTCGGTAGTCTGTGATGGTGTCCATGTACTCTGTAGTTACATCTTTTTGGAAACAAACTCTTTCCTCTATTTCATCCCGGTACATTGATTTGGCTCCTCTCTCCAACTCATCTGATAACATGCGCATCATTGCCTTGAGTGCAGCCAAACGAGTGACATACTGATGCATAATGTCTATGTTGACCGCCAAGTCTGCGTTGGTGTTTATGCACATCAACTCGTCAAAGTACGTGTCCAGCTCTAGTCGGAATTGATTCTTTGTCTTTGCCTCAGTGAGTGTCCCAATAGATCGGATCGCATGCATGCGCACAACAACGTCCATGCTTCTCAACACCCGTGCATGTGAAGCCTGCAAACTGGTGATGAGATGTGGGAGTTCCTCATAGTTCCGGATCTGACTCCGAATGCATGCCTTCAACTCTACCACCTTGGGCTTCATCAACTTGGGCAAGTGTAATGGGGCTCCCTTGTATCTCATTGCCCATGTTTGCATGTGGTTGAGACAGTGTGAAAATATGACAAGATGCGTTCTCTCTTAGTACAACGATTCTGCCAACTGTTGAGATGGACAACTGACTTATGCACGATGCGAAATCTGGAATACAACATTCACATGACTATTTCGAGAGAAGATACCTCATTCAATATTTCTCTTTTCAATTCTACTCTAGCGGATGCCTTGACCTGTTCTCCTCCCTCCTTGGTTGTCTGTAACTCCTTAGCCATTCGCTCGTTGTCTGCTATCAAGAAGCGAACACTCGAGCTAGTGGCTTCGACATATGCTCTTGTAGCATCAGCCAATGCTGCTAGATGCTTATGTACATCAGATACAATCACTAGTTCTTCAAACTGCGCGGTAGATGCGTGGACATCCAGAGTAGTCACTCTGTGCGATTGCACAACTCTATGCTGTGACTCATCGAATGATATGTTGTGCATCTCTGCTTCCGGATTGTCTTCAAGGATCTCAGTATCTCCTTGATCACTCAGGACTTGCTCTGCTTTCAGATCTGGTGAAGCCGGTGGGTCAACCTCTTGGTTGTAAGGCATGAGGTCAATATCCTATTCTGACTCTGGCTACTCCATCTCTATATCCATCTGCTCAAGTATCTGTTCAATCTCTTGAGCGAAGTCCTACTCCTGCGACTGCTCACCCTGTCTGTTTTGTGCCAGCTGCTCAAACAAGTCTACAACCTGTATGAGCGCAGTTTCATCAATCTGTGCATGTTGAGCCTCCTACTGTGCCTGTCCCTGCCACACTTCCTTCTCCTATCTACGCAGCTCTTGTTCTTCAGGGAGTTTTTGCTTCAACTCATGCAACTCCTTCACTGTTTCCTCCATCCTCTGTTTATTTCTCTGCCTTTGCGCATTCCTCCTGTCGCACTATCGCCTCTTCGCCTATATCTCCAAAGCTGATTTCTCCACAAGCGGGTTTGCTTTGAACATGCAGCTTTGTTCTACCTCTGCGCTGTTAACAATCTTTCTCTTGCCTTTGTCACGCGTAGGTATGCTACCCCCTACTGCTGCTGATGATGGTGCTCTCCTAGATGTTGCTTCGCTAACAATTCCACAACTATGCCGACCGGTTAATTGAGCCTGTAGAAGTTGTGGAAATATCTCCATGGGTCTTCCTCAGCCCAATGACACGCCCCGTGCATCCAAGGAAATTGCACTCTTGCACAATGGTCCTTTACAAAGCAATGCGGGTCATACAGATTGAAGCTTCTAGTGCCAAAAGTAAATCTTTTGAACTCTTCTGTCTCGACATCAACATGGTTGAGATTTCGTATCTCGTACAATCTGATCTGCAATGGAAGAGCGGGCCAATGTTCTTTCTTCTTTTGATGCAGTATAGATGACAATCTTGTCGAGATGTGGTACAACACTTCTTGCATGACAAGCTTGTTCATGGAAAACTTCGGTCAAACATGCGAAGGTTTCTCTGCGTTGTACATCTGTATGAAGGTGCCAAAGTGGTGAGGCATGCCAATCTGTTATGTAGATTAATGCCTCCATTGCTGCCTACGACATGCAAGGTGGATCCTGCTCAAATATCATCTTGTATACTGGGGTGACAATATGGTCTAATCACTATGTGATGACTCAGCAGAAGATACATTTAGAAAAAATTTTGCAGTGAGTGTTTACAGAGGTTTCCACTAATGTCCATGCCCAACTCAAGCCTGGGAATTGTTGACAGGCACAGATTGCATCGAAAATGTATGCGGACATGTATATGTCTGCTTCCTGACCTTTGGGTGGCTGCCGGGCTCTTGTCACCTGTTCCTTCAGCCTATGGGCCAATATGTCAGACCATTTTCATGGTTTTCCTTTACTGGCCAGTTGGTCCAACTCGATCACCCAACTCTGCGGGAAGGTCTCCGTGCTCTCTTGGCCGTACAAGTGGCATGCAAAGATGACCAAGTACTGATATGCCTTCTGCAATATCTTCATCTTGTAAACTTGGTTGGGTGTCATCTTGAACTTGGCTGGCTCCTTCACCTATCTCTTCAAGATATCCCTGGAGTTTGCACTACTACTAGGTCTGCTGAAGGGTGTTTCCATTATGATCACCGAATGCGATAAGTGGTACATTTGTTGATAGTTCTGTGCCCTAATGTTAGCAATCTCTGTCTTGCTGACACTTCTTAACACCATCATCTCGAGATCAGTGTGCGAGATGATCCAATGTATCATTTCCGCGCATGGAAACGCGAGATACCTGCATGCAATCCGGTACAAATCAGACTTGTGAATATTCACATAGACCCTGCGGTATTCAAGATCTTCCCCAAATGTGCCTGAGAATGTATCATTGATATCCTACCATTTTAACTTTATGTCTTTGTTGACGAGTAGCTCGGTGTCTTCATAAATCTGTAAACTCATAGACACTTGCTCAACTGCATCTCTAGTTGCACTTCCGTCGGTGTCATTTGACCCTACTCTCTTGGAGGCCATTGAACCTTAACTTCTCAAAGATGGATGAACACCTGCTATACGTGGAGACATGGTGACATTCATGGCAAGCAAGCTGTCAGTTGGAAACCAAAGGAAACTTGAGGACTGATGACAAGGATTGTGCAATTTTCATCGGGAGGCCAGGAGACTGACTGCCAGAATTGTGCAAAAGACAGTATGGATTGTCGAGAGGCTGGTTGACTGCTGGAATTGTGCAATGTGCAATCTAGGCTGACCTGCTAGGGTATGAGATTACGCAATGCACAATTTCAGTTAACAAGGCATGCAAGCCTAGGGACTGCATTGCACAATTTTTTGGGCCAACAGAGCACTGCCTCTTAGAATTGCGTAGAGAAAGCCTAGAGGACAGTGTCTGGTCAGTTTTGCGCATTTTCTGGGAGGAAGGCAGAGCCTTCCCTCTCATAAATGTGCAATGCTGTCCGGGCAAGGCAAGGCCCGGGCCAAGGTTGCCCAGACCTGCCGACGGGCGACTGAAAACATGTGAAGCTTCGAATGCATGGCGAAATTGAGTGTAAGAAAGATTGAATGATCATGCATGAAAACAACGAATGCAAGATTCATAAAACGAGAAAACATGCATGCATGTGAAACGGGTTGCCGCATCGATGATCATTAGTGCAAAAATAGTGTCATGCATTCGACAGCAGTCAGAGATGCAAACGAAAAATGAAATGGTGCTTGTACATGCTAACATGCATCCAAATGACAACAAGCGTTCACAGAAATCAAGTAGACAACACTCACACAAGCCAAAACACAAAAAGCGACATAAATGCTGCAAAAGACATGTAAAGCGGACTTACCTGGAAAAAGTTGAGCTAAACGTGCCGACGACTCCTAGGTGTGACGTGGGATGTCAGAGCTCCAAGATCGATGTGAAGAATGAGCTCTGTAATGTTGAATAAATAAGTTTGTGGCTCATGACGTGCATGCCACAAATCTAGGAAAAAGCGACACTTGGAGGGCAGTGTTGGGTTGTGTTATATTCTTTCCATGACTAGCTCCCCTAGTTAACCAGGGGGTTAGAGGGGTTACGGAGCCCCCCCTTCGTTGCGCCGACTACCCTGCAAGGGGGTCATAGGGGGAGCGGCAGTGAACCCTGTACAGGGGATTTGAGGGGGGCAGTTAGCCCCCCTCTACGGGGTTCAGGGCAGCGCCCCAGGGAAATTTTTTTTGGACCCTATATTAGGTGGACAGACCTACCTATGGTTTTGTGCATGGTTTTCGCACATGGTTTTGGGCGCGATGGTTTTCTATCCAAGGTATTGGATGCTTTGGCATGTATATATATGTATTGTAACATTGAAAGGAACATAATGAAAAATCAATCTGGTAGTCCCGTTTTGGGATCCAGGGGAAAATATCTGTGTATATTTGTTTGATGTGTTATGCTCTCGCTATTGTTTATTTTTTTGTGTTTAGAATTCATATGCAAGTAATTTCTGTACGGGGTTAAAACCTACAGCGAATTTCTAAGACAATATTTGCATGTAACCTCCATTTGCTAAAAATAGATCCCTAAACTCTAAGGATGCTTTTTGCTATTTCGGGAAAAGCAGCCCATATATGCAAATTAGTTTTGCTGGGTCCCTGAGGGAACCGGTCAACCTGAAGGCACATGCAACAACCTGCAAACCTGGAAGGAAAATTTGCGTAGTTTCTGGGCTGAGTTGGCTGGTTGTCCCTAAGGGATTACACAATTTCTGGGGTTAGCAGGTGACTGTCTCCCATAATTGTGCAATTTCTAGGCTGAGGCCCAGTGCTGGGCCAGATTGCGTAGTTTTCTGTGGGAAGCCTGTCTGACTGATCTGCTTCATTTTGGAACCCAGCAGGCTGCCCAATAGATTTGTGCACTTTCTGGATGGAAGTTTGGTTCCGCTCCAGAATTGCACAATTTTCTGGGGGAGATGCTCAGCCAACAAATAGCCTAAGTCCAGAAAGGCAACCCGTGAAGGGAGTGAAGCAAAATGACATGCTCAGGCTGGAAAGCCACTAAAAATCAGCTGAAGCCTATGTACTTGACAGTGCAAAACATGCTGATAAGGATGGTTGGTAGGGAGGCTCCAAAAAGAAGCTAAGGAAAAATTTTGGAGGCTAGTTGTAGCCGCTACAACACTTGGCGACACATTGGTAGAAGTCCAGCTCTCTGAATGGACCTTGTTCATGAAAAGCAAGTCTAACACCTCTGGAAGTATTGTTTAGTTCTTTGTTCGTCTTGGTTTCCTCACTTGCTTGATTGTAAGATGTAGCTTCTGCCAAGATCGTGGTCGGTCGACACACAATCCAAGCCAAGCCAACACATTTGTTTCGATTTGGATGAGGGGTATATTGGTGCACAAGCCTTATGGTCATGAGAGTTTTAGTTTCATCTTCGGTGTTGCTTCGCTGCCAGCAGGCTTGGACAGTACCCTGACAGAGTCACGCAAAAACACAAGCATCCCTTCACTACTAGTGAGCCTGTTCAGTACCCCGGCGGAGTTACTTTCATCACCTCTTTGCGTAGGAAGCCTTTCTCTTCTTTCGCCTTATTCATTTACATTTTTTTTTAAATTTTCACATTTTCATTTTCTGTAGCTTTGCATAGCACTTATTCATTTCAGAGGCGGAAGAGGGATCCCAAATTATTGAGAGCAGAAGAGGTTTTTCCTTCAGAGAAGTAGTTTGTATATACCTTTGACGTGCTTGTTAATGTTTTTCCCGTCACCTTACTCTACTTGACTGAGTTGACAAGGATTAACCCAAAACAACCAACTAGAGTAGGTGATACTAGTTAGTGCGTAAGCATTGTGTTTTCACCAAGCTTCACTTTGAACAACACGTATTTTCCATTGATGTATCATGGACTGAAGACAACAATTTATTCATATAGAGGCAGGATGACAGATGACCAAGTATTGATAACTGCATAAGTCCTCTTGTACTTTACCCAGCTTGTTTCAAGAGTCACACACTGTTTCATGCGAAACTATCCTACAAATGCAAACAAGCAAACAAACCTTAACACAAAGAAAAAGAAGAATAAAACGTGTAAGAAAAGTGAGTAAGCAAACAAACAAACAAGCAAGAATACAAAAGGACAAAGTAATAAGAAAACATGCATGCAAGAAAACAAACCAAAAGAAAACACTACTCCTACTCCTAAGCTATCGGTGTATGGGTTTTCTCACGTGAAGTGATACTTCAAATGCAGCCACCGACGCATTGGTCAACCCATGTTGGTGAAGGCATGGTTTGCGAACAACATAGTTGCACGAACCAACAAACATGAAAGATATAACAATGAAGACAAACACACTCAGAGTTTAAATGAGTCCACAGAACATAAGTGAGTGCAAGTGCATGACATGCAATTCGTGGAATTACCATGGTGCTGTACGACACCGCGTGTAGATGTTAAGCATACGCATACTCTTGACTGTGACATGCAAGCAAACATGTGTCACACACGTGTGGTTGCTATGTAATATTCCCCCAATGCATTAGCGATGGGATCATGCAGTTCGAGTGGAGAAAGCATAATCTGTGTGAGAGATTGATATTCAATGCATATAGATGAGCGATGAGGAGCCTTGGGTGTTTCAACAATTTCCTGATCAGGAGTGAAACCAACCTCAGGATAATGAGGGCCTGACATAACCATCAGCTCAGGTTGAAGTGCCTCGACAGTCTGCAGGGTTTCAACTTCGTCGACATATAGATAATCATAAACCGGTGGCTTTGAAAAATCAACAGCGATAGAATCATTATTGTGATCGAATACGGGGGTAAATAGATCATGATAGCTATGATCAACAAAATAAATGATTTCATCAGAATTCTCATGATCCAATGAATCAAACAAAGGGGTAGATGAGAAGTAAAAAAATTCACTCTCTGTGTTTCTGGAATAGGTAGATGAAAAATCAAGTGGATTTTCAAAGAATGATTTGTCCTTTCCGTTGTCGGATGATGCACTGACATCCGGTGTGTTTTGCGAATGATCAACAATGGGTGCATCCATAGATGGGGATATACATGAGAAATTAGGGATGGAAGAATTACCAAAGTCAGGGAAAAATGAAGGAGGCACAGACAGAAGGGAAACATCCTTCTCCGCTGGTTGATGTTCATGCTCCCAGTTAAACTCTTCATGAATGATAGTGCAGGTTGGTTGTGTGACACCAACTCCGTCGATAGCTTGATCCTCGTTCATAACAGGTGTAGAGTCCAGAATAGAAGAACACATGACAGTGCAATCCGGAGGATCAACAGAACACGAAGACAGAGGTTGAGGTAAGACATGCATGTGACAACCCATGGGATTCCAAACCAAATCATGTGAAAATTGAGAGAAGTGATGTTGGGAGGATGTGACAGTTGAACAGATGTGTGTGCATGTTCTCCCACATCACTCTGCAGTGGTGGAGTTGTTTGATGAGGGGACGGCGGATGGTCACTTGTGACAGCGACCGTTTCCATCTGTGATTGCGCAGATCCATCACCGAAGTATGCTGAGCCAGGTTTGAACTTCAACTTCTTCTTGGGATTGACAGATTTGGTAAGGAAATACTCAAATCTGTCCATGAGATATTGGAATTTCATCTAACTTTTCGTAGCTTCAAACTGCAACACATGGAAGTAGTCCCAAAAATCTGTAGGCGATTCTTGCAGAGTCTTCCATTGTTTTAACAGTTTTTTGTCAAGAGGTTCTGGATCAAAATGATGGAAAGTAGATTCAATGAGATAACAAAACTGCTCAAGTGAGTGCACGCTGCTGGGTGGTAGATTGCAACACCATCATTGTGGGGATTTGTGAAGTGTGTGTGCAAGTAGCAGGCTACCCTGATCATTAGAGAAGTCATTTGCATCATCGAGAAATTCATAGAAGTCTTGCAAGTGCGCAGGCCAGGCCACTTCGCCTTCACCATCATACATAAATTCCAATAAGAGATCAAAAAACTCTCTCGTGATGTCGAGAGGTTCGACATGCGAAAAACATCACGAAGGGATGAGTTTGAAAATATCCGTGACAGATGTACGAAGATTCAAAACAGGATGAGAGGACACAACTTGTCATTTAGCCCTCCTTCTAGCGCCAAAAATGTTGACGATGCTAGACCCACCAACATGTCAAGGGGATCTCCTAGGTAAGAAGTCCCAACTAGTCCTCAGACCATTTGGTGTAGGAATCCCAGCAGTGGGTCCTATAGTATCGCCTTAACCGCGATTATGCACAGAGGTAAATTAGATTTCCTTGTTGGTAACAAGGGCGTGACATGTGCAGCAAGCCAAGGAAGGTGTATGAATGGTTCTAACACACGGAAAGT
Organism: Pinus tabuliformis; assembly: GCA_031772625.1. Lineage (NCBI taxonomy): Eukaryota > Viridiplantae > Streptophyta > Pinopsida > Pinales > Pinaceae > Pinus > Pinus tabuliformis. The sequence continues at coordinate 183,516,543 of CM062810.1, read as the reverse complement.
GGGGTGAGTGTAGCCCTTGAAAACCTATGGAAACACGCAGCTTGGAAGGGAACACACGAGAAAAGATGCATCAGAAACTGGAAGGCAGGTGAACCAACTATCCAAAGTGATGGTTAAACCAACAACACATCTCAGTAAGATTCATACATACATATACATAAAGAGTCTATACATACATGCGTAAGCAAACATATACATATATCATCAGAGTAACCAAGATAATTGAAATACAATAACAACATATGCATGAAACATGTTGGCTCTGTTATATTGAGAAGTGGAATTTCCAAATATACAGTACAACCATGACCAACCACTAGTCCCGATAATGGAACGTTACAGTCACTGCCGCCTGCTCCTTCAAAGAGATGTACTAGCTCTGCACTGTGGAGAAGTCAAGGATCATTACCATACTCTCCAAACTTTCTCTAAGATACTCCTATCAAAAGCTTAGCTACCCAAAAGCCTATACAATGAGTTATGAGGTTCTATAAATAGCAAAGGGTGGGGTGACCCTTGACATTCCCCTTTGTGACTGTTCACCTACCTTCATGACTCTTCAACTACTCTATGACTGTTACATTCAACTATCGACACTTGGAATTTCACTTTACAAGATGTTACATACAATCTGCACATGTACCCATGTGAGACAAAATAGGCTTGAGCAAGCCATGCAAGACATCACTAAGACTCAAACAATTGTGGGAAGACCAACTCTTCGACATCCTCGTGATGGTTAACGGTGGTGAACTGATGCCAAGCTTGGTAGTCCGTGATGGTGTTCGTGTACTCTGTAGTGACATCTTTCTGGAGACGAACTCTTGCCTCTATTGCATCCGAGTACACTGATTTGGCTCCTCTGTTCAACTCGTTTGATAACATGTGCATCATTGTCTTGAGTGTGGTTGGACCAGCGACATACTGATGCATAGTGTTTGCACTGATCGCCAAGTTTGCATTGCTGGCTATGCGAATCAACTCATGAAAGTACGTGTCCAACTCTAGTCAGACTCTATTCTTTGTCTTTGCCTCAGTGAGTGTCCCAATAGATGGGATCACATGCACACGCACAACAACATCCATGCTTCTGAACACCCGTGCATGTGAAGCCTGCAAACTAGTGATGAGTTGCGGGAGTTCCTCATAGTTCCAGATTTGAATCCGGATGATGCCTTCAACGCTACCGATTTGGGCTTCATCAACTTGGGCAAGTGTAATGGGGCTCCCTTGTATCTCATTGTCCATGTTTACATGCGGTCGACGACAGTGTCCAAATCTGACAAGATTCGTGCTCTCCTAGCACAGCGCTGCTGCCAACCATTGAGATGGACAACTAACTTATGCACGGTGCAAAATCTGGAATACAACATTCGCATGACTATTTCGAGAGATGATACCTCATGCAATATTTATCTCTTCAATTCTGCTTTGGCAGATGCCGTAACCTGTTCTCCTCCATGCTTGGCCATTTGTAACTCCTTAGCCATTCACACGTTCTCTGCTATCAAGAAGCAAACACTCGAGCTGGTGGCTTCGACATATGCTCTGGTAGCATCACCCAATGCTGTTGGATGCTTGTGCACATCAGATACGATCACTCCTTCAAACTGTGCAGGAGATGCGTGGACATCCGGAGTAGTCACTCTGCACGCTTGCACAACTCTATGTTGTGACTCATCGAATGATATTTTGTGCATATCTTCTTCCGGATTGTCTTCACGAATCTTAGTATCTCCTTGATCGCTCAAGACTTGCTCTGCTTCTGGATCTGGTGAAGCCGGTGGGTCGACCTCTTGGTTGTAAGGCATGAGGTCAATATCCTGTTCTAACTCTGGCTGCTCCATCTCCGTATCCATCTGCTCAAGTATATGTTCAATCTCTTGAGCGAAGTCTTGCTCCTGCGACTGCTCACCCTATTTGCTTTGTGCTAGCTGCTTGGATGAGTCTACAACCTGTATGGGCGCAGTTTCATCAATCTGTGCATGCTGCACCTCCTGTTGTGTTTGTCCCTACTATGATTCCTTCTCCTGTCTGCGCAACTCTTGTTCTTCCCGGAGTTGTTGCTTCAATTCTTGAAACTCCTTCACTATTTCCTCCATCCTCTGTTTATCTCTCTGCCTTTGCGCGTTCCTCCTGTCATGTCTTCGCCTCTATCTCCAAAGTTTCTTTCTCCACAAGTGGGTCTGCTTTGAACTTGCAGATTTGTTTTTCCTATGTGCTGTCAACAATATTTCTCTTGCCTTTGTCACATGCATATATGTTACCCCTCGTTGCTGCTGATGATGGTGCTCTCCTAGATGCTGCTTCGCTAACCATTCTACAACTATGCCGACCGGTTCATTGAGCCTAGAGGAGTTGTGGCAATATCTCCATGGGTCTTTCTTAGCCCAATGACATGCCCCATGGATCCTAGGAAATTGCACTCTTGCAAAATGGTCCTTTACAAAGCAATGCGGGTTGTACGAATTGAAGCTTCTAGTGTCGAAAGTAAATCTTTTGAACTCTTCTGTCTCGGCATCAACATGCTTGAGATTCTATATCTTGTACAACCTGATCTGCAATGGAAGAGCAGGCCAGGGTGCCTTCTTCTTCTGATGCAGTCTAGCTGACAGTCGTGTCGAGATGTGGTACGACACTTCTTACATGATGAGCTTGTCCATGGAAAACTTCGGTAAAACATGCAGAGGCTTCTCCGTGCTATACATCCATATGAAGATGCCAAAAGGTGAGGCATACCAATCCGCTATGTCGATTAATGCCTCCATTGTTTCCTGTGACATGCAAGGTGGATCCTGCTCAAATATCATCTTATACATCAGGGTGACAAAATGGTTTGACAACTGTGTGATGACTCCACAGAAGCTGCATTCAGAAAATAGTCTGTAGTAAGTGTGTATAGAGGTTTCCACTGATGTCCATGCCCAACTCAATCTTGGGAACTGTTGACAGGAATAGATTACATCCAAAATGTATGCGGACATGTATATCTTTTCTTGCTGACCTTTGGGTGGCTGTTGGGCTCCTGTCACCTGGTCCTTCAACCTATGAGCCAACATGTCGGACTAGTTGCATGGTTTGCCTTCACTGGCCAGTTGGTCCAACGCGATCACCCAAGTCTTCGGGAAGGTCTCCGTGCTCTCTTGGCCGTACAAGCGGAATGAAAATATGACCAAGTACTGATATGCCTTCTGAAGTATCTTCGTCTTGTAAACCTGGTTGGGTGTCATCCCAAACTTTTTTGGCTTCTTCACCCAAATATTCAAGATACACCTGGAGTTTGCACTGCTGCTGGGTCTGCTGAAGGGTGTTTCCATTATGATCACCGACTGCGGTAAGTGGTACATCTGTTGATATTCCTATGCCCTGAAGGTAGCAATCTCTATCCCGCTGATACTGCTTAACACCATCATCTCAGGATCAATGTGCGAGATGATCCATTGTATCATGTCCATGAATGGAAACGCGGGATACCTGCATGCAATCTGGTACAAGCCAGACTTGTGAATATTCACATAGACCCTATGGTCTTCAAGATCTTCCCCAAATGTGCCGGAAAATCTATAATTAATATCCTGCCATTTTAATTTGATGTCTTTGTCTACAAGCAGCTTGATGTCTTTGTAAATCGGAAAACTCATAAACACTTGCTCAACTACATCTCCAGTTGTGCTTCCGTCAGTGTCCTTTGACCCTGCTCTCTTGGAGGCCACTGAACCTGAATTGCTGAGAGACAGATGAACACCTTCTATACCTGCAGACATGGTGACATTCATGGCAAGAAATCTGTCAGTTGAAAACCAAATCAAAATTGAGGACTGGCATTCAACATACCTAGGAGACTAACGGCAAGGATTGCACAATTTTCACGGGGAGACGGGGAGACTGACTGTCGGAACTGTGAAAAAGAAAATTCAGACTGTCGGGAGGCTGGTTGACTATTGGAATTGCGCAATGCACAATCCAGGTTGACCTTCTGGGTGCTAAGATTGCGAAATGTGAAATTTCAGTTAGCAAGGCATGCAAGCCTAGGGGCTGCATTGCGCAATTTCTGGGCTAGTGGAGGACTGCCTCTCAAAATTGCGCAGAGCAAGATTGGAGGATAGTGTCTAGACAATTTTGCACATTTTCTAGGAGGAAGGCAGAGCTGTCCCTCTCAGAAATGTGCAATGTTGTCTGGGTAAGGCAAGGCCTGGGCCAAGGTTGTCCAAACCCGTCGACAGGCGATTGAAAACATGTGAAGCTTCAAATGCATGGAGAAATTGAGTGTAAGCAAGAGTGAATGATCATGCATGCAAACATGGAATGCAAGATTCAGAAAATAGGAAAACATGCATGTGTGCGAAACAGGTTGCCGCATCGGCAACCGTTAGTGCAAAAACAGTGTCATGCATGTGACAACAGTGAGATGCAAATGAAAACTGAAACGATGCTTGTATAGGCTAACATGCATGAAAAAGACAACCAAAAATAAATCAAGTAGACAACACTCACACAAGCCAAAATACAAAAAGCATCAGAAATGCTCCAAAAGACATGTAAAGCGGACTTTCCCAGAAAAAGCTGAGTTGAACGTGCTAACGAATCCTAGGTGTGATGTGGGATGTCATATCTCCAAGATCGATGTGAAGAATGAACTCTGCAGTGTCGAATAAATAAGTTTGAGGCTCATGACGCGCATGCCAAAAATGTAGGAAAAAGTGACACTTGGAGGGCAGTTTCTAAAACGATCTTTGCATGTAACCTCTAGCTGCTAAAAATAGATCCCTAAAATCTAGGGATGCTTTTTTCATGTTGCTTTTTGCTATTTCGGGAAAATCATCCCATGCATGCAAATCAGGTTTGCTGTGTCCCGGAGGGAACCGGTCAACCTGAAGGCACATGCAACAACCTGCAAGCCTAGAAGGAAAATTTGCACAGTTTCTAGGCTGAGCTAGGCTGGCTATCCCTAAGGGATTGCACAATTTCTGGGGTCAACAGTTGACTGTCTCCCAGAATTGCGCAATTTATGGGCTGAGGCCCAGTGCCGGGCCAGATTGCGTAGTTTTTTGTGGGAATCTTGTCTGACTGCTCTGTGCAATTTTGGAGCCCAGCAGGTCGCCTAACAGATTTGCACAATTTCTGGAGGGAAGGCTAGTTCCCCACCAAAACTGCGCAATTTTCTGGGGGAGCTTCTCAGCCAAAAAATAGTCTAAGTCCGGAAAGGCAGCCTATGAGGGGAGTGAACTAAACTGACATGCACAAGATGGAAAACCACTGAAAATCCGCTGAAGCCTATGTACTTGATAGTGCAAGACATGCTGCTAAGGATGGTTGGTAGGGAGGCTCCAAAATGAAGCTAAGGCAAAATTTTGGAGGGTGGTTGTAGCCACTACAATAGGACATTTGAATGGGTAAAAATGAATTTGTTTTTCAATACCTATCCAAATTCACTTAGGTTAGAGATGAACTTGGAGGAGTAGGAGAGACTATGCCATCATCTGAACTTGTGATATTAGCACTCATTGTTCTACCAAAGTCCTAGCATAATTATCAGGATTCATTTAATAAAAGAGACAAGCTCCTAGATTAGGAGAGACTTTGGTATGACTTGGTGCATGAGGATATTAGAAGAAACACTAGAGATGGTTTCACATCCAAAACTGATGAGATATAGAACTTTTCTTTAGATGGAAAAGGAAAGAAAGCGAAAGGCAAGAAGGCCCAAGGCAAGGAAGAATCTAAACAGAACCATGGCAAGAAGAAAGGCCTTCGTAAAATTAAATTATTTCACTTCCATGAGTATGGAAACTATGCAACCAAGTGTCCACACAATAAATCCAACAAGAATCCTATATCAGGAGCAGGAGGAGATTCCCTCACATCATAATTTGAGTTGGATTTCACCCTCATTGCATGCATGGCTAGTACTGTACGACGTAGTGTATGGTACTTAGACTTTGGTGCTTCATTTCATATGAAAAGTTATTAGAGGAGAAGGACCTACAATTACACATAGAGCTTGGAGATGATGGAAGGTATAGTAACATAGGGATTGACACTATCACCTTTAAGAGGGAGTTAGGCTCCCATCTTCACCTTAATAATGTAATGTATGTGGCTGGTCTGAAGAAAAAATCAGTTTCTGTAGCTGTACTTGAAGACATAGGATATGATGTGGCATTCAGTAGAGGGAAGGCATATCTGAAGCATGTTTCTATTGGACAAGTAAAACAAATTGGTGTTTGGGTTAAAAATATCTAAATGCTAGAAGTGGGTGCATGTGCTGCATTAAGTAGCAAGGCAAAACATATTTAGGCCTGAGATGTTGGAGAGATCTAGCATAGGTGCATGGGACACCTACACCATGGAGCCTTGAAAATAATTCAATAGATCACCACTGGACTTCCAAAATTCACGCTTGATCAACATGATGTTTGGAAGAGATTCACTCTCGGAAAGAGAATCCTGTAGCAGGAGCAGGAGGAGATTCCCTCACATCACAATTCGAGTTGGATTTCACCCTCATTGCATGCATGGCTAGTACTGTACGAGGTAGTGTATGGTACTTAGACTTTGTTTCTTCATTTCATATGACAAGTTATTAGAGGAGAAGGACCTACAATTACACATAAAGCTTGGAGACGATGGAAGGTATAGTACCATAGGGATTGACACTATCACCTTTAAGAGGGAGTCAGGCTCCCATCTTCACCTAAATAATGTAATGTATGTGGCTGGTCTGAAGAAAAAATCAGTCTCTGTAGTTGTACTTGAAGACATAGGATATGATGTGGCATTCAGTAGAGGGAAGGCATATCTGAAGCATGTTTCTATTGGACAAGTAAAACAAATTGGTTTTTGGGTTAAAAAGATCTAAAAGCTAGAAGTGGGTGCATGCATTGCATTGAGTAGCAAGGCAGAACATATTTAGACCTGAGATGTTAGAGAGATCTATCATAGGCGCATGGGACACCTACACCATGGAGCCTTGAAAATAATTCAATAGATCACCACCAGACTTCCAAAATGCACCCTTGATCAACATGATGTTTGGAAGAGATGCACTCTTGGAAAATATGTTAAATCCTCCTTCCAGGTCCGAGATAACAGAATTGGAACCATCTTGGAGCGAGTTCACTCAGACACATGTAGACCATTTTCAACAATCTCAACAACAAAGCACAGGTATTATGTGATCTTCATAAATGATTTTTCTTGCAAATGTTGGATCTATTTCATGAAGAAGAAAGATGAAGTTTATTCAAAGTTTGATGAATTTAAAGCCTTAGTTGAAAATGATACTGAAACAAAAATTAAATCCCTGAGAAGTGATAATGGAGGAGAGTATGTGTCTAATGCCTTCAAAGAATTATGTTCCAAGGAGTGTACTATAAGGGAGTTGATTTCACCCCACAATCCACAACAAAATGGAGTTGCAGAGAGGAAAAATAGAATTATTTTTGGAGCTGCTAGAGAAATGTTGCATGACCAGGGATTTCCATTTTCCTTGTGGGTAGAAGCTTGCAATACAACTATTTAATTGCAGAACATGAGCCCTCACAAAATTATTGGAATGATTACAACTGAAGAGGCTTTCACTGGGAGGAATCCAGATGTCTCCCACTTTCACATTTTTGTATCCATAGTCTATTGTCATGTCTCCAAAGATAGCAAGAAAAAGTTAGAGCCCACTATAGAGAGAAGTATCTTTGTAGGCTATACTAAGACACCTCATATTTCCTGGGTGTACATGCCCTCACTTAAGATGACTATTATGAGGAGGGATGTGAGACTTGATGAGGATAAAGCCATGAGGAGTTCTCTGGAGTGAGATATGAGCATACCACCATAGGAAGAGCTTCTAGTTCCAAAGGAGGGGCCTTAGTCAAATCCATAGATTCAGATCTTGCTCAAAGGCAAGAGGATATTCCAAGAGGATGATGTGGAGCAGCCACATGTGGAGGAGTAGAGAGTAGACAAAGTGGAGGCACCCACTCACACAAAGCCTTCTAGAGAACGGAGGAAGAGGACCAAGTTGGTTGATATTGGTAAAGGAAGTTGAAGAGCAGGTTGTAGATCCTAGTTCCTCATGTAGACATAGGAGATCACCATACACATATATAGGATATATGGCACTCATGATAGAATTGATAGATTCTTAGCCATCTTATTTTTAAGAGGTTGTTTCCCAACATGTGTGGGTAAATTTCATGGTGGAGTATGAATCCATCATGCATAATGATGCTTGGGAGTTTGTGCCTAGACTTAAGGGAAAATATATTATTATCTCCATATGGGTATATAAGGTGAAACATGAAAATGATGGCAGTATTGAGAAGTACAAGGCTAGATTTGTGGCCAAATGCTTCTCACAGGTCGAGGGGATTGATTATGAGGAGACATTTTCCCCTGTGGCAAGATACTCATCTATTAGGACCATACTTGCATTGGCAACATAGATGGGGTGAAGATCCACCAAATGGATGTTAAGACTACCTTCCTCAGTGGAGTGGTTGAGGAAGAGATCTACATTGAGAAACCTGAAGGGTTCGATACCTTTAGTAGGGATACACGTGTAGGCTCAAGAGAGTCCTCTATGGGCTCAAGCAGGCATCTCATGCTTGGTACACTCACATAAATTCTTATCTTAGTGGATTGGGCTTCACTAAGAGTGAAGGATATGTCAATTTCTACTACATTATGGTAGATGGTAGTCTGCTCATCTTAGTTCTCTTTGTCGATGATTTGATATTGACAGGAGATGACACTTTGTTTTAGTCTTTCAAGGAGGGCCTTGCAAGAGAGTTCAAGAAAAAGGATATGGGTTTGATGCACTACTTCCTTGGCTTAGAGGTGTGGTCAGGAGATGGAGATATATTTTTTTGACAGGGGAAGTACACCTCTAAGATCCTTCAGAGATTCCATATGCAGGATTTCAAACCCATGGATACTCCTCTAGATACTAACTGGAGGAAAGAGGATGTTTCTATAGGAGAGGCAATAGATGGCACTATCTATAGATAGTTGATGGGGTCCTTGATGTACTTGGTGAATACAAGGCCCAATATTTGTTTTACAATGAACCAACTTAGTCAGTGCATTGTGGAGCCTTCCAAGCTTCACTAGAAAGCAACAAAACATGCTCTTAGATTCCTCAGAGGCACAACAAATTTTGGTTTATGGTACAAGCACACTGATGGAGTGAATCTCCAAAGCTTCACATAAGCAGATTGGGCAGGTATTCCCTCAGATAAGAAGAGCACATCCCGAGTAGTCTTCAGTGTTAGGTCAACAACAATTTCTTGGTATATCAAGAAATAGAGATATGTAACACTCAGCTTAGCAGAGGCTGAGTATATGGCTACTAGTCAAGCAACATGCAAGGTTATTTGGATGAGGAAGATCCTGGTTGGTCTCTTCAGTCAGGGGATGGAGCCTACATTGATCCACTATGACAATCAGATTTGTATAAAACTCTCTGAAAATCTAGTGTTTCATGATGAGTCCAAGCATATAGACATCAAGTACCATCACTTGAGAGATTGTGTGCAAAGGAGGATTGTTATGTTACAGTAAATTCCTACAGAGGAGCATGATGCAAACATCTTAACAAAGGATTTGCAAGAGACAAGTTCGAGTTCCAAAGGAGAAGGATTGGTGTTGTTCAAAACCCTTTTCTTGCTAACAGGGAGTGTTAAATTGTAGTAAGAAAAGGCTTCATTTGACTCGTGCCCTAGTCAAATGGAGAAATTCAAATTTCCATTTCAACGGGATGACTTGAGTTGTAGTTAGCAGGAGCGACACGACTAAATCACTAAGTTAAGTTAGTCAATTTGAGTTTGTGGGAAAGATGTAGAGTTGTGCATGAGTTGATTGCTGAGATCTAGCTATCTAATGGAGTTATATTTAGTGAAACATATTTATCTAAGCTCTAGTCTAGAATAGAGTCAGTATGAGTTTAGTTGAGTAGTTTTAACTATTGTTATTTCACTGATATCTCAGTTAACTAGTCAATTTACTAAAAATACCCCTAGTCATGCATGAAATTCGAATTGCCTAGTGAAGTTGGACGAAAAATGAATATTGCAATCATTATTGTATACTAGTGAGTGTACAAATTTTGCATTGAGCAGGTGAGCTAATTCTCTTAGGATTTTTGCAAGGAAATAAGAGCTTCCCTATTCTTTATGAGCATGAATTGCGCAAGGAAATAAGAGGAAGTAGGAGGCCTATTTTGGCTAAGTATTGACCAAAGTAGAGACATGAGGAGATCAATATTGCAGTGTAGAGGGAGCTTCGAGCATTCAAGTTTCCATTGTAATACATCATTGTTCTCATCCAATATAATACAAACAAAGGAGGGGTTTTTCCTAGTCGGGTTCCCCAATAAAAACTGTGTTCATTGTAAGTGAATGATTGCACATGTTTCTATTGTATGTTTTAATTCCACATAATTTAGTAGAAGAAATTTGTGTCTATTGATTTCAGTCTGATTTCATTAGAAACTGCAAATTTTGAGTTATTTCTACATATATATCTGATTGTATACCAATGTATTAGTTCTGATTCGGTTAACAAGAAAGAATATATTCGTGTGTGTTCTTTGGTTCTCCATTATTGCGTCTCTCTTATCTTTGCTTATGATTTTCATGTGATTGCTTGATGTTTGTCTAATGGTAAAAATGAACGCTTTTCGGTAGATTACAACAATGGCCTTATACTAACATTTTGTTGCAGAGAATTATCCACCTATGATAGTGATGAGATTGCACTAGTGAAACGATTACATAGCGAAGTAAAGGGTCACTGTGGAATGCTTGTCATCTTGTGAATGTTGAATGTTAAATGGATGCGAAAGTCTTATCATGGGTTTCTATATACTTGTTGTTGTCAACCCTTATGATTTCAATATTTTTACTTGAATATGAGTGTGTGAAAGTGATGATGAATCCTTGTTAATTGATGGTTTAGCTATAAGGGACGATAGAGTCAAGAAAAGTAAGTTCCTGTTTGTTAAAGAGTTGGTTCTGTTGTTTGTGTCCTTAGGAAGAGTTGCACATGGTCCTAATGGTTCTATTTTGGTTGCATTCCTTGAGGGAGTTTTTATCAATTTGTTCCTAATATTTTCTTCGGAGTTCATTGGCCATCGAGTTTTGATATCGACACTTGAAAAGACTTTAGGAATCCCAGAAGAATCATGAAAGAAATCAACCTCTGGAACTTTGTTAAAACACATAAAATAACTTAAATTTGAGTTTTTGGACCCTACAGGTCAGAGGTCAAGAGGTCATCCAAGCAGGCCAGACCTTGGTAGGTCTCTGGCCCAACTTAAAGCGAGCCTACTATGCGGTTGGTGGAAGTCGAGGTGTAGGCGAAGTTGGGAGGTTAGATTGGTCAGGGGTTAGGATTGATCCCAATGCAACACCCATATTGCCAAGGAGGAGGGCTAACCCCGACTTAGGTTGGAGGTCGAGCGTCAAGCCAGTAAATGGAAATGGAAAAAAATTGTGTGGGTGGGTATGGCCAACTTCCGACTGATCGTTTATCCCACCTGCCATGTGGCCTGTCCATAATGGTGGTGCCTCCTAGTCACTTTCCACGTGGTCCACTAAGTGGTTTCCATGTGGAGGGTAAGGTGATGTGGAAAGGTGAGCAAGGTCCATCTTTAAGAAGGCATAACCCTCAATCTGTAATTCAGATTGAGGCAAACTTTATATTGTTGGAATCATCTCGAAAAGACGGGTGTAACAATGGTGTCTATTGGAATTTCTATAGAAGTTAGTAAAAGTCAAAATTTTAGGTCTCATTCTCATAGTTATACTTTGGGAGTTGGATCTGCATAGTAACTACCTCCTTATAACTCTGATTGGGTTCTGGAGTTAGGACAGGGTGTTACAACGTGGTGGGTGTTTACAACAACACTCTTCATCACTCACATTATATAGGAATGCATGCATTAATTTCTCATGAAAACATCACATTCTTGTGTTGTTATCTTCTTCTTTTATAGATTTTACCCTTCAATTACCATGGGAATAAATCCATGGTATTTACCCATGTAATTTCTTACTTGATTGTATCAGTGTTTTCCCCTTCACAATGAGAATATGAGATGCTTCAAATTCACTCATTGAATTACCTTCAATATTTATCTCCTTTGACATTAACCATAGTTTCATTCGAGCCTTTGTTCAAGTTTAGAAATTCAGGTGTTTTTCCATTTTCCATCCCAAAGCCACCAAATTTCAAACCACTGAATTTGGTGCTTGAATGCCAAATTTTATCCATCGTAGCCCTTTATATTTAACTCCCTTATGCAAATGACCGTGGACCAAAACTGAGGGCCTAAATTCCATAGGCACTTATTTTCCCACCACCTCTCGCTCACTACTTTGTCAGCTCGCTGCTTGTTACACTGGTGGCTGATCGCCAATATGCCCCTGGTCGCTCATATGCTAGCTCTTATGACTAAGGGTTGTGACTAGCTCTTTTCCATTGGCCACTCACCACTCACCACTCACAAACCAATGTGCAACTCTCATATTCGGGTGGTTTTACAGATGTGGTTGTTGCTTGAAGATGCCACACTTAATGCAAAAATATCCATCAGTTTCCTCACCATTCACCACTCTGCCACCTGATGCTTGTTCCCTTGCCGATGGGCGGTGGCAGATGGCCCCACTACATGAAATCACGAGAAATGCCAAAATATTTTAACACTGTGAGGCATTATAAAACTAATCCTTGGCATAGATCTTTAGGCATCCTAAGCTACCATGTCATGTTGATGCATACTATTCAGAGCTTTCCACATGTCTGTTGACATGTACTTGCCACATGTACAACCACATCTCTTTCTACCATGTGTTATGCGATGTCACTACCACATCTCACTCAGAAAAGGGCTACATGGCCACCCAAAAGGGCCAAATATTCCCGCCATGTGTCATGCTTGTAGAGTGCCATGTGTCATCTTGTAGATGTGTACCTTCCACCTGTCTCCACATCATCACCACTTACCATATTGTTATGTCTGCTGCTTGTTTCCCATGATTTTATGTGCACATCATTTAGACCGAGCAATGTGACAATATCTTGGGTGCTTAGGCCAAGCACCTTGTGACCAAGGGCTATGACGGGGGGACTTACTGCCCCACTGCCTGCTGCTTGTTGCTCATTGCCCATTGCTATAGTTTTCACATCGAATGGACCGAGTGGTCCGATAAGAACTTGAGTGATTTCACCCATCTCCCTATGATCAAGGTCTAGGACTATCATTTTCCTACTCTACCACCTACCGACCTTCGCGCTTCCTCTTGAGCTTATTTAATATTTGGCAACAATTTGATGGGAGGCCCATGCTGGAACCATGACTAGTTGGAACCTTATTTTGAACTACAAAACTTCAATATTTGTTTCTCTTCATTCCTTGGGAGTTAGCCTAAGTGCCATATACCATTGGAAATATCTTAGAGAGGACTATCCAACCAAACACTTTTCATGTGATTTTGAGTAGGTCAGCTACAAAAAAAACTTCTTCAAAGATATAATACTCAACAATAACCAGGGAATCATAGGCTTAGCACATTGTTAATAGAAACAACCAAGAAATCAATAACAACATAAGCCTCATGCATGGAAACATAAACAAATCCCCCTGAACTTGACATTAATTGAGATCAATGACTTAGACTTGACATCAATGACAACAACTACCAATATGCTAAAATAACCTAGCTGTAAGGTGAGGATTCTCTACTCCCTTTCTCTAAATAGAAAATGATTGTGATTACAAAGAAGTAAGACTTCTCGCCTGTGGGATATTATAGTGCACAAATAATATCTATGTGATCTAGATTGTCATTAATGTCAATATGAAGCCAAGGAGAAGGAGAGAAGACTTGTGAAGAACAAGAGTGAAGCCACTGGAAAGAGGATTGCATCAGCGAAGGTACATAAACAGAGTCATCGGAAATCACAGAGAGATATGTCCAAGGGAAAGCACTATCGGAAGAACAAAGAGCAACAGAGCATCAGAGGAGCTAACAAAGGAGTTAACAAAGGAGTGGCAGAAATCAAGACAATGTAGAATATCAGAATAGGAGCAGTCAAAGAAAAGCCAGAGGAAGAAGTTCAACGGAAGAAACAAAGAGGAACAAGTAGCAGAGAAGCATAAAAATCAGGTTTCAAATAGTGACAGTGGTTTTCAGGTGGACTCAAGGCTGTAAGTGGTTTTCGGGCGGACTCACCCAATACCATTCATCGACTGACGCGTGGTAGGAGAAGGAGAGAAGAAATCGCCTTATCAGGCAGGTAATCCTCGTGCATGTAGCTCACCTGATATCATTGTCGAACGTTGGATCAAATGCATTTTTATCTACGGTGCAAGATCACGAGCAGCTTTTTTGGTCGGGCGTAATATCAACCGTCGGATGGGAAGGTAAGATCTATAGTGGAGGATTGATCCGAAAAAGGAAAACATCAGAAAATGTGCATGTGCAGACTCGACGATATATATGTCTGGGTGTATAAATAGTTGAAGTCCGGCTAAGTGTTTTGGAGCGGGGTTTTCAGTGTATTTCATATGTATCCTTGTATTCCGGCTTTAAGCCTTGCCACATTAAAAAATGCGATTGCGATATCTCTCTCTCTCTCTCTCTCTCTCTCTCTCTCTATATATATATATATATATATATATATATATATATGGACCCACGGGACCATTACAATATGATGTAATATAATATCACGTCCATCGCAATATCGCAAGCCTCTTTAAAGCCTTGCCACATTAAAATGCCGATTGCGATATAATTGCGGACCCGACTACACCATTATAGCATGGCTTAATCAAATGTCGCATCCGCGGTAATCGCAATGTATAAAGGGTTGTCGCCCCCGAACCACCGATTGCGATATATATATATGGACCCGATGGAGTTATTAAAAACATCTTATAATAATATCGCGTCCGGGTATCGGGGAATTGGCTATGTTATGTGCAAATCTGCCGATTGCAATAAAGTTGTGGAGGAGCGGACTCGATGAAGTTATAGATGTGGGCGTAATGCATTTGAAGTCCGGCCTTAAGCATTCGGTCGGGTTTTTTCCATGTGTTCATGTGTATTCAAATAAATGTGTTGCCCGGGTTTTTTTTTGAGGACAAACGCATAAATAAATGCTTCCGATTGTTTAGTGGGCCTGAACCATTGCGATTGGGATTGTGGGATTACTATTGTATATTGAAAAAAAAAGGGGGGCTTCTCTGATATAGTCATTTCTTTAATATGCAACATTATTATTACTCGGCCTCTTTTCCACATTAACGTGTCCTGTATGTATTGATGGATTTGAAGAGACAGAGGAAGCCGAAGAGTGAGCGCAGAGGAAGCTGAAAGGTCAAGCGAGCATTGAGGAAGCCGAAGAGCCAGCGGAGAAAGGAAGCCAAAGGCCAAGGGTGTCAAGAATATAAGACAGAGAACAAGGAATGATGAGTGTTACTGAAAAACTGCAAGAAAATAAAGGAAGCTGAAGCTCTGGCAGAATTCGAAGGAACAGGAGGACAAAAGTAAGTCATAGGCCCAACAGAGTTGGGAGCAGAGAATTACAACCAAATAGATCTAGACGGTTTACAGCAAAGGGTTGGAGCTCTTGAGGTTGGTGCCTCAGAACTGAAAGGATTGGTGTCCTTGGGAGTTGGTGCTCCTAAATTCAAGGTTGGTGCCTCGACAAGACAGAGTTGGTGCTCTGGAGGTTGGAGCCTCACAAAGAGTCCAAGTTGGTGCTTGGCAACTGATTGAAACTATATCTATATATATATATATATATATATATATATATATATATATATATATATATATATATATATATATATATATATATATATATATATATATATATACTTGATTTATTGTAAATATCACATTAATAAAAGCATCTATTCCTGTTATCGACTTCTATGTTCCAAATATAAATGTTTTTAACTGATATAAATAATAATTGAAAAAGAAATACTGATTCACCCCCCCTCTCAGTATTTCAAACAATTGGTATTAGAGTGGGCTTCTTCATATCAGCCTAACAACTCAAAGAAGGATTCTTAGTCATGACGAGAAATCAAGAAGTGTTAGGAAGACCTCCTCTATTCGATGGCACAAATTTTGGTTTCTAGAAAAAGAGAATGTCCTATTACTTAATGTCCCTTGGACCTGAGGTTTGGCATTTGGTCTTAAATGAGTACATAACTCCTTCCACTCTTCCAATAGATCAAGACAAGAGGAAAGTCTACGTTGCAACTGCAAAAGCCTTAAACTCCATCACTAATGGAATCACTGATTCTGAATTTACAAAAGTCATGGATTGCAACTCTGCCAAAGAAGTACAGGATAAGCTAATTAGCCTATACGACGGGGACTCCAAAGTCAAGAAGGCAAAGCTTCAAACACATAGAAGGCAATTTGAAAGTCTGAAAATGGATGATGAAGAAGATATTACATCATACTTTCTCCGAGTAGCTGAAGTGGTCAACTCTCTTAAAGGATTGGACGAAAACATTGCAGAAAGCACCATTGTTCAAAAGGTCTTAAGATCTCTCCCAGACAGGCTTGACTCCAAAGTAAGTGCCATAGAAGAAGTGAAGGATCTAGATACTCTCAAGATGGATGAATTCCATGGAATCCTCATTGCCTATGAGATGAGAAAAGGTTTCCCAAGTTCCAAAGATGCAGCATTCAAGGCCTCAAAATCAAAAAAAGGGGAAAGAAAGGAATGTCAGTAGTGATGACTCCGATGTTGAATCCGAATTGGCACAATTTGTATGAAGGCTGAAGAAAGGATCTAAGATAAAAGGTAAATACCCTCTTATTTTTTTCAAATGTGGAAAAATAGGTCATTATGCTGCAAAATGTCCTCATAAGCATGATAGTGATGATGAAGAAAATTCTAAAAGGATGGTATACAAAAAGAAAGGGTTCAATAAGAAGAATTTCCTCTCTAAGCAAGATGAGTCTGATGAAGATGAATTTGTAGTCATTAAAAAGAAATCAACCAACCAGTTCCCTCACAACAAAGGAGGTAATGAAGAATTAGATGAAGAAAATGACCATGCTGGAAGCCAAGAAGTATTATTCATGGCATTCACAAGTGATGATGACTCAGGGCTAGAAGGAAATGTAGATGAATTATTAATAAGTGCCATTGAAGAAAATGAGAAATTACGGAATAAAATCATTTCTCTCAAGGTAGAAAACGAGGAAACAAAAAGAACGGAAGATCTCTTGAAAAACAAACTAAAATAAAAAGAAGAAGCTTGCGAAGAACGTGAAGCCGAAATAGTATCTCTGAGGAAGGAATTGGAGCAAGTTAAAAAGGGTTGGAAAAGCTCTCAAATACTTGACACTATCCTAAATAATCAAAAACCTCAATATGATAAATATGGAATAGGTTTTAAAGGAGAATCATCAAGCACTAAGAATAATGCGAAAAGCTATGCCGATGTACTTTCTAGCAACCCAAAGGAAGAAAGATTATTTCATCAAAGGCTCATCCCAGATCCAAAGAATGAAGAGAGAATAACTCCAAGGAAGAATGTTGATTTGAATCATGGATGCTACAACAGATACAAAATAGTATTTCATCAAAGGCCCATCTCAAATTCAAAGAATGAAGCGGGAGTAACTCCAAGGAAGAATGTTGATTCAAATCGTGGCTATTACAACAGGTACAAAACTATCTTTTTTGGGCATTGTTTCCATTGTAAAAATTTTGGTCATCAAGCTAGACATTTCATGGCTCATAGGAATGACAGACAAAAACTGAAGGATCAAATAAACAAACCATATGGCCCCAAAGGGCAAGGACAAATCAAGACCTACAATTATTTTGATCCCTTGGCCAAATTTGATTTGATTTGCTCATTATGTAATAATAATGGACACAATGAACAAAATTGCCCACTCAAAAGAGGAAAAGCAAGAAGTGAGAATCCCAACGCGGATAAAGGTGGCCTAGCTCTATGTGCTCAAAATAATGAAAATCATTGGTTTGTGGATAGTGGGTGCTCCAGACACATGATAGGGGACAGAACGAAGTTTGTCTCATTGAACAAAATGTATCCTTTGGAAGTGGATCTGCCAAAATTGCTGGAAAAGGAACTGTTACTCTTATTAATGGAAAAGGAAAAGCTCAAAATGCTTTGCTAGTAGACGGGCTCAAACACAACCTCCTGAGTGTTAGCCAAATCTGTGATCAAGGACATAATGTTGTCTTTAGCACCAAATACTGTGAAATAAGGAACTCTTCCTCAGGGGAACTTGTGGCGAAAGGGGTTAGAACACCAGACAACATCTACATTCTGAACAAGATTCAAGAAGACAAGTGCTACTTAAGTCAAACAGATGAAAGTTGGTTGTGGCACAAGCGACTTGGACATACAAGCTTCGATAATTTGATCAATATCAGCAAGATAAATGCAGTACGAGACATCCCAAAGTTATTCAAACCAAATCAAGGAGTATGTATCCCATGTCAACATGGAAAGCAAACTAGAACAAGTCACAAGACCAAGGAGTTTTCTACATCAAAGCCTTTGGAGATCATTCTTGCTGATTTATGTGGACCAACTAGAACTTCGACACTCTAAGGAGAAAGGTACTTTGCTTTATTTGTTGATTATTATACTAGAATGATGTGGGTATATTTTATAAAATATAAATCCAAATCATTTGAGTGTTTTAAGAATCTTAAATCTCTTGTGGAAAACGAAAAGGACTCTAAGATTAAGTGTCTCAGAACAGATAGAGGAGGAGAATTCACATCAAAATAATTTGATGAATTCTGTAAAATACATGGAATCAAAAGAGAACTCTCTGCTGCCAGAACACCAAAGAAAAATGGGGTAGTCGAAAGAAGAAACCAAACAGTTCAAGAAATGGCAAGAACAATGTTAATAGCAGCTAACTTGCAGACAAAATTCTAGAAAGAAGCAGTCGGGACAGCTGTCTATACCTTGAATCGAACTCAATTAAGACCAAATAATGAAAAGACTCCTTATGAATTATGGAAAGGAAGACCTGCTTCAGTAAAATACTTCAAGATTTTTGGAAGCAAGTGCTTCATAAAAATCAATGATGGCTCACCAGGAAAGTTTGATTCTCGGGTTGACAAAGGGATCTTTCTTGGATATTCTATAAGAAGCAAAGCCTACAAGTGCTATAATAATCGACTACAGAAAATAGTGGAAAGCATTGATGTAAAGATTGACGAAGACCTTCCAGAAAAAGAAATTGAAGAACATGAAGTTGATCCTCTCATTGAAGAAGAAGAACCTGAAAAAGAAGAAATAGATCAAGAAAAACCCAGGGAAAAAGAACCATCTCAAACCCCTTCAAAGATGAAGTTTCTCCAAAAATATCACCCAGAAGAGCAGATTATTGGCAATGTAGATGAAGGTATGCAGACACGAAGAAGAATGACAAACACACCAAGGAAAAATGATGTTGCTCTTCTATCCATGATAGAACCATAAACATTTACTCAAGTAAGGATCCTCATTGGGTAAAAGCCATGGAAGAAGAAATGTCTCAAATTGAGAAGAATGAGACATGGGAGATGGTACCTTGTCCAAAGGACAAAAACATAATAGGAACCAAGTGGGTATTCAAAAACAAAATGAATGAAGATGGACAAATCATTAGAAACAAGGCAAGGCTTGTCTGTAAAGGCTATTCACAAGTTGAAGGAATTGACTTTGAAGAAACATTTGCACTAGTAGCTCGTATGGAAGCTATCAGGATGTTCTTGGCATTTGCTTGCTCAAAAGGATTCAAAATCTATCAAATGGACGTAAAATCAGCATTTCTGAATGGGGAACTCAAGGAAGAAGTCTACATGGAGCAACCAGAAGGGTTTAATCTAACATAAGGAAAAGACTTTGTCTGTAAGTTGAAAAAGGCATTATATGGGTTGAAACAAGCTCCTAGAGCTTGGTACGCAAGATTGGATCACTATCTACAACAACAAGGCTTCAAGAAGGGGGTGGCAGGAAGTAATCTCTACATAAAGACAGATGAGGATAAGTTACTAGTCACACTTGTTTATGTTGATGATCTGATTTTTGCTAGTAATAATGATGAGATGAGCCATGAATTTTCTCAAAACATGTCAAAAGAGTTCGAGATGTCGATGATAGGAGAGTTATCTCACTTCCTTGGACTACAAGTATCTCAAACCATGACAGGCCTGTTTATATCTCAAGCCAAATATCTTAAAGACATGCTTAAAAGATATGGAATGGAAGACTGTGCACCCATGAGCACACCTATGACCACAAATTGCAAATTGAGCAAAAATGATGACTCCCCTCCGGTAGATGCAACTCATTACAGGTCAATAATTGGAGCCCTTCTATACTTAACTGCTACAAGACTTGAAATTATGCAAGCAGTAGGAATGGTGGGAAGATTTCAATCAGCTCCTAAACAATCCCATCTGTTAGCTGTAAAAAGAATTCTCAGATACCTGAAAGGAACTCCTGATTTCAGTCTCTGGTACCCTAAGAGCTCAAATCTTATTTTTACTACATACACCGATGCTGATTGGGCCAGAAGTGTCGATGATCGAAAAAGTACTAGTGGAAATTCATTCTTCCTGGGAGACTGTTTAGTATCTTGGGTCAGCAAAAAAAAACATCCATATCACTATCTACAGCTGAAGTCGAGCATATAGCTGTTGCAGATTATTGTACTCAAATACTATGGATGAAGGAAGCTCTAAAAGATGTCAACATAGGTACAAATCAACCAGTTACCATCTATTGTGATAACACAAGTGCGATCAGTCTAAGCAAAAATACAGTGATGCACTTAAAGACCAAACATATACCAATCAAGTATCATTTCCTTCGTGAACAAGTAGCTGAACAAAACATCATCTTGGAATATATCAATACTAAGGAGCAGATAGCTGATATTTTCACAAAACCTCTTCCTCGAGAAGCATTTGAACATCTTCGTCAAAAGATGGGGGTTATCTCTTTAGCATCACTTAAGTTGATTCATAAAGAGGTTGTAGGACAGGGGGAGCAGTTTGACAGGGGGAGTCCTTGTGCACTCCTTTGCCACTGATGTCAAAGGGGGAGAGAAGAAGAATATTGCCATCAATGACAAAGGGGGAGATTGTTGATCTAGATTGTCATTAATGTCAATATGAAGCCAAGGAGAAGCAGAGCAGACTTGTGAAGAACAGGAGCAAAGCCACTGGAAAGAGGATCGCATCAGCAAAGGTACATAAACAGAGTCATCGGAAATCACAGAGAGATATGTCCAAGGGAAAGCGCTATCAGAAGAACAAAGAGCAACAAAGCATCAGAGGAGCTAACAGAGGAGTTAACAAAGGAGCGACAGAAATCAAGACAATGCAGAATATCAGAACAGGAGCAGTCAAAGAAAAGCCAGAGGAAGAAGTTCAATGGAAGAAACAAAGAGGAACACCTAGTGGAGAAGCATAAAAAGCAGGTTTGAAATAGTGACAGCGGTTTTCGGGCGGACTCAAGGCTATAAGTGGTTTTCGGGCGAACTCACCCGATACCATTCATCGACTGACGCGTGGCAGGAGAAGGAGAGAGGAAACCGCTTTATCGGGTGGGTAATCCTCGTGCATGTAGCTCACCCAATATCATTGTTGAGCGTTGGATCAAATGCATTTTGATCTATGGTGCAAGATCACCGAGTAGCTTTCTTGGCCAGGTGTAATATCAACCGTCAGATGGGAAGGTAAGATCTACGGTGGAGGATTGATATGAAAAAGGCAAACATTGGAAAATGTGCATGTGCGGACCCGATGATATATATGTCCGGGTGTATAAACAGTTGAAGTTCGGCTAAGCGTTTTGGAGCGGGGTTTTCAGTGTATTTCATATGTATCCTTGTATTCCGGCTTTAAGCCTTGCCACATCAAAAAATGCGATTGCAATATATATATATATATATATATATATATATATATATATATGGACCCACGGGACCATTACAATATGATGTAATATAATATCATGTCCGTCGCAATATCACAACCCTCTTTAAAGCCTTGCCACATTAAAATGTCGGTTGCGATATATATATATGGACCTGACGGAGTTATTAAAAACATCTTATAATAATATCACGTCCAGGTATCAAGGAATTGGCTATGTTATGTGCAAATCTGCCGATTACGATAAAGCTGTGGAGGAGCGGACCCAATGAAGTTATAGATGCGGGCGTAATGCATTTGAAGTCCAGCCTTAAGCGTTCGGTCGGGTTTTTTCCGTGTATTCCTGTGTATTCAAATAAATGTGTTGCCCGAGGTTTTTTAAGGCCAAACGCATAAATAAATGCTTCTGATAGTTTAGTGGGCCTAAACCATTTCGATTGCGATTGCAGAATTACTATTGTATATTGAAAAAAAAAGGGGGGCTTCTCTGATATAGTCATTTCTTTAATATGCAACATTATTATTACTCGGCCTCTTTTCCACATTAACGTGTCCTGTATGTATTGATGGATTTGAAGAGACAGAGGAAGCCGAAGAGTGAGCGTAGAGGAAGCTGAAAGGTCAAGCGAGCATTGAGGAAGCCGAAGAGCCATCAAAGAAAGGAAGCCAAAGGCCAGGGGTGTTAGGAATATAAAACAGAGAACAAGGAATGATGAGTGTTACTGAAAAACTGTAAGAAAATAAAGGAAGCTGAAGCTCTGGCAGAAGTGGAAGGAACAGGAGGACAAAAGTAAGTCATAGGCCCAACAGAGTTGGGAGTAGAGAATTACAAACAAACAGATCCAGACGGTTTACAACAAAGGGTTGGAGCCCTTGAGGTTGGTGCCTTAGAACTGAAAGGATTGGTGTCCTTGGGAGTTGGTGCTCCTAAATTCAAGGTTGGTGCCTTGACAAGATAGAGTTGGTGCTCTGGAGGTTGAAGCCTCACAAAGAGTCCAAGTTGGTGCTTGGCAACTGATTGAAACCATATCTATATATATCTATATATATATATATATATATATATATATATATATATATATATATATATATATATATGATATATATATATATATATATATACTTGATTTATTGTAAATATCACATTAATAAAAGCATCTATTCCTGTTATCTACTTCTGTGTTCCAAATATAAATGTTTTTAACTGATATAAATAATAATTGAAAAATAAATATTGATTCACCCACCCTCTCAGTATTTCCAACAATCTCTCCCTATCCCTCTTGTCTACTCTGCTCTTCTGTGGAACAAATGCACTAAAAAAGAATGGGACCCCTTTTCCTCCTAGTGCCCTGGTTATAACACACCCTGATAGCCTACTAGTGGTTAGTTTTGAATCACTCAAATCTTAACCACAGTTACAATATGGACTCTTCTAGAGCCGTCCTCATCATGATAACGCAACTGGATCATTTTCCATGAATAATGAGAGTCGACGTAGCATCCTCTTGAATTATAGTGGCCAAAACGGAAAGGTCAACTTTCGAGTGGCATTAATTTTTCATGTAGACTCCAATTGTAGCGATTCTTGAAATTTTGGAAAGGTATATTTGTGTATAATAGGAAAAAATAGGTGTGATATTAAAGTGGAAAAATTTTAACTTGAAGAAACTCCATTTGATGCCTCGAAATTCTCTCGAAATGTTTCATACACTAATTTTCCAAACCGTGTCCCATCGGTAAAAATGGTTCTAAGAGTTGATTCCTCCACTTTTTCACTCTAAAATCATTGAGATGGATGAAAAACAATACTATCATTCAATCAAGATCATATCTCCCAAATTTGGGAGGATTTTGGTCCCCAAAAGCTTCTATTGAGTGAGGTGAGGAAAATTTTCCTCCACCTTTTCTTGGGTGTACCTTTTATCCTTGTTTGGAAGTCATCCTTTCAACCTAATCTACCAAAGGCCATGATTCCACTCCCTTATAGAATTTCTGGACCTCTTATATAAAACTATATCTTCTATCAACTCAGCCTGAGCATATGGTGCAAAGTCCTCCATCAAAGGTAGGACTTGTTCCTCTTCCTAATCTAGCATGGAATGCTCATAGAGTTTCAGATTCTTTACATTCAAAACTAAGTAAATGTGCATGTATGGGGGTACATTGAGTCTATAGGAATTGTCTCCCACCTTTTCTAGTATCACAAAGGACCATATCGCAAAGCCTTGATTTTCTTACTAGGACCTTGTAGCCTCTCCTTATTTAACTCTAACCATACTCTATCTCCCACCTTGAACGACTTCTCTTTGTTGTGCTTATCATTCCTGTTATTGTATTTTTCCTGTGACTTCTATAGTGTCTCCTATACCTGTATATTGATTTTCCTCATTTTTTCTACACATTCTTCAGCCCTCAAGGCATTTTGTAAGATCCTTCATGACTACTCCTTGATGCATGTTTCCCATAGATTTTCACACCTAGGACTGTGGGAAAAATCCTCAACCCCACAGGGTGTGGTTTGTGGCAACACTCAGAGAAGGGGTTGTCACCTATTCCCAACTCTCTTCGTTAAATCTCTCTCCTAGTTAAGCTAATTGGGGGCGGGGTGTCTAAGGAAGATTCTAAATGATAACTTGTTAGAGATAACAAGTTCTAGGAGATGGTTACAAAGTATATCAACATTAAATATAACTTGAAATGGAATTAGAGATTAATTTAGCAAGTTTAAATGTTTATGACCATATATACATCAACAATATGGATTCATTTAAATTAACAAGATATCTCACAAGACAAATTGTGAGAGACCAATGACTTTAAATATACCTTGCAATAAATATATGCTTAAAGAAGATATCACAATACTTGAAAATGAGAAATGATTATATACAAATTTGATTATGAGCCACAAAATGAAAATAGACCTTGCAATAGAATAAAGATTGTACTTAAGGGAAAGATGCTCAATTATGAAATAACATTTAAATGAAAATTAACAATGAGCACATGAAGATTGAAATAAATAAGTACAGTAATATAAGATGTTTTCAATTGAATGATAAGCTCACAATCCAAATTGTACAATAATCAGTTTTACGCAAAAATGAGAAAATGTTATTAGTGAGTGTGTGAGATCAAGTGGTCTTTGTAATTTTTAA
Source organism: Pinus tabuliformis (assembly GCA_031772625.1). NCBI lineage: Eukaryota > Viridiplantae > Streptophyta > Pinopsida > Pinales > Pinaceae > Pinus > Pinus tabuliformis. Next base: position 183,491,431 of record CM062810.1, on the reverse strand, counting down.
ATAAATTCTTAATTACCCTCAATTCCTTCAACTTGGTAAGGATTGAAGTGAGTGAAAGAAGGCTAGGAAGAAGAGGCAATGGCCTCCTTAACGATACCCCCCTAGGACTTCGGTACAACCCATGCGCCTTCGTTCCTACAAGGGACTCGACCGCAAGAGAACTACGAGGTCACACATTTTAACCTTTGCTCCAAACTCAAATTTAGGGAGATTGAATGACAATTGAGGAAGGTTGTCCTAAATATATATCAACAAAGCTTATGCTTGGAGGTAAATTTTATAGATATGCAATCTAGAAATGAGATCTAAAATTATAACAAGTGCTTCAATGAGATGTAAATTTGACAATTAAGTGTGAAATGTCTTAAGAATATCAATTAGCAAAATACCATTTCACTTTAAATTGATCAAACTGATCAATTCATGCATTTAGAGTGTTAAATGATCAATGAAGCAAATTACAATTAAATAAAAAATTAGATCAAGAAGCTAAAACTTCTTCAATGGAAATAAAAGCAAGTAAGATCAAGTAGATGACAAGTGATTGAAACTACTTGCAAAATGAAAGTGAAATTAGATCTAACGATTAAGTAATGCAATGAACTAAGCTAACAATGTAAAATGAGAAAGTTATTTATTGGATCTAATGACTAAGCTAGCAAAAGAAAATGAAACAAGTTAGTTACTAGCTATCAAAGACATCCTCCTTCCAAATGAGGAGGTGGGATACTAAGGGGGGAGAAATTGTTAGAAAAAATATTGAGAGGGGGGGTGAGTAAGTATTTTTAATTCACTTTAAAATTTCAATTCCATATCCATAATTTTTTACGCTATTGTTCTTCATGCAAGCCATGTATGTACGTGACTCTAGGGAATGCAAATCGCGTATATCCAAATAACTTAATTTGACATAACTTCCATCAATGAGTTAAATTAACCATTTCATTATTAATTAATTAACCATCGAGTATGCAGTAAATAACAGATAAATCACAACACATAAGAAACACACATAGAACACCCAAATTTAGGTGGAAACCCAATGTGGGAGAAAACCACCGTTGTCGATGTCTCTATCTTATTTCTTATTATATAAAGAAAATATTCATTACATTTTGTACTGGTGCAGACTCTTACTAGCATATAAACACCCACCTGTAGGAGCTACAACCTCCACTGATTCTCCAACACCCACTGGAAGGGAGCTACAACCCCACGATCTCGTTTATTATCTCCTACCGGAAGGGAGCTCCTAATCCCTCACTGTAGGATATAACCCTGAACACCTTGTGGACCACTTTTTAGTTCACATTGGATCCACCTGTCAAACAATCATCAAATAACCTGTAGGCAACCTTTCATCAAATTTTCATATTGGAACCACACCAACAATAATCCCAAACCAATATGTCAAACTGAAATATTGAATCTAAATCACTGAAGCATTGTAAACCAAATGAATCTCTGAAGCATAAAGTTACTAAATATAGAATCCAACCAAAATGAAATGAACTTTAGAATATATATGCGACTATTCTTAAGAGAACCAACGTATATACACACTTCCTATACATAAAACCCGTGTACATATCTCAAATTTCTGAACACTAAACCATTTGGTTAAATGAATCACTGTAACACTGAACCACTCACTGAATTGAGTACTGAACTAATCACAAACTATTGAACCATACCCAATCATCATAACTAATCAATATATCAATCCACAATTCAATCAACCCAAGCAAAATTATCAGAAAGAAATCATCATGATTAAGACATCATTGACAAACAACAATAAGTCGAATAAATATCATGAATTGTCAAGCAACAATTCAAACCCTAGTACATATACGCAACTTCAATAAAATAGATCAACATATGTACATGACTACCATGCATAACACTCACGTATATATATACCAATACACTGAAAAATACCACAGTATCTATATGTGACTATGTTGGACCAATTCCACGTATGTATGCGGCCTTACTAAGGAAACCTAGCATACATATGTTGAACTACTGAATCAGATTTTCGCTGCAATTCACAATCATACTGTCTACAAATTTCACTGTTAAATCACATATCTCTTTAAACACATTCAAACAGATCATTGATATTCAAAGACAAACAAATCAGTTAAGTTTAACCATTAGTGATTAATGTACTTTCATATCTTCCATATTTGAGTCATCTCCTTACTCCCTAGTGCACACTTGTTTCAGATCAGATCACACATGAATGACTATTCACTTGCACACCCAACACCTTGATCTCCATCTCCTTATATAGATTTTGCCTTAGCCAATACCTTAGGTAAATCCTTTTGTAATGTTGTTAGTATTTGTTGACAAGATAAAATAAACATTGCCACAACAATTACTATGGGAAAATACCATGGTAATGGCCCTTGGTATCCAGATTTCCATGGTTCAGATTATGTACGTGACTTTTTCTCACAGGACCTGCATATGTACGCAACCCTTCTTCACAGGAACCGCATATACTTTCTCAAACTTCACTTTTGTCATCCATCTGTAATTGTACTGCCATTTCTCTATCCATATCCTTTGTAACATCTATACCAATATTTCTTATATCTACATTAGTTCTAAAATCATCATATTATCATCATGTTTACATTAACTACATTTATACCAAGCAAGTTTCCATCAAGGACAACACATTAGCCATAATGCCAACAATCTCCCCCTTTGGACCTGATGGAAACCACTTTGGTGTTTGGAAACCACCTGCAAACACATGCAAGAATACCTACAAACATTAAGTCTTCACTCCCCAACACCAAGTCTTCTCTCCCCCTTTGACATCAAGGGAAAAGGGCTGAACTGGGCTAAATGAAGTACTTCCCTTTCAGTGCTTATTGATGTAAGTCTGATCTGCTATTATGAATTATGAAGTATGCATACTAACCGTGATCCCCGTGAGCATATGTTGGACCTTCAATAAAGTACAAGACCAAACAAGGATGACCTTTCCTATGACCAATGACTCTAAATAAATCTTCAACTTGTTCCTTTGAAGGAACATATCCAATTTGAGTTTTTGTTCAAGAACTTGCTCTCCAAGAAAATGGTTTTTATTTGGGATGTGCTTTGTTTTTTAGTGCATGAAAGGATTTTTAGAGATACTTATGGCACTAGTGTCATCACAGAGAATAGGCACAGGTTGAGGACAAGTGACTTGAGTGTCCTATAATGTTTGGATCATCCATATAAGTTGAGTACAACAAGAGGCAAAAACAACATATTCTGCTTCAACAGTAGATAAAGCAATAGAACTTTATTTCTTATTGAACCAAGAAACTAAGCGAGGTCCAAAATAGAATACTCCTCCACTAGTACTTTTGCGGTCATCAACATTACTTGCCCAGTCTGCATCTGTGTAAGCATGAAGTGCAAAATATGAATTTTTGGGATACCATAAACCAAAATATTGAGTGCCTTGCAGATACTTGAATATCCTCTTGACTACTTTGAGATGAGTTTCCTTAGGATTTGCTTGAAATCATCCAACTATGTCAACTACATGCATAATGTCTGGTCTTGTACCAGTAAGATAGATCAAGCTGCCAATCATAGATCTATATTCAGATTGATTAATTGTAGGAGAGTCATAATTTTGGCTGAGATTGCATCTTGTTACCATTGGTGTGCATACAAGTTTGTAGTCTTCCATTCCATATTTCTTCATAATCTGCTTGAGATACTTGGTTTGAGAAAGAAAGATAACATCTTTAGTTTGATGAAATTTAAAAACAAGAAAGTATGTTTGCTCACCAAGTAAAGACATTTCAAATTCCTGCTGCATAGCTGAAGCAAATACTTGACTCATAGATTCAACATTACTTCCAAATATGATGTCATGTACCACTACTATCAAAAGTTTCTCTTTGTCAAGTTTGATATATAAATTTCTATTTGTAGATCCTTTCTTGAATCCTTGTTATTGAATATACCTATCAAGATGATAAGACCATGCACAAGGAGCTTGTTTTAACCCATAAAATTCCTTCTTAAGTTTGCAAACAAGATTCTTATCATTTCCAATTATGAATCCTCCAGGTTGTACAATATCAACTTCTTCTTCTAGGTACCCATTTAAAAATGCAGATTTAACATCCATTTGATACGTTAAAGTTATGAAAGCTGGAAAATGCAAGAAACATTCTTATGGCTTCAAGCCTAGCTACAAGCGCAAATGTTTCTTCAAAGTTTATCCCTTCCCGTTGAGCATAACCTTTGCATACAATTCTTTCTTTGTTTTGAATTACTTCTCCATTTTCATTCAGTTTGTTCTTAAACACCCACTTTGTCCCAATTACATTTTTATTATGAGGCCTTGGTACAAGTTCCCATGTATGGTTATTTTCTATTTGATCAAGTTCTTCATGCATTTCCTTAACCCAACATTCATCTTTGCTTGCTTGATTCACATTTTGAGGTTCAATTGTGGATAGTAAGGCTAAGTGACTAGATGATCCAACAAAAGTTCTTCTAGTTTGTATTCCTGCTTCCTTATCACCTAGAATTTGAGATTCAGGATGATTTTTCTGAACATACCTTGATGGAGTATTTTCTGACATACCTGTATTTTCATTTCCTTCTTTTGATGCTTCTCTTTCTTCTTCTCCTACAACTTCTTGGATTTTAGTAGGGAGAGGTTCGTCATCTGATTGTGCTTCCTTTTTGGTACTTGTGGATGCTTCATCAATCACAACATCTATACTTTCAACAATATTTTGGAGCCTTTTATTATAACATTTATATCCTTTTCTTATGGAAGAGTATCCAAGAAGGATTCCTTCATCAGCTCTGGATTCAAACTTTCCAAGCTTATCATCATTTTTCTTTATGAAACATTTTCTTCCAAAGATTCTAAAGTGTTTGACAGTTGCAATCTTACTATACCAAAGTTCATATGGAGTTTTATCACTATTTACATGAACATGGGCCTTGTTAAGTATATCCACGACTGTATGTACTGCTTCTCCCCAGAAGGTGTGAGGTGTTCCTGACTCATCAAGCATGGCACACACCATTTGTTGAATTGTTCTGTTCATTCTTTCTTCCACTCCATTTTGTTGAGGAGTTTCAACTATGGAAAAATGTCTTTTGATGCCATGATACTCACAAAACTTTAAAAAATCAACTGATATAAAGTCTCCTTGTAGTGGCCAATCTAGGGTGCTAGATTAGACTAGATTTAATATCAACCAAGGTAGGTAAACTTAGAGGCACGTGTCTAAAGTCTATAGACCTACAAGGATCTCATCTACCTAACTAAGTGTTTACTGTGACAGGCTACAACACTCCTTTACAGGAGATTGAAATATGTTTCCTCTCACACCTTAACACTCAGGTCATCTAATTTATCTAACTGTTCTAAAGAAACAACGTGTTGCTAGACTGAGTTTTCAACCGTCTTACAAGGATATTATCCACAAAAGCTCTTCCCAGCTAACACACTAAGCATTCATGAAAATCAAAAGCTCTTTTAAGCACACTGAAATTTTAAATGCATGAAAACAGAGTCCATAGAGATACTTCGAAATCTAATGATCGATCAAATCTTTTACAAGATATTGTTCAATGATAAAGCAATCGAATTCTCAAGCTATCACCATGAATATTATTTGCAAGAACTTCTAATCAAATCAATAAACTCACAGGCAAGAAAATAACATTAAACGCTATGCACACTATTCAGATTCGAAAACGCTATGGAAATGAAAATAAAAGTATACCAATCTCCACGTAGGGCCTGTCCACGCTTCAATGGCGCACTTAAGAAACTTCAAGCGATGAGAATATTAACACATAAGCACTGTAAGGGTAAAACGATGACTGTAATTAAGTTCTGGAAGTCGAAATCACATGCAAGAGCAATGTTCTAGAAACAATACACAGGAATAATAATCGTTCTGAACAATACAATACACAGTCTTTTATTTGCTTGTCTCCTATCCTATGTTCACTAACTTTTCCTCTAAATCGAATGTACATACATTATGCAGATGTTTCTGCTTTTACAAAAGAGTGATTTTTGTCTTTTCTAATCTTAACTGATTTCCAAAGCAAAACGAAATCAGTTTGGGAAACTCTGGCTTTTTGCTGCCTTTGTGACCAAAAAGGCTGGGTTTGACCAGCATTGACCATGTATCCAGGAGCTTTAGGTTCGCTGTTGAATAGATCTTTCACCATATATATACATTCCAGATCACGTTCCTATCCTTTGTTTTGATTTTCCTGCCATGCCATGTGTCACATCATAAACCATTTACAGGAAGTCTTGACATCCTGTAATTTTTGTTGAAAATTCCTAATTTTTAACATAAAAATTCACAAATTAAATTTAATGTAAATTAACAACTATAATGCTTTGATTAATCAATTTCAATGGACTATGAGGGGTTTATGGGAGAAAAAGATAGACAAATGATGGATTTCTAGAAGAAAAGGATGGAAATGAAATGGTACCAACATCTCCCCCAAGCTCAATGATTTAGCATGTCCTCATGCTAATCCTAATGTGCTCCCTTTATACTCTGTTCCTGCCTGTGCCTCTACCGCTTGTAACAATGCATCTATATTCTTCTGAGCTTGGGCATTCTTCTGAACGTGGAGCTCATGTTTCAAATTCTTGTATTTCTCTTTGAGAGCTTTCTTTTGAGTATACCATTTGGTTGCGCACTTGCAAATGTCGGTTTGTTTAGCCTCGATTTCTTTGATTTGCTCCTTCAGCTTCTCATTTTTCTGCTGAGTCTCCTTGCTCTGAGCTCTCAACATTTCATTCTCCTTCTTGATGACCTTCTCTAGCATGTTGGCCTCCATCAATTCTTCTTTTAGCTTTTCAATTTGTTTTTCTAACCTCCTTTGTTTCTTGTTTGCAGGTGCTGGCTCTTTCCCTTGTCCATTGTTACTCTCGACTTCCATTTCGGCTTCCGGTCCTAGCTGTGAATGAGCACTGCTCTCAATGTCCATCGGTGCATGTGCATTTGACTCTGGTTGATCTTCTTGTGTTTGGGTCTTTTGTCTTCTCCTTGATCTTCTTGTATATGTAGTGAAAATTTTGTCTTGCTCAATTTTCTGGGCAGCTTCTTGCCTCATCTTTCTTGTCCTTACACTACTGTTGTGTGGAGGAACATTGCTTGACTTGCGCACAGGGATTTCCTCATCAATATCAAGCATGAACTCAGTGCGTTCTTGCTGCTGTTCCTGTTCATCTTCTTTATCTTTGATTTGATTAGCAACCAAAAATTCCTTCCATGTTTTTCCCCTCCTCTGCACTTCAAATTCAATTAGAATTTTAATCAACCCAAAATGATACAAGCTTTTATCTTCATTACCCTTTTGCTTTTGAATAGTTTTTGACATCTTAGTCAAACTATGTAAGAGGAAGTAAGGTAAACTAATGGTGCATTGCCCTTTTAAGTGCAACAGGAGTTTAATGTGATATAGATAGACTATGCTGTAATGACCTTCACACGTAATAAATTTCTGAATAATGTACACCATTTCATCCCATGGGTGCATCAGCCAGCTTCTAGGGACACCCTTTTTCCAGTTGACAGAGGAAACCCTTGACCTAGACATGAATTGAGTCCATGATTTTTCCTTAAATTGTTTTGTTTTGAAATATTTTTCTCCTTCTGGACTGATTCCCAAGGTTTGTGCTATGGTATCCTCTGAAATCCTAAAAGAGAAGTTGCCTATCAATGCTTTCTCTCCATTAAATGTAAATGCAAATTGCTTGGTTACTTCTTCATTGTTCCCATTAAACTTCTCTAGGAAGGATAACCATTGTTTTTCCCTTAAAATTGTAATACAGTCATCATGATATTGGGAACTATCAAATGTCGTAGGCTTTGCTCTATTGGCCATTTTGACAAAGAAACTCTTGTTCTAACCCTTTTTGTTTATGCTTAATAATTCAACAAGGGTCTCTTGATTTGTTACCTCTATTTTGCGCTCCACTCAACCGACCTGGTAGCGCCCTCTATTCTCGGGGTCTCCTTCTTTAATGACTTGGGCAGCAACCGGATTAATGTCCTCGGATTATGGCGGAGGTAGAAACTCATGGTGAGCCAAATTACTATGCTCTCCCTTTGTAGCGCCTACTGTTCTCGGCCTTCTTTGAAATCACAAAGTTTGAATTACTAGTATGGTAACGCTCGGCCTTTTTGAAAACTCAGAGTTTAATCACTCAGATGGCAACGCACTTTTATGATCTGATGTTTTATAAAATGAAACTTAACAACCGACCTTACCCAAATTACTATAATGATAATGCAGAGCGCATTCACATCACAAAGACAGAGGAGTTGTATTGGTTTGCATAGGTACAATCATGAGAACGTCGTAGACATATAAGGAGTGCTGGAGTGATGATAACGGATAGTTGTTGCATGATTCGGCTTGGGTCAAACAATCGTTTTATAACTTGGCCGATTCAAAAAAAATGAATGAAATTGTTTAACACTTGGCTCTCCAATGATTCACCACTTGTCCATTACTTGTTGGTACTTGGCTGATTAAGAAGATGATGGATCGATGATAAGGTTTGATGGCCGATTCAAGAATGAGGAGTTAATGACAAGGTTTGAAGGGTGGTGTAGGAGAAGATTTAAAAAAAATCGTAGGAGGAATATGGCGATAGGCTAGAGTGTGTTGGGAAATGATAGTAGTTAGGAATGTTACAAGGGTGATGGTTATAGGGGTGTTTTTGAAATTGATCATAAGCAATCATAATCATCATATTTAACACTAAAATAATTCAAGAATTTTAAATGTTAAAAATAAAAATTACAACAATACATTACACTTTGTTGGTTGACCAAAAGTTGAGTTGGCATGCACAGGTAGGACTGATCTTCACTGTCCATAACAGGTCCCTTTTGAGATGAAATTGGATATAACAGGTCCCTCTGAGAACTGAAGAATGTTGTGTGTGCAGCTTCTTTGAAATTTGAAGAACTATGTGTGTGCAGCTTCCTTGAAATCTGAAGAACTATGTGTGTGCAGCTTCCTTGATCTTTGGTGTTGATGTAGCCTTGATGATAAGAAACCTTTGAAACTCTGTTGAAACTTTGTTGAAGTAGCCTGATGTAGCAGTCTTTAACAGGTCCCTTTAATGTTTGTTGAATAGGTCCCTCTAATATTAGTGCCGGTAACATAGTCTTCTGAACAGGTCCCACTGCATATTGCTTGAACAAGTCCCTCTGATTAGAACAAAGACAAAAACAACTTCTTTATTGAAATACTGAAGTGCTGAAACAAACTCTTTGAAAATTTACAATGAGGAGATGAGATAAAGAAAACAAAAATGTTGATGCTTCTCCCCCACTAAAGCTTTGACTTGTCCTCAAGTCATTATTGAAGCGATGAACCAAACAGTAAACAAATAGAACAAGGAATTCTTACCAGCCAAAGAATTGGTTTTCAAGTAAGAATTCTGGGTTAGAGTGTGCCAGAGTCTGGTTTCACATCTAAACCATTATTAATTTTTTTGTTTTTGTTTATGTATGTATATATATATATATATATATATATATATATATATATATATATATATATATATATATATATATATATTTAATTTTTTTTAATTGAAATGAAATGGACTAAGGTAGAGATATCACAGCTGAAGGCCGCAATATATCAACCTCCCTTTGCTGAGATACAGTTTGAAGAAAATCCTCCTTGCTGATGGGCTTATGGTAAAGTTTCAACCGATGGCCATTGACAAGAAAGGGGTGGCCTTCTCCATCAATGGTAATAAGCTTGACTGATCCATTTTCATAAACTTGAACTATTTCATATGGGCCCATCCAATGTGTGGTAAATTTGGCTTTATGATCTCTGAATTTAGAGTCAAAGAGTAAAGCCTAGTCTCCTTCTTTGAACTGTTTCTTCTTGATGTGTGCATCATGCCACTACTTCCTTTGTTTCTGCATTAGGAGTGTTGTCTCCTTTGCTTGCTGCCTCATTTCATCTAGCTGGTTCAATTGATGAATCCTCTTTTGTTGGGCTTCATTGAGATCAATTCCTAAATCTGCAGCCATCTTATAAGTGTGTATTTGAAATTCAATAGGAAGCATTACCTCTTTGCCATACACCAACTGATATGGTGTAAATCTTGTAGTGTTTTTCCACGTGATTCTATAAGCCCAGAGTGCATCTTTGAGCTTCTCTTCCCAATTCTTTCTGTTCATTGTTACGGTCTTAGTGATAATTCCTTCCAATATTTTATTTGTGGATTCCACCTGGCCATTGGCCTGTGGATGGTAAGGTGTACTTTTTCTGTGCTTGATTTGATATTTTTCTGTGATGTCTTTAACTAGCTTTGAAGTAAACTGAGTACCTTGATCTGTCACTATCTCCCTTGGTACTCCATACCTTACAAAAATTTCTTCAAAAAGGAAGTTTACCACTGTTTGTTCAGTTGGTCGGACTAGTGCTTTGGCTTCAGCCCATTTTGTCACGTAATCAATACATACTAAGATCTACTTTTTACCTTTAGAAGTTGCATTGATGGGTCCTATGAAATCGAGAGCCCATTTTTCAAATGGCTCTAAGTGTACTTGAGGCTGAAGTGGCATTTCATCTATAACTGTTGGCCTACCCATTCTTTGACAGCTATCACAACTCTTCATATACTTCTTGGAATCCTTAAAAATAGATGGCCAGTAGTATCCAAGACTAAGAATCTTGAATGTTGTTCTTTTAGCTGCAAAATGCCCACCACACGGTTCATCATGGCAAGATTTTAAAATATCAATTATTTCATCATTTCTTACACATAATCTAATAATCATATCATAACCAGTGTAAAGTAAATCTCCATTAACCCATGAGTATCGAGCACTTTGTTTGATTAGCCTCTTCTTTTCCTTTGGAGTAAAATATGGAGGTGTTCTTCCTGTGGACAAATAGTTGGCCAAGTCAGCATACCAAGGATTCACTATTGAAATTGCAAATAAATTTTCATTTCGAAAAGAATCTTCAACCAGAACAACCTCACCTGGATTTTGCAGTCTAGAAAGAAAATCTGCCACCTGATTCTCCTTACCTGGTCTATCTAACACTGTGATATTAAATTCCTGTAATAATAACAGCCATCTGGTAACTTTGCCATTAGTTACTGGTTTATTCATTAAATACTTAATGGCAGAATGGTCAGCATGTACAAAAACCTCATAACCAGTTATATAATGTCGGAATTTATTCACAGCATGTATGATTGCAAGCATTTCTTTTTCAGTGACTGTGTAGTTTAATTCTGCAGGTGTTATATTTTTACTAATGAAATAGATGGCATAATGAAAAGACTCATCTTTTTGGCCTAATGAGGCACCTACTGCAGTATCAGATGCATCTGTAAAGATGTGAAATGGTAGGTTCCAGTTAGGTCCTTTTAAGACTGGTGTGGTTGATAACTTTTCTTTGAGTGTTTCAAATGCTTGCTGACAATTCTCATTCCAATTGAACGGTGTATCTTTTGCTATAAGTTTAAATAGAGGTGAAGCTATTTTACTAAAATGTTCAATAAACCTTCTGTAATATCTTGCATACCCAAGGAAACTTCTTACCTCTTTTTGAGTCTTTGGAATTGGCAAATTGACAATGATCTGGATTTTTGATGGATCAACTTTAATGCCTTGAAAAGAAATATAGTGGCCTAATACTATCCCTTCATTTAACATCATAAAACACTTTTCATTGCTCAGGGACAGATTAGCTTCAATACATCTCTTCAAAACTTTTTCAAGATTCTCTAATGCATGCTCAAATGAATTACCATACACTGAAAAATCATCCATGTAAACTTCAACACAATCATGAACTAAATCAGCAAAAATAGCTAATACAGCTCTCTGAAATGTAGCTGGAGCATTGCAAAGTCCAAATGGTAAAACATTATAAGCATAAGTGCCCCAAGGACAAGTAAAAGTGGTTTTGTCCTGGTCCTCTAAGGCTATCCTGATCTGGTTGTAGCCACTGAAACCATCAAGAAAAGAGAATGATGATTTCCCAGCTAATGTGTCTAGCACTTGGTCAATAAATGGTAGTGGGAAATAATCTTTGAGGGTTGCTTTGTTCAATTGTCTGTAATCAACACAAATCCTCCACTTACCATTTTTCTTGGGCACTACTACCAATGGGGATACCCACTGACTGTCAGAGATAGGATAGATAAAATTGACTTTCAACAGTTTTTGTAATTCCTCTCTAACAATATCCTGAAGCATGGGATTCATTCGTCTCTGCGGTTGCCTCACTGGTTTGATATTACTATCCGTATAAATATGGTGAGTGCATGTTTCAGGGTGAATTCCGTGCATATCGGTGTAGTCCCAAGCAAATGATTTTTGGTATTTTCTCAATAATTGAATCAATTTTTCCTCCTGAGATGAGTCTAGGTGAGTGCCAATATTCAAAGTTTTTCCTGGACTAATCTCTATGGTCTTGCTCTGTGTGTTTGTGATAGATTGGATAGGAAAAATGTTCTGAAATGTTGTTTGCAAGGAATGAATGGTGCATGTTTCTTGAAAATTTTGTGCCAAAAGTTCATCTGCAGCATGGTATTGGTCATTTCTCAATTCTTTGGAAACATCAGGTTGAGAAAGGAACAATTCTACCAGATCATCATTGTTATGTTCTTGAAAATCATAGATTTGGTTGATGCTGAAAATAGATTGAACTTCTTCCTTGTCATTGTATTTATCGTCAAGCCATAAATTGTGTGCTACTGCTCGGGATTGTATTGATGGGTAAAGAGTGAGTTGTTTTCTTTCAGTTCCTCGTGAAATAATCATATTTCCCGATCTACATCCTATGAATGCATCAGCAGTTGCTAACCATGGTCTACCAAGGATGATAGGGTGTCCTCCTAAATTGGATTTTGGCTGAAGAACTAAAAAGTTCACTGGATACTCCCAAGAGTCCAGTGAAACAATTATGTCCTCCAAAATCCCTTCAGGAATCACTTTAGACCTATCAGCGAGTTCTAGAACAATTGTTGTGTGGTGCAAGTTTGTGAGCTGGAGTGTTTTCATTGTTTCAAGATTCATCACATTTATTGCGGCCCCAAGGTCAATTAAGGTGTTTGGAATATGTATGTTGTTAATGATTGTAGTGACTCTGGGAATACCAGGATCAACATACTTTTCCATTGAAATGGTGTTTGTCATAAGGCTAGCTAAATGTCCAATACATGAATAGTTTCTGGATCAACTCTTTTCCTAGTAGGCTTTTTAAGGCACAGTTCTTTGATGGCTTTAGTATATATGGGAATGTCTTTTATGGCTTGTAGTAGTGGAATTTTTATATAGACATTCTTTAGCTCATCTAAAACATCAAACTGTGGTATAGACATGGGAAGTTTTGTTTGGACCAATCTGTCTGGAAAAGGTGGTGGATGCAACGGTTGCATTGGTTTATTTTTGATGTCATCATTTTGTTTCCTTTGAATTGGAGTTTCATTTTCATTTTCTTTGTTTTCTTCTTGTTTATCAGCTATTGGATATTCTTTGTAAAGTATCTTACCAGACCTCAAATTGATATTTTGCAAAGGTAATGTGGGATATGCTGGTCCCTCATCTACATTATAAGCTGGTCTCTCTGCCCTGTTATTTGGATTTGGTACAAGTTGAGCAGAGATTTGAGTAGGTCTAGGAGGTTGTTGGTTAGATGGAAGTTGTAATTGTGGTGGATTTATTGGTGGAGGAGCAGGTAATGCTTGTTGAGTGGGTTGGGTTGATGTGGTTAAACAACTTGCTGCTGAGGATATTGCTGATATGGTTGAGGATATGGCGAATATAGCTGATGATATTGTTGATATGGCTGTGAATATGGTTGGTATGGTTGAGGATATGGTTGATATTGTTGAGAGTATTGCTGAGATGGTCTCCATTGTTGTTGTGGGTAATTTTGGTGCTGCCATGGCATGGGTACATTCCACGAATTTTGAGCATACATCTGATCATGTGCAGGAAATTGCAAATTCTGGTTTGGGAACATACCTTGAGGTGGAGGTTTTGGCTGCCATGCTCTCTTTGTGCCCATGAAATACAAATTTTCCATATCTGTGTTAGCTGCCACATTACAATTCTGCAAAATCTTGACTTTAGAGCAATGAAATATATCATGATTTTCAGTACAAAAGGCACAAACTTGAATGTTTTCTAATGGGCATTCTTTTAAGGCATGTTTCTTCCGGCATTTTGGACAAAATACAGCCATCATTTGATCTTCCTCTTCTTGTCTTTTCTTAGCTTTGAGAGTGTCAATTTGAGTTCCTAAGGTACTCAATAGATCTGTTTTGAATTCCTCTAACAAATTTCCTATTTCAGCTCTTGTGACACTTGCTGAAGCAAATTTTGTGGCTTTGGATGATATGGTTCTTTTTCCAATTTTGGCTTTGCTCCTAGAATACTTTTCACATAACTCAGCAATTTCTTCAAAAGGTAAAGTGGAAATATCACCTTTGCCCATCAAATTAAGATCATCTAAGTATTCCTCTCGAATGCCCTTCAAAAATTTTGTTCAAATCAGATCAAGAGGCATGGTTCTGTGTTTTGACTTTTGTAAATTGTAAACAAACCGCTCTAAGTACTCCTCTAAATTTTCATCCTCTTATTGGTTCATCCTAAAGATATCATCTTTGGAATCTTTCGATCTACAATAAGGTTGGTATATCTTTAGGAATATTCTTCTCATGCCATCCCAATCAGTTATTGCATGTTCACCAAGCCCCATGAACCATCTTAATGCTCATGATTTTAATGTTGCTGGGAAGAGTCTAAGCCTATGGGCATCATCTGTGTAACCATATGTTCGACATACTATGTCAAACTCAAACAAGAATGAATCTAGGTCTTTTGAAGCCATGCCATAAAAGTTTGGTAACACAGAAGGAGGTCTGTTTTTCATTTTTATTTCGTCATCCTCTTCTGGTTCTTGAATAGGAAATTTAAAGGTTGACTCTTCCTCCTCTCTTCGACCTTGATTTGGTGGTCCTCTTGCTGATCCATCTCCTTCCTCAGCCATTTTGATAGGTTCCTCTGTTGATTTAATTTCTTGTTCAGTGTCACTTGTTTCAAATAGAAGTTCAAGGAAAGATTGTTGAGTTACTGTGCTACTTTATCTTTTTATAGAGGATTCAGGGAAATGTTTCTTTTGTGATTCGTGTGCTAATAGAATTTGCCTCTCGATGAGTGTGAGTCTTTGCCTGATTTTTGTTTATCCTCTAATGTTTGTATGGTAACTTTCCCAGCTGGTGTTGTGTGTTCAACTTTTCCTAAAGGGTCTGCTCCTGATGGTAGGTTAGTTTTTGGATGGGGGGTTTTTATGAATCTACCTTTATTATCTCTAGATCTAGGCATAAGTAAACATGACTTCTAAAATGATGAATTAAAATTAAATCTATGTTTTTGCTTGTTTTTTGTTTTTTGTTTTTTTTTTTTTTTTAATTTTGTTTGTAGAAATCCTCTAGCTGTGCCTCCCCGGCAACAGCGCCAAAATGTAGTGGCCAATCTAGGGTGCTAGATTAGACTAGATTTAATATCAACCAAGGTAGGTAAACTTAGAGGCACGTGTCTAAAGTCTATAGACCTACAAGGATCTCATCTACCTAACTAAGTGTTTACTGTGACAGGCTACAACACTCCTTTACAGGAGATTGAAATATGTTTCCTCTCACACCTTAACACTCAGGTCATCTAATTTATCTAACTGTTCTAAAGAAACAGCGTGTTCCTAGACTGAGTTTTCAACCCTCTTACAAGGATATTATCCACAAAATATCTTCCCAGCTAACACACTAAGCATTCATGAAAATCAAAAGCTCTAATAGAGTTTAGGCTTCTGTGATCCATAATAAGTTAGAGAAAGATTTCGGCGAAAATCACATGGAATGTCATTTGTCGACGCGTTTCGAACCAACCCGTGTGGTTCATCGTCAAGACCACAATCAAAAGCTCTTTTAAGCACACTGAAATTTTAAATGCATGAAAACAGAGTCCACAGAGATACTTCGAAATCTAATGATCAATCAAATCTTTTACAAGATATTGTTCAATGATCTAACAATCGAATTCTCAAGCTATCACCATGAATATTATTTGCAAGAACTTCTAATCAAATCAATAAACTCACAGGCAAGAAAATAACATTAAATGCTATGCACACTATTCAGATTCGAAAACGCTATGGAAATGAAAATAAAAGTATACCAATCTCCATGTAGGGCCCGTCCATGCTTCAATGGCACACTTAAGAAACTTCAAGCGATGAGAATATTAACGCATAAGCACTGTAAGGGTAAAACGATGACTGTAATTAAGTTCTGGAAGTCGAAATCACATGCAAGAGCAATGTTCTGGAAACAATACACAGGAATAATAATCGTTCTGGACAATACAATACGCAGTCTTTTATTTGCTTGTCTCCTATCCTATGTTCACTAACTTTTCCTCTAAATCGAATGTACATACATTATGTAGATGTTTCTACTTTTACAAAAGAATGATTTTTGTCTTTTCTAATCTTAACTGATTTCCAAAGCAAAACAAAATCAGTTTGGGAAACTTTGGCTTTTTGCTGCCTTTGTGACCAAAAAGGCTGGGTTTGACCAGCATTGACCATGTATCCAGGAGCTTTAGATTCGCTGTTGAATAGATCTTTCACCATATATGTACATTCCAGATCACGTTCCTATCCTTTGTTTTGATTTTCCTGCCATGCCACGTGTCACATCATAAACCATTTACAGGAAGTCTTGACATCCTGTAATTTTTGTTGAAAAGTCCTAATTTTTAACATAAAAATTCACAAATTAAATTTAATGTAAATTAACAACTATAATGCTTTGATTAATCAATTTCAATGGACTATGAGGGGTTTATGGGAGAAAAAGATAGACAAATGATGGATTTCTAGAAGAAAAGGATGGCAATGAAATGGTACCAACACTCCTCCTCTATCAGATCTAAGACATTTGATTTTTAGTTCCAATTCATTTTCCACCAAACCCTTGAATATTTTAAACTTTTCAAATGTCTCATCATTATACTTTATTAAACCAACCCAACACATTCTTGTAAAGTCATCAATCAATAGCATGAAGTATTTTTCACCACGAGGATACTTATTTCTCATAGGTCCACATAAATTAGTGTGAACAAGTTCAAGGCGTTTACTTAAAATGCATTCTTTAGCTTTAAAATAAACTCTGGATTGCTTACCAAATTGTCAATATTTGCAAATACTATTTTTAGGTGGAGAAGTGTTGGGCAAGTCATGAACTGCTCCCATATTTCTTGATTTTTATAGTTGAGAAAAGTTGATGTGTCCCAATATTTTGTGCCAAAGCCAGATTTCTTCATATTTGCTCAAAAAATAGTTCTCTTTGCCGCCTTCTAGGATATAGACATTGCTTGGAGTTATGGTTCCCTTGATTATGGTCTTACCTATATCCAAATTTCTTACCACACAATTCTTTGATATGAAAATAACTTCATGCCCTTGATCGTACATTTGACTAACACTAACAAGCTATGTCTTAGCCCATCAACAAATAATACATTCTTAGCATTGACCTCTTCTTTTAAAAACATAGATCCTTTTCCTTTAATAGTAGTAGGTGATTTATTACCAAAATTCACATTCTTTTATTTCTTAATTTCATTAAAAGAAACAAACTTATCTCTGTCACCTGTCATATGCTTTGAACACTTGCTGTCAATGTACCATAGATTCTCTTGATCTCCTGCATACAATGTTAGACCACAATTTTCAAAGGAAGTAATTTTCTTTTTCCATACCTTGGGAGGTTTTGTCTTCTGTTCATGTTGATAAGATGAATTCATCCTACTTCTGCATTCAGTTTCTTCATGACCAAAGTTATTGAAAATAGAACATTCAACTTCATTCTAAAGAGGGGAGAAATCATTATAAGAATACTTCTTTGTCTTGTTTGCATTATGTTGTTTTCTTGCTTCTCTAGTCATAATCATTTTATAAGCAACACAATGAACTGCTTTGTGACCAAAGTTGTGACAAGTGAAGCATTGACCATTGAAGTAAGAATACTTGGGAGTATAATACCCTTTTGAGTATCTTTCCCTTTGTTCATGGAAAAAAAAAATTTCCCAAGAAAAGTTTGATCCTTCATTCTTTTGATAAGACCTATACTTCTGATGATTGGTTCCTTTTATCGCATTGAACTAGCTTTTTGTACCTATTTAAGAATATTTCATAGGTTCTCATGTTTTACCATTTTGATTTGGATTGTATCCAAGACCTATCTTGATTAGTGGAGAACATTGTACTTTAGTGATTTCTTCTAAAGTTTCATATCCTTCAGAAAATCTAAGATTTAGAGACTTTGTTTTCTCAAGTTCCTTTCTTAGACCCACAATTTAAAGTTCTAAGTTTTCACAGTGCCTTTCCCTTTCTTGGACTTGTTTCTTCAAAGTTTCTTCTACTAATTTATCTTTTTCTAGACAGATCTTTAGCTGAGTTATTTCTTCAACAAGGGTGTTTTATTTATACATACAAATTTCCTTTTCTTGTTTCTTGTTTATGACCCTGAGTCCATCAATTTATTATATAGCATCCATATAGACATCATCAGATTAATCTATACATTTTTCTTCAAATTCCATAAGTAATTAACAATCTTGGTCTGATTCATCATCATCATCATTGGAAGAATATTCACTATCTTCATGAGTATAAAAACTTTTATTGCTAGCAAAACTTCTTTTATCATTCTTCTTTGGAACATTATTTCCTTTTGTTGGAAATAACACTGAGAGGGGGGGGGGGTGAACTAGTATTATCAAATCAGTAAAACTTTTTCATTTCCATACTTAGATACATATACGCTACTTCAGTTAATGGAACCCGCGTGTATACGCAATTGTGTCTAATGAAACTAGTGTATATCCAGAACACTTATGATTCAGTTAATCCATTAAATGTTGATCTTTAGTTAGTGCATCAGAACTTCATTAACCATATGAACAGTAAGCAGGTGCAGTAAAACAGAACAGATCATCACACACAAGAAGCACACATGAACACCATGATATAAGGTGGAAACCCAATGTGGGTGAAAACAACCTGTTGTTAGTCGTCTCTATCTTCTTTTAATAAGATACTTCATTTTACAATATTTTGTACTGGTGCAGTCCTTTACCAGTATGCAGGCTGCAACCTGCAGAGGGCTACAACCCTTTCTCGTTTTTCTGACTGTCCTGGATGGGAGCTACAACCCCCTTAGCTCTTGTACTAGCTGATCCATTTACTAGTACGTAGGTGCCTGCCTACTGAAAGCTCCAATCTTCACTCGTTCTCCAGTTGCTACTGGAAGGAAGCTACTACCCCCTTTGCTCTTGTACTAGCTGATGTACTAGTACGTAGTCGTCGGCCTACAATCTCCTTTCATCCTCCAGGGACCACATTTCATACATTTTCAGACTGGATACTCCTGAAGCACAACACTATAATCTGAAGGCCACGTTTCATCAAATTTTCATACTGGACCCATAACTATCATTAAAGCTCAAAACAATCACTACTAGCATCATCAATCTCTGAACCACTGAAACCCTGTTAAAAACACAGTCACCAGAACACAGAGCAGACACAGAACTCTGCAATAACAGTCAGACCCAACTACAACTTCAAATATCATACTTTACAATGTATACGCTACTACGATGAATCAAACCCGCGTACATACGTGCTTTTTCAAAGGCCAACCCGCGTACAGACCTAAAAATATTTTCTTATAACTTTGCAGCTGTACTAGACATCAGTCATACTCATAACATTTATAGAACATTACTTGCGTCAGTATGCAGATCTAGAATAAGCATAATCAACCATATAAAGATAGTTCATTTCAAACCATTTGATCCCGATCTCTCCTTAGATCCCATCAATCGGTGAGATCCCTCCTTAAGCAATGCATCATCAACCCATAACCTGCATACTGGATCTCATACTTCTTCAGATATTCAAGACTTTTTCGGATACATTTTGCCTAATGATCTTCTTCTCCTTTTATAGTCTTATTCCTTTCACAATACCACTGTCCAAAACCATAATAAACAATACCAAGGACCCAATACTTGGGATCAACACGTCTGACGAGATACTATGGTCCAAAACCATAGGTTCAAATACCGAGGACTAACTACCACGGACCAAAAGTAAGTTCTCCAACATATACGCGCTTTTCCTTGCATGAAAGTGCGTGTATACACATACGCGCCTTTGTAATGTCTAACCGACATGTATATGCGGCTTGGTCACAATGAACCTGCGTATATGTATTTTCTCTTCATACTTGTAGACTAATCATCAATTCCTTGTTGCTAACCTTCTGCTCATCAATTCCTTGCTGCTAACCTTCTGCACTATGATTTGTCATCTTTGTGATTTGCCATCAAGGACAACACTTGTCTCATAATGCCAACAATCTCCCCCTTTAGACTTGATGGCAAAGCTAACTTGTCACACTTAGAACTTGATCTTCTTATTCCTTTGAGCTGTCCTGCATCCCACGCATTTAGTCACATCTATAGATTCATCTAGTTATATGTAAGTGAGATGTTCTTCTATGATAGGGTTGCCATCAAGTACAACACATGCATCATAATGCCAACAATCTCCCCCTTTGGACTGGATGGCAACAACACCAAATCACTCTCCCCCTTTGACATCAAGGGCAAAGGGCGAACCAAGATATTCTCTTTCCAAGATAATCATTTCGCTGTTCATACTCCCCCTGAGTACCTGCTGAACTCTCTGAATGAGCTCCCCCTTTGTATATGCCAAGGTGTACCAATCTGCCCATGCTACATGTTGAAAGCTCTGTTCTTGCTGAAATGTGTTGTTCATGCTCCCCCTAACTGTAGGCAAGATCTGCAAAAGATGTTCTTCAAGAAGAACATGACTCTATACATCATAAAAGACCTTCCTATCACCAAAAAGACTCAATACATACATCCATCACCCAACCAAGTGGGGATCATCCACCCAACCAAGTGGGGATACTTCGAAAATTTACACATGATAAAAAAAGAACATTACATCTTCATCCCAGGCATAGTGGGGAAACCAAAATAGGCCGTTACATGACCTTGACACCATAAAATACATGACTGAAATATTTCATCATCCTTCTTATGCAAAGAGGGGTTTCAAATTACATCATGTGACTCGAAGAGATTTCATCAAATGACTACAATAGATAGAGACACACTATTACATCATGAGTCTTGATATGACCTTTTCATGAGACCAACCATCTAAATAAGACCATGATAGTCATTAGCAACTATCATACACAATGTATGATCTGCTCCATAAGCATCTGTCAACAACATCTAGACCAGCAATCATGTTCTCCCTCTGTGCCTGTTCCATCTGTACCAGATGGTCTCTGTTAGACCCATATCAGACTTTCTTCAACCAGAGCTTGGCCTCACTGATTTCCTTCAAATCAACATATACGCGACTATATCCACAGAAACACGCGTATATACGCGGATACTCCTTATGAAACTCGCGTACAACCAATTCCAGATCAACAACCTGTAAATGTCCTATGACAGGGTATGTCTGCAGATAGATAACAACTCGTCATCACATTATATCAGATGTGCAAAACACCATAGCCATCTTATCAACAAGATCATCATCACTTGGGAATATCTGCATCAATCAACATATGTAAGTATCAACCTATCATCATATAGGTAGAACTCATCATCATCATGTCTCCAACAATGCAACTTTGCATGTATCCAGCACTATGTATCTTGAGCTCAAGCTCATTTGTCAAGGCTTCTTTATATCAATAACATCAACACTCCTCATCCACATGAGCACCAAGAACTATAGGAATTCTACACCATAACTGTAGCATATGACAACAGCTGCATATGGGTGACTCATCATCAAGTGAGGAAGATGTGTATTCAAGCTTTGTACTTCTCCTTATCCTTATGAAGATCACCATGTAAGCACCATATTTGCATCATCAAAGAATCAACCATAAATCTGATCTGAACATCTACTATGTAACCCCAAGAATCATATGAGAGTTTATCATAGACAACTCACAACCACATCATAGCAAGATATATCATTTAGCCATATAAGTAACATCACCAAGGACTATTAATCCATAATGCCAACAATGCATTATTAAAGGCATATGCTCCCCCTCAACCTGAGCCATCTGTTTACTGTTAGATATGATCATGCATATATCAGTAATAAGCATCAAGACATCATCATCAAGTTAGGATCAAACCCTTCTAAACATCTTACAAGTATCAAGACATTTCCACACATCCTCAACAGACTGTAAAAATTATCAAACAGAGAAAATAATGGACTGAAACATAACAAATCCTTTTCCTGAACATGTCCCTACTGCATTTCTTCAGATAATCATATACGCGACTGTGCAGTATCCAACTCGCGTATATACGCGACTTCCCTTTATGGAACTTGCGTATGAGATTCAGGACACTGAAGTTTTACACTTCCAGCTCCCTCTGAGTCTGTTATGTCTGTGCTATGTTGTGTTTGAGTACATTGTGCTATGCCACATATTTCTGACTGTACTTCCTTCTTCTTCCATATCTTCAAGTGTGATGATGTTTTCTCCTTTTGGTGTGATG
Organism: Pinus tabuliformis; assembly: GCA_031772625.1. NCBI lineage: Eukaryota > Viridiplantae > Streptophyta > Pinopsida > Pinales > Pinaceae > Pinus > Pinus tabuliformis. The sequence continues at coordinate 183,468,698 of CM062810.1, read as the reverse complement.
TCTGTCCTTTGTTCCTGCATTCCTTTGCTGTATGTCCAAGCTTGGTACATGCATAACATCTTACATGTTTCATTTTTCTCCTGTAGCAATCAACAGCTTTGTGACCAAAAATATTGCAAGAAAAACAATATCCATTAAAGTACCTGGAATGTGATGATCTTGAACCATTCTTCTTCTACATCTAGCTGCAACATGTCCAAGATTATGACATTCATAACATTCAATATTATTCATCTGAGTAAATGGCCGACTATTCCTTCCATAGATAGGAGTAAAATATTTTCTTTGAAGAATCTCTTTCCTTGATTGTTGACCTCTCATCTCTCTTATCTCCTTGTTGATCATTTTAGATTTCTCTTTAGAGTTCCTTGCCTCACCTTGTGAACTAGATTCACCTTCAACAGATTCATGAAAACCAAGACCAGTCTTGATAGCAGGAGACCTTTGACTACTAAGGACATCATCCAAGGCTTTAGTACTATCTTGAAATCTCAACAGTTTATCCTTCTCTTCTAATTTACCTTTCAAGATATTTACCTCAACTTGAAGTTGTTCCTCCTTTTCTAGACATTACTTCTTCATGTCTTCTTCAGCTTTCCTTCCTTCTTCCAACTGATGCCTTAGTTTGAGAATCTCCTTTTCTTGTTCTTCATTCAGATCCTGTTGCATTTGACGAATTCTGAAGGCACATTCCAACTGAGATTTTAAGCTGATAACTTCGTTTACCTGTTTTTCATTCGCTTGGAGTAGATCTTTATTCTGCCTTTTTTATTCTTCAAGATCTTCCTTTAGCGAGCGGATCGTGGCTTCAAGACTTTCATAATAACTGGATCGATCTCTGAGCTACTTGATTGTTGTGCTTATTTCATTGACTTCATCTCTTAGAGATGTTACTTCATCCTGCAACTTTTGATATTTGTCCTTGAATAACTCTCGTTGAGTCTTTAGTCTAGTAGCAGCTTCTTTGAAGGCACCATCCTTTATGTTCAAAAGTTCTTCTTGAGTTCTAATTTTGTTTGACAGACTTTTAAATTCTGCCGCTATTTGATATATTTCTTGTTCACCCATAAGAGCAAATTCAGTTGTTTCGCTATCACTTTCATCTTTTCCAAATGGATAGATAGCTGGAACATCAGAGGATAGCAAATTCATACCTGATAGTTCATCTTCATTCTGAAATGATTCTGAATCTGAAGAGCTTCTTATACCTAATCCCCAATCGATTCTCCCACTGTCATAGTTCTTTTGAGATGTCTTCTTCTTCTTAGGTGCTTTCTTCTTAAGCTTCTTTCCCATAGTTCCACGGATCTCCTTCAAGCGATCAAGCTTCTACCAAAGGACCTACTCCGATACCAATTATTGGAAATAACACTGAGAGGGGGGGGGGGGGGGGTGAACTTGTATTATCAAATCAGTGAAACTTTTTCATTTCCATACTTAGATACATATACGCTACTTCAGTTAATGGAACCCGCGTGTATACGCAATTGTGTCTAATGAAACTAGCGTATATCCAGAACACTTATGATTCAGTTAATCCATTAAATGTTGATCTTTAGTTAGTGCATCAGAACTTCATTAACCATATGAACAGTAAGCAGGTGCAGTAAAACAGAACAGATCATCACACACAAGAAGCACACATGAACACCATGATATAAGGTGGAAACCCAATGTGGGTGAAAACCACCTGTTGTTAGTCGTCTCTATCTTCTTTTAATAAGATACTTCATTTTACAATATTTTGTACTGGTGCAGTCCTTTACCAGTATGCAGGCTGCAACCTGCAGAGGGCTACAACCCTTTCTCGTTTTTCAGACTGTCCTGGATGGGAGCTACAACCCCCTTAGCTCTTGTACTAGCTGATCCTTTTACTAGTACGTAGGCGCCTGCCTACTGAAAGCTCCAATCTTCACTCGTTCTCCAGCTGCTACTGGAAGGAAGCTACTACCCCATTTGCTCTTGTACTAGCTGATGTACTAGTACGTAGGCGCCGACCTACAATCTCCTTTCATCCTCCAGGGACCACATTTCATACATTTTCAGACTGGATACTCCTGAAGCACAACACTATAATCTGAAGGCCACGTTTCATCAAATTTTCATACTGGACCCATAACTATCATTGAAGCTCAAAACAATCACTACTAGCATCATCAATCTCTGAACCACTGAAACCATTTTAACAACACAGTCACCAGAACATAGAGCAGACATAGAACTCTGCAATAACAGTCAGACCCAACTGCAACTTCAAATATCATACTTTACAATGTATACGCTACTACGATGAATCAAACCCGCGTACATACGCACTTTTTCAAAGGCCAACCCACGTACAGATCTAAAAACATTTTCTTATAACTTTGCAGCTATACCAAACATCAGTCATACTCATAACATTTATAGAACATTACTTGCGTCAGTATGCAGATCTAGAATAAGCATATTCAACCATATAAAGATAGTTCATTTCAAACCATTTGATCCCAATCTCTCCTTAGATCTTGTTCTCCATCAACCAGTGAGATCCCTCCTTAAGCAATGCATTATCAACCCATAACCTGCATACTGGATCTCATACTTCTTCAGATATTCAAGACTTTTTTGGATACATTTTGCCTAATGATCTTCTTCTCCTTTTATAGTCTTAGTCCTTTCAAAATACCACGGTTCAAAACCATAATAAACAATACCAAGGACCCAATACTTGGGATCAACACGTCTGACGAGATACTATGGTCCAAAACCATAGGTTCAAATACCGAGGACTAACTACCACGGACCAAAAGTAATTTCTCCAACATATACGTGCTTTTCCTTGCATGAAAGTGCGTGTATACACATACGCGCCTTTGTAATGTCTAACCGGCGTGTATACGCGGCTTGGTCACAATGAACCTGCGTATATGTATTTTCTCTTCATACTTGTAGACTGATCATCAATTCCTTGTTGCTAACCTTCTGCTCATCAATTCCTTGCTGCTGACCTTCTGCACTATGATTTGTCATCTGTGTGATTTGCCATCAAGGACAACACTTGTCTCATAATGCCAACAATCTCCCCCTTTGGACTTGATGGCAAAGCTAACTTGTCACACTTAGAACTTGATCTTCTTATTCCTTTGAGCTGTCCTGCATCCCATGCATTTAGTCACATCTGTAGATTCATCTAGTTATATGTAAGTGAGATGTTCTTCTATGATAGGGTTGCCATCAAGTAAAACACATGCATCATAATGCCAACACCTTTTTCATGATTTTCTTTATAAGGACACTTAGCAACATAGCGACCTACTCTTCCATAGGAAAAACATTTAAAAGGAAGCTCACCTTTGAACCTGCTAGTTCCTACTTGGAGCTTCTTCACAACATTCGCTTCTTCTTCGTTTGAAATGTAACCTGTTTCCTTAGGCTCTTCTTTTTATTTCCCTTTATTTGTGGCTTTGAATGTTGCTTCTCTAACACCTGATGTACCCCCTTTTCTCATCTCACAATCTGTTTAAATCCCATGGAGCTGTTCAATAGTGAGATTCTTCAAATCCTGCATTTCTTCAATGGCGGAGACATTGGAATCGAACTTTGGGGTTAGTGATCTTAAAATATTTTCAACAACAGTAGTAGCCTTTATTTCATCACCAATATTTTTTATGCATTTTAAGAGTCTCATATTGAATTCTATATGTTTGAAGTTTAGCACATTTTACCTTAGTGTCACCTTCATAGATTTGGATAAACGTATCCCATATTGTCTTTGCGGTATTCAACTATATGACTTTCACGAACTCATATTTAGCCAAACTTCCCAAGATAGCATTGACCACCTTTGCATTGATCTCATATTGTTTCTTTCCTGCATCATCCGTGGGAATGGAGGTTGGGTATTGGTATCCACCTTCAACAATTTCCCATACATGAGCTCCTAGTGCCTGCAAATATGCTCTCATTATGACTTTCCAAAATATAAAGTTAGTTCCATTAAAAAATGTGGCTTAATAGAAGATACTCCCTCTTAACTTCTCATATTGATAGATCTCCCTTTAAGTGATCAAGCTTCTTTTGAGGGACCTACTCTGATACCAATTGTTAGGAAAAATACTTGGGGGGGGGGGGGGTTTGAATCAATATTTTTAATTCACTTTAAAATTTCAATTCCATATTCAGAATTATGTATGCTATTATTATTCATGCAACCCGCGTATGTATGTGACTCTAGTGAATGCAAATCGCGTATATCCAGATAACTTAATTTGACATAAATTCCATCAGTAAGTTAACTTAACCATTGCATTATTAATTCATTAACCATCCAGTATGTAGTAAATAACAGATAAATCACAACACATAAGCAACACACATAGAACACCAGGATTTTAGGTGGAAACCTAATGTGGGAGAAAACCACCATTGTCGTTGTCTCTGTCTTCTTTCTTATTATATAAAGAAAATATTAATTACATTTTGTAATGGTGAAGACTCTTACCAACATGCAGGCACCCACCTGCAGGAGGCTATAACTTCCACTCATTCTCCAGCACTTACTAGAAGGGAGATACAACCCCCGATCTCGTTTATTGGCTCCTACCGGAAGGGAACTCCTAACCCCTCACAGAGGGCTGCAACCTTCAACACCTTGTAGACCACGTTTTAGAATGTATCACACTGGATCCACCTATCAAACAATCATCCAATAACCTAGATTCCAACTTTCATCAAATTTTCACGCTAGACCCACACCAACAATAAGCCCAAACCAATATGTAAAACTAAAATACTGAATCTGAATCACTGAAGCATTGTAAACCAACTAAATCTCTTAAGCATAAAGCCACTGAATACAAAATCCAATCAGAATCAAATGAAGTTCAAAATATATATGCGACTGTTCTTAAGAGAACCAATGTATATACACACTTCCTCTGAATAAAACTCGTGTACAGATCTTAGATTACTGAACATTGAATCTGTAGGAATTTACAGGGTAAGTTCCTGAGACAGAACACCAAAGGACACCACTCACAAACAGATCACAGATCAATACACCAGTATTGTTGACGTGGTTAAAACCCTCAAAGAGGGAAACAGTCCACGGCCTGAGCCAACGCGGCCACTTCAGGCAATTTATTAATAAAAGAATGAAAATTTACATAAGCTTCTCTCATGAACAGTTACCTTACAAATGACCCTCCATGCTCTTTAAATAGAGATCATGGACCAATTGGGTGTTAAGCCACAGATCAAGTGTCGGTCATACCGAGGAGAGAATGAACCATCGGATCACTACATATCGTGACCGTCAGATTGTAAGTTACAAAAAGTACATAGTAAAGAAACACACTTTACCTAACTCTACACTAGACCAAGTTATACTTAACTATTTCCTATGTGTCGAAATATCCTAACATCCCCCCTTAAGAACAACTTGGGATAGGATTGAAGGATTTACAAATATGACACAATAGGAGAAGGAAGGAGGCATCAGAGCCTATCCCCCCTTAGTGACAACTTCCTCAACTCCAACCATAAATCGAAGTTTAGTAAACTTCGCCTTTGTGAGAGCCTTTGTAAAGATGTCTGCAACTTGATCATCTGTTGAACAATATTGCACTTCAAGAACATGGTCATGAATGAGCTTTCTGATGAAGTGCATGTGCAGTTCAATGTGTTTGCTACGCTGATGTTGGACTGGATCTTTGCATAGTTGAATGGCACTTTGATTATCACACCAAAGTGTAGTCGGATGTTGCTACTGAAAACCAAACTCTGATAGGATCTGACGAAGCCACAAAGCTTCCTTACTAGCTTCTATAGCACCAAAATACTATGCTTCTGCTGAAGAAAGAGAAATGGCACCTTGTTTCTTGCAAGCCCATGTAATAGGTCCTGAACCAAGAGTGAACACATAACCTGCAGTAGACTTCCGATCATCAGGGTCACCAGCCCAATCGGAATCAGTGAAACCAACCAATAGAGGAGATGCTTTGGCACTGTAATGAATCCCAAACTGAACTATACCTCGAACATAACGAAGTATTCTTTTAGCTGCTTTCCAATGACTTTCATGTGGGTTTTGCATAAACCAAGCAACAAGGCCAACAACAAAGGAAAGGTCAGGACGAGTATGGGTTAGATACAAAATTTTTCCTACAAGTTGACGGTATAAGGTAGCATCAACTTCAGGGGAAGTACAAGTGACTGAAATTTTGGCTCTAGACTGAAAAGGAGAAGGGGCTAGCTTACAGTCTTCCATGTGAAAATGGCGTAGAAGATCACATGCATACTTGGACTGGGAAAGGGAAATACCGTCCTTAGATTGCAAGACTTGAAGACCAAGAAAATAATGCAAGTGTCCTAAGTCTGTCATTTCAAACTTCTTTTTAAGGCTGGACTTCACATGGTTTATAAGGTTAGGATCACTACTAGTGAGGATAAGATCATCAACATAAAGAACAAGAATGATAAGAGACTTGCCCACTTTCTTGGTGTAGACAGTATTGTCAGAATGACACCTAGAAAAGCCAGTTTCTAAAAGAAAGCTATCCATTTTGGCATACCAAGCTCGAGGGGCTTGCTTGAGACCATAAAGGGATTTCTTAAGCCGACATACAAGGCTGGAGTTTGTTTGTATAAAGCCAGTAGGTTGTTCCATATAGATTTCTTCATGCAAGTCCCCATGTAAGAAGGCAGATTTAACATCCATCTGATGGACTTCCCATTTGAAAGAGGCGGCAAGGGAAAGAACAAGGTGGATAGAGTTCATTTTGGCAACAGGGGATAAGGTTTCAGTATAGTCAATGCCTTCAACTTGTGAAAAACCCTTAGCAACAAGACGAGCTTTATGTTTATCAACTTTCCCATCTGGTCCATACTTGGTTCTGTAAACCCATTTGCATCTAACAAGTTTTCGTCCCTTTGGTAGAGGAACAAGATCCCATGTATCATTTGCCAATAATGAACGATATTCTTCATTCATAGATGCGTCTCAATCTGGATGGCCTGAAGTTTCTGCAAAGGTGTTAGGATCATAATTCGCTAAAGCTTGAGCTAGTAAAGAAGAGGCTCTATCGAACTGAGAACGTGTACGTCGTTGATCTGTAGGATCACCAATAAGATCACCTGCTGCATCCTGAGTAGCACGGACCCATTTTGGAAGTTGAGGAGTTGAAGGAGGATCCAAAGAAGGTGGGGGAGGATTGTCATCCTCGCTTTCATCATCTGAAGAAGAAATATTTTCAAAAGTAGAAGAGATAGAGAGAGGTAGCACATCCGCCGAACTAGGCTCGTAGGCCAATATATTTTCAGCAAACTTTACATCTCTTCTAATGATAACATTTTTGGACTTAAGTGGAATAAGTCTATATCCTTTGACATCTTCAGAATATCCAACAAAAATGCATTTTTCACTCTTATGTTCTAAAGCTTTATGTTTCTCATTTGGAATATGGGCCCATGCTTCACTTCCAAAAACACGAAAGTGACTTACATCTGGTTTAATTGAGCTCCATGCTTCTTCTGGAGTGATATTCTTTAAAACCTTAGTAGGAGTGCGATTTATTATGTAATTTGCACAGTTAATTGCTTCTGCCCAAAAATTAAGACGAAGTCCTTTAGATTGAAGCATACAATTATCCATTTCCTTTAAGGTGCGATTCTTCCTTTCAGCTACACCATTTTGTTGTGGAGTATATGGAACAATATGTTGCATTTGAATTCCATTCTCAGTGCAAAAGTTGATGAATTTGTTGTTAACATATTCTCCGCCATTATCAGATCTTAGCTTAAGAATTTGATGTCCAGATTGTTTTTCAACAAAGGCCTTAAAGGCCAAGAACATGTTAAATACTTCACTCTTGAGTTTTAAGAAGTATACCCAAGTGCGTCTGGAGAAATCATCAATGAAAGTTAAGAAATACTTGTAGCCAGAGAATGAAACAACTGGAAGTGGACCACATAAATCACTATGCACAAGCTGTAAAGGGGCTGAGGCGTGCCAAGAGGCACGTTTTTCAAAACTATCCCAATGATGTTTTTCGAGTACACATCCGGAACAAACACCATCTCTGCAAGATACCATTGGAAGACCTGTCACCATATTTTCTTTACATAGATTCTGAAGGGAGCGATAGTTTAAGTGACCAAATCGCTCATGCCAAATTTTGCCCACTTCATCGTTATGAGCAACAAATACCGAGGAAAGATTTGATGACCCAAAGTTGTGAAACTTATACAACCTTGTAGAATCATCAGCATGCCAGTAGCTAAAATCTGTCTAGGATATCTTAGGTCCTTAATTACAACATTGTGAGGTGAGAATTCAACTATTTTACCTTCACCTGAATAAGTTATCTGATATACAGATAGAAGGTTGCAAGATAAGGTTGGAACACATAATACATCATTAAATTGACCAATGTCTATATGAACAGTTCCAGTCCCTACAACACTAAGAGATCTATCATCATCAACATATATATTTTTTGGTGTTACAATCATTTAAAGAAGAAAACATGGCTTTGTTTTTGGCCATGTGATATGAGGCTCCAGAATCAATGAGCCACTCATGAGAATGAGAAGAAGAAGATACATTTAGTGCATAGCCAGACCGAGATGCTTGACAACCACATGCAGAAAGTGCTATTCCTGAAGATGAAGTTGAAGTTGAAGAGTGCTCCAAATGGATGTTATGCTTCTTCATTGCTGCTTCCAAGGCTTCCATCTTCTTAAAGCATTTGGATTCTAAGTGGCCATCTCGATTACAAAAGTGGCAATGCCTATCAGTCTTCTTCCCTTTGTTTTTATTTGCCTCATCATTTTGTTGAAATGATTTTTCATTTTGAGGCTGAAATTGCTTAGGACCCTTGTTTGGTTTAGGACCATTCCTTTTAGGATACAACTTCTTAGGATTCTTTGAATTTGGTTGCTGCTGGGCAGCTAACGCTTTCTTAGAAGAGTTTCCAAGATTAAGAAGACCAAGGTGTAAGAGTTTCTCTTGTCCTCTTATTAAAGAATCACAAAATGAATCAAAGGAAGGGGACTTGTAGGCTTTTCCTTGAGAAATGAAGGCTTCTCTTGTAGAATGGAAGGTGGAAACAAACACAGAGTAGGCTGGTCCCAACTTAGTAAGAATGGAATAGATAAGGTTACTATCTTCTTTCTTAACCTTAACACCTTCCAAGAGAAGTCTAAGGGTCTTGAACTTGGACAAAAAATATTCAATGCAAGAAAAATTATTGGGGTCCAATGTAAGCAGCTCATTTTCGAGTTGATGGGCTCTAAGTTCATTTTTAATTCCAAAAACTTTAGTGATCTGCTTCATTGCTTCATCAGGAGTATCAAGTTCTGCAATATGGAATCTAAGATCTGGAGAAATAGACATCCCTATCAACCCACATGCTTGATCTTGCCTATTTTCCCATTTAGCTGCCTTATCTTCATCTTTCGGTTTGGTTTCTTGGCATGAGGCTATTCTGTAGAGACCTTTACTTCTAAGTAAATCCACAATGTAGGACCACCATTGGAAGTAGTTGGTGCTGTCAAGAATAACTTGGCATGGAATTTCCATTTTAATAGAAACTGAAGCTATAGATGCTGAAACTAAGTGTTCCAATGGAAAGATCTCGAAAAATTAGGCTGGTTAAAAAAAAACGGCTCTGAAAACGGCTTCCAGATGAAGAAGTTATGGATTTTTGAAGAAAATTTGATGAAGATGTCGACGAAGTGCGGGAATGTGCGGAAATGAATGATAATGTTATATTAAAAAAAATCTGCCCCCTTTCCAAACTTAATCTAATTAGCTCAACAAAAAGAAGACTTGAACTCAAGACCTCTACTCTCATAAAGTAGCTTTGGACCAAGTGAGCTAAACTAAAAGTTTAGTAATTTTTGGAAAAGAGGAAGGGGTTTTTTTTTTTTTTTTAGTCACTGAAGCTTTGGGCTGCGTGCTTACTTGAGAAAGCTCTTTTTCCCTACAAAACAAAAAACACAAAACCCAACACGGACATACAAAAAAAAAAAAACCTTGCGGCTTGAAGTTAGCTTTAGCCGGAAACTAAATATTTTCCTCAATGTTTCTGATTTTCTGAGATCACACTAAGGCGCGGCGGAAAAGAGCATACGCAGAAATGAAAGGTATAGATCCGGTAAAAAAAAATAGCTAAATAAACCGAAATAAACAGAGAGAAAATAACTAGAAACTGCAAATAAAAACTGTATACCTCCAGATCTTAAAATGACGTAGCTAGGGCTACCAGAAACATTTTCGCGTGAAACGTAAGGGGTTCCTCACTGGAACAGATGCTCCTAACACAATAGAGCAGTCTTCTCGGCCCGAAAGCAGTCAGAAACAGTAGATCTAGGAAACAGCAGTTAGATGCAGTTCTACCGGCTTCAGATTTGGATCACCAACGGATGCGGCCCTCAAATAGCTCTGATACCATGTAGGAATTTATAGGGTAATTTCCTCAGACAGAAAACCAAAGGACACCGCTCACAAATAGATCACAGATCAATACACCAGTATTGTTGACGTGGTTAAAACCCTCAAAGAGGGAAACAGTCCACGGCCTGAGCCAACGCGGCCACTTCAGGCAATTTATTAATAAAAGAATGAAAATTTACATAAGCTTCTCTCATGAACGGTTACCCTACAAATGACCCTCCATGCTCTTTAAATAGAGATCATGGACCAATTGGGTGTTAAGCCACAGATCAAGTGTCGGTAATACCGAGGAGAGAATGAACCGTCGTATCACTACATAAATCATTGCTTAACTGAATCACTGTAACATTAAACCACTCAATAAATCAAGTACTAAACTAATAAAAAATTATTGAACCATACCCAATCATCATAATTGATCAATATATCAATCCACAACTCAATCAACCCAAGAAACAGTGTTACACATGAATCATCATGATCAAGACATCATTGACAGACAACAACAAGTAAAACATACACCATCAATTATCAAGTAGCAATTCAAACCCTAGTACATATACATGACTTCAATAAAACATATCAATGTATGTATGTAACTAACATGCATAACACCTGTGTATATATATACCATTACACTAAAAAATATCACAGAATCTATACATGATTGTGTTGGACCAAATCCGCTTATGTATGCGACCTTATGAGGGGAACTAGCGTACAAATCTTGAACCACTGAATCAAATCTTCACTGCAAATCACAATCATACTTTCTACAAATTTCACTATTAAAATATCACTTTAAACACATTCAAATAGATATTACATCATTTGATATTCAAAGACAAACAAATCAGTCAATTTTAACCATTAGTGATTAATGTACTTTCAGATCTTCTAGATTTGAGTCATCTCCTTACTCCTTGACGCACACCTATTTCAGATTTGATCACACATGAATGACTATTCACTTGCACACCCAACACCTTGATCTCCATCTCCTTATAAATATTTTGCCTTAGCCAATACCTTAGGTAAATCCTTTGGTAATATTGTTAGTATTTGTTGACGGGATCAAATAAATGTTGCCGAAACAATTACTATGGGAAAATACCATGGTAATGGCCCCTAGTATCCAAATTTCCATGGTTCAAATTATGTACGCGGCTTTTTATCACATGGCCTGCATACATACATGACCCTTCTTCATAGGAACCACACATACTTTCTCAAACTTCACTTTTGTCATCCATCTATAACTATATAGCCATTTCTCTGTCCATATCCTCTGTAAAATTTGTACCAATATTCCTGATATCTGCATTAGTTCCACAATCATCATATTATCATCATGTTGACATCAAGTACATTTATACCAAGCAGGTTGCCATTAAGGACAACACATTAGCCATAATTCCAATAGAAACCCCAAGCTCCCTCAAGAAAATATCTATTTTATTAATATCACAAGGTGAAACCCTCTTTTACAAGAATGAGGGATTTATATCCTTAACGAGGATTTAAAAGAAATAGAGCTTCAAGAGCAAGAACCCTTCCTTAAGATACAAGAGAGAAATATAAATTATTCACAATAATTTTGGTAAGTTTTACAAATGAAAGAAAATGTACAAGAGGCAATTAGCTCTCCTCCAAGGACCTTCGCTCAAAGGGTAGACATCTAAGATTTGAGAGAGGAATTTTTACATAAGAGGAGATAGATCGTCTTTAATGCTTCTGTCTAGGAGGATTAAGGCTCCAAAAATGAAGGTCCTGTGATTTTCGAGCCTCCAAATGATAATATCTTTGAATCGAATTTAGAAAATAACCCTCAAAAACCTAGTCGTCTAGGATCTACGTAAGAGGAAGACAGACAAGGGTGATAACTTGATCCACGAACAAGGGTAGGCTTTGGCTTCAAAATATGTATACATTTCCTTGATCTCCAAGCTTTCACCTGCAATTTGTTTTAAGAAAATTTTCCAACCCAAACCCCCTTCCTTCAGATCTATGCAAGCACAAAAGGAGATCCAAATATATATAAGAGGAATGTAATTTACGTACAAAAAGGGTTAGAATATATACATAAAAAAAGTACAAGAGCCATCCTAAAGAGTATGAGGACACATCTGCTCTTGGGAAAGTAAGTAATAAGGTCTAAATTATCTAGATCTAACAAATACAATGCATAAATAAATAGATATGAAGATTTAATGATGTGTGCAAGCTATGGAAAGGAAACTCCCTTTAAAATAAATCGTTTCATAAGCCTTTGAGAGAACTCAATGTGGGTTCTTCCAATTCTATTCCTTGAGAGTTGCTTCAACCAAAAACTTCCCCAAATGCTCAAGATCTTATTTAGAAAATAAATCTCTACACACTTCCAAAATATATTGTTAGATCCACAAGGAATTACATAGCACAATGAAAAAGAAGACTAGGGTCCAACCAAAAACCCACTAGCACTTCTAGATCTAGAGTGGGTTTCTGATCCAAATATCAATGCAAGATAAATGTACATTAATAAATCCAAATCCTGGAAAATGGAAATAATGATTTAACTAGCACCAATAGAGCAGCAAGAACAAATAAATCATAAAATTTGTACCATAGACGTAGAACAATGACACCCCAAAGCATGTGCCCCCAAAGTCTTTCTTTATTATTTAGAAAACAAATCTAGTACAAAACTGAAGCATAGCTTCTCTTAACCAAGAGATTTATTTCACAATGTGTTACAATGAGAAACTTAGATCTCAATTTATAGAAAATTGAGTAAGAGATCCCTCTCCAAATGGAAATGTCTAGGTCCAGTGAGTAAGCTGCTAGATCCAAGCCAAAAAATTTGTTACCCATGATGCCATCTGAACAGATCTTGAGGAAGGAGAGTCGTTTTGGATTGGAGGAGTAGATGGGTTGAGTGATAAATCCATTTTGGAGTGGTTTGTACCACTCAAAAATATTTCAACCAACTCAGACCCTATCCTTTAAAAAAATTCTATTTGATGGGACAATTTATTGTGCTCGAGGACCAACAATTTTTTCTTGAGACTTATCTTGCTTTATTTGTGGAGATTCCATTACTTTTTTACGTCACTCTTTTCTTAGGAAAGTCCAATTCAATTTTTTTATTATTATCAATTTTCCACTTGGAGAGAACTTTTTATTTTTCTCTCATTTTATTTTTTTGGCTAATTTCTCGCTAATTATTTGCCAATGTTTACCAAAAATTATAAAAAATGGGATTTTGATGGGTAAATATATATATTTCCACCCTACAAGTGTGTCTAGATATAAATTTGAGGTGTTTGGGTCTAATTTTGATTACTCATACCCCCTACAACTTCTATACACAACACTTATTGCATTTTACGTCAAATAATTACTAAAAACTCAACGAGTAAGAAATTTTTAATAATTAAAATATGACACTTAGACTAAACAAAATTTTGTGAAACTTCAAAGATGATCTAGTATGGTAATATTCATTGACTCTAAACATTGAGAATTACCTGAGACTCTACTATCAATCCACACTCTAGCTTTGGGGTATAACTGGGAGAAAAACCCAACTGGTTATAAGTGTTCAAAAACACAACTAATATGGAACTTAGCAGCATAAAACAAAGATTTGATTAGGAACCATAGCTTCTGGGAGATCAAGGGAGGGGATAAGGCTAGGTTTTGCCAAGATTCCTAGTAGCAGGGGGAAAAACTCTTTAGTCGACAAGACCTAGCAGAGATTTTCCTTTACACAAATCGACCAACAAACCGGATTGTGAATAAATTTTGGGAAGTAGATGAAAGATCACCATGGAGAGAGTGGAAAAGGAGACAACACTGGCTAGAAGCACTGGAGTCTCCCCAATGGACAACATATGACAAAGAGGTCAATTCCAGAAGAATAATGATATCCGAAGGAATGGATATCATAAGGTGGGGATACAAAAATAAAGGTATGTTTACAATACAGGAGGGCTACTACCTGAAATAAGAACACCAGCAACAGTAAGGTTTACCCATATGGGGATGAATATGGAAGGATCAGTTATGGCCGAAGGTAGATTTTTTCCTCTAGGTGGTCCTCCATGGCCAAGCTCTCACATGGGACCAACTACAAAAAAGAGGGATTCAGGGACCTTCAGTTTGTTGTATGTGCGATGCCCAAATGGAAACGATGGAACATCTACTTAACTCCTGCACCTACAACAACTTCCTATGGTATAATCACGAAATTCTCTTTGGTCATTCGGATCCATATTACTCAAGCAAGAAAACAACAATGGAAAATTGGAGGAAGAAAATCTACAAGAGTCCCATCCTCAACCAAGCTTGGAACATCTCTTTAGGATTTCTCTTGTGGGTGGTGTGGAAAGAAAGAAACCGAAGGGTTTTCAAAGACGAAAAAAATACAGTCGTGGAAGTATGGAAGATTATCAACCAAAATATTTGTGAAACCATTCTGGCAGAGAAATGGTATCCAGAGGACTGGGAAACAATGCCCTAGGAGAGTCGAATCCTGGCAATGCTCAACTTGACCCCGCAAATGCTGATGCCAAGCTCATGGAAGCTAAAAACTCCCCCCACTCAATCCTTATCATACTTCACATACCCTCCTGAGGACTTCATAAAACTAAACTTTGACGGAGCTGCTAAAGGAAACCTTGGTGAAGCCGAATTTGGAGGAATATTCAGAGACCACCATGGTCAAGCAATCCGGTTGTTTGCAATGGACTGTGGAATCACGAGCAACAATGAGGCAGAATTCAATGCACTCAAATAGGGATTGGAAATTTCAAGAAGAGAAAGATTTCAGAAGGTGGTGGTGGAAGGAGATTCCACCTTAGTGATAGACACTATTAAAAAACTCCAGCAAGGTACCCAATGGGAAAAAATTAGTAAGAGTTGGAGAACAACAAGATTAGTCCAAGAAATAGGAATCCTCGTTAAAGAGATAGCATACCTTATCTCGACACATGTTTGTCATTCAGGGAATGCGACAGCTGATTTCCTAGCAAATTGGGGTTGTGGTAATCTGGGAAACAACCTGGACATCCCCGGGAACGAGACAAACTAGATAGAAGGACTGAACGTTCTGAGGGAGATTCTGGAAAAGGACAGGGAAGGAAGACAAGGCCCCTGATCGGGGTGTGATGGGAGAGGGGATCCAGAATTGGATCGTTGACATGATGGAAGGACAAATGGATAGGGTACATGGGCGACCCACCCAAGGACCCCACAGAGTGCATCCGAAGGTACTGGGAGAGATAGGCAGGTGGTGGATGCCTCGAGAAAACAAAAGGGTAGGTTGGAAAGTATTCAAGGCGGAAAGGTGGCGAAGGCGGTGATTGCATGCATGTAAGGTTGGAGGAGGAAACAGGTAGCAGGCGACGAGATTGGAAGCCAAGGGAAAAACTTGGCCTGTGGGAGAAGGGATTGTCTTCTACACCTAGAAATCACCTTCAACGACTTAGAAGGAGACTGGTATGTAATTTAGGCCTACCTTATTCTTGATATGGAATCAATGCTGCAAGAATGGAGGCTGGTATGGCATCGAAGGGCGGTGGTTTCGAAAGTTCCGAGAGAAATCTGGTTCAGTCTTCTACGGTTGATGTCTGGTTTTTTACTTTCTGTAATATATGGAAGGTTGTGGGGGAATAAGGGGATCCATGGAGGGTTAGGAGTGATTTTTGGCTCGTGGGTTGTGAAATTGGCAATGACCACTGTGGAAACTAGCAGACTGGGATATGGAAGGGGCAGAGGCTCCCTTGAGGGCCTGCGGTTGTCTGGAAGTCTCCAAAACCAACGAGGGGTTCAAGGGGGATATGGGAAGTGCAATGCATACTTGTCCACCCAGTCAGGCTTAGTCTGGTTATTGGGAGACATGTAGACCTAGGGGGGTAGGAAAGGGGTGTTGGGGTACCTCAATTTCAGTAAGCTCGACCAACTGGTCACAACTTGGCTCCCGGGTAATCCGGAGAAGCAGAGGGGAAATAATAGGGAGGTGGGGTAATGGAACCCCAGTACGACTGGTAATTCTACCATTGCGAATACAATCTAGTGGAATTGGCGATATGGATGGGTAGAGGACAGTAAGATCGACCGGGAGGGAGCTATGGGTATGTTCTTCATAATTATCTCAGTCAATCTAGTTCAAGTCAGATTACAGGGTAGCTTCAATATCCTCAGGGGTAGGAGGGAGGAACCAGAAACTCCAAATTTCAGTGGGCTTGCAATTTGTGCTATAACCGAGCCAAACTCTTACATTTCTTGTTTTTATTATCCCAAACCTTGCTTATCAGCAAACCAGGGTGTCGTTGGACCCCAACCTGGAACCCAGTCGACCGAATTCTCCAAGGGGGGAATTAAGTGGTGGAGGGAAGAGTATCTCTTACCATTGTGCACAGTGAGGATGAAGGAAAGATGGGAAGGGACTAGGGGGTACTCAGGCCATCTCCTGCAAATTCGAATTTGCAATTCTGTAAAGGTGTTTTACATGGAATGGCTAAAGGCCACGAATGAAATATGGTCTGGTTATAATGCTTGTACTTATGCTACTCTTACAGGTTTATTTAACTTTCCTGCCACTCTGACTCCGGCACTCTGATACCGGAAGCAGGAAAGAATTAGAGAGGGGTGGAGGCTGGAAGAATTTCAGAAGGAAAACAAAATGGTGAAGGCGGAAGCGAGGTCAGGAAGAAAAGGGGGCCGTCGTGCCTGCAAACAGACAAAAAAGAAAAATAAGCCACCGGTGGCTTCGACTAGCAAGACCCAACGAAAGAGGGGTAGGAAAATTGGAGAGGAAAACATGTAGAACTTAATACATGCATACCATGGAGGAACTCAAACATAGGGTAAAGCCATAATTTTAACATGGGAGGTAGAGCTAAACGCCAAGGCAGTGACATAACCACTTCCAACAGAGGAATGGGATGCCTTGCTCATAGATCTGGGACACACCAAAGGTCGACAAACATTGTTTAGACAGACAATCCAACTTTAATGGGTAATGAAGAACCTACTGGCTAAGGCCATGACAACAAAAGGACCTGGAAGAACCACTGCAAGCATGACAAGAGGAGCCAAGCCTAAATCACATCCAAAGGGAGATTCAAGTTGTGCAGGTACAACAATATCATCAGAATGTCCGTTTTGGTTGAATTGAAAAACAAATTCAACGCTCGCTGTAGAATAAAGTGCTCGGGTCGAGTGCTAAGGAACCGACCCCTATTCAGTCATATGATGACTGAAGTAGAGTAGAAAAAAGAAATATTTTTTTGTTTTATGTTGATCTGGTCAGATAGCATTTAATTTGCAAGTCGAAGGATTAAACATACAGTAGATACAGTAGTATATTTAGCATGGATGGATATTCTCAAACTATTTAAATTTTGGACGACATATGATGCTAATCAGTGGCCAACAGACCTAGTTTCCCTCGGGCAGGTTGAGGCCACCAAAAATATTTTTTGTTACCTGCCTATATATATGATTAATAGAAAAAGGAAGTACTACCAAGCTTACACAAAAAAGAACACAAATAATGGGCCGAGGAAAAAAACCGCCTAGAGTGAAATCACTTGTTGTTAAATTCCTTAGCTACCTAGGCCTTTTACATGACTCTTTTTTATCATACTAGAATCATTTTTACATAATCCCCGCAGGGTTTCAGAATCTGAAATACAAAATTGATGAACTCTAAAAGTCTGGAATTTTGGCATTCTGACATGATTAGATGATAATGGAATTTTATAATTGTGTTTTGATCATGGATTATTTAAAAAATGTTCAAGTGCAACTTGAGTGGTTAACATTTGGCTCCATGTGGGGACAAATACTTGCATGAAAGCAAGCGAGAATCCAAAATCTGCATCCAAGTCAAACATAGTACATTAAATAACATCCATTCAAATATATATCCAGAAATAATCACATAAAATCAAAAACTGAAATGAAAACACTACTTTAACATACTAAAATAAAAACCACTCTAATAACATGAAATAGAAATATAAACTAAGAGCGTGAACATAAATGAAATATAATCTAAGATAATAGGGTTAGAGGTACAATACAAAGGATGCCCTGTGGCTTCATAAGTCTTCGATGAAGTCCATTTTGAGAATCTTCTGACTCGGGAAGATCCATGGGTTGTTTCTCTAATGTGCCTTGTTCCATTCTGATCATCTTGGGACACTGACTCATCCCAATGCTATGTTGTATATGGAAATCAGATCCATCGAGCTTCTTCCTTTTCTTTTTCAAAATTTTAACTTGTTGAGGCTTGACCCTGTTTATT
Organism: Pinus tabuliformis; assembly: GCA_031772625.1. Taxonomy (NCBI): domain Eukaryota; kingdom Viridiplantae; phylum Streptophyta; class Pinopsida; order Pinales; family Pinaceae; genus Pinus; species Pinus tabuliformis. Next base: position 183,449,964 of record CM062810.1, on the reverse strand, counting down.
ATTGATGATTTATCCATTTTATTTTTTCTATGATTATCAATTCTTACCAAAGATGGTGGCTTATTTTTAATGTTGTTTTTCCTTCTCTTATTTTTGATCTTTTCCCTAGTAGGTTGTGATGTTGATGATGATGTGACTAATGTAGACCTCTCTGTTTGGTCTTTGAAAGGTGTTGAAATGTCCAAGTGTTCTACGAGACACCTCACCTTTTCATTATTCAAACCATCAACCTTTTCATCCAAAGGAACTATAAAATTAGACATGATAACATAATTCCCTTTTTGTGAATATATAATCTCATTGTTGGGCATCTTGAGGCCCTCCACATGAAATATCCTTTCAATCTCCCTATCAATTCTAACAAAACCACTACCCCTAGGTGAAGGAATAGTAGCTAAGATAAATCCATTTGAATATTCCCTCCTAGGTTTGCGGCCCACTTTCTTGATAGCAACATACCCCAAGCATCAAGTACATCAACCACATAAATGTCCATAGTAATCATGATATCTGGGTAGGCAGATAAATGAAATTGTAAATCCTCATTCACCATGAACCTCAATCCTCTTGGAATCCATGGTATAAATGTTGTGATTTGGCCTAGATATTATTAAGGTGAGTTATTCCATGACCCTCTTGGTCATGCCACTGCCTGATGCACCTGAATCAAACATGCAATTATGCAAGCGAAAACCATTGACCAACAAGGTGATGAATAATGGTTGATGATCCTTATTTCCTTTACCTCAATCCATGCTCTGAAGAATCACCAGAGCATCTTGATGGGTATATTTAGGCTTCCTTCCAGGAGGAGCATCAATAAATTTCAACAATTTAGACTTTTGAGACGGGAACTTCAAAATCTATGTTACAGGAACAAATATATTTGCGTTATTTATCCATCCTCCCAAGTCAATATTCAAACCAGGATTGAAAGGTCTAGGGGAATACTGAGTCTCACTTTTTTCTGTACTCTTTCATTGATAAGTTAATCCCTTATCCTTTTCAATCTCTAAAATCTGATCCGAAGAAGTCTTTTCACGATACAACTAAGTAACTGTGTCCTTTTCATCATTAAAATTATTCACGCTATAAGAATATTGGAGTGTCTTCACATTATGACTTTTCTCCACAACCTCCATCCAATTCTCCATAGACAAGTGATGTTCCTTAACAACAACATTAATTTGATCACTTGTCACCACCATTCCACTTTCGATGATCCTCTTCACAGAAGGGCAAGTAGCCTCATTCTGAAGCTCATCACAAGGTCTACAATAAGGTGGAGCTTGATCAACAATATTTGTAGACTCAACTGGGTTTGGTGGCCTATGCCCATTAGTAGGACCCCTCTTTTTCCATCTATCATTTGGTCTAGGTTGGAACTTCTGTACTTGTGACCTTTCCATTTCCACAAGTCTATTATGCATGGAACTTATTTCCTTGGCATGGTTTAGTATTAATTTCGCTTGTTTGAACTCCATATTCTTAGTCATTTGTGTCAACTCCTTAATGGGATCACTTTCAACTTCTTTAACTTATTTTCATTTGGACTCGTTCTTATGATGACCCATAGTCCTAGAATCTTAGACTTCCCATACGCCTTTCTACATTTTTCCAAATCTTCAGCTAAAGTCTGAGCTACCGTCAAATCATTAGGCTTAGCGCATCTTATCTCATAAGAAGTATCAACTCTATATGCATCAAGACAATAGATCAATAGAGAATTTTCTGAAGGTTTAACATCTTGAGGTAAACTTTTGACAATATCATTAAAATTCTTATTAAACTCCTCGACAGTCTCATTCTCATTTTTCTTCATATTTCTAATAGCATTAAGAAGATGCATTTCTTCTCTTTTATCTCCATATTTTCAATTAATGGCATCAATAATAGATTTCAAAGAAGCAAAAGTGTTAGCAGGAAACTTTGTGAACCAATCCAAAGCATCCTCATCAAGAGAGAGGATGAAAATTCTCATCTTTACATCCTCATGGTTAGCATTGTTATGCCACTTACTCACACAAAGGTTGAAATTCCCAAGGTGAGTCTTGGAATTGATAGCATTATTACCTTGAAATGAAGGTGACGTTTTGATGCCTTATCTCAAATGGCATTTAGATAGCCATTAATGTTAGAGAAATAATAAGGGGAAAACAAGTCATCCATGATATCGTGTTGAACCTAACCTTGAAAAAGAAACTGGATATCAGAAATAGCTTCCTACCCAAGATTAGAAAGAAGTCTATGAGAAGAGAACCTATTTAATCGCACTCTAAAGACCTTTTCAAGATCAAGAGTGGGATTAACCAATGTAGTTGGATTCCTTCTAGTATAAACTCTTGCAAAAACTGAACCAATTGGATTCACCACTTGAACAAGAATCTAACTCTAGAAATCCAAAAATCAAAACCAAATAAATAGTTGTATTTCGGGTCAAAGAAAACTTATCCCCGACAACAACACAAAAATTATGTTGTCCACAGATTTGCGCACCTAGGAATGTGGGAAAAATACTCAACTCCACAAGGTGTATTTTGTGGAAACGCTCAGAGAAGGGCTTTCCACCTATTCCCAACTCTCTCCATTAAATCTATCTCCTAGTTAAGTTGGGGAGACGGGGTTCCCTAAGGAAGATTCTAAAGGATAACTTGTTATAGATAACAAGTTCTAGGAGATAGTTAATAAGGATATCACCATTCAATATAGCTTGAAATTAAATTAGAGATTAAATTAGCAACTATACATGTTTATGAGCATATAAACATCAACAATATGGATTCATTTAAATTGACAAGATATCCTGTAAGTCAAATTGTGAGAGACCAATGCCTTTAAATATAACTTGCAAGAAATATATGCTCAAATAAGAGATCACAATACTTGCAAATGAGAAATGCTTTTCAAGTTACAATAATAGAAATCTGCAAGAGAAACATTAGAGAGTCAAGACAAAAGATTATATACAACTTTGATTATGAGCCACAAGATGAAAATAGATCTTGCAATAGAGTAAAGCTTGTACTTAAGGGAAAGATGGTCAATTATGAAATAAAATTTAAAGGAAAATTAACAATGAGCACATGAAGATTGAAATAAACAAGTACATGAATATGATATGTTCACAAGTGAATGATAAGCTCACAATCCAAATTGTACAATAATCAACTGTATGCAAAAATGAGAAAATGTTATTAGTGAGTGTGTGAGATCAAGTGGTCTTGGTAAATTTTAGTTAAATGCTTGATCTAAGGTTTTAATTCTCCTCAATTCCTTCAACTTGGTAAGGATTTAGGTGATTGCAATAAGGCTAGGATGAGGAGGCAATGTCCTCATTAACGATACCCCCCTAGGACTTCAATACATCTCGTGTGCCTTCGTTCCTTCAAGGGACTCAGCCACAAGAGAACTATGAGGTCACATGTTTTAACCTTTGCTCCAAACTAAAATATAGGGAGATTGAATGACAATTGAGGAAGGTTGTCCTAAATATCTATCAACGAAGCTTATGTTTGGAGGTAAATTTTAAAGATATGCAATCTAGAAATGAGATATAAAATTATAACAAGTGCTTCAACGAGATGTAAATTTGACAATTAAGTGTGAAATGTCTTATGAATATCAATTAGAAAAATACCATTTTACTTTAAATTGATCAAATTGATTAATTCATGCATTTAGAGTGTTAAATGATCAATGAAGCAAAATTGATTTACTCAATGAAGCAAATGACAATTAAATCAAAAGTTAGATCAATAAGCTAAAACTACTTCAATGGAAATAAAAGCAAGTAATATAAAGTAGATGACAAGTGATTGAAACTACTTGCAAAATGAAAGTGAAATTAGATCTAACAATTAAGTAATGTAATGAACTAAGCTAACAATGCAAAATGAACAAGTTAGTGATTAGATCTGATCACTAATCTAGCAAAAGAAATGAAACAAGTTAGTGACTAGCTATCAAAGAGATCCTCCTTCCAAATGAGGAGGTGGGATACCAAAGGGGAGAAACCCCAAGCTCCCTCAAGAAAATATATATTTTATTAATATCATAAGGTGAAACCCTCTTATAAAATAATGAGGGCTTTAGATCCTTAAGGAGGATTTACAAATAAATAGAGCTTCAAGAGCAAGAACCCTTCCTTAAGATACAAGAGAGAAATATAGATTATTTACAATAATTTTGTTAAGTTTTACAAATGAAAGAAAATGCCCAAGAGGCAATTAGCTCTCCTCCAAGGACCTTTGCTCAAAGGGTAGACATCTAAGCTTTGAGAGAGGAGTTTTCGCACAAGAAGGAGATCGATCCTTTTTAATACTTTTGACTAGGAGGATTAAGGATCTAAAAATGAAGATCTTGTGATTTTCAAGCCTCCAAATGATAATCTCTTCAAATCGAATTTATAAAATAACCCTCAAAACCCTAGCCATCTAGGATATATGCAAGAGGAATATGGACAAGGGTGATAGCTTGATCCACGAACAAGGGTAGGCTTTGGCTTCAAAAGATTATATATTTCCTTTATATTCAAGCATTCACCTGCAAATTTTTTTATGAAAATTCTCTAAGCCAAACCCCCTTCCTTCAAATCTATGCAAGCACAAAAGGAGATCCAAATATATACAAGAGGAATTCAATTTATGTGCAAAATGGGTTAGTATATTACATAATAAAAAAAAATACAAGATCCAACCCAAAGAGTGTGAGGACACCTCCGCTCTTGGGCAAGCAAGTAATAAGCTTTAAATTAGCTAGATATGATAAGTAAATCACATAAATAAATAGATATGAATATTTAATGATGTGTGCAAGCTATGACAAGGAAACTCCCTTTTAAAATAAATCGTTTGATAAGCCTTTGAGAGAACTCAACGTGAGTTATTCCACTTATATCCCTTGAGAGTTGGTTGGTTCAATCGAAAACTTCCCCAAACGCTCAAGATCTGATTCAGAAAATAAATCTCTACATACTTCCAAAAAATATTGTTAGATCCAAAAGGGATTAGATATCACAATGAAAAACAAGACTAGGGGTCCAACCAAAAACCCACTAGTGCTTCTAGACCTATAGTGGTTCTCTATTCCAAATATCAATGCAAGATAAGTGTACAATAATAAATTCAAATCTTAGTAAATCGAAATAACAAATTAATTAGCACCAGTAGAGCATTAAGAACAAATAAATAAGAAAATTTTTACCATAGACGTAGAAGAATAACACCACAAATTTATGCCCCCCAAAGTCTTTCTTTCTTATTCAGGAAAAATATCCAATACAAAACTGAAGCAGAGATTCGCTTAGCCAAGAGCTCGATTTCACAATGTGTTGCAATGAGGAGCTTAGAGCTCAATTTATAGAAAAATGAGAGAGATGATCCCTCTCTAAATGGAAACGTCTAGGTCCCTTGAGCAAATGACTAGATCGAAGCCAAAAATTGTGTTACCCTTGTTTCCATCTGCGTAGGTCTTGAGGAAGGAGAGCCATTTGGACTGGAGGAGTAGCTGGGTGGAGTGATAAATTCATTTTGGAGAGTTTTGGACCACTCAAAAATATTTTCCATATTTTTTCCTTGAAAAATTCTCATTCATTTCAACCAACTTAGACCATCTCCTTTAAAAAAATTCGATTTGTAGGGACAATTTATTATGTTGGAGGACCAATGAATTTTTGTTGGGACTTCTCTTACTTTATCTGTGGAGATTCCATTACTTTTTTATTTCACTCTTTTCTTGGGAATTTTTATTTTTCTCTCATTTTATTTTATGGCTACTTTCTAGCTAATTATTTGTGAATATTTGCCAAAAATTATAAAAATTGTGATTTTGAAGGTTAAATATATATTTTTCCACCCTTCAAGTGTGTCTAGATAGAAATTTGAGGTGTTTAGGTCTAATTTTGATTACTCATATTCCCTACAACTTCTATATACAACACTTATTACATTTTACATCAAATAATTATTAAAAATCTTGACTAGTGGGAATTTTTTAATAATTAAAATATGACACTTAGACTTAACCAAATTCTGCGAAACTTCAAAGATGATCTAGTATGGTAATATAAATCAACTCTAGACACTAGGAATCATCTAATAATCTACCATCAAGCCACACTCTATCTTTGGAGTATAATTGTGAGAAAAACTCGACTAATTATAAGTGTTGAAAAACACAAATAATGGGTTGAGGAAGAAAAACTCCCTAGAGTGAGCTCACTTGTTATTAAATTCCTACGCTACCTAGTCCTTTTACATGACTCTTTTTCATTATACTGGAACCATTTTTACATAATCCTTGCTGGGTTGCAGAATCTGGAATACAAAACTGATGAACTTTGGAATTATGGAAGGCTGGAATTCTGGCATTCTGACATGTTCAGATGATGATGGAATGATGAAATTATGTTTTGAACATGGAGTATTTGAAAAATTTTCAAGTGCAACTTGAGTGGTTAACACTTCCCATATGCAATATCCCAAGGTGAAGGTGGAAAATATCCAAAATAAGTTTCAAATGGGCACTTACCAGTAGAAGTGTGCACTGCTTTGTTATAAGAGTGTTGTATATATACCAAATTTTCATCCCATTTTCTCGGATTCTTTTGATTGTAACCCCTCAAAATATGCACCAAATCCATGTTGACTACTATATACCCATCTATTTGAGGATGGAATGTTGCAGGCATCCTTAACTTTGTGTCCATCTTCTCCCACAATGTAGTCCAAAATGCATTGAGAAATATTGTGTCCTTGTTTGAAACAATGCTCCTTGATATCCCAAAGTGCACCTAGACCTATGCAAAGAACAATTTTGTTGCTTCTTACCCATTGATGGTATTTTTACAGGGCATGAAAATACACATCTTTATGAACCTGTCAACTGCCATGAACAAATAGTCACGTCCCTTCCTGGTTGTTGTTAAACCTCTCACAAAGTCTATGGAAATGCTTTCTTAGGAATAAGTGGGTATATGTAAGGGATGATATAGAACTTGTTTCTTGTTACTAGGCTTGCTAGTACAACAATGCATGCATCCTATTATTAACCTAGTTACTTGTTCTTGCATCTTGGGTCAATACACATACCTCTACAAGTTGGCCATTGTCTTCCCTACACCAAAGTACCCTGTAACCTTGGAGCTATGAGCCTCTTTAATCAGGTGCAATCACTCACATTTAGGAACACATAACTTATCTAGCCTGTAGAGAACCCCTCCTGAAGATGGTAGTCAATTGTGTTTTCACCATCATGCACATGACTTTGGCTCTAAAATTATTCAAACAACTCCTTGAAGTTGGCATCCTCTAAATATGCCTCTCTTTATGGATGGCGGGTGAATGGATCCATGTGCATCAAAGTTCCAAAGCTATGATCTTTGGTGTGGGTGGCCTTGAAAGCATGTTAGGAAACTTGTTTTTTTTTCCCTTCTTATACTTTATCACTAAATTAAAATGCTATAGAAACCCCATCCACTTGTAATGCCTGGTTTGTTGTATCTTAATCTGGGCGTACAGGTACTATAATGGTTGGTGATCTGTGTGGATTACAATCTCCTTTCACATCAAATATAGTTTCCACTTATTCACAACTTTCATGAGAGCATATAACCCCTTTTCATAGGAAGGGTAGTTAAGAACTACCCCATGAAATATCAAGACCACTCCCATAGCATACCCACTTGCATTTCAAATGACTGTTGCAAGTTCAGTAATACCAGAATTGGTGCTTGACTCATATTTTTCTTTAAATCTTCAAAAGCCCTTTGTTTACCCTTCCCCCACTAGAAACTCTTGCCACTTGCTATTATGGTGAGGAGTGGTGTTGCTACTACTGAAAATGAGGCTATGAATTTCCTCAAGTACTGTGCCACCCCAATGAAAATCATAACCTTAGAAGAAAAATCAGTAGGACTGAAAATTTCATGATGGTCTCCATCTTGGTAGGATCTATTTTCATCTCTCCTCCACTTATCACATACGCTAGATACACCAAAGATTATTGTACGAACTCACACTTGTTGAGATTTTTTGGCAGCTGGTGCTTCTTTAATGTCTCTAGCACCCACGTCAAATGTGAGATGTGCTTCTCCTAAGTAACATTTTATACCAATATATCATCCAAACAAACAACATATGAAACTATAAAATGTCACAATATATCATTCATTAACCTCATAAACATAATTGGTGCATTACATAGGTCAAATGACATGACTAACCACTCATAGAAACCTTGCCTTGTTTTGAAGGTGATTTTCCAGGTATCTTCTTCTCTGACTTGAACCTGGTGATATCTACACTTTAATTCAAGCTTGAAAAAGTATTTCACTTGCTGCAACCGATCCAAAAAATTATCAATCCTGGGCAGGGGGTACTTGTTCTTAGGCATGATTTTGATCAATGCCCTATACTCAATACACATTCACCAAGTCCCATCCTTTTTGGCACCATGATGATGGGTGACCCACATGGTGATGTACTCAATTGAATGAAACCATGTTCCAGTAATTGATGCAACTGTTTCTTCACCTCACATGCTTCTATAACAGATTGCATATGCAACCCAATGTTTGGCAATGGGTAGTATGGAAATAGTTTGATATTGTGCGCCACTTCCCTCTTGGGTAGTAACCCTTTAGGCTCTTGGAACACATCTTTGCATGCTTGTAGCAATTATTCCATTTGTTGTTTATGTTTCCTAGTACACTCCTCTAGGGATTACTTTGCTCTTACTGACTCTTCTACAGACTGATTCTCTCTTAAAAACAATAAAACTAACTTCTTGCTAGAACTGATCAATTTATTGGCTTGGAGTATATTCAAAACTAGAGTGGTTTTTCCATGAGGGTTTTCCAGTTTTGGACCCCCCTATTAATCCACGACAGATTAGGGGGGTCCTTAAAGTGAACAAGGTCCATGGATCAGGCCCATAAAAGACCCATGCCGCAATTTCATCGTCCCAAGGGCGCACCCATTAATGAGGGCCCCATGACAAGACTTTCAATACTAGACCCCCCCCCTATTAAGCCACACTAGACCTAGGGGGGGGCTGGGATAAACCTAGGCCATAAATTCACCACACTCACAATCATTCCATAGAAGGGAAGCCGCTAGATAACGAGGGTGGTCCCATCGGTTGACGATCTTGATAGACAGAAATTTCCTTGTTGACTACTACTCTCACTCTGCCCACCACTGATTGCGAAAACACAACACTCTTATAGTGTTGATGGGAAATGGGTAATCTTGTCACTAAATGGAAATGAGAGACAGAAAAATATCCCAAGCTATTGCCAGTTCTGTCTTGGCTTGGACAGTGAAGCCTGAGGGAAATTTGGTGCTAGGTAAGGAGAAGACAGAGGAGTGGAGAGGAGAAATGATGCACCCACCATGAAAGTGGTATCAAAGTAGGGTTATTCCTACTTATTTTGGATGAATGAGGAAATGTGAGGAAAGCGGTTAGAGTCAATTGAGACTTCGGGCATAAAGGTAATGCATTTATTTTGTTTAAGTGAGTTTGAACATGTGGTGATTGGCATATGATAGGTAAGAATTTATTTCAATGGAATTAGAGGTTTGATAAGAGCACAAAGGATCTAGTGTAAAGAAGAAGATGATTACAGCAAGAGAGTAGAGTTGGAGAAATTTGTTGATGATAGTTGAAGGCTATCGCAATGTGAAGTAAAGAGTCCAAATTTTCTTGGAGAGATAGATCTACTGAGGTCTTACAGGTAATATGATCTTTGTGTTTCCAATTTAATTGGATAATGAAATTGTTGATTACAGGTAGTAATGAAAGAAAGGAGAATAATGGCAGAGAACCCTTGTACTGGAGAAAATGTGATACAAAGACAAAGTTCTAGCTGAAGTGGAAGTGAAGAGAACAGAGGAATTTCTCAAGAGGAGTGAAGAGAACAGTTGAAGTTCTCAAGAGGGAGTGAGCATAGTGCAAAAGCCTAGAAGAGCAGAGGAAGCTTGAGAGGTTCTAGAGAGGAGAACTAGTGATACTAAAAGACCAAGTTCAGAGGAGAGAAGCTTGGTGAGGTATCTTGTAGTAAGGTGAAACATACTTGTTACTATAGAGGCTTGTTTTCATCTCATAGTTGAGCATGGAGAATCTCATAGAGGAGAAGAAAGAGATGATTATGATAGTTATGTTAGGGGTTCAACAAGAATCCAAAAAAAGATGAGTGATGAGGAGTTTGAGAGATATATAGTTGAGTTGAAGGCACAACTTAGTGTGCTAAGGGAGTTTTTACATGAGAGTAATGAAGGACAACGATAAGGTTGGGTATTAAGGAAGAAGAAGGTGAAATGGATTATGTTGTAGGAGAAGATGAATCATAGTTTGAGTGCTTCATTGAATAAAGAATAACTTAGGTAAACTGAATATGAGGAAGAGGGAGTTTTATTTTTTGAACTAGAGCAAGGAAGTATACTTGGGGAGGATGACGCCAGACGATGGAGATGCGAGACTTCATGAGAGTCCCATGAAATTTTTGGAAAATACCAATCAACATCAGGAGATAATGCCAAAAGTATCAATAGATTATCAAGAGTCTCATGGTTTTAAAACTAATCAATTGTGTATGTGTGTTGATTACACATATCATGAAGGTGAAGGACAATCACTGAAAACTGCCATAAGAATAAAGGAAGAACAAAACCAATATTTTGTTATAAGAGAAATAAGGGCATAATTGTCTTATAAAGGAAACCAGAGTGGATGTAATACATAATGGACAAATGAAACTATAGGACAACAATTGCAAAGACCTGTTAGTGTAGAAGCAGGACAAAGTTGGCTTATGGAGACAACCAAAAGAATGACGAAGGAATTTGATGAGGAGGTTGTTGAGGTAACTTTAGAATGAAATTTTATTTTGTTTAGAGAAAAGGGATGATGGAATGTACAAGAAGGTTCGACATGTGGAATGAGGGATGACAACCATATAAATGCGTACTTTCATGGAGAGTTGAGGATGTTAGACAAAAGGATAGTCAATCTGAGGATTAAGGAGCATTGCATATAGATTGTAGATAATATTAAATGTCACCAACATAATGCAAAAGGTGAAGTAGAGATTGAAAAAGAGACTAATGCACATGGAGGGACATCAGACTATAATTTTGTCGAGAATAGTAAGGTGAAGAAAACAATCATCCTTATGATTGAGGGTGATTTTTGGAGATATATATTTGTTGTTGTATATTTGCTTCATTTGTAGATGCAAGTTCATGAAATGAAAGGAAACATTTCAAAAAGAAGCCAAGGAGGAGGCAGTTGAGTGACTTACGTATTTTTTGGGAAATTTCTGGTGAAGAAAAATGGAAGCCGAGGGCAATTGAAGCCATAAAATTTTAATTTTTGAAGCAAAGCTGCAATTGAGCAATGCTTATAGTATTTACTAGCAAAGGGATACGCTGGACATTGAAATTGATGAGTTGTGTGTGCTGATGAAGGAATTGCTTAAGAAGGGGAAAAATAAAATGAGAAATACAAGCAACAACAAAAGTTAGTTGACTGCGAGCGAATACATCAAACAAAGTAAGTGGAGAAATGAAAATTAAAGTATGGAAACTTGTAATACTGGGGACAATGACAAAAAATTAAAATATACATGAAGTGAAAGAGATAGAGCTAATGAAGAAGTTCAATCTTGGAACAAAGTTGGTTGGAGATGTTTTCACTAAGGCAAATAGACAACAACAAACCAGACTTTGGAATCATGGAAGGTGTCAAGCAGCAACAACAACAAAACCACAAAGCAGTCAAGCATGTGGACAAAAACAAAGTCGAGTTTGGGACCGAAAAGGACTTCAACAGAGGCACATGAATAGGAGTTCATGAATATTTTTCCCCTTGGGATTCTGATGTAGGAGCATAAATCCTAGTTGACAAATTTCTTTCCTAGACTAAAGGGGTCTTGAGATTTCCTAAAGGGATCAAATTCCCTCAATTAAAATATGTATAAATTACAATTTCTCAGGTAAATACAAGTGTCTAGATTCTGGAAGGGACTCTAGGTTGTTAGTATTCTTGGCCATGTGGCACACTCTAAAAGAGACAAGTGATTAGCCTGGGATATTTTGTAATCCCTGGAGAGGAGGACAAATGTAGGAAATATGTTAATTAAAGTGGCACTAGCTTCTGTTAGACACAAGCAATATTGAGAGGGGTGAATTAGTATTACGAAAATATTATAAATTTCTAAAAATAAAACTTATTCAGAAATTTACTTCAAAAAGATATAACAAGATCATTCACATGCACAAGAAACACACAATCAATCAACACATGTAGACACTTAGATTTTAGGTCGGAAAAGCCCCCTCCAAGGCAAAAAACCATTGAACTGTTTGTTGCTTCTTATTATCTATTGCTTCAAAATATTATCATTTAAATTACATCAGCTAGCCACCACTAGCAATTGAGCACCCACTCCTTGACTGAAATGAGAAATGTTGGCCACAACCAACTTGGAGCACCCACTCCTACAATAGACAATCAACATGCACTTAGCTTGAAGCCCCTACTTCAAGTATAAACAATTATGCAAAAAAGACAACATGATTCAAAATTGAAACATCGCTGCATAAAAAAAAGATAGCATCAAATAAGAACACTCTTGTAGCCACAATTCCACACTCCAAATGAGAGAACAAATCTCCAACACACACTTCCTTCAAACCGATCTTCAATCTCTGCACACAACTCTAAAACACTGTTGACGATTAATTTTTGAAGCACACTGCAATGCTAAAGCTCTGAATTCTCTGCTACAATCACTAGTTTGTGCACATTCTATCCATGCACACTCACTCACTTACACTACTAGAGAACCAACCAAAGTGAGCAAATTTTCTTCACATATTTGTAATGTTTGGAGATGGTTAAGTCAATAAATTCTTCAGGTAATGGAGTTCGCCCAAAAAACTTTTCACATGCTTCAGATCTGTTTGAGTTAGACTTCTTGACCTAATAAAACCACTTGTTCCACTAACTATTTGATATTTTAAACTTTGATCACCATCTAGAAGCACCATGACTTATTTCAACCTTTTTCTGGAGAATGTCGACCATGATCATCGCCAAATACAAAATAACATCAAATGTGCATGCAAAACCAGAGAAAAAATCAAGTTGCCTTTCAACTGCATGGAAAAACCTGTGAAATTTTAGTTGTAACCGCACTGTCTACACTACAAAATCCCAAGTGGAACCTTCCAACTGCATGCATAAGCCATCATCCATGTGGTTGGGGCAAAGCATGATGTAAAACAAAAATATTGCCCTCAAACTTGCAACATAGATTCAGAAGGTTGATAAGACCTGTAAAACATCCTTCCAAGCCCAACTTGACATCAAGAAACTACCAAAATAACTAGCAAGGCTCAACACAAGACATCAACTTGACATCTATCAAAGTTGTAGTTCAACTTCAGATGAGGCCTTGTTACATCATGAAAACTCTTCTACAGACCTTCTAAGACTATGACAACATTTTACACCATCATGACATCCTTCAGAAAGTATACAACAAATTCAAGATGATACATAGTAACACATGAGTACTTGACTTACAACAGGTGACATCAATGGAAACACAAGCATGCCAACAAACTCCCCCTTTGCTAATGATGTCAACCTGTAGCTTCTGAAGTTAAATATTACATTTACATACAACAATCTGAAATTGAGCACATACACAACTCACACTCTCTCCCCCTTTGACATCAATGCTAAGGGGTTTTACATGGAAAAAGAAAGTACATAAAAACAATGTGATACATAGCCAATGATGAAGTACTCCCCCTGAAGGGTTGCAACAAATACTCCCCCTGAGTTGTTGAACACTCTCCCCATGAATATTTTTGAGACCACATCATCTTGAAGAAGTAATATACATGAAGTAATCCATATTGAAATGAGAAAGAAGAAGCAAGCAAAACAATTCATAATGCTTTGAAAGGCATGCAAACAACCAACCACCACTCATTCTCTAATTTTGGTAGCTGAAATTGCTCCTAGAGGCATCCTGTTGTGGTGAAATCACAACCGCCCCATTTTTAACTTATTATCTTCATAATAATAATGGAGACCATTTTCGTAAATTTTGGCTAAATCGCCTTTTAATATTTTCTTTTGGTTAAGTGTCCAAAAATTTTGTGAGATCTTTGGTTTTTTTTTCGGATTTCCATTCTAATTGTTCATTGCGTTCAGTTTTTCACTAGTTTTCCATTAGTTCTCATTTTATATCATTTGGATGCACGATTTGCAAATGGAGCTAATCCAAAGTTTGATGATTTTACTATTTGGACTAAAAAATATAAAAAATGTATATTTCAATTTTTGCAAATTAATTGTAAATATTAATTTTGTACTAATTTTTTAAGTATTATTATTATTATTATTACTAAAGGTCCTTAAAAGCCACCGCAACCAAACTATATGATATCCAAAATAATAATTCATATAATTAAGTTTCAGGATCTTGGAAGTTAATTTAAATTTCAATTCTTAAAAACTTTGGAAATCTCGAAAACTCAAATGATTATAGTTTTTAATGTTATCGAGACCTTAATTATAAAATGGTTGTAATTTTTTATTAGGAAAGAGGTTCCCACTCCATATGTCCCTTCTAGTCCCCTCACTTCTCACCTCACTTACCTTTCCTCACCTCCTCGGAACCTCGGCACTTTACAATTTTGTAACTCCTATTTCGAAGCTTCATTTTATAAAACCCTCTGAAACTCCTTCCGAAATTTCGAAACACGTTATGCCTCCCACTTCATGTTATAAAGTCCCCTCCTCCATTTACTCATGGCTCATTCATATGAACCAAAAAACCACTACTAATTTGGATTTTTAATATTTTAATATAATCTTTTTGATATTAATTTAATAGTTTTTAAGTATATTTTAATTTAATTAATTTGTAGTTAATTTAATTATGTTAATTTGTATTTTTAATTAGTTTAATTATTTAAATTAATAATTTGTAATAATAATTAATTTAATAGTTGTAATTAATTAATAATTAATTAATTTTATTTGTACAATTAATTAAGATTAAGATTTTTAATTAAATTGTCCAATTTTGGCCTAGCATGCAATTTTCGAGAATTATGGTAATTTTGACACTTCATCTTTGGAGAGTCATATCTCAAGATTTACTTAGCTAAATGAAACTCAAAATAGCTCGTTGGGAAGATAAGACCGAGGAGAATAATATGGGAATGATAAATTTAGAAAATTTAATCATTTAATGACCCAGAAATCTAGCAGAAGACAAAGTGATGAATTTGCAACAAAAAAAATGATTTTCCTAATTTCATTTTGGGCAAATTTCACTGGCTTGGAAGCAATGGAAAAAGACTAGTAAAGAGAAAATTGAGGAATTTGCAGCTCTAATTCAAGATTTGGAAAACTGCACTCAATAATTCTCTATTTTGGAGATTTCTTATAATTATTAAATAGCAATTTTGAGAATGAGGGGGAGGTTCCTTTTCTCTGCAACTAGTGACTCTGAAAGCACTATTGTAATAAGATATTATAGTTGTAAATCAGGGGAAAACTTCAGATCTGAGGTTTGCAAAAAACTCTATGATTTTTCTTGCTGTGCATTTGCACTTTTGTGGTGTATTGTGAATTGAATTGTGGAGAGACAAAGCATTTTGAGCCCTGAAAGAGAAGGTTGTTTTGCATTGTTGTTAGCAATTTCTCCAAGGAGATGAAGCTGCTCAAGGACTGCAAATTATTGTAATGAGATTTTCATATGCTTTTAATTAATTTTTATTTCATGTGCACTATTGTCTGGGATGTAAATTAATCATTTTGTTATCATAATTTATGCAATTGATTTTATTTCTTGTTCTAAATAGTGTATTGCATTGTGATATTGAGCACTACTATCATATCAATTGTTTTATGCCATTGAAGTTTTGTAAGAGCTATCTTTGAGTAGCATAACAAAATTAGAATAATTATGAATTCGTTGAAATGTGAATGTACTCAGCAATAACTATTTATTATTTAAATACATTCCCATTTTGTTTTCTCTTTCATTAATTGAACGAACTACTTTTTTAATTAATGAAATTTATATAATGGATTCAATCATATAAACAATCCTCTTCCCCTAATTAGTTAGTTCATCTGCTCTTGAATTGAGAGAAGACTATCATTTTCTAATTCAAGATAGGATTAGATTTTTGCTTGCATATTAGCATATATCCGCATTTAGATTTAATTCTACATTTTAGAAGTCCCCTCACATAGGGGTAGAACTTAGTTGTGGTTTGGCTGAGCCGTAGAATCAACTTAATGATCGATTTCCTGCAAGAGATTTGCAAGAGGGTAGATCTGGTTTCTATCTTTCTATTGGTAAATAATAGATATATTATAAGCCAACAGAGAGGGAGAGAGGGTAATTGGTCCTAATTGAACCAGTTGGAACCACTATATCAAACAGATAAGAGCTTAGTTGGGGCTCTGATCGGGTGGTCTCCCTTACATGTTGATAAGGTCATTTTTTACCATTAACATTTTTAGCGCTAGAAGGAGGGCTTGACGACTTGTTGTATTTTGAAGATTTTATTTAATCAGAATGGCTCCTCCCAAATTTCCCATTTGGAGTTGTATCTTTGGACGTGCATCCACCAATACTCCACCGGAAATAGTAAGACACTTGTCAAAGGTAAAATTTAACGGTAAGAATAATGCTTCTGCATTTGATCATGCCTTATAGTTTATTCAAAATTTTGCAAATTCTACTTTTCATGATATTGATGAAGGTATTTTATGCAGAATTTTTACTCTTACATTCTTAGGAAAATCCAAAAAATGGTGTCAATCTCTTCCAATTGCCTCTATTCATAGTTGGGATCAATTTATCACAAAGTTCCTTTATGAATTTGATGATTATGATTATGAACATGTATGTGATGAACTTGAAGATTTACGAAGGTTTGAAAATGAATCTTTCATAGATTTTACTGTTAGATTTCGATTAAATTGCTTAAGATTCAAAGTTGAAGATAAACCTTCAGATATTGAATTGATGGAATGTTTTGAATATGTTTGTTCTCTTCCTTGCATTCCTAATCCATATGAGACAATTTCAAGCTTTGATGAATCTTCTTTAGCTTCTATTAACATGATAAAAAATTATGATATGGAGGTGCATGAAAATCATGGTGAAGTTCTTGGCCATGTATGATAAATTCTTTCATTTGGTGCACACCTCTTATAGCATTAATGATGATCATGATACTCTCCCACATGTTAGTGAATTACAATAGCAAAGCTTGGAAAATTTTGGTAATCAATTGCAAGAAGATACCAACAACATACTTGAAGAACCAGCTGCCACAAAATCTGAAAATTAACATGAAATGAATTCAGAAAACTAGGTAATAAATCAGCAAGCACAAGCATAAATTGAAGATTACAATTATAATGTAGAATTAGCTACAGAAATTTCTGAATATGATCATGTTGATCAAATACAAAATGCAAGGATCTAAAATTTGTAATGGAGAAAACCCACAGTAGTCTGCAAATAGACATATTTTTCAGGTTCATTGCTTCTAACTCTCATTTCTCCCTTTATCCTAATATTTTTTTTTTTAATGGTAATTTATCCCCTCTTTGCATTAATGTTGTTCTAGAAAACAAAGAGATTGATATAAACAAATTTCTTATTAGTTTTTATCAAGATAAAGAAACATTCGATGATCATTCTTCTGACATTGATGAAAATGTGCTCAATACTCCTTATTTTGATGCATCATATGGGAATGAAGAGAATTCTAGTGAATGTCATGACGTCATTTATGATGATTAATCTGACATTGAGCATGTTGATTTACTTACTCTGCATTTAATCCGCATGTTTAAGTCAGATCATATTTGAAAATGAAGAAAACTCTAATTCAGAAATTATTCCAATAAATTCTCATTTTCAAACGATTAATCATTTTTGTGATTTCAACATTCAATAATCCATCCCAACTTATGATTCTTATGATGATCGAGTTCTCACTCCTATTCATAGTCCCGAATCTTTCCCTCTTTCACAAGACATTGTTGATGATCATTGTAGTTGTATTATCTTAGATAATTCTCGTGAAAATGAAATTGTTTCAAATCAGTCTCAATTGTGTTGTAACATTAATTGTAATAGTAGTGTGAATTATGATTTCATTTCATTATTTTTCCTTCATTTATTTTGGTTGTTTTCAAGTTGTTTTCTTTTTTCATTTTTCAATTTTTAGATGTCATTTGCTAGCATAATAAGCAATTAAGTGTTGAAAATTCGTAATGTAAAGAAGAGTCTCAAAATTTATATCATGTCCATCAAGAGCTTTTGATATTCCAATTCCATTTGATGGTCATATCTTATCAGCGTACTGTTCCTTATAGAGTGCATTTTTAGCATGAATCATCACTTGTGAGTACGTTGATCCATTATGACCAACTATCTAACCCAGTTGGAGATCTTCTAACATATGCACTAAGCTCCCGTCCAAATTTCATTGATACATTTGAAGGTTGTTTGGAAGCTTCTTTTTCACATAAGATAGCTAATGATTTGTTTTATGGTTGTTCAACTTCTCTTTCATTTAACTCCATCCATTCTCTATCAAATATTCATCCTTATTTTTATGATCCCATAGAGATGTGGTTGGAGAAAATTTTTCAAGAGAAGGTGATTGTAAGTAAGTTGATTTTAGTAAATATGTTAACAATTAATGTACATGCTGCATTCAAATTTATTTATGTTGGTCTTATTATAATTGTATTTTTGTTACTGATGTTTGATTTTACATACATGTAGAAAATAAAATGCTTGCATGGTTTCATTGGAAGTATGACTATACTTAGTAATATGTTCTATAAAGTAATCTTACAATTAAACTCTTCCACGTATCATGGACATGTTCATCTTCATCTGTTGTTAATTTTCTCTTTTTCATAGTTTAGTTCTTATTTTTGTTTTACTTCTTTTACAGGTCTTCATTGGCTTGATTTGGAGACTTGATTTTATTAAAAATTTAATTAGCTTTAGAAATAAGTGAGAAAAATTTGCTTCTGAGTCATAAACATGTTCAGGGAAGTATTTGCTTTCTTAGAATTTTTGTACTCTGTATTAATGCTTCTCTACATATTTCATTTCTTTGCAAATTTGCGAAATGAGTCAATAATCATATTCTACCTCTTGTTGATGCAGCTAAAATAAAATTCTTGGCTCTTTTTTTCTCAGATTTGTTGTGGGTCTACATCTTATCGCATTTTAAATATTAAATTAAAGAAATCCCATAAGCAAAGGAAAAATCGCAAAATCTTGTAGCAAGTTCTCATGTCTTTGCTTTTACCGCTGCTTATTATGAATTTTATATTTTCTAAGTTGAGTTGAACCTTTGCATTGCACTCTTTCATCTTGCATTCACTTTAGTCGCATTCCTTTCTTCCGAAATGACTCACAACCTCTAACTAGTAAATCTCGGAATCCTGATCCTCTGCTTTTCATTTTTGCGAGATTATTTCCTTCGAAATTTTGGACCTTCTAGCTTATCAGATTCTCGGGTTTATATTATATCCGAAGTATTTTAAAATATTCAAAAATTTGCCTCCCTGAGATCCACGTGGCCTATTTGATTTCTCCGCCCGAACTCCTTGGTCTCGAAATATCATAAAGGTATATTAAATTATCATTGTATCCGAGTTTCTGATATTATGTTTCTATCCAATAGTAATATCGGGCTTCCTTTTTATTGTAACTCTTATTTAAAGACTTTACGAAAAATATTTTTCGAAGCCTCCTATTATCTCAGAACCTCGAGATATCATATTATGTATTCTCGTAGGCTTATGGTCAATTCATTCGTCACTAGTCAGTGCAAACTTTCACTATGCTCACGTGGAGTCATATTTGATTATCTCTATATATTTATACTTTCTTTAACTCTGACTTCTATGTTATCATGATGTTTGAGAGATTGGATGCATTTTTAATTATAATTTCGACAAACTTCCAATAATTTATTCCTTGGGATGACTAAGTGACTTTTGAGATGTCCATTCTACATGGTGTGTGCACATGGATTGCTATGATTGGGTACGTATTCCTTAAGCTTGGAGCCATGGCTCTTCTTTAAATGCATTTTTCTTTAATCCCCGAATATTCTCCCAATCTCGAAACCTCGAAATATCATAACATTTTTACAAACCCCATTTTAAATATTATCCGAGATCCGAGAATATGAATTCCACGTCACCCGTTTAATTGATATGGCCCACAATCTTTCTTCATTGCAAATTCCTCTTTTCGCTATATCATCTCAAAATCTCGCAAATGTGATTTAAATCTAATTCTGAATTCTTTCTGAGAACCCGACCTCCAAGTGATGTCATTTTTACCTTGTTCATAGTTACGGGATTTCGGCTCCATTTATTCCTTTTCGCTCTAATGCATGCATGCTTGGCTGATGTTAATGTTCATATTTGTATCGCTTCACACTGATTGTCGAATTTAATGTGTAATTTTCATTTCAAAGCATTCATTATGTTAACACGACAAACCAGTAAGCAAACAAGAGATAAAAAAAGGTAATGGGTCATTGCTCAATTTCGATTTCCAATGTTGGTTTGTTGATATATCGTTCCACTTCAACGATATGCATCAATTCGAGTCCTATTTATATTTATATAATCACAAACCATTGTTACATTATTTGGGACTTGGCCTTGATTCTTGACATTTTATGAAAATCTTGGAGTTGATATGAAATCTGCAAAGACAAAGAGAACAATTGTCACTGCAATTCATAGAGAAGCACATATTGATTCTCATTTATGATGGATTTGGTTTAATTCTGATTCCTTGAACATGAGATATCATTCTTCTAGCTTTACTAATTGCTTTAATTTAGATTTAATAAGTTATGATTTTGGGCCAATGAAAACTTCCAAGAGTACAACTTCTTCATGTTTCTAATTCCAATCAAAAGGAGAAGTTACCTTTTGTTGGAGAAAATAAACATCTATCAGGTAAAATTTTAATGAGATTCTTAAATGGTAAGTCTCATATGCCCATTTCATCCTTTTATATTTATTTACATTTTTGTTTCATTTTTATTTTTAGTTTTGCTGATCTTAAACTCTGTTTTGCTGGACTTCAAGAATTTTTTCACACCCCTGCTTGCTCAGATTTAGCAGTCATTCTCCTTGTTTCTTTATTTTGAGTTTTGGAGAGCAATTATAATGTTCATACAATCAGCTAAATTGGGAAGTCTCTAAACTTTTAGTTTGTTTTATAAGCATTGATTTTATTAGAAAATCGTTAAGATGTCCTTATGAAACTAGAAAATTTGCAAAGGGCAGAAACTTCTCATTTACCTCATGACTGCTATTCATCTCACATTTTGAGAGCCTTGTTGACCACTACGTGTCAACGACCCATAGAAGTACACCCCCTTTTTTCGCAAAAGGAATATCACTTGATCGATGTGTCTATGTCGTCCAACTATCATCATCAGCCTGACTTCCAAGATGTTATGTAAACCCTTAGAACTGCATGTGTATAATGTAAATAATCTCAGCAGATCCGTGTCATGTATGTAACGACCTAGGTATACCTACTTTTCTAGTGATGATCTCCATTCTTGGAGGGTTTTTTGTCTCACCGATCCATTCTCAGATGGTCCATAGAGTTTTCCTCGAGTCTTACCCCAAAGCTGGAATGGATTTTGTCGCTAGGATCTTAGGCGAGTCCTAGTGTTCTAGATCGAGTCTATGTAAAATTACTTTGGGAATAATCCTAACTATTTGGTTAGGTTATTTTATTACAAAATGCTTGGTCTGTTGGACTATATTTGTGTCACAGAAATGTGTAGTTTGTGAGGGTCTATTACAAATGGATTTTCTCCCTTATGATGTAAAAAAATATGAAAATCATGATATAAAGTGTCTTGAGGGTTGGAAAAATAAGTTATGCCCTCATAGGTTAATTAATTAAATTTTCTAGCCAAAAATTAATTAAAATCTTAAGCCAGAAATTTAATTAATTCTAGGTCTTAGGTAAATTTAAATTATCCAAAGGCAAAATTCGTCGGTCCTTAAAAATTAAATTTTAAAAGGTCCCGGGACTAAGGTAAATTAATTATTTTGCTAAATTTTAAACCTTTGATCCCTGGGGGTTAAGTCAAAGTCAATTTTTTTGGGAAATTAACTCAAAAATTTAATTTTTGAGTTAATTAAAATGCATTTAATTGAAAAATTCGAATTTCCTCGAGAATTAAATATTTCGACGGATGAGATTAACAGAAATTTTAATCTTAATCAACGATTGAGATTGCTTTGATGAGGATCACTCGAACTAGTCGTTGGATGATTTATCTTTAAATAGGATGTCATTTGTTAGTCGATCCAACTGACCTTTGAGTCGTGTGCTTAACAAAAAGCTCGTGTAATCTTTTTCTAGATAATAAAGAAAGACTTTGGGGTTAAGTTCCGTTGGTGTTACTCTTCATGGGAAAACTGTAAGATGTGTTGTTTTCATGCATGATTTTTTCTAAAGACATTGATGATAGCTTCTAGGGGTTTGAATAATAATCTAAATTTTGAACGTAATAGTAGGTATCTCTATTTGTGTGAGTTTTATTATTATTTTCTCGCTCTATTTTTAATGGCTGGATTGAGTTTTGCAAGGAAATACTGATTTTAGATCCTCGAGCATTAGGGGAAGTTTTCAGTTGGACCAGCCAACTCCCGATCTATGTTTCCCGAAGAGCCCAGCTAAATTAGCTCCGGGCTTATCATAAGATTTTTTTTTGTCGGTGATGCACGAAGGGTTTCAAGTTAGAACCTCGTTTAAGATTTAAAAAATTAATTTTTTGTGCGGTATAATGACAGATCTAGCTGATTAGAGCCTGCAGTTTGTAAATTTTGTAATTATTTTTCTAACGTGGGTTTTTTCTGGGTTTTAGTTTTTATCATTGTATATATCATTTGGGGGTTTTCTTGTTGACGTGCAGCTATAGATATGAGGAAGAAATTTGTGTAGAGTCCAAATCTAGTCTCTAAAGGATAAGATCTGGATCTCTAGGGTTTATCAACATAATTTCGCAGGGATATTCTTTAAATTTTTGCAATCCAAGGGTTGTAAATTTCTTGGATCTGGAAATTTTCATGAGGATTTCAGGGATAAATCTGAAGCAAAGGAACACATCATTTTAAATCCGGAAAAAATTTGAATTTTTTTCTGGGCTACCATTTCTTTGCTGATTGGTTTGCTGCTTGGGTTTTTGGGTTCGCTGCAAAATTTCAATTTTTTTTAGGAAACCCTTATCCCTCCATTATTCCAACCTTCATTTGTTGCCTGAGGTTTTCCCATTTCTCTACTATAATTTTTTAATCTACTGCCCGAATCCTTACCCGCAGCTTGTGCTCCTCCATTCCTAAAATTTTCGCAATCATTACTGCTATACTTTGTTGTGTTTCCCTTTCTATCTCCTATCTCATGTCCCTTCATCGCTACCTTAGTCAGCAACCCTCCTGCATGCGTTCTCCCTCCGCGTTACCTCCTCCCAACTTGCTGCTCACCATCCCTTTTCCCGTAGCTCCTTCCTCCTTGCTCAAGCACCCACTCTTTTCCCTGCGGCACCTCACCCTGCCAGTGCGCAACCTTCAAGCTCCCTACATCCACACTCCCTGTCGAGCTCCCTTCCGCTGTCTCAATATGTTACCTGTGTCCCTCTCTGCATGTTGCCCTCGTCTCTTTGTTGCGTCCTCCTCTCCTCCCAAACACTGCCACCGTCGTCAAGCTCCTTCGAACCCAAGATCCATCTCTCCTCTCTGCCTCATTCTCGACCTGCACACACAAACAACCTTTCAATTTTTTTTCTTTATGCGATTACGTTAGGTTTCAATTTTTACATATTTATTTTTATGTTATTTTAGATTTTTGACTTTAGGATTAAATCAATTTGTTTGTTTTAATTTCTTTCCTTTTGATTTCATTTTAATTTGATTCTTTTTATTCATTTTTTATTTGTATTATTTGTGTTAGTTAGATTTTATTTTATGACTATTTCGATTGGTTTACTTTTTTTAATTCTTTTTATGCTTTTATGTTTTGACTTTTTGGATTTTTGGATTTTTCATTATTTTGATTTAATAATAATAATAATAATAATAATAATAATAATAATAATTAAAAAATTAAAAAATCTAAAAAAATTTAAATTTTGGTGACTTTGGAATTGAGATTAAAATAATTTTAAGGAGGATTTTCCCTTTCACATTAAAAGTTTTAATGTGGCCTATGGCCCATTAAAATTTCAATTAACCCTTTGAATTGTTTTACTTTCGTCATATTAAAAATTTGATTTCTTCATTTATCGCATTAAAGTAATTGCCTAAGGAATAATTAAAATTCTATTAATCTAAAGTTCCTTGGTGTCTTTTGTGTTAAGTGTAAGATTTTAAATTCAGTGGTAGTGATTTCTCTATTGTCAAGAGCGATTAATGTTTTAAAATCATTGACTATTGAAGAATGATAAATTATTCTAGATTTGGGTTATTAATGAAAATCATTTTAAATCTGGAATCATTGCTTAGCATTTAAATTTCCTAATTCTTCACAGGATTTAACTGCTAGAAACTCTGGCATGATAAAGCTTTGAGCATTCACATTTAATCGTTCATGATCGTCATTATTCATCACATTATAAACTGCTTTGGATAACTTGTTTCTATTTAGTCTATGGTTAGTTAAATATAAAGGCACTGATCTATAATCATTTCTATCTTGTGGTTGTGTCTTGGTCATATTAGTGTTTGATCCATTTATCTCATTTAACCAGGGCTCATTTACATTCATCAAGTTGTCCATCTTTAAGTCTCCTAGAGCCTGTGTTTTACAGGCTATCCTCATTCATTCACTCCAAGGACTACCCCCCTTGACTTGTCTAGGGGAGAGTCTAAACAGAGTGAGTAAGGATTAGAGTGACAACCCTTACTCTGAGCGTTTTCATGGTACCTAGACACTTTGTGCAACAACATTTTTTGGTGTCGTTTCCGAGGATAGAGTTTTTCTATCCTTGGTCCTCGCGACATTTTTCTAATCATCTCATCTTTTTCGCCATTCATTAGCCCATCAAGCGGTACAACATTTTTTTGGCGTTGTTGTCGGGGATATTTTATTCTCGGCCTTTCAACGACATTTCCTCATCATTTTTCTCATTTCTCATCTCTCATTTGAGCCGACAAAGCCAACACTTCTTGGCATTTCCACCAAGGACCAATTTACTGGACCTTGGCTTTGCGGCATTCCATATCGTTTTTCTGACGTCATTTCATCTCTTCATTTCTGACCATACTAACTCTCGTCATCTCTCATCTAATCCTCTCATATTCACTTTCTGCACCTGGACATTCCGGTTGGTTTCCTGTTTGGGTGGCGAATCCACTTATTCATTCATTTAATCCCAAACAGGGAGCCCTCCCTGAATATCCATTTGCCTCCATCCACTAACTTTTCGGTTTTTCCTTTGGATACTTTGTGAGAGATTCATGCTCAATTGGAAATTATACTTATTTCATTTCTTACAAGAATTTCTGTTAGAAGCTCGCTTCTTGTAGATGTTTTGATTTTCTTGAGTAGGGATCTCTCTCTCTGATATCCATTTGGCCCATCTTTTTCCTGTTAAACAAGTCATCGTGGATTATGACTTGTTTGCTTCTTGTGATTTTACTAATATTCAGGGAGCTCTGCATCGTTATCCATCTTTTTTGGTGACGCCATTGATGAATTTCCTCCTTTTCAAGGTAACAATGGTTTTACTACCAAAACTCACCTTCAAAATGTCAATATCTGTATAAGAAAGTGTCTCCCATATTCTAAATATGAAGATGTGAAGATGACGATTTTCATTCTTATCTTATCTGGAGATGCTTTAGATTGGTTTGTTAATTTCCCTAATAACATTTTTTATTCTCTACAATAAATCATTGATGCCTTTGAAGATAGATATGGAGGTAAATACAAAGTCAAAGCGAAAGCTGAAGTAAATGAAACTATAGAATTTGAAAATGATTTCAAGGAGTTAATTCAAATGGTTAAAGACATACAGTTAAATTAGGCTCAAGTAATCAAGAATGCAGAAGTAATCAGGCTCAACTTATTAAAGATATGGAACTTAATCAAGCAAGATTAACAATTGATCATGCCAGGGAAATTAATTCTATGCAAAACAAGTTATTGGCCCTAGAGGAAAAGATGACGATCATGGAATTCAATCATTCAAATTAAGTGGCTTCCATGGAAACAAGTTATCAAGAAGAAATAAGATTGATTTAGAACAAATTGTCAACTATGGATGAAGAAATGGCCATCATGAGATTCAATTATAATAATCAGTTAGCTTCCATGCAAGAAAATCATAAGAAAGAGATAAACTATATGCAAAATTGCTTCATGGGCATGAAAGCAAAGAATGATAAAATTATAAAGGACATGGAAGTTGATCAGATATCTCTTTAGAAAATATTGTTGGCCATAGAGAAAAGGAAGGTACGATGTGTCATAAATACAAATGGAATACATATCATCGAAAACATATTAAAAATAATGGAAGTTAATTATTCTAATCAGATGTCCGTTATTCAAAATCAAATAACCACTGTGCAAGCTAATCATGTCACTCTGTAAGAAAGATTCATGAAAACTTAACTCAATCAAGGGAATTTAATAGTAAAACATGCCAGAGAAATGAGTTCATTACATAAGAGGCTGGAAGAGAGGAAATCACAGGTCTTGTCTTGTTATGAATATCCAAGAAAGAGGTTAACTCCATTAATGAAGATTTAACTAAGAATGACATGATCAAAGAAGAAATTAAAAAAGATCAACTTATAACTCGTGACACCTGTGAGACTGATCCATCATTCTTAACAGAGTAAATGCAGAATGAAGAAAGACATGTCACGCATATCTTGCATACTTCATCTGAGAGTTTTCAGGTAGAATGTTCCACATCATCAATGATACAACCTGCCACAAAGAAAAAGCGCAAGAGAAAGAGAATGGGAAAGCGATTTGATGCATCAGGCCATGAGCAGCTTGATTTTCGGATAGGAAAAAGTCTTACCATATGCAGGATTGGACATGGCACATGTGAGAAACAACCAACAGATTTTTCTGAAAGCAGGTAAATGATCAACATGCACTACATTGAACACATCTGATGCCATGGGGCATCCTTTGTATTGTATTCCTAACCCTACACCCTTTTATTTCAGTATTTTATTTTTGTAGGTAGATGTTTTTCATGTTATTATGATAGTTAATAAATGAAGAGCTTATATCTTTCCCGTGCTTAACTTTATATGATGATTTTTGGATGGATGCTACTTATGTTATATTGTGTGTTGCATGGATGCAGATTCTGGATTCTCACATTCCTCTGGTGCAACAATGTGTCCCCAAGTAGAGCCAGATGTTGACCACTACGTGTCAACGACCCATAGCAGTACACCCGCTTCTTTTGCAAAAGGCATAGCACTTGATCGATGTGTCTGTGTCATCTCGCTATTATCATCAGCCTGACTTCCAAGATGTTATGTAAACCCTTTCTGCATGTGTATAATGTAAATAATCTCAGCAGATCCGTGTCATGTATGTAACGACCTAGGTAAACCTACTTTTCTAGTGACGATCTCCATTCTGGGAGGTTTTTTGTCTCACCGATCCATTCTCGGATGGTCGGCAAAGTTTTCCTCCAATGTTACCCCAAAGCTGGAATGGATTTTGTCGCTAGGATCTTAGGCGAGTCCTAGTGTTCTAGATCGAGTCTATGTAAAAGTAATTTGGGAATAATCCTAACTATTTGGTTAGGTTATTTTATTACAAATTGCTTGGTCTGCTGGATTATATTTGTGTCGCAGAAATGGGTAGTTTGTGAGGGTCTATTACAAATGGGTTTTCCCCCTTATGATGTAAAAAAATATGAAAATCATGATGTAAAGTGTCTTGAGGGTTGGAAAAATAATTTATCCCCTCATAGGTTAATTAATTAAATTTTCTGGCAAAAAATTAATTAAAATCCTAAGCCAGAAATTTAATTAATTCTAGGTCCTAGGTAAATTTAAATTCTCCAAAGGAAAAATTCGTCGGTCCTTAAAAATTAAATTTATAAGGTCTCGAGACTAAGGTAAATTAATTATTTTGCTAAATTTTAAACCTTTGATCCCTAGGGGTCAAGTCAAAGTCAATTTTTTGGGGAAATTAACTCAAAATTTTAATTTTTTTGCTTAATTAAAATGCATTTAATTGAAAATTTTGAATTTCCTCAAGAATTAAATATTTCGACGGATGAGATTAAAAGAAATTTTAATCTTCATCAACGGTCGAGATTGCTTTGATGATGATCACTCGAACTAGTCATTGGAGGATTTATCTTTAAATAGGAAGTCATTTTTCAGTCGATCCATCCGACCTTTGAGTCGTGTGCTTAGCAAAAAGCTCTTGTGTAATATTTTTTTGGATAATAAAAAGAGACTTTGAGGTTAAATTCCACTTGTGTTACTCTTCATGGGAATACTGTAAGATGTGTTGTTTTCATGCATAATTTTTTCTAAATCCATTGATAATAGCTTCTAAAGAGTGATTTGAGTACAAGTATCTTGCTCAGTCACTGGGGTTTGAATAATAATCTAAATTTTGAACGTAATAGCAGGTATCTCTATTTGTGTGAGTTTTATTATTATTTTCTCGCTCTATTTTTAATGGCTGGATTGATTTTTGCAGGGAAATCTTGATTTTAGATCCTCAGGTGTTAGGGGAAGTTTTTAGTTATGTAGAAATTCTCACTATAGATCACCTGATAATGCAATGTACTAAAGAAAAATACTTAATCTACTTCTACTATCAAACTTGCAGAAGCTAAATCGATTTTCAGCAAGATCAAACAGAACACATATAACAGAGAAGAACATTCAATCACACATGAAACACAGAAGAATACTCTGGGGAAAGCCTCAGCTAAAAACCCCGCTATCTGTATTATCATACAAGTGGAAATATCTCAGGATTACACAAAGCTTTAGCTCACAAGCTATCCAACTCTCAGTACAATCCCTCACTGCCGCTCATAAACAGAATAGACAACACATATGCCTTCCTTCAGTCCTCCGAGCCTCCTATTTCCTTGCGCAGTTTATCCTGGGTCCTCCAGCTGCCACCTGTGTGTAATTACCTCACACACTACTCACCAACTTCAGAAATAACTACGCAATCCTCAAGAAAAGAATTCATTCTGCATGCAAGAGATATCCTCATGGGAATATTCCTGCAACTGATAGTACACTGTCCCATCCTTTGATCTCAACTAGGTCTCTGACTGAACTGACATGCATGAGTTATTTATGAGAGAATATTCAGTTATCTGAAGTACACTAGTTGCATGCATGCATGCATTGACTAACTGAACTCACAATCAGTTCCACAAACTATTGGAACTAATCTAACTGGACTTAACTCAGTTAACTGAGCTAACTAATTACACCTCAAATACAACTCATCCTTATCTCCTTAATTAAGGGATAACTTCCTCAATCAAAGGGATAATTGTTGCATGTCTTCACATAGACTTCATGTTTGATTTTCTCTAACTAATTAACTCAAGATGAATTAATTAATTATTTTACAAACAACTGCTGAGCTCAAATTCGAATTTTAATTCACAATTTTAATTTAGGGACTAATTAAAATTGGAATGTATCCCGAAATGCTATCTATAGGAATGTTATTTTTAGCATTTCTATTTTTAGCATTTCTTGTTGCTATTTTCAACACTCCCTCTCAACAAGAAAGGGATTATCTGTCACCCCGATCCTGTCTCTATGGAACTCGAATTTGCATTTTCACAATGCCTTAGTCAAAATATCTGCATTTTGCTCCTTGGTCGAAACATATTGCAACAACATGATCCTCTTCACCACACAGTCTCGAAGATGATGATACCGGATATCGATGTGCTTGGACCTGTCATGAAATACTGGATTCTCATAGAGTCTGATACAACTCTGATTATCGCAATAGATCACAGTTGGATCCTGGTAGCCTTGTTGGCAAATGGCCCAAAAAATGGATCCAAATATGCCCCAAAGTCTCCAAAATCCTCTTAAGAATCATCCAAAGGTCAAAATAACCACAAGAGGAGAGCCCTTGGAAGGGCGGAAATACACTATCAGGAGGCAAAAACACTTGAAAACCATAAAAAAAACCAAAATCGCAGGTTTAAACATTGAAAGAAAAACAGCCGTTAGATCTAGCCGATCAATGGCCTAGATCTAAGCAGAAAATCACAATCAGCGCTGCAGAGAGGACGACTTAAGGATGGGCACAAGACACCACCGATCAACGATCTCCGATGATTGGATCAGCAGGTCGCATCAGCGGAGGCATATCGGCGATTACAGTGTGGGCATTGTGATTGCGATCGGCAATTAAACGTTGACCGTCGATCGCACACGTAGATCGACGACCCACGTTACATAGTTGGATCGATATCGGAGAAACATAAAGGAGCGCTAACCATGGCCCGGTGCGACCCGATGACCGGACCCGACAGCATTATATATGATATTCCATAAATTTTGAAGTCCGTGGGAAGGCCGATTTTAATGTATTTTTGTGTATTATCGTTATATAACGAAATACAAAGGGAAACAGGGTAGCACCGATTGCGATGAAGGCCAGACTCGAAAGGGTTTGGGAATGAAAATGTATAATTTTTCAGGTTCGCCAGAACCATTTTTTAATGATTTTCAATGTTTTGATGCATTTTTGAAACACAAAAGAAATCGTGAAACAGGCAGGATTTCGGGCAGGCCGTGGGTGGTAAATGGTTTTGGCCGGGCTCCGCCCAATGCCATACAACAGCTGCCACGTGTCCAAGATGAGGAGAGAGAAAACCACCCTCATCGGGCGGTTAACTCTAGTACAAAAGAGCTGCCCGAAACGGACCACAACCGTTGAATCTAGAGCACCCAGATCAAAGGTGAAGATGTGATATCACTGCAAAGGCGGACCCGATAGAGGGATAGGCCATGATTAAGGACTTTTGAAGTCCGAAATAAACTGAGATGGGCAGGCTTTTGCTGCATGCAGCGTTTTCTGTGTAAAAATAGGAAAACAATATTTATAAACATTTAAAGGGATTACAAAGGCCTGAAGATCCTTTCCATTACCTAACAGAGGCCGGGAGACAGGGACAGAGGCCGGAAAGTGATCATGAACAGTATAGCGCAACACATCACGCGCAGCTGTCCAAAACCAATAGAAATATCAAAGGCCACAACGCAACTCATCAAAACAAACATCATGGGGCATCTCTGGCATGAGAGAACTCCCAGACAACGCATCAAACTACCTGAAGGTGGTTATTCCTCTATCAGAAGGAGAAAACCTTCGAGCCATGTTTGCCTTCAAGGAATCAAACAGTTAAGGGACAGGGAGGATAGATTAAGACTCCGAGCCTTTGAGAGCTTAGGAGCATTGTAAAAGGCCTATAAAAGGCTGGAAACTAAATGTAACAAGGGTTCAACTTTTGGAGATTGTTGCTACTTTGTTCCTTCAAGCTTCTCATCTTCATTCTAGCAATATAAGCTTCTTTTGCCATTATATGTTCAATTTCCATTTTCTCTGTTGTTCTATGCTTGCACTTGAATAGATTATTCATGTTTTCTGTTGTGTCTAATGCCAAATAACTGTCATCTTATCTCTACATTGATAAATTAGATTTGCAAGTCTCATTTACTTCCTGTAGTTGGCCATTCATATGTGTTTGTGTATGCAATCTGCTAGTACAGTCAGTATTCTCTGTTTATCCATTGAACCCATAAACTATTGAGCATTAGTGGTCTAAAGCCTTGTATTGTTGAGGATGTTCATGCATGTCTTGAGTGAGAATAGAGCTGAAATGATTATCTGACTTGATCCAAACCATCATCCATTCCAATAGTTCTGAGAACAATATTGAAGATTATATGTTACCAAGCATCTCCGAGCTGCAACCTAGGAGAGTTTCCTGGAGTGATAACATAATTGGCGCCGTTTCCGGGGAGAGGAAACTGAAGCTCAGCTTCCCTGGGAAATGACATAGATCCAGCTTTGATGATAGACAAAGTCTGGGCACTTTTTTGGTTGTAATCATCTATCTGGCGACTCTACTGGAGGCTGAACCTCTTGGCGACTCCACTTCATAGTTTTGGCTCAGTTTGTGAGGCATACTCAGAGAAATCCTCAAAAGCTACAAGCTGACCCAGTACCTGACCCTAAAAAAATCATCAAAGAGAGAAAGGTATTGCAGAAAGGAGCATCAGGTTCAGGTAAACCTAAACAATCTCCTATATCTCTTCAAGAAAGGCCTGTAATAGAACAAATACATGTTGAGAGTATAGCATCTAATACTAGCAGTGAAGAAAAACTCTCAGAGATTCATAAAGCTCCTTATTCTTTAGGTTGTCCTTTTGTTGTAAGCCCAAAGGAAACCTCACCTCCTATCCATCATACTCCTTTAGTCTTGTCAGTCACTCCTCAGCCCTCTATCATTCAGACTGCTAGTACTCTTTTAGCCACCACAGCTATGGCAAGTCCACAAGCACCTACCAAAATGGAAAGAATCATAGCTGCTAGGTATGGACCTCTAATACTGCCCACTCCTTTGAATGCCATGCCTACTGGAGAATATCAAAAGTATATGCCTAAGTTCATTGGGACTGAAGGTGTTTTAGCTGAAGAACATCTTGAGTCATTTTATAGCTATGTTGATAACCTGGACATTAGTGAAGATGATGTCTGGATGAGAGTCTTTGTCCAAAGCCTAGATGGAGAGGCTAGGAAATGGTTCAGAGAACTGACCCCAAGATCTATAGCAGATATTGAGGCTTTAGATGATGCATTCCTAAAGAATTGGGGGGATAAGAAGGATCTCCTTTACTACCACACTGAGTTTGGGAACTTAAAGAGGGAAAATGGTGAGCTGTTGTCTGATTTTAATAAGAGATTTAACCGCATGTACAGCAAGATACCAGCTGAAGTAAAACCCACCACTACCTCTGCTAGACTCATCTATGCTAGTGCCTTTGATTCTGACTTCTGTTTACTGTTGAGGGAGAGGCGATGTGCTTCTTTGGATGATATGCAAGATGCAACCCTGGAATTAGAATCAAACATCATGGCTGCAGAAAAGCTCAAAGGTAATGTTGATAGAAGGAGATAGAGGGGCGAATCTACATCATCTTCATATCCCAAGATCGATAAAATGACCAAGATGATAGAATCATTAGCCTCTGAGATCTCCAAATTAAAGGTTGAGCAGTACCCCGGGAAAGGAAGAGTTCCTAACACCTTTGCTCCTCCAAATCCAAATCCATATAGAAGAGCAAATGACCAGTTGCGGATCTTGCAAAGAAACAAAGATGCCAATGAAGACCAAAGGGTGAAGACCCCTTTCCAGAATGCAGTCATGGAAGAAGAGAAGTTTGAAGAAGAGGAGGAGATCCATTGTATGGAAGACAAAGGTAGTGTCCCTTTTTTGACCAAAGCTGCCTATGAGAAGTCATTATTCAATGACCAGATCATCCAAGAGTGGGACGGTGAAGCTGTTCTACAAACTGAATATCAACAAAGGTATAATCTGAGGTCAAAGATGAATAATGCCAAGGAAACTCCTATTCAAAGAGTTGTTGTCCCTGTAGAACAGCAAGATAATAAGCAGAAGCAACCAGCAGTTGATCCTATCATCCTCAAAGCTCTAGCCATAGAGATTGAAGAATCTCAGTTGGCCTCCACTCAGGTTAAAAAACCAGTTTTCCAGATCATAGAGGAAGAAGGCCCATAGATTTGGGACATGTTCTTTGAAGGAGCTCGCTCTAAAGAAGCTGCAGGGGCAGGTGTAGTCCTTGTGTCCCCCACAGAGGAATACATTGATTCATCTTTTATATTAACTTTTCAGGTCACAAATGACACAATAGAGTATGAAGCAGACCTTATCATTCAGCAGGTGTACAAAACCTTCCAAGCAAAACATCCAAGGCTGAAAGCATACAGAGATGAGGTGAAATATAGACCATATCTGCCTGATAATGTCAAATGCTAGAAATTTTTTGAAGTAGATGATCAAATTAATAGGCTTTTGCAAGTCTTTGATGATTTTACTGGTATGCACATTGACCAAGAGAAAGATACCTTTGATAGAAAGGTAAAAAGGGTCAATTTTCAGTTTGGTGATTGTTTTCTCAAAAGGGATGCATTAAAGGAAGGAGGAGATGTTTTTGATGGCCCAGTCAATGGGCTGTTCTTCAAACTTTATTTCAGTTAAGGCTTTCAAGCCTTGGTATTGTAAATATGTTTTTTCAAGTTTTTATTTCATGCTAAATAGACTCCATGCCCAATGCAACACTAGGAGGAAGATTTGATCTTGTTTTTTACAGGAAAGGCATTGTTCTGTAGTTCTTGAAACCTCACAGGGAGGCTTTCATCCCTAGGAGGAGCCAATGTTAGCCTTGTTAGCAAATGGCCCAAAAAATGGATCCAAATATGCCCCAAAGTCTCCAAAATCCTCTTAAGAATCATCCAAAGGTCAAAATAACCACAAGAGGAGAGCCCTTGGAAGGGCGGAAATACACTATCGGGAGGCAAAAACACTTGAAAACCATAAAAAAACCAAAATCGCAGGCTTAAACACTGAAAGAATAGCAGTCATTAGATCTGGCCGATCAACGGCCCAGATCTAAGCAACAAATCGCAATCGGCGCTGCAGAGAGGACGACTTAAGGATGGGCGCATGACACCGCCAATCAGCAATCTCTGATGATCGGATCGACGGGTCGCATCGGCGGAGGCATATCGGCGATTACAGTGTGGGCACTGCGATTGCGATCAGCAATTAAACGTGGACCGTCGATCGCGCGCGCAGATCGACAGCCCACGTTACATCGCCCGATCGATATTGGAGAAACATAAAGGAGCGCTAACCATGGCCCGGTGCGACTCGATGACCGGACTCGATGGCATTATATATGATATTCCATAAATTTTGAAGTCCGCGGGAGGGCCGGTTTTAATGTATTTTTGTGTATTATCGTTATATAACGAAATACAAAGGGAAACAGGGAAGCACCGATTGCAATGAAGCCCGGAACCGAATGGGTTCGGGAATGAAAATGTATAATTTTTCAGGTCCACCAAAACCATTTTTTAATGATTTTCAATGTTTTGATGCATTTTTTAAACACAAAAGAAATCACGAAATAGGCAGGATTTCGGGCGGGTCGTGGGTGGTAAATGGTTTTGGCCGGGCTCCGCCCGATGCCATACATTGGTTGCCATGTGTCCAGGATGAGGAGAGAGAAAACCACCCTCATCGGGCGGTTAACTCCAGTACAAAAGAGCTGCCTGAAACGGATCACAACCGTTGGATCTAGAGCACCCAGATCAACGGTGGAGATGTGATATCACTGCAAAGGCAGACCTGATAGAGGGATAGGCCATGATTAAGGACTTTTGAAGTCCGAAACAAACTGAGATGGGCAGGCTTTTGCTGCGTGCAGCATTTTCTATGTAAAAATAGGAAAACAATATTTATAAACATTTAAAGGGATTACACAGGCTCGAAGACCCTTTCCATTACCTAACAGAGGTCGGGAGACAGGGACAGAGGCCGGAAAGTGATCATGAACAACACAGTGCAACACAGAACGCGCAGCTGTCCAAAACAAACAGAAATATCAAAGGCCACATCGTAGCTCATCAAAACAAACATCATGGGACATCTCTGGCACGAGAGAGATCCCAGACAGCGCATCAAACTACCTGAAGGTGGTTATTCCTCTGTGAGAAGGAGAAAACCTCCGAGCCATGCTTGCCTTCAGGGAATCAAACAGTTAAGGGACAGGGAGGATAGATTAAGACTCTGAGCCTTTGAGAGCTCAGGAGCATTGTAAAAGGCCTATAAAAGGCTGGAAACTAAATGTAACAAGGGTTCAACTTCTGGAGATTGTTGCTACTCTGTTCCTTCAAGCTTCTCATCTTCATTCTAGCAATATAAGCTTCTTTTGCCATTATATGTTCAATGTCCATTTTCTCTGTTGTTCTATGCTTGCACTTGAATAGGTTATTCATGTTTTCTGTTGTTTCTAATGCCAGATAATTGTCATCTTATCTCTGCATTGATAAATTAGATTTGCAAGTCTCATTTACTTCCTGTAGCTGGCCATTCATATGTTTTTATGTATGCAATCCGCTAGTACAGTCAGTATTCTCCATCTATCCATTGAATCCATAAACTATTGAGCATTAGCGGTCTAAAGCCTTGTATTGTTGAGGGTGTTCATGCATGTCTTGAGTGAGAATAGAGCTGAAATGATTATCTGACTTGATCCAAACCATCATCCATTCCAATAGTTCTGAGAACAATATTGAAGATTATATGTTACCAGGCATCTCCAAGCTGCAACCTAGGAGAGTTTCCTGGAGTGATAACAGATCCATCCTCTGATCAAACAACCCAACTAGAATTTTCCGCATCCAAATGGCCTCACATGCTGCCTGGCTGACAGCCATCTATTCAGCCTCTACTGAGCTAAGTGCAACTGACCTCTGTTTCCTGCTGTACCAAGAAACTGTATTTGAACTAAGGTTTAAAATTCCTCTTGAAGTGCTCTTCCGATCTGATGGACTCCCTGCCCAATCTGCATCTATGAAGCGTTGAAGCTTCACTCCCTCTATCTGTCTATACCATAATCCATACTGATATGTGCCTCTGAGGTATCTCAGTACATGCTTCGCTACCTTCCAAAACAACTTGGTAGGCTGAACCATAGCTTGACTCAGCTGGTTCACTGCAAAGCACAAATCTGGTCGTGTGTTCACTAAATACATCAATGAACCCACAAGCTGCCAATACACAGTAGCAGCTACTACCTCACCTGAAGTAACATCCTCCTTCCTCTAGTTACCTGCTAGAGGAGTCTGCATGGGCTTGCACTTCCCCATGTGGAATCTCTGAAGTATCTCATTGGAATACTTGCCTTGAGACACAAACACTTCCCCATCCTTCTGCCACACTTCCATGCCTAGAAAGTAGTGCATGAGACCCATGTCTTTCATCTCGAACTCTCTTGCAAGATCCTCCTTGCAAGACTTGATCAACTGATCATCACCTGTTAATATTAGATCATCAACATAAAGAACAATGATCAATGGCTTACCTTTTACCATGATGTGGTAAAGGTTCGCATCTGCTTCACTCTTTGTGAAGCCCAACCCGGTGAAGTAACTGTCGATCCTGGTGTACCAAGCACAAGGTGCTTGCTTCAACCCATACAAAGCTCTCTTGAGTTGGTACACATGCGACTCGCGATCGAAGGTCTCAAATCCTTCTAGCTACTCTATGTACACCTCTTCCTCAATCTTGCCATTGAGGAATGCAGTCTTCACATCCATCTGATGGATCTTCCAACCCATCTGTGCTGATAGTGCCAACATCGATCTGATAGACGAGCACCTTGCTACAGGAGAAAAATTCCCATCATAGTCTATCCCCTCGACCTGTGAGAAACCACGGGCAACAAACCTTGCCTTATGTTTCTCCATACTACCATCAACTGCTTGCTTTACCTTGTAAAGCCATCGGGAACTCACCACTAACTTGTTCTCTGGTCTTGGAACAACATCCCAAACACTATTCCGAACTATGGAGTCATACTCCTCCACCATAGCATCAACCCAAAATGGCTGCTGCACTGCTTCCTCGAAGGAAGATGGTTCGGTCTCTATACATTCCCAACAAGGGCCATGTAACCAGTGTACCACTCAAGTGACCTCCTCTATCTGCGCTGAGAAGATGGCTGTCCCACATTCTCTCTCGCATCCATCAACATTCTGTCAGCTTCCCTTGAGCGTTTCCGCCCATCTCTGGAAGACTCTGCATGAGTGGATGTCTCCACCCCTGGATCCTCTACATGCGCCTACTCCGCATCAGTCTGAGGCTCCTCCTCCTTAGGAGCCAAAAGTTCCTCCTCTGCATGCAACTTGAGCTCCTTCTTAAGGGATACTCGCATGGCCTTCTGCTCATCGAACTTTACATCTTTGCATACCACTATCCTTTGACTAGTAGGCAAGAACACTCGATAGTTGTGGGGTGTATCAGTGTACCCCACAAGTATTCCCAACTCTACTGTTGGCTCTAGCTTCTTCCGGGCATCTTTGGTCACATGGCAAAATACCGATGAGCCAAAGATCCTGAAGTGACTCACATCTGGTCTCTTCCCGGAGAAAGCCTCCTCTGGTGTCTTCATCCCCAGTATGCAATGCGGGCTTCTATTATGAAAGTATGTCATTGTATTGCATGCTTTAGCCCACAAATGAAGTGGTAGGCCTTGGTCATGTAGCATCGCCCGAGCTGCTCCCACAATCGTTCTGTTCTTCCTTTCGGCCACCCCATTCTGTTGTGGGTTATGGGGTGCCGTCAACTCCCGTTTAATTCCTTCTGCTGCACATAAGTCCTTAAACTCTTGAGAGACATACTCTCCACCATTGTCGCTTCGCAAGGCCCTTATCTTCTTTCCAGATTCTTTCTCAACCAAGGCTTTGAACTCACAAAACCTTGAGAAGGTTTGATCCTTCTTCTGCATGAAATATATCCAGCATCTACGAGAAAAATCATCAATGAAAATAACATAGTACCTTTGTTTAGCGGTGGAGGCTTTCGAGAATGGTCCACACACATCTGTATGAACTCGCTCCAATATTGCTCCAGCTCGACTGTCTCGATCCTGAAAGGAAGATTTTGCATACTTACCCAAGGTACAACCTTTGCATGTATCCACTTGCTCAAGTTTACCCTTGGGAAGTCCGATATAAATCTGCTGCATGATCTTCAAGGCCCCATGGTGCAAGTGGCCCAATCTTCTATGCCATAGCTCGCTAATATCTTGGCTTTGCACCAACTCTGCTTTGGAACTCAATGTAGCACAGTCATCTACCTCCAGCTTGTAGAGATTCTTCACTCGAATCCCAATCCTCTTGGTCTGTCTCGTGCCGATGTGTCTTAGGAATGCCTTTCCTTTACTAAAGACTACATCATAGCCTTTGTCTTCCAACATTGCGACGGATACTAGGTTCTTCTTCAGTCCAGGCACATACTTTACATCAGTCAGGGTGAGAGGAGCTCCATGCTCCCTCTGAAACACAACCGTGCCTTCACCTGAAACACGGTACTTTCCATCATCGCCCATCTCTATGTGCATCTGGAGGTCCTTCTCCTCCAAGGTACTGAATAAACTCTTGTCGTCGGTCATGTGGAATGAGGCTCCACTGTCTAGGTACCAAACACAACCCACCATCGATGAAACCATGCATGCGATGAGGGTGAAATCCAATTCGAACTGTGAGGTCAATGCCTCACCATCTGATCCTTTCAAGGATCCCTTCTTGGATTTATTTTATGGACAATTTGTTGCATAATGGCCCACCTCATGACAATTAAAGCATCGCACTTTAGATTTGTCAATCTTCTTCCCACCATGGGAAGAACTCAATTTGGAATGGGAAGCCTTCCCTTTCCCTTTCCTTGCCTTACTTGCTAAGGCTAGATTTTCTTCATCATCATGCTTTGATGAAGAACCATCTCTGGTGCTTCTCCTGATCTCCTCCTGCAAAATATCTGACCACAGTCATTCCCAATCTGGCAGTTTCTCTCTTCCATTTACTGAGTCTTGGTAGCTATGCCAGCTCTTAGGAAGACTAAGGAGAGCAAGACTCACCATGTCATCATCGGCTGTCGTGATTCCTACACTTCCAAGCTCATCCCTGCAGGTGGCGAGCTTGTTCAAATATGTAGAGATCGTGTCGCCCTTTTCACACTTGATTTTCTGAAGCTTGTCTTTCAGTGCTAGCTTCCTCTTATCGTTGTTATTCTGATATAGATCCTTCAATGTTTTCCACATTGAAAACGGTGTCTCCTTCCCATGGAGACTCGAAACAATATGGTCTCGAACTCCCTTCAGAAGAATCCTCCTCACTCTAGCCACACATTTCTTCCATTCTGCCAATTCTTGGGCATTAACTGTTGCTGGCTTGGGGACTTCTTGATCAATGAATTCCTTCAAACCGTTGTCCTCTAATACCACTTCCATGCGATCCTTCCAGGCTATATAATTCGAGCTTCCATCCAGGGCATACTCGAGTCTCAAACCATTAAACGCCATTGGTGAAATTTGAAATGTGATAACAATTCGATTTCTATAATCAAGAACTTCAAACTTCGAACTTC
Source organism: Pinus tabuliformis (assembly GCA_031772625.1). Taxonomy (NCBI): domain Eukaryota; kingdom Viridiplantae; phylum Streptophyta; class Pinopsida; order Pinales; family Pinaceae; genus Pinus; species Pinus tabuliformis. Next base: position 183,409,615 of record CM062810.1, on the reverse strand, counting down.
TCCCTTCTTTGTATATTTTTCTCTGCTTTGATCACCTTTGCTCTGATATCATGTAGAAATTCTCACTATAGATAACCTGATAACGCAATGTACTAAAGCAAAATACTTAACTTGCGGAAGCTAAATCGATTTTGAGCAAGATCAAACAGAACACATATAACAGAGAAGAAGATTCAATCACACGTGAAACACAGAAGAATACTCTGGGGAAAGCCTCAGCTAAAAACCCCGCTATCTATATTATCATACAAGTGGAAATATCTCAGGATTACACAAAGCTTTAGCTCACAAGCTATCCAACTCTCAGTACAATCCCTCACTGCTGCTCATAGACAGAATATACAACACATATGCCTTCCTTCAGTCCTCCAAGCCTCCTATTTCCTTGCACAGTTTCTCCTGGGTCCTCCAGCTGCCACCTGTGTGTAATTACCTCACACACTACTCACCAACTTCAGAAATAACTACGCAATCCTCAAGAAAAGAATTCATTCTGCATGCAAGAGATATCCTCATGGGAATATTCATGCAACTGATAGTACACTGTCCCATCCTTTGATCTCAACTAGGTCTCTGACTGAACTGACATGCATGAGTTATTTATGAGAGAATATTCAGTTATCTGAAGTACACTAGTTGCATGCATGCATGCATTGACTAACTGAACTCACAATCAGTTCCACAAACTATTGGCACTAATCTAACTGGACTTAACTCAGTTAACTGAGCTAACTAAATATAACTCAAATACAACTCATCCTTATCTCCTTAATTAAGGTATAACTTCCTCAATCAAAGGGATAATTGTTGCATGTCTTCACATAGACTTCATGTTTGATTTTCTCTAACTAATTAACTCAAGAAGAATTAATTAATTATTTTACAAACAGCTGTTGAGCTCAAATTCGAATTTTAATTTAGGGACCAATTAAAATTGAAATGTATCCCGAAATGCTATCTATAGGAATGCTATTTTTAGCATTTCTTGTTGCTATTTTCAACAAGTTGTACCAACCAACTCCCGATCTGTGTTTCCTGAAGAGCCCAACTAAATTAGCTCCGGGCTTATCATAAGATTTTTTTTTGTTGGTGATGCACAAAGGGTTTCGAGTTAGATCCTTCTTTAAAATTTAAAAATTTAATTTTTTGTGTGGTATAATGACAGATCTAGCTTATTAGAGCCTGCAGTTTGTAAATTTTGTAATTATTTTTCTAACGTGGATTTTTCTGGGTTTTAGTTTTTATCATTGTATATACCGTTTGGGTGTTTTCTTGGTTATGTGCAACTATAGATATGAGGAAGAAATTTATGTAGAGTCCAGATCTAGACCCTGGAGGGTAAGATCTGGGGGTTTATCAACATAATTTCGCAAGGATATTCTTTAAATTTTTGCAGTCCAAGGGTTGTAAATTTCTTGGATCTGGAAATTTTCATGAGGGTCTTAGGGATAAATCTGAAGCAAAGGAACACATAATTTTAAATCAGAAAAAATTCTGAAATTTTTTCTAGGCTACCATTTCTTTGTTGATTGGTTTGTTGCTTGGGTTTTTGGGTTTGCTGCAAAATTTTGATTTTTTTTAGGAAACCCTTATCCCTCCATTATTCCAACCTTAATTTGCTGCCTGAGGTTTTCCCATTTGTCTACTATAATTTTCGAAGCTGCTTCCCGAATCCTTATCCGCCGATTCTGCTCCTTCATTCCTACAATTTTTGCAGTCATTATTGTTATACTTTGTTGCGTTTCTCCCGCCTCACGTCCCTTCATTGCTACCTCATTCGGCAACCTTCTTGCCTGCGTCCTCCCTCCATGTTACCTCCTCCGAACCTGTTGCTCCTCATCCCTTTTCCCGCAACTCCTTCCTCCTTACTTAGACACCTGCTCTTTTCCTTGCGGCACCTCACCCTGCCAACCCGCGGCCTTCAAGCTCCATGCGTCCACGCTGCCTGTCGAGCTCCCTTCCGATGTCTCAGTCTTCTACCCGCGTCCCTCTCTGTGTGCCACCCTCCTCTCTCTGTTGCGTCCTCCTCTCCTCCTAAATGTTGTCGCCACCGTCAAGCTCCTTCGAACCCGAGCTCCATCTCTCCTCTCCACCTCATTCTCGACCTGCACACACAAACAACCTTTCAATTTTTTTTCTTTATGCGATTACATTAGGTTTCATTTTTTACTTATTTATTTTTATGTTAGGTTAGGTTTTTGACTTTAGGATTAAATCAATTTGTTTGTTTTAATTTCTTTCCTTTTGATTTCATTTTAATTTGATTCTTTTAATTCATTTTTTATTTGTATTATTTGCGTTAGTTAGATTTTATTTTATGACTATTTCGATTGGTTTACCTTTTTTATTTTATTTTTTTATGCCTTTGAGTTTTGACTTTTTGGATTTTTCATTATTTTGATTTTATAAAAAAAAGAAAAACATAAAAAATCTAAGATTTAAAAATTTAAAAATTCTATTTTTTTTTTTATAATTTTGGTGACTTTGGAATTGAGAATGAAATAAGTTAAAGGAGGATTTGCGCTTTCACATTAAAAGTTTTAATGTGGCCTATGGCCCATTAAAATTTCAATCAACCCTTTGATTTGTTTTACTTTCATCATATTAAAAAATTGATTTCCTCATTTACCGCCATAAAGTAATTGCCTAAGGAATAATTAAAATTCTATTAATCTAAAGTTCCTTGGTGTCTTTTGTGTTAAGTGTAAGATTTTTAATTACTGAGTCAATCAATAAACATATGGCGTGCCTATTTCTTTTCTTGAACTTATGAAGTTTGAATTTCTTCCTTGCTTAAGGAATTTCAATTACGAAGTGTGTTTTTTGATTTCTGCAAGTGTGAATTTCATATTTGCAAGAGTATTTTCAGAATTATGCAAAAGTGTTCAACGAAATATTTTTGCTACTTGGCTAAACATGTATCAGCACAGACAGTGCTGACTCCTTTGAAATAAAAGACCTACCCTGGTGGACTTTTGTGATTCAGCTGTTTTTTTAGCATGATAAAATAGACCAAACATTTTGGCGTTGTTGTCGGGGAAGGCAGTTGACGATACAATCAGCCAATGTGTTTCTTGTTAGTATGGTGTTTCTAAGTGCACAAGTGTTTGGCAGTAAGACGAGAGGTAAGAACCTATGCATCGCTCTAACATACCTGAGCGGGCTCACCACTATGATCATTAGAACACTCAAGGAGTGAAATTTTTTTGAAATTTGTTTTTAGAAGTGTCCTCAGTTTTACAGATGTTGGGAGGTAAGACAAGAGGTAAGAACCTGCGCATCGCTCTAACATACCTAAGTGGGCTCACCATTGTCATAATTGAGACACTTAGAGTGTGAAATAATTACACATAGGGTCCATGTGTGGGGTGTGTGAATAAAGAAAACACGAAACATAACAACTCTAATAAATCTACAAGAAAAACGGGTCATAAAAGGAACAAGAAAAATACAGATTTAGGGAGGAAAACATTTATTCAGGAATTAATCTCAAAAGCATAGAGAGAGTAGTCAACTTCTCAAAATGACACAAGAAAGACAGGTCCTGAGAAATTTGTTACTCCCATATCAAGATCAGAAGTATCTGGTTCCTCTATCTTAGGACCCCATCGTCCTTAAACTAGCCTACATACTCCCAAAACTGTAGATTCGATTCAAGAACAACAGGGAGAGACTAGTGGCCAGGATTTTGGATTAGAAGGCCAAGGGGAAACTAGTGGGAAGCACCAAGAACCAGAATCGAAAGAACATTATTTTACTTGTCAATACCCAGATTTAGGCAGTCTAGTAAAATAGCCAGCGCCAGAGCAATGTGAAAAATCATCACAAGAATCTCCATCCACTGAACATTCACCCGAACAATCTTTGGGAAGAGGCTCATCAAAACAAGAATCAGGAGAATCCACAATGGGAGACAATAATAACAATAACAATGAAAGGACAGATGCCACTATTACCACTTTTGAATTTCCAATAAGTGATATAAGGGGCGAAGCTCCCATGAAAAACATCCTCTATCAACCCTTCCATATTTCCAAGGATTGATTGTAGAAGATCCTGATACTTTTTTGTTTGAATTTGATGTTCTGTGCAGGAGCTATGATTATACTTCAGATGCCCAGAAGCTGAAGTTGTTCCCTGCTACTCTAAAAGGAGAAGCATTAAGATGGTTCATGGGACTGGGTTCTGCTACTATTCGGACATGGGGAGACATGAAAACCACATTTCTCTCAAAATATCAGGACTATTGTCGAACCAGGGATTTGAGGGAAGAAATATTTAGAATGACACAGAAGGAAGAAGAAAACCTAGAAGATTATGTGGAACGATTCCACTATAATCTACAAAGATCTAAACATAGTGATCTGGATCCAGAAATCTTGAAAATTATATTCATATGGGGAATGAGAGATGACTGCCTCGATATGTTGAACCTATTGGGAAAAGGAGATATATCTCAGGAATCATTTAAAGAGATAATAAAATTTTTCTTAAAATTCTCGAGAGGATCGTCACGAGGGAGAAGTATGACACAGGATGCCTCCATTGGAATACAAAATATGCAAATGGAGGTGTGACCAGAGCTGAGATCAGAAACCTGTTCAAAAATATTAACACTGATCTCCTCAGTGCCTTATCTACTCAACTGACAACAACACAAGTGAAAAAGGCACAGGATGAAGCTGATAAATATTTGGCTATGTTTTGCCCGAAATGTAAAGAGAAACATTCCTTGAAGGAATGTAGAGTCAATAACATCAATGTGTGCAGTATTTATGATTTGGAGCATTCTAGAGGCTATTGTCAGGAGCTTCCCAGACTAAAAGAAATGCTCAAGGAATCAAGTGAGGAAGTTCAGCCCTTCTACTTTATTGGGTCTAGGAAGCCTTGGCAACCACGACCATAAGGTATGTCTCAAGTTTTTTCTTTTAATCCATGGAATAATGTATATAATTCTAACCAATTTCGATGGCAGTATTCCTCTCCTCCCCAGCTCAATTTCCTTCACCATGGAATCAATGGTATCCCTCTCCACCTTTCCAATACCCTCCATCTCAGCCATATTCTTGGCCTCAGAATTGGAGAGGAAATTCCTTAGGTCCAGCCCCTCCTGCACTATCGATGCAACAACAATTGCAACTGCCACCTCTCTCAACACCTGCTGCTACTCCTCCCATACGACCCCAATTACCTGTACAGTCTAACCCTAACCCAAATAATAAGGCAGCCCAAAACATAGAGGCCCCCACTTCTTTCTAGACTTACTACGTTACTCCTATTGAATGTAATGAAATTCATCTTCGGTCAGGGAAAGTAGTAAATCCAAAAACCTCCCCCATTATTACTGAAGAGGAATGTGAATCACCCAGAGAAGATACTATGGACCTTGAAGAGGTTGTTACACCTGTAACAACCAATTCGAATAAAGTTGATACACCTATAATAACAAATCCAACTGTTGTGGTAACTAAGGATCCCCCGTATCCACAAAGACTAGCTGAAACTGGGATGATTCCACAACCTGAATCTGATTTTCTCAAGGAGTTAAAAAAATTGCACATACGAATTCCTTTACTGCAAGCCATTAAAGATGTCCCTATCTATGCGAAGACAGTAAGAGACCTATGTGTTAAGAAACCTGGAAGGAATCCCAAAGACCCTGTTACCATCCATGTGATGGGGAAATTGTCAGAACTGATGACTAGTCAACCTCTTTTGACTAAATATAATGATCCAGGGAATCCTACAGTCACTGTTTACATTGATGACAAGCCCATTCCCAATACACTAATTGATTTAGGGGCAACAATCAATGTAATGACCAAGGAGGTCTTCACTACTTTAGGATTACACGGACTAAGACAAACACCTACAATGTTAGAATTGACAGGCAGATCACGTGTTAAACCTGAAGGAATGTTAGAAGACATAGTGATCACGGTGGATTCCTGGAGATATCCAGCAGACTTTCTTATTTTACAAACCAAATCAAACCTGGGGGGCATCCCTTGATTCTAGGAAGGCCTTGGTTGGCTACTGCAGATGCATTTATAGGATGCAGGTCTGGGTATATGACAATTTCAGATGGACAGGCCACGAAGAACCTCAACCTTTACCCCCTAGAAAAACCAAGTAAGGGTTTGGAAAACCCCTTATGGGATGAATTTGAACCTGAATCAGATTATTCCCAGCCACTCCTCACTCTTAGAAAAGCCCAATATTTTAAGAACGAAACAGAGGATGATATTGTTAATGGCTTTATCAGTAATTATCTTGTTGTTACTTCTATTGAAGATTTAGGGGTAGAAGATACCATGGAAGATTTGAATTTAGAGCATATGAAAACCACCCCTAATCTCAAAAGTAGCCCTGTTGAAATAGAGCCAAGAAAAATCTTAAATATTAATCCTAACCTGACTCCCGAATAGAAAAAGACATTGTCACAACTGTTATAGAAACACAAAAAGGCATTTGCATGGGATTACACAGACATGAAGGGAATTCACCCTAATCTATGCACCCACCACATCTATGTGAAAGAAGATTGCACTCCAGTTAGGCAGCCACAACGACGTATGAACCCAACACTCAAGGAAGTAGTGAAAGAAGAACTACAAAAACTTCTAAATGCCAACTTCATTTATCCCATCTCCGACAACCAATGGGTATCTCCACTTGTTATTGTTCCTAAAAAGAACGACAAGTGGAGGATCTGTGTGGATTATAAAGAGCTTAATAAATCCACTCAAAAGGACCATTTCCCTTTACCATTCATAGACCAAGTCCTTGATACCCTATCTGGGAAGAAATTATTTTCATTCCCAGACAGGTTTAGTGGCTATAATCAGATTCAGATTTCTCCAGAGGATCAGGATAAAACCACCTTTACTTTCCCATGGGGAAATTTTGCATACAGAGTTCTTCCTTTTGGACTCTACAATGCACCAACAACCTTCTAGAGGGTTGTATTGGGAATATTTGCATATTTTCTAAATGATTGTTTGGAAGTGTTCATGGATGACTTTACACCTTATGGTGATGATTTTGAATCAGCATTAGCCAACCTTGAAAAAGTATTAGAACGATGTGAGAAAACTAATCTTTCCTTAAGCACTGAGAAATGTCACATGATGATGAATGAAGGAATTGTGCTCGGGCATTATATCTTTGCCAAGGGGATAAAGGTAGACCCTGCTAAGATAGAAATAATTGTGAAAATTCCAGCTCCCAAAACACAAAAAGAGGTACGTAACTTTTTGGGACATGCAGGGTATTACAAAAGATTTATAGAGATTTTTTCAAAGATTGCATCCCCGTTATTTTTGTTGCTTACTAAAGATGTGGAATTTTTCTGGACAAGGAAATGTGAACAAGCCTTTGCAGAACACAAACAATGTGTATCAACAACTCTTGTTTTGCGAGGACCAAATTGGGGGCTGCCATTTCATATAGCAACTGATGCATCTGATACTGTTGTTGGAGCTGTGCTAGGTCAACTTGAGGACAAAAAGCCATATGCCATTTACTACATTAGCAAGAACCTCACTCCAACAAAATTAAATTACTCCGTTACAGAAAAAGAGTTTTTTGTAGTAGTATATGCCATAAATAAATTTAGGCACTACCTCACAGGTTATCAAATATTTTTGTGCACACTGACTACTCTGTCATTCGTCTTTTAATGAATAAACCTGTCACTAATGGTAGGGTTACACGTTGGTTGTTGTTGTTACAGGAGTTTGATGTAACAATTTTAGATAAACCTGGGAAGGATAATGTAGTGGTTGATTTTCTTTCTAGGTTGATTGTTGATGATGATTACATACCCGTTGAGGATTCTTTTCCGGATGAATATATTTTTCTATTTCAACTTACTCACCGTGGTATGTAGACATAGCTAATTATCTTGTTGCATGGAGATTTCCACAATATTTGTCCTCAAGAGAAAGGAAGAGGATTGTTCAGCAGAGTGCAAGGTATTCCTGGGTAGAGGGATACCTTTACTACACAGGGCCAGATCAACAGATCAGGCGGTGTGTGAGAGAAGATGAGATCTTTGATATCCTCAAGGCCTGCCATGAGGAACCATGTGGAGGACACTTTGCTAACAAAAGGACAGGGTATAAAGTGCTTTCAATTGTATATTATTGGCCTACTATATTTTAGGATGCGAAAAAATTTGTAAAAGGATGTGATAGTTGTCAGAGGATGGGTCAACCGCTCTGGTCTGATGAAATGCCATTACAACCTCAAGTAGTTTTGGAACCATTTGAGAAGTGGGCCCTAGATTTTGTAGGACCGATTAATCCTTCATCTCAGTATAAGTCTAACATTCTATTCTACAGAGATTATATCACAAAATGGGTTGAAGCAAAGGCATTGACTAGGGAAACTGAGCAGGTTGTTTTAAACTTTTTGTTTGAAGACATTTTTGTTCGCTTTGGGGTGCCTCGGGAAATAGTGACAGACGGTGGAGCACAGTTCACATCCCACTTGATCCAGAAATTAGTTGAGAAATATAAGATCTGTCACAGGATTACTTCGCCATATCATCCACGGGAAAATGGTCAAGTGGAAAGCACAAATAAAGTTATTGAAGGAATTCTCACCAAAATTGTCGCCAACCACCGAAGAAACTAGGCTGACAAACTTCCAGAAGAACTATGGGCATATAGAACTACATGGAGAAATACTACTGGATTTTCACCATATGAATTGGTATATGGTAAAAACCCATTATTTCCCATTGAGTTCGAAGTAAAAACACTCATAACAACATTGCAAGTGAACCTGGATTTAACTATAGCTCAGAAACATCGGTTAAATCAGCTAAATGAACTTGATGAGAAGAGGTTGGTTGCCATTCAAAAAACATATATCATCCAAAAACAGAGGGCTAAGTGGCACGAAAAATTCATCAAAAAGAAGGTGTTTCAAAAAGGCGACTGGGCTTTATTGTACGATTCACGATTCAAAGATTTCAAAGGGAAGCTCTGCACCAGGTGGCTAGGTCCGTACGAGGTAGATACAGTCTTTGACAATGGGACTGTAAAATTAGTTACCATAGACAATGCCAAGGTGCCATTGTTTTCCAATGGGCATCGTCTTCGGTTATATCATAAACCTACCTCGAAGGATTCATTTGTTAACATTGTCACAGGATCTGATCTCCAAGTTTTGGAAGCAGGGGAACATTCTCCTGTGCTGTCAAAATTTTTAAATTCAATAAGTGTAGTAGCTGAAAACCAACTTCTGTTGGCAGCTGATACACCATGCAATAAAAAAAATGAAAAGAATAATAATAAATATATATATAAAAGAATAATAATAATAATAATAATAATAATCTGCCTGTGAAAACCTCCTATAAGGCGCAAGTAGATGATTGTAGCAGTTGAAAACCACTTTGTGGCAGCTGGTACATATTTTTATTTTTAAATAAGTCTTGTAGCAATATGTTGTTACAACATCAGTTCTATTCATTTTATTGTATTATTTTTAGCAATCCCTTCGAGAGCATAGTACTCTCCAAGGTATATTTTATTGTAATAAAAAAGTTTTGTTGTGGATATTTGGCTACTACAAGGAGATCTATTTGTTGTTACATATGTAACAACCAGTCAAGTCGGAGACAATTGCAATAGGATCCAGTTACAACTTTTCGACTAAACATCCTCGTCATCAATGGTCATCGTCAGTCCAATTACATCACCCACTGGTAAGTCATTAAAAAATAATATTTTTTTTCTTTACTTAGCAATTATGGTGATTAATATGTCATTATATCTTGACAAGTGGGGACGACCTTTGCATTTATGTCGAGGGGGGTGAATCATTTGATGATCTGTAATTTAATGTGAATCATTTGGTGATCCGTAATCTAATCTGATTTGAAGTGACAAACCTTGCAATTATTATTACCTTTTTATGAGAAATCACTTCATTAAGTGTAAATCGTACCTGAGCCATATCCCCATACCTTTGGGTTAAATAACAAATCTATAACTCACATTGCATGATCTCCTGATTTGACACCCTTGTTTGTGACACCCCTGTCTACTGCCCTGATATCAATCCACCCCAACGAGGCTCCACACCTGCATTGCATGAATTTCTCAAGGATTGTGACAGTGAGCAGACAAGAAGTGCGGACAGGATCAACTGTAATAGTGCAGGATGGGTGGAGTAGTGGTTAGGCATGAGCCGAACTCCACAGAGGCTTTAGAGAATTTCCTTGAGGCTTGTCAAATTTTTAGAGAAGCTAGGTGGCTCAAATTTTTCGAGCGACTAAAAGGGTAAGAGGAAAGAGTTGCACTGGAATTTGCTCAGAATCTGGAAAGAAATCGAACATAGGTTAGAGGTTTGAAGCTGGAAGTTACAGAGGAAGTAGTCACCTGAGTGAAAACACTTCAAACTAAAGGGAAGTGATGGTTCGACTAGAAAGTCAATGATCCATTCCTCAAGAATTATTTTTTGTAGGGAAAGGAGAAATTGGTTAAAAAGGGAAGGTGAACTGATCACCTTTCCCTTCCACAACCATGGGATGATGTCACTTTGTTCATCATAAAGTACATTACACGTGAAGGGCGTATGATAATAGTTTTCAATTATCATTTCCCACTGCTGAATCATCTTCGACAAAGAAAAATGATTAACCTTCCTTATTTCTTGATGGAGAATTTGAAGCATATGGCAGCTTTGGTGAAGGTCGCCTCACACCCGGAAAGTTGTATCACTAATCATGGACTGATCAAGCTGATCATATTGGAGGCCCTGGAGAAGCAAGGGCGAAGCTGGGAGGATTTCATGAGAAAAAGGCCAAGAACTTCACGAAGAAAACAAGTTGGAACCTCCATAGAAGCTCCAGGAAAAACTGATGCAGCTGAGAAGTAGGAGCAGTCCTCTAGAGTTAGAATTGGGAAGGAATCACTGGAAAGACCTCTCAGTGGTAGAACACCAAAGAAAAGGGTTAAGGTTAGCATTCAACTGGAACCCTCATCATCATCTGCAAAGAAGCCCAACAAGCCTAAAGGCACAGAGGAACAGAAGAAAGAAGAACAGGCCAAGCCGCAGGATACTCCCTCACTAGGTAAGAACGAAACCCAAGCCTTGCTACTCAAAATTAAAGAGTTGGAAGCAGAAAAAAAACAATTGAAGCAACAATTAGAGGATAGGGAAAGTGAAACAAGGGTTCCGGGTCTTGACACATTGGCAGAGGCTACTGGTAAAATGGGAGTGGAAATTACACAGGGGCTTGTCTGTGCAGCATGTGCTAAAGAGCTAGCAACAACAATGTATAAAATTTGTGATGCAGACACCATCTCAAAAGAAACTCAAACTGAGACATTGTGGGATGCTACACAAGAACCCATTGATGACACTGCTGTTACATAAGAACCAACAACCAAAATGGAGAACGCTATGGAATTTGACCTAGAAACTGAAACACAAGAACCTGCCAATGACATTGTTGTTACACAAGAACCAACAGCCGAGGAAAAAGTCTTTTAGGAAGAAAAAGGGAGCGTCAACCCACAAGAACATGCTGATGACACTACTGTTACACAAGAACTAGCAGTCGAGGTAGAGCAACTCCAATTTCGAGTTGCAGTTACATTCCCCATTTCACTAGACCCTGAGGCAGATTGACACTTAGAATTTTTTTTATTGGTTTCTGAATTACAGAATTGGAAATAGTTGGCACTCTCCCTGAAGAAGGGAGTAATTTATTTAGAAGAACATCAAAAGGTTATCCACACTCTTAAGGATCAATGGGCTGAGGAATTTCTGACAGATGAACTCATACGATGGGAGACAAAGGAAGATGAGAAGAAAAGGGAAGAACAAAGTCAGCGACTGCAACAAGAAATTAAGGACCTAATTAAAGATAAAAGAGAGATGTATGATTTAGCCCTGAATCTCTTGGGCTATAGAACGCCATCTCCATTGTACCTAGTTTTTCTGTGGGAAAAGTTTTATCTTTTCCAATTGAAGGCCATTTGCGAGAATAGACCCTATAAGGGTGTTTCTACTAGAACTCTTTTAGATGTATTCCGTTCTTGTGATTTTGATGAATAGAGTTTGTTGTGCGAACTCTTTTTGCACAATATATTTGCTGAACATGCCAGTTTACAAATGTTTGTTCACTTTTTCTCTTATGTTGGAGACTTACAATTGTGGGCCTTCATATCCTTTATGAGGAACCAAATTGATTGGCATCTTGCCAAGATGTCATTCGATAGGAATGAAGAAACAACAACGCTGAAAATAAGGTCAGAGCCTGGTATGACTCTGATCCTGAGGCGAGAATTCAGAAGATTCCTTGGTGCTCCTAACATGGTAGAGAAATCAACCCAGTACAGGAGAAGGATCATTGGGTTTTGTCTTAATATTTTTTCACAGTTGAAGAGCATAGCGTTAGTGGGGAGCTTGAAACGATCGGAGGCCAACAGTGAAACCTTACAGATGAGGGATCCCTTCGGCTTTCGCAACTTTGTGGTAGTTGTTTCTCGAGTTCCCGAGTATGCACGGATTGTTAAATCAATGGGGGCTTTTTGGATAGGGCTTAAGTTCAAATTTCCTTTGATTTGGCTTCCACTTGATAGCTACCAACCTCGTTATCAGCTAAACAGGTATGATGAAGGATCTTGGACCACTTAGCTTATGGCTACTCAAGGATACATGTGAGAGAATTAATACATTTCTGACGTTTATGATCTGACAAAGTTGCATCAGCAGTATCCCAATGCGGAAGTAAAAGAAGATTATGAACATTCAGAGGAATCTGCATGAGGGCATGCAATGGCTTCAGTTGGGGGGAGATGTTGGGTACAATATTTAGGGGTATTTTAGGCACCTTTTTCCGTAATTTTGGCCATTTCTCTCCATCGAATCCATCAATCCCTTGACACAATGACACTCTCCCTGGTCGAAAAAGAAATCTTTTTCTATGACATACTATTATGCCATTTTTGTTGAGTATCGAAAGAAACAATGTCTTTTTGAAATGAATAACCAGGGAAATTGTAGAAGATGTCTTCTGGATGTTTTTCTTTCAGGTGATGCTGTAATTATCAAGGATTTTGGTCAGACAGCTGATGTTGTTACATGTTGTTACACCTCAAAGATTGTTGCTACATACTGTCAAAGACCGAGGCAATTATTCTAGAGATATTTGTGAAGACCGTGAGTTGTAACTTTATACGCAATGTTGAAAAGATCTGAGCAGTTATAGCTATGAAAAGTGGTGTAACTATAATGGATCCTTAATTGGAAACTGGTTGTAACAATTTCTATTTTATTTCATTTCTGTTAAAACGATCAGCATGAGAATCATGAGATTCTCATGACTGATTCATTCCCTGATTTCAGGGCTCTGTAAGACTTTATAAGGAGACCCAACCCTCTGAGAAGGGGACGATAATTTTTGAAACAACACCGCTATTTTGATCTTGTAACTTTCAACCATTTTAATACAACAAGTACTTGGTGATGATTTTACTATTATTGTGTTAAATCCTTAAGTAGTTTCATTTCATTCTTGACCCGGCTAGGGAGGAAGGGCCCTCCTCTTTGGCAGGGATCGCATTATTAGTCGTGTATATAATTTCTTAGATGTGTATGTGAATTTTATACTGTCGTTTCATATATTGTGGGACATACGCATTTCTGTGTTCGGATTTATGGTATGTTGTTTATATTATTGTTGTGAGTCAATCAATAAACATATAGCGTGCCTATTTCTTTTCTGGAACTCATGAAGTGTGAATTTTTTCCTTATTGAATGAATTTCAATTACGAAGTGTGTTTTTCGATTTGTTCGAGTGTGAATTTCATCTTTGCAAGAGTGTTTTCAGAATTATGCATAAGTGTTCAACGACATCTTTTTGATACCTGGCTGAACATGTATCGACACAAAGAGTGTTGACTCCTTTGAAATAAAATACCTACCCTGGTTGACAATTAATGTTTGTGATACAACTATTTTTTTAGCATGATAAAATAGACCAAACAATCTTCATTCATTGCCTTAACCCAGTTTTGATCTTCTCTAACCTCATTGAAGTTTTTGGGCTCTATTTGTGGCAATAATGAAAAATGTGCTTGATTGAAGCTATCCAACAACTTCCTCCTTGTTTTCACTCTAATCTCTTTATTCGCAAGAATTTGACTTTCCGGGTGCTTCTTTTGGATATGACTTGGTGGAGCCTTCTTTGTAGTGAAGGTCTTCCTTCCTTCTTCCTCTTCTTCATCCTTGTTAGAAATTTCTTGGTCCTCATATTCTATGAATTCATGATTAGTTGCAACATCTTTGGAATCTTTATATTTAGGCAAAGCTTCATCAACAAGAATATCAATACCTTCAATTACCTTTATGGCTCTCTTGTTGTAGCATTTGTATCCTTTTCTATTGAAAGAATAGCCAAGGAATATGCCCTCATCAAATCTTTATTCGAATTTGTGAAGCTTGTCTTAAGTCCTCTTGATGTAGCACGTGCTCCCAAAAACTTGTTGAAATTGCAACAAGAGAATGCTAATTTAATTTTATCCTTGAATTAAATTGGGAATAAAATTGTAATTCCACATCTCATGACGACTTGCATTAGTTAACTATGTTAATTTGACTTAGTTGAATCAGTTAATTCGAGTTGAGGGTCTAACTTGAGTCATGTAGAGTGTCTCCTACATTATAGGAGCCCTGGTTGAATTTATTTTGAGGTGTAATTAATTAATTCAGTCTAACTGAGTTAAAGTCAGTTAAACTAGTTCCAACTGTGGGAGGAACTAGTGGGAGGTCCAGTAGTGTGGTGTTGCCCGCAGTCATCAACCAGTAAATTGATGATTCACCCATAAATAACTCATGCATGTCAGATATGAGATTTAACTAGTTGAGATTGGAGTTCAGGGACAATGTACTATCAATTGTATAATCATCTAAATTGTACAGGCCGTGCATGCAATTAGAGGAAGGCCTATGAGGATTGCACAATTCCAATTGAGGAATTTCCCTGATTAATAGGAGGCTAATTCCCAAGGAAACAATGTAAGGAAATAGGGACTTAGGCAAGCGAGAAATTGGTTAAGTATTGGCTTAGACTTGTCTAGGAAGCTATGAGACAGATAGAGATAGTGCAGAGGTTTCTCGGGCTTGAGCAAAGCATTGTAATCATCTCATATTTTCTGACTAATGAAATATACAAATAGCATGGGTTTTTAGCTGTGGCTTTCCCCAGGAAATCATTGTGTAATGTGTTAACTGAATTCTTTCTCTTGTATGCTTCGTGATTGTTTAATTGTTTCCGCTGATGAGTAGAGTAGATTCAAGTCTATTGTTTTAGCATATTACAATTAGTAGTTTGAACCTACAAGGAATTTCTACAAAACTTTGAAGTGGTCAACTTTTGTTGGTCTTCCTTTCCACAAATCATATGGATTTTTGTTATTATTTGATCAGGTGCTCAAGTTTATGCTCAAAAATCAAAGTTTCATAATTTTGTTAAACTCAGATTCAGATCGAAGAGCTCATCATTCTGATTCCAATGGTGCGAATGACACTCAAATCCGAGCTTGTATGCAGAAGTTAGAGCAATTCAAAGTTCAAGTTTAACTTAGACACATGGCAGGATTGGATGACGTGGCAAGCCCTTCAGCGAATGAGGAGGCACCAAGTGGCAAGCCGCCATTTGCCCCCACATATCACAATCGCAAGTCACAAGCGGATTGTGTTAAAGAATCGGCCCCAAGAAAGGCCAAGGTTGCGATGCGATAAATCGCAATTGCACTTCGCAACAGGGAAGACATTGCAGAAATCGACCTCGACAAGTATTGGGTTGCGATGTGATCTCAATCGCATATCGTCAAAGGAAGGAGTTAAGGAAATCGACCCCCGGAGCAGTCAGGGTTGCGATGCGATATATCGCAATCGTATATCGCACCAGTACCCCGCCGATATATATCTTACTGAGAGATTTCACCGATGTGATTTGCGGACGCAATATCATTTCAGAGTTGTAGTTTATAACTCGTCAGGTCGGTCGGATCGCCAAATCGCATATTGCAATGTGTTAAGTCTTGAATATAAGAATCACCCCCGGCAAAGCTGATTGCGATTTGCAACAGAGCTACAAAACCGTCGCCTTAACCGCCATACCTAACCACCATGTGACCACTCGGCCTTAACCACGAGATAGTTGGGGAAGTTGGTGGGACTGCCAATTTCAGAGGAACTGCCAGAATTAGCTCCAGATAATGAATTTAACTGGAAGTTGGCCAAATTTGGAGGAGTAAATTGTGGGAGAACTGGGATAGGTCATAACTTCTTCAGTTCGTATCCAAATTAGGTGCAGAAAGAGTCAATTCTGAGAGTTTTGGCTATTCTGAACTCCTTGTGACAGGTTTCAGAGGCATTTGAGCATTGTAAACACATTTTTGTTGTAATTTTGAGCATAATAGAGAGGCCCAAGCATTGGAAGCTGGACCAAGGAGACGTAGCCTAGGAGGGGTGAACTCCTCATCGAATCTCTGTGTTGTGTGTTGTATTTTTATATTCTTTGTTGTTATTATGCTATTGTTCAACATATATTTTATGTTAAATTGTTTATAACATTTACATAAGAAACTCTCATGGGAATCAATTAATTAATCAAAAATGGCGAATCCTTAAGAACTTGATAAGCAAATGATAAGCATATTAGGTTTTATTCTGAATGGGGAATTAGTACAACTTTAGTAATCTGCTCCATTTCAGATCAAGTTGGTATCAGAGCACTGGTGTTTTGCTTACTAGATTTGCTTTGTGAAAGAAAGATTTAATTGTTTGCTAGTTTTGTATCATGCTAACAAGGTTAAAACTCAAAAGAGGTGAAGGAAACGTGGTTGGAAGCCTTGAAGTTGGGTCAAGGGGAAGAAGACCAAGGTTACCACAATCTCCAACACCAGTTCAGCCTCAAGTTGTAGTTGTGACTCCAGAGATCATGTCTCATGAAGGAGAACCTACAAACATGACCGAAGATGAGAAGACCTTCAGAAAGGCTTTCTTTGCTATGACAGAGATGGTGAAGGTCTTCTATGAATAGAGGAATAACAGGTTTCAAGGAGAAAGTTCCAAACCTCCCAAAGGAGAAGGCTCTTCAGGAGGAGGTAATGGAAAAGGAGGTAATGGGAATGGAGACAAACCTCCACCCTCTCCACCATCTTCTTCATCTTCTTCTTCACACTCTTCCACTAATACAACCCTTACTCATACTCATCATCAATATTTAAAAGGAGTTGGAAAATCAACTCTACTTAAACTAGATGTTAAATTCGAGTTGCCCATGTATAATGGTGAAGTGAATGTAGAGAATCTTGATAATTGGATTCGTCAGTTGGAGGTGTATTGTAGAATTCAGAACCTTCAAGAGGATGATATCAAAATTCAGTTGGCTTCATTGAGAATGGAGGGTGCAACACTCATTTGGTGGGAAGAAAGGACTCAAGATGAGATCAAAAAACATGGTAAGATATCTATTACTTGGTATGATTTCATTGTTGCTATAAAAATACAATTCTACCCTTTAGCTCATATGCAAAAAGCTATCATGAATTGGAAAAATTTCAAACAGTTAAAAGGTCAAAATGTGCAAGAGTATACTCAGGAGTTTAGGAGAAGAGCTCTTATGCTAGGAATAGAATTGGAGTCACAAGATACTTTGCTGAAATACATAGGAGGTTTGCATAGCTATCTTCGACACACCATTATTATGTTTAATCCCATGAATCTTGATGAGGTTTGTGTTCAAGCTACACATCTCGAAGCAAGAGGGAAAAATGTACAAGAAGAAGCTAAGAAGAAGTCATTCCAGAGTGGTGAAAATGGAAAGAAATCAAAAGGAAAGCAGAAGAAAAATGATTCTGTTAAGAAAGAAGGGGAGAAACCCATGTTCAAGAATTGTTCCAAAGAGGGCCATGATGAAGCGCATTGTTGGAAGCTTCATCCTGAATTAAGACCAAAGAAATTTAACAATAAAGGGAAACAGAAGACAAACATTGTTGTACAACAAGACTTGGGTTCTGACTCAGGTGATGAAACAAATATTGCAGCCACAGTCACTAAAGGAAAAGTCGTGGCAAAAACAAGCAAAGAGGAAGCTGTGGAAAGCACCAACGTAGAAAATAACTCCAACAATGCTTCAAATGAAGAAAACAGAATTGAGTTGTTCCATATCAGAGTTATTTCCAAACACACCAAGATTGATATGCTATTTGACAGTGGATCCCAGGAAAATTTAATTTCTACAGACTTGGTCAAGAAGTTGAATCTGGAAACCGTGCCTCATCATAAACCGTATCCGTTGGGTTGGATAACCAAGGATGCAAATCTTCAAGTCACAAGGAAATGTGTTTTCAGGTTTTCTATTACTACCAATTTCGTTGATGAAGTCGAATTAGATGTAGTGCCGCTAGATATTTCTGGAATTGTGTTGGGAAGCCTATATCTGTATGACCAGAAAGAAGTTTTCCATAGATTTGAGAACAAATATCATTTGTTGAAATATGGAGTGGAGTATATTGTGAGAGCCCATCGTCTTTAGCAAGCGCAGGGGAAATGAAGCAACTAGTCAAAGCAACTAGTATATTGTGAAAGCTTAATCTGTCTTTAGCAAGCGCAGGGAAAATGAAGCAACTAGTCAATTCCAACAAGAATCTCGTGCTCCTTATGATCAAGCAGAAGAATGACACGGAGCGTGAATCCTTTGCACGCTGTGACGTGAAGATGAAAGCCGAATTGGTTGATGTGGTCAATCAATATGGAGATGTGTTTCAAGAACCAAAGGGATTGCCACCAAAAAGGGGAATTCAACACGAAATTTAGCTACAACAAGACTGTCCACTCCCAAATATCGGTATGTATCGAATGTCAATTCTGGAAAGTTTAGAAATTAAGAAACAAGTCCAGGAATTGTTAGATAAAGGTGTAATTCGTCCCTCTACTTCGCCATGTGGTTCACCAATTGTTTTGGTACCCAAGAAAGATGGAACCTGGCGCATGTGTGTAGATTATCGAGCTTTGAATAAAATTACCATAAAGAATCGATACCCACTGCCCAGAATAGATGATTTGCTAGATCAGTTGAAGAATGCAAAATATTTCACTAAATTAGACTTGAGAAGTGGATATCATCAAGTTAGAATAGCTGAGGAGGATATTTGGAAGATTTATTTTAAAACCAAACATGGATTGTTTGAGTGGCTGGTTATGCCTTTCGGTCTTTGCAACACTCCAACTACATTCATGAGAGTTATGAATGATGTTTTAAGATCCTTTCTTGATGAGTTTGTAATTTTCTATTTAGATGATATTTTGATATTCAACAAATCATGAGAAGAGCATGTCAAGCATGTGAGGAAAGTGTTGGATGTCTTGAAAAAAGAACAATTATTTCTGAAGATGTCTAAATGTGAATTCGAGAAAACTTCCTTAGTGTATTTGGGCCACATAGTTGGAGGAGGTGAGCTGAAGATTGACCCCTCTAAAGTTTCGGTCATTGTGAATTGGCCAATACCCAAATCAGTCACAGAAGTAAGGAGTTTTTTGGGAGCAACGTAGTACTGGAGGAATTTCATTGCCAATTTCTCTTCCATAGCAGCTCCACTACATGCTTTGACCAACGTGAAGGTTGTCTTCCAGTGGGGAGGAAAACAACAAAAAGAATTCGATGCTTTAAAACAAAAGATCAGTTCAGCCCCAGTTTTAGCATTACCAGATTTGAAACAACCATTTGAAATACAAATAGATGCAAGTGACTACGCCATGGGTGCAGTTCTTTTACAGCATGGTAAGCCCATTTCATTTCATTATGAGATTTTTAATGGTGTTGTTATTAACTATCCTACATATGATAAAGATATTTACGCATTGGTGCAAAGTGTGAAGAAATGGAAGCATTACTTGATGGGAAAAGAAACTATTATTCGCACCGATCATCAACATTTGCAATATCTGCAATCTCAAACAAAATTGCAGCAATCAAGGCACTTTCGTTGCATGGGATTCTTACATCAATTCCACTTGGTAATCAAGTACAATAAAGATATTTATAATAGAGTTGCTAAGATGATTTCTAGACCAGTTGTTAATGTAGCCATTTTACTCAAGAATCATTTTGTTTTGCCTGAAAGTTATGTTGAACAATATGCACATGATGCTAACTTTCAAGAGGCATACTCAAACTTGAGTCAAGGCCACCAAGTTGAGGAATTAGACTACCATGTACACGATAATCTGTTGTATCATTTGGGAAAACTTTGTGTTCCACAAGGAGAGAAAGTAAATGTCACAAAGGAAGTGCACACTTCTCTTATTGCTGGACATTTCGGTGTAAGTAAAACAGTGGCAAATATTCAAAGGTATTTTTACTAGCCTTGTATGCTTGAAAGTGTGTCACGTTTTTATCAGAGATTTTTCATTGTGTGTAGTCAATAAGCCTAGTAATAGGAAACTAGGATTGTACACACCACTTCCAGTGCCTTCACGTCCATGGGAGAGTGTTTCTATTGATTTTGTAGGAGGTCTTCCTTTATCAAGAAAAGGTCATGATTATTTGTACATAGTTGTGGATAGATTCAGCAAGATGTGCATATTAATGCATTGTAAAAAAGAAATTATAGCTGAACAAACAACTCAACGTTTCTTTCAAAATGTAAGGGGTCATTTTGGATTACCTACTTCTATTGTAAGTGATCGTGATTCCCGATTTGTTGGGAATTTTTGGTTAAATTCATGGAACTTGATGGACACCAAGTTGAAGAAAAGTACAACCATCCATCTGCAAACAGATGGTCAAACCGAAGTGGTTAACAAGACAATTATTCATTTGCTAAGAGGATATCACAACAAACAACCTAAGTTGTGGGATGAACAGTTGCATTATATTCAACATGCTTACAACTGAGCAAAGCACTCTTCTACTCTAACTTCGCCTTTTGAGGCATGTCTTGGTTATTTTCCTAAATCGCCTTTGGATTTCATCGTTGAGAAATATGTAGTTGTAGATGGACATAGCAACATAGACAAAGTAAAGAAATTCATTGAGAAAATTCAGTTGATTCACCAAACAGTTCAAGAACAACTAGAAAAAAGTCAAGGCAAGTATAAGGCAAGGCATGATAAGCACCGTGTGGATCATCAGTTTCAAGTAGGTGATAAAGTTTGGCTTTACATTAGCAAGGAAATGCTTCAAGGTGAAGGTAAAAAGCTGAAACCAATCCGTTATGGTCCCTTTAAAATTCTGGAAAAGATTGGTAATAATGCTTTCAAGCTTGACTTGCCTTCATATATTCAAATTTATTGCGTTGTTAATATTGAAAATTTGAGATTGTATGAGCCTCCTTTGATTGGAGATCAAGGAGAAAGTGTACAAATTCCATCAATTGAATATTTTTCTCTAGAATTTCTTGATGAGCTTCAACAAGACACCATACTTGACAAAATAACGAGGTCATCAAAGAGGGGAAATGTTGATTATCTTCGAGTGGGTCTCAAAGGTACAAATCCATCAAAGGCCAAATGGATAGAGGTTGGAAAGGTGAGGGAACTGTACCCTCACTTGTTGAATAATTGAATGTTATCCTTTTGGGGTCCAAAAGGCTTCCAGTGGGGAGGAGTGATCAGGTGCTCAAGTTTATGCTCAAAAGTAAAAGTGTCAAAATTTTGTTAAACTCAACTTTAGATCGAAGAGCTCATCATTCTGATTCCAATGGTGTGAACGACACTCAAATCCGAGTTCATATGCAGAAGTTAGCGCAAGTCAAAGTTTAGGTTTGACTTAGACACATGGCAGGATTGGATGACGTAGCGGGCCCTTCAACGAATGAGGAGGTGCCAAGTGGTAGGCCACCATTGGCCCCCGCATATCGCAATCGCAAGTCATAGGCAGATCATGTTAAAGAATCAACCCCAAGCAAGGCCAGGGTTGCGATGCGATAAACCGTAGTCACACTTCGCAATAGGGAAGGCATTGTAGAAATCGGCCTCGGCAGGTATCGGGTTGCGATGCAATCGCATATCGGTGAAGGAAGGAGTTGAGGAAATCATCCCCTGGAGCAGTCAGGGTTACGATGCGATATATCGCAATCGCATATCGCACGAGTACCCCGACGATATATATGTTACTGAGAGACTCCACCGATGCGATTTGCGGACGCGATATCACTTCAGAGTTGTAATTTATAACTCGTTGGGTCTACCAGATCGCCAAATCGCATATCGCAATGAGTTAAGTCCCTAATATAAGAATCACCCCCAGCAAATCTGATTGTGATATGTGACAGAGCTACGAAACCGTCGCCTTAACCACCGGACCTAACCACCATGTGACCACTCGGCCTTAACCACGAGATAGTTGGGGAAGTTTCCAGGACCGCCAATTTTGGCGGAACTGCTAGAATTAGCTCTAGATAATGAATTTAACTGGCCGTTAGCCAGATTTGGAGAAGCAAATTGTGGGAGAACTGGGAGAGGTCATAACTTCTTCAGTTCTTATCCAAATTAGGTGCAGAAAGAGTCAATTCTGGAAGTTTTGGCTATTCTGGACTCATTGAGACAGGTTTCAGAGGCATTTGAGCATTTTAAACACAATTTTGTTGTAATTTTGAGCATAATAGAGAGGCCCAAGCATTGGAAGCTAGACCAAGGAGACATAGCCCATGAGGGGTGAACTCCTCATCAAATCTTTGTGTTGTGTGTTGTATTTTGATTTTCTTTGCTGTTGTTCAACATATATTTCACGTTAAATTGTTTATAACATTTACATAAGAAACTCTCATGGGAATTAGTTAATTAAGAAAAAATGGTGAATCCTTAAGCACTTGATAGGGAAATGATAAGCATCTTGGGTTTTATTCTGAATGGGTAATTAGCACAACATTACTAATATGCTCCATTTCAGGTCATTATTAGTCCTAAGAAGAACTCTATTCGCAAAATATATTGTTGTTTGATCTGCTTCTCCCCAAAAAATATCTATCACACTAGCCTCATCTAACATATCTCATGCCATATCTTGGACGAACAGGTTTTTCCTCTCTTCTAAACCATTTTGTTGTGGTGTTATAGCTATGGAGTATTGCCTCTTGATCCCATGCTCCTCACAAAAGTCAACAAATCCGTTTAACATGTACTCACCTCCTTTATCAGATCTAAGACACTTTTCTTCAAATAAATTTCATTTTCCACAAGTGCCTTAAAATACTTAAATTTGTTGAAAGCTTCAGATTTCTCCTTCATGGGCATAATCCAGGTGGCTCTAGAGAAATCATCAACAAATAATATGAAATATCTCTCTCCTCTTGGACTTTTCTTCCTTGTAGGACCTCATATATCTGTGTGCACTAGCTCCAATGATTTAGTTGTAGAGAACTCCTTGGATTTGAAATGCACTCTTATTTATTTCCCAAATTGGCATGACTTGCATATTATGCTATCTAGTTTAGACAACCTTGGTAATCCTTTAACTAATCCAATCTTGCAAATTTTGATTAGGTTATTAAAATTAACATGACCCAATCTTCTATGCCATAGCCAAGATATTTCTATTTTTCTCATGCAACAACTATGCCTGGTGTCATAAAAAATATACATGTTGTTGTCACTTCTAATAGCCTTTGCCACCAACTTTCCTGATTTCGCATTTTTGATCTCACATTCTTTAGATATGAATATCACCTCATGCCCATTATCACACATCTGACTCACACTGAGGAGATTGCGTTTCAATCCATCAACATAGAGCACATTTTGTGCTTTGGTCTTCTTGTCTAATCTAACTGTTCCTTTGCCTTTGATTGGTATTGCTGCATCGTTTCCAAAACTGACATTACCTTTCTCATACTCCTTTAGCTACATGAATTTTCTCTTATCACCAGTCATGTGTTTGGAGCATCTACTATCAATCAACCACTGCTCATGCTGATCATGAGCTATCAAAGAAAGCTCACAATTTTCAAAATTTTCAGCCTTCTTCTTCCATCTTCTCACAAATTTTTGCTGATTAGATTTCTCTTGTGTGTGCTACATGCAATTTGGATAGATAGATCTGCACTCACTAGATTTGTGACCAAAGTTATTGCATTTGAAACACTCGATCTCATTCATTAGTGAAGAAAAAGAATTATTTCCATTAGCATGCAAGCTATTTGGTCCTTGAGAAACTCTTGATCTATCAACATCTCTTTTAGAAAACATTTTCAATCTACAATTTATGGCCTTGTGTCCAAAATTGTGACATGCAAAACAATAACCATAAAATAGAGAAGGATACCTGAATTTTTGTTGCCATGAAGGAGGAGTGGAATTTGAGGATCTTACTTGCTTTACCTGCTGATTTGTTTGCAACATCATTGTCTTGCACACCCTTGTTGGTTGTTGAAGCATGTGCTTGATTTTCCTTTCCTTTTAAAACATCTGCATAAGTGGTACTTGGTTGATCCTTGAAATTTTGTTGAAGAGATTTGAAACCCAAGCTAGTTTTATCTTTCGAAGATCCTTGCATGTTGAGAACATCTTGCAAAGTTTAAAAACCCTTGATGAATTTGTTATTTAGACATGCTTGGTTTCTTCTTTTGATAGATCAACCCTTAATGCAACAATTTCTTCTTCAAGTTTATGGAAATTTTCCTTCCAATCTTCTAGTTGATAAACAAGCACACTTTCTTTCATTTTTGCTTCTTCCAATTTTCTCTTTAGACAAATGATATCTTCTTCATGAGTACATGCATTTTGAGCCCCATCAATATTTTGCTTCAAATAGTCTTATTCTTTCTCCAACTCGGCCATATTATTTTGCTGAATCACAATTTGCTGAAGCAAATTCTCCTTGTATTTCTCAAGCTCATCTAATTGAGTCTTCAAATAATTATCAACCAAAGGAGGTTTATTCTCCTTTAGTTTGCGTATTTCTTCCTTCAACGACTTGTTTTTGTTTCTATCCTTACTTAGCTCATCAAGTGCAGTAATAAGCTCAACTTCATAATTTATCTTTGCATCCTCAAGATCTGATCCATCTTTAGACTCAAAATCCATAAGAACACATTCATTGTGCTCTTCTTTTGATGAAGATTTCTCATTGTTGTCTTCAAAAGGTCCACTTCCTTCTTTGGAATAATAACTCATTCTATTTTGGGTTTTACCTTTTCGGAATTTCTAAGTCTTATCCTTGCCTTTTGTATCCTTTTTCTTCTCCTCTTTTTCACTTGTTCTGAGTTGACACTTTGCAACAAAATGTCCAACTCCTCCACAATCAAAACACTTGAAAGGAATCTTGCCTTTATACTTTCCAGAACCTCTCTTTAATTTCCTGGAAAACTGAGCAAAATCTTCATCAGATTCACTACCAGAATAATATTCCTCTTCCTTGATTTTCTTTGGAATTTTCTTGAGATTTTTGGTGAGATCTTTGACCTTTTTGGAGGCCTTGAATGCTACTTCACTAGGCTAATATTTCTCTTTTGCAATGTGCATATCATAAGTTGTAAGGATTCCAAGAAATTGTGCCATAATGAGAGTGCTCAAGTCAACCATCTCCTCAATAGCACAAACCTTAGGGTTAAATCTCGTTGGTAAAGACCTCAAGATTTTCTGAATAATGACTTCATCTTCAAAATTTTCATCTATGCTCTTGATCAGATTGGTCACTATTTCAACTCTTCGAAAGTACTCTCTAATAGTTTCTTCTTCCTTCAATTTTAAACTCTCAAATGCCATTCTATAGGTTTGGAGTTATGCTTTCTTCATTTTCACATCACCTTCATAGATCTTCTCAAGTTTGTCCCAAATTTCATGAGTTGATTTACAATGCATGACTTTCATCAGCTCATTCTCACTCAACCCCACAAAAATAGCATTTCTGGCCTTGGCCTTATTTTGAAACATCTTCTTTCCATCAGGGTCTGAAGGAAGAACATCAGGAACAACATATCCAGGCACCATAGTGGAGTAAACATCAACACCTAAACTCATGAGGTGCCCATGCATTCTCATCTTCCACAGATTGTAGTTATCACCATAAAAAACTAGAAGCTTCACATCATGGCCAACCATTGTCCCTTCTCAATCTCTCCTTTCAGCGATCAAGTTGTAACAAAGGAGCCGAATCTGATATCAATTGTTCGACACATGTAATACTGAGGGGGGGGGGGTGAATCGATATTACAGAAATATTATAAAATTTCTACAAATGAAACTTATTTAAAAATTCACTTCAAAAAGATATAACAAGATCATTCACATGCACAAGAAAAACACAATCAAACATCACATGTAGAAACTTGGATTTTAGGTGGAACCTCCCCCCCCCCTCCAGGGAAAAAAACCACCGAACTCTTTGCTGCTTATTCTTATTATCTGTTGCTTCAAAATACTCATTTACATTACATCAGCTAGCCACCACTAGAAATGAAGCACCCACTCCTGGACTGAAATGAGAAATGTTGGCCACAACCAACTTAGAGCACCCACTCCTATAATAGACAATCACCATGCACTTAGCTTGAAGCCCCTACTCCAAGTACAAACAATTATGCAAACAAGACAATATGATTAAGAATTGAAACACCATTGCATAAAACAAAGATAACATCAAATAAGAACACTCCTGCAGTCACAATTCTACACTCCAAATCTCAAACACACACTTCCTTGAAACTGATCTTCAATCTCTGCACACAACTCTAAAACACTGTTGATGATTAATTTCTGAAGCATACTACAATATTGAAGCTCTGAACTCTCTACTCCAAACATTGGTTTGTGCATATAATCTCCAGGCATACTCATTCACTCACACTACTAGAGAACCAACCAAAATGAACAACTTTGCTTCACATATTTGTAATTTTTGGAGATGGTTAAGTCAATAAATTCTTCAGGTAATGGAGTTCGCCCAAAATCCTTTTCACACACTTCAAATTTGTTTGAGTTAGAATTATTGACCTAATAAAACCACTTACTCCACTAACTATTTGATATTTTCAAATTTTATCACCATATAGAAGCACCACAACTTATTTCGACCTTTTTTCTAGAGAATTTCGATCATGATCATCACCAAATACAAAATAATATCAAATGTGCACGCGAAATCTGGAGAAAAAATCGAGTTGCCTCTCAACCGCACGGACAAACCTATGAAATTTCGGTTGCAACCACACTATCTACACTGCAAAATCTTGGTTGGAACCTTCCGACCACACACATAAGCCATCATCCATGCAGTTAGGGCACAATATGATGTAAAACAAAAATCTTGCCCTCAAACTTGCAACAAATCTTCAAGCGGTTGATAAGACATGTAAATCATCCTTCCAAGCCTAACTTAACATTAAGAAACCACCAAAATTGTAGGTTTTAACCCCGTACAGAAATTACCTGCATACGAATTCTTAAAACACAGAAAATAAACAATGTGAGAGCATAACACATAAAACACATATACACATAGATTTTCCCCTAGATCCCAAAACCAGGATTGCCAACTTGATTTTTCATTATATTCCTTTCAATGTTAAATTACATATTTATACATGCCGAAGCATCCAATACCATGGACCGAAAACCATCGCGCCCAAAACCATGTGCAAAAACCATGCACAAAACCATAGGTAGGTCTGCCCACCTAATATAGGGTCCAAAATTTTTTTTCCCTGTGGCATTGCCCCGGACCCGTAGAGGGGGGCTACCTGCCCCCCTCAAACCCTCTGGATAGGGGGGGTTGTCGCCCCCCTTGTGACCCCCCCCCCCGCTATGCAATCGACGCAACAAAGGGGGGGATTTGCCCCCCCTCTAACCCCCCAGTTAACTAGGGGAGCTAGTCGTGGAAAGAATATAACACAACGCAAAAAAAAATAACTCAACAAGACTCAACACGAGACATCAACTTGACCTCTATCAAAGTTATAGCTCAGCTTCATATGAGGCCTTATTACATCATGACAACTCTTCTACAGACTTTCTGAGGCTATGAGAACATTTTACACCATCATGACATCCTTCAGAAAGTATATAACAGACTCAAGATGATACATAGTGACTCATGAGTACATGACTTATAATAGGTGACATCAATGGAAATACAAGCATGCCAACAACTTCTAGAAAAGGGACATATGTAGATTTACAAGAGGACTATTAGCTACAACCTCCATGATGTAATATGGATATTTTTTATTAGTTAAAAGGTATGTAGGTCGAGCTGGAGTCAATAAGGGGAGAATGGGGACAAAGGATAGGAGATAGCTGAACAAGGATAAGGGGACTAAGAGAAGTCTGAAAGGAAGAGAGGAAATTAGTAATGTAAATTAGGTTATAATAATGTACAAATATGTTGCTAATAGAAATTGTGTGATTGTCCTAAACCATTGGTGTTTGATCTCTGTATTTGGAGTGATATTATTGATGCTTTGTGAGTGTTAATTTTGTGAGGATGTGGTAGAGGACTATGTGCGAGGAAAATCTAACCATCATAGGTGAATACGGGGATGCACGAAGAGATAACATAGCAAAGAAAACATGGGAAATCAACTTGATGAAGGGCCTATCATGATAGCAATGTTTTTAAAACCGGAACCGGTGATTGGACCGGTCCACCTAATGAACCGGTTTACCGACCGGAACCCGTCTAACCGGGACTGGTTTGGTCTAAACGAACCGGTTTTAGAAAAATACATTAAATAATTATTTTTTAATGAAAAAAACTATTTTTAAGATTTAAAACCATGATTCCAAGCCAATAGAGACAAAATATGCAAAGATTGCTCATTTATATACCATGTAAACATGAATATATCAAAATGGCACCGAGTGCAATACATATCATCGACAAAATACATAAGCAATGAGGCTCTAAATGGCCTCTAGAGTGCAAAAACAAAGCCTACAAACTATGGGGCCAGTGGCCTACTACAAGACTTCAGTGTAGACTCTACATATATGATAATAGTAATACTATAATAGTGATCAACATTATCACTTGAAGTTGAAACTTCTCATGAGTCTCAGTCATCATGATCAAACTCAGTTGGTTGAGTCTCGACTCCCAAACTTTGCAGTCACAAACTTCTCTATTGGTTCAGTGACTTGAGTCTCAAACTTCTGAAGGTATTCTGCCCTAATATGCCCTATTATTTCATTTGGTGCTCCACATGGCTTTACATGGCCTCCTATCCCAGCCAAGTGTTGCTTGAACCTGTTAATACCCCCTCCTTGAATGGATTTTTGGCAATATTTGCAGATCATTTTGCCATCAATCATATCACAATGAGCCCATGCAATATCTTTGGTTTTTGGAGGCATGATGACTCCCTGGATGGTAGATCATAGAAGTGAGAAGTTTATAACACATAAAAAAAATTAATTCATGGACAACAGTCAAATAAGGAATTTTCAAGTGCAAATCCTTACCTGGAAATGCAAACTAGCTTCCTTAGCCTCCTCTTGAAGATGGCAACTCCACTGACAGCTACACACTATCTCCAAAATAGCTCCAACTCCAACTCCAAGATGACTACTTCAGCAAAAACTCAACACTCTCCAAGCTCACAAACAAACTCACAAACACTCACAAACACTCCAAATCAGTTGTGTGAGACAAATGAGAGTGAGAGGGGCCTCTTATAGCTTGGAGAGGGTGTTTTTGGAGGGAAAACACCCTTAGTTCCCCCCCAAAACCCCTAAACCACAATCAGAAAACTGCTTTTTGCAAGTTATGGTGGGCATGCCAAAAACCGGCCGGTTTAGGACGGAACCGGCCGGTTTTCACCGGTTAGGGCCCAAAAAAGGTGAAATGCAAGGTATAATCGGGTTTTTTGGCCGGTTCGGACCGGCCAGCTTGCTAACCGGCCGGTTTGACTGGTAACCGGTTTTTCAAAACGGTTTTTAAAACACTGCATGATAGACCAATTAGTGATCGGGATTTGTAGAATTATCTTTGCTACCAGTGATGCAATGTTAGCGTCAATCCAAGGTTTGTAAGGGAGACCCGTCTATTAATGGCTCTGAGAAACATGAATATCCCCATCAATTTAAGTCCAACTTGGTATCAGGACTGTGGGAAGGTTTGTAGTTGTGAAGGTATGAGATGCTTCGGGATTCGAGATCAAAGATCTCATCCCGGGATCTATCAACTGTCTGTGATGGAAACAGGAAAAGGGGAAGGAATACATTTAAGTGGCATGGAAGGTGATGTTGAGTTAACATCTATCAGACTAGAACACACTTTGGCTGATTTGTAATTCAAAGAAAGCCTTGAGATTCAAGATTCGAGTGCCTTTGATCACCAACAGTAGTTTCACATAGGAGGTAAGCGCATAGTGCATAGAGTTTGGGCTTTGAACATAAAGGGAATTCACCAACAGATTAGGCCGACAAGTCTTAGTGTCATTTGGATAAGCCAATATCCTTGTGGTTGACATTAGAGTTAAGCCCTAAAGCTAAGGTCTACATAAATTTGGGGTTCATGCGTAAGCATCTAACCAATTTGAAGTAGAGGCAAAATTGGAGTAGTTTTGTTGTGAGGGGTTTCCAGTTTCTAACCCCTCTATTAATCCATTACAGACTAGGGGGGCCTCGAAGTGAACGAGTGATCGAAATATGGATTAGGGGCAAAAATTAGCTCAAAAATCAAAGTGCTTGGAATCGTTCAAAACCTAAACGACCACGTCTGTATCGTCAAAATGATCCCAACACAACTCGTTTCATTCAAAATAGAGTTTGTATGAGGAAGATAGAGCCCGCTGACCGCTTTGTCAAACAGAAGAAATTTTGCAAAAAAAAGGCCAGTCACTGCACAGTCAGCAGTCCGTACTAATGACATGGTAGGTGACTAGGTAGGGTCAACATTGGTCAACACTCAATCAGGTTATGACAAGTGTCAAGTTATTATTGGTTTGCAAGTGTGGTGCATTGGCAAGCTTTGATTGGTTGAAGGTGGTCCAATGAGGAGGGGACAAGTGGCAAGCCCAGAGGCCGCCACGTGTCCCTCCCCAAAGGATCGGTGGCATTATGGCGCAATGTAAAATTTTATGGAGGCACCGGGGTTCGACCCCATGACCTCCTCTCCACAGTCCACATGACATACCATCTCTGCTAACCATTTGGTTCTTAACCTTAATAGTTTCTGCATCTATTTAAAGTGTAACCATATGCGGATTTGGGGTTAGGAGGGAGCCAGCCAGCGGGCTAGCCCCCTCCATGTGAACACCCTAACATCTAACGGTAAAATGGTTAACGCTAACTACCGGCGGCTACGAAGACATGACCATAACATTTATACCGCATCCATGTGTCCGCCTCCTCACTAACCGTCGGGGTTACGGTTAGTAAAATCGCAGGTTAGTGCTAATCTGGGATTAGCATTTAATTAATCCAATTTAACACTAATTAACCATCAGTTCAACTAGGAAGAATTTTAGAGGAACCCACCAAATTCAGCCCTAACTCCAAAATTAGCGAAGCTAACTGGAGTTCCTCCAGTTTTAGTGGAGGTTTACTAGGAGAAAATTGTTTCTCTCATAACTTGGGCAAAATTCGACCAAATGAGAATTAGAAAAAGGTGCTCCTAGATGATTTGGACATTCTGAATACAATGGAACAAGTTTCAAAGGTAGATAGGCATTTTTGTACATGATTTTTCCACATTGAAGTTTAATGAAGCCCAGGGCCACTAGGAGAGGAGGTCAAGCCCAAAACAACTGTAGTCCATTTGCAGAGTTTGGAGAGTCATATTTGGGGTTTTTGGATGCTCTGAGTCCATTGAAGTAGGTTTCAGGAGCTGTAGAGCATTGTAAACTATACTTTTTTCCATTTTGAGCAAATACAGAGGCCCAAGCCATGGAAGCTGGACCAAGGAGATGTAGCCCAGGAGGGGTGAACTCCTTTATCAAAACACTATGTTAAGTGTTCTTCTTGATGGTTTGTTGTTCATTTACTTGCTGTTGTTCAACACTTGTCTTTCATGCTATTTTGCTCATGATTCTAACATAAAACTTGACATAAATTTACCTATTTTGATTCACAAACACCTAAGAAAACCTATGCACATGAAGCAATGGACAAGAATTTGTTTTTAAATCTAAAGTTGAAATTAGCACAAAAAAACTAACATTCAGCTACAGATCAATGGGAGCCATAAATCGGGCCCATATAGGACCCACACTACGATCGCACCATCCCAAGGCCCAAAATATTAACGAGGGCCCCACGGTGGGAGTTTCGATACCGGACCCCCCTCGCCACTTGTTAAGCCACAATAGACCTGAGGGGGCCTCAAGATGAACTTGTGCTGTCGATTCATTACACCCATGATCATACCATAGAAGGGAAGCTGCTTGATAATGAGGGCAATCCCGTTGGTTGAAGGCCCTGACAGACGAAAATTTCCCTGTCGGCTGTTACTCTCTCTATGTTGCCATTGCGGATTGAAAAAACACAACACTCTGATAACGCTAATGGGTGGTGGGTAGTCTCGTCACTAAGCGAACCCAAGAGACAAAAAAATCCCTGGTGGTTGTCGTTTCTGTCTCGGCTTGGACAGTGAAGTCAGAGGGAAATTTTGCGCTAGGCAAGGAGAAGACAAAGGAGTGAAGAGGAGTAAAGAGGCACCCACCATCAACAATTCCCGAGCAATGCCATCGACCAAAGCATTTTACAGACAATTGCATGATTTTTGTAGACCTTCGATCAAGATTGGTTGCCTTGTACTGTTAATTCACGACCCCTGTAGGATTCAAACCTTCATCGACAGACTTCAACCTTGGAAACTTGAAATGATTCGACTGGTCGAATTTAAGGTGTTTTAGATTTGCAATTGTAGCAAATAATGTAGCTTCCAAACCGAATAGGGTTACATGATAATCCTTCCCCGCGTGACTCGAACCTCAGTGGAAGAACCCATGTCGACCACAACAACAATCCTCAACTATAATAGCCTTAAGCCTTGACACCACAAGATTTTTTCAAAATGCAAACACTCATAAAAGAGGCCTTTTCTTTAATGCTTATAATCTTTGCCTCATCCTTCACAACAAAAAAAATTCTGAAACCTAGTTGGTAACATCCACAATCTGAAGGGACTTGAGCTCGGGACAGTGTTGAGGATGGGAATTATAAGAATTCCATGAATTGATCTAGTTAACAGATTTGAGAGGTCTGACTTACAAGGATAGAAAACATTATAGAAACCCTATGTGAGGGAATGGCGCTATTAGAAAAGACAAAACTAAATGGCTGAGAATGATAGAGTTGATAGGTGAACAGTTGATAGATTTTGGTAAGCACCCAAGCCTGGCTTGCTCTGATACCATTATTAGTC
The DNA here is from genome assembly GCA_031772625.1 of Pinus tabuliformis. Lineage (NCBI taxonomy): Eukaryota > Viridiplantae > Streptophyta > Pinopsida > Pinales > Pinaceae > Pinus > Pinus tabuliformis. Next base: position 183,376,274 of record CM062810.1, on the reverse strand, counting down.
TCACGAAAATAGAAATAAAATTTTGATAAAGTGTGAGTTACACTTCTTCAAACACACGACACACACAAATACAAATCTTAATGACCTTTGGTTTCATAATCCAAGAGATTTCTTGGATTTCTTATGGCTATTGATGTTCACTTGAGGCTTTTCATCTTCCTCTCCATTAAATAATACGATTTCACATAAACCCCTAAAAAAATTACGTTTCCAACAATTTTTACGACTATAACAATCAACACAACAAATACTAGATTAATTATATTATTAAATTTTAATAATAATTACATAATTAAAATAAAATCAACTCTTTAGCTTGCTCCAAAGACCCCAAATAACAAAAATGAAGCTTATAGTGTCCATCACACATATTCGAAAATATACAGTATACCAATAAGTTTATATTGTAAATTATACGGTATACCAACAAGTTTACAAGAGAGACTCTTTCACCTAACTGTTTTTCAACAATATGATTCCATGAGTTCAACAAGTTTACAAGAGAGACTCTTTCACCTAACTGTTTTTCAACAATATGATTCCATGAGTTCAAGCTATTTTGTAATCTTGTTAGAGATTTCTAAAACAACACTATGAAATCTTGTGTTGGATTCCCATGGGTGCACTAATCAAAGGCAAACATGAAGCTGCTAGTGACCATGCCCAATGCTGATTTTAGTTGGTGGTTTGTAAAAACAAAAAAGAGAATCGAGAGAACATTATAAAGTGGGTGTTTGTACCTTGTCACTCAAGCTCTTCTATTGAGCTTTTGTACTTTATGAGTCTCATATTGAAATGATATTTGAATTACTTTAACCAAAGACAGAAAGGGAATATTGTATTTATTTGTCACTCAAAATTCATTTAATAATTGACATATGATGTATCTGGTGGGTGTTTGCCACGTGTATCGGATATTGAAAGGCTCCCTTATGGATACCTACGATCTTTGTCACTAGTTGCGTGGTTAAGCCTATATAGGCATTGGTGACGTTGAGAAAAAAACAAACCTATATACTTCCATTTTTAAATGATTTTTTTTTTTCAAATAAAAAAATATATATTGGATCTTCATTTACGGGTTTGATGTTCGTGTTTGACTTTTATTTTATCATTTTTAATTATTTATAAGTATTAATAAAAATATATAATTTAGTTAATTATTTTTTATTTAATTGAAAAATGTATTTTTGGTTTATTTATTATAACCCAGAGGGTTGTTAGAATAAATTAAGTGCAGTATCTAAGGTTATTCATGGTTTTCTATTTTTTTTTTTTATCTGTATTGATATTGACAAGTTAAATTACTAGTTGGGAGAAAAAGATTGTGTTGTTTTAATTTTTATTAATATAATTATCATTTTTTTTTCTTTACATTGATTATGTTGTTTTTACGGTGAGGAATCTCTACAACTATTATACGATTATTACAAGTGACTAATAATTTTTTAGTATTTTTGCTCCAATATCAATATGACTATTAATATTGACAAAACAAAGTCATGATATTTAAGTCGAAAAAGATCTCCTATGATACTTTAATTCTTTAGTAACTATTAATATTGACAAAACAAAAGTTATGATATTTAAATCCAAAAAGATCTCCTATGATACTTTAATTCTTTAGTAACTATTAATATTGACAAAACAAAAGTCATGATATTTAAATCCAAAAAGATCTCCTATGATACTTTAGTATATGACGACAATATTTTGGAGGAAGTGCTCTTATACAAATATCTCAAATTAATATTCATTACACACTCAATTAGAATTATAACATTGAGAAAAGAATAAATGGAGGGTGGAAAACTCATTATGGGCTTGAAAACAATTGCAAATCAATAGATTTTTTGATACAGGTTTAAAAAACCTTCTCTATGAGACTATTGTCACTCCTATTGTTTTAAATGGATGTGAAATTTGGGGATGTAGTATCTCTAGAGTCATGGGAAAATATAACATATTCAAAAGCTTTTCATAACCTATAATCTCAAAATTAAAGGAAATACACTTTATCGTATTCTCTTCATAAAAGGGAGCATTAATCTCAAAATTAAAGGAAATACACTTTATCCTATCCTCTTCATAAAAGGGAGCCTTTATCCCATTGAGAGCATGACTATGGCTAACTATCTAATGTATAAAAACAAGCTAAATAATATGGAAGACAAGGGCTTCCTAAAATTACTTCAAACTCTAGCTAAAACCACCTTTGACATGGGTATGGAATAAGGATGCCAAGTCTTGATTAAATCATTTGGGAATAAATGAGGAGATCATATTGGAGAATAAGAGTAATAAGAAATGATTATTATATCAAAGTTAAGGATAATTCTTTCTATGATGGAAAGTTAGAGGAAAAAAGGAAATTAAGATATTATAAGGAGGTGAGTATTTCCCTAATCTTGAAAATAGAAAATATTCGTTAATTCCCAAAATACCACGGATAAAAAGAGTTTGTTATCTTTGTGACACTAATAGGGTTGAAAATGAGAATAATTAGAATGCCCATTATTACCGAGATTATATCTCAATTCCTAAAGATTTGTCATAGTCCCAACCTTTCTAACCATTTAACTCAACAAAATTATGATGATTTTGGAACTCTTCTCTTAATGCTTAAATAATACATAAATAAAAATTTAAATCTCTTACCTTTTTAAGACTTGATAGTTTGGGTCTTAGTGAACATCAATCATCATCATCATCATATATAAAAGCTTGAAACAATTGACACTATTATTCAATTATTTTAAATATTACAATATTTAAAATTGGAAAATGTATTTTGAGTTACTTATATGTGTGTGTAAGAAATGATTTTTAATGTTATTGACCTATTTCAACATGTTATTTGTAAGAACTAAATATATAGGATAGATGACAATCATTCTTCCCAACTACCAAGTTATAAGCAATTCACCATAATCTCTTATATGAAGAAAGTAATATATATATATATATATATAAACCTATTTTTAACTTTAAATCTATTATACATAAAGAAAAATCAAGTCAATTTATATATATATTAAATTAAAAAAATTAAACAAATATTTACACTAAAAAAATTATCTCTTTCAACATAAAATAAATCTTGAATTATAATAATTATCTTATTTTCTTTATTATTCATTTTTTAAAATTAATTAAATATTATATTATTATTAGAATTATATATTTATTTATCTTTTACCTTGAAATTAATATTTCTTCATCTCTTATTGTCTATTTATCTCTTTTATCTCTTTCCTTTCTACTTGAAATCAATATTTCCTAATCTCTTACTTTGTATTCTCGTTTCATATGTTAAAAATACATTCATGGAAAAACCAAATCATCATTATGTTTATTTCCATTAACTAACTTATATAATCATTAAAAATTAATATTAAAATATATATAAATCGAGTATTCGATATATCAAACACTAAACATTATAATCTTTTAATAATTCACCATTAAACGCAAACTAATCATCACATAAATCATCATGCTGAATTATTTATGTTACACTCAATCTAACCATCACATAAATCATCATGCTGAATTATTTATTTTACACATGGTAGTTGCCAAATAATTTAAATAATTGCTATAATGATAAAGTGCCTTTCTGAATTATTTATTTTACACAAGGTAGTTGCTAATAAATTTAAATAAATAATTTTTATTATATAAAAGGACTATAATAAATGCCCACCTAAAAGTAGTATAGAAAATTGAACCACCTAATTATAACGACCACATGATATGCAAAACCTCTACAACACTCCATTGAAGTGGGAATTTTTACAAGGCTGAAGACAGAATATTCAACACCCCAATTTCACAAGGTCCTTTGGAGTCGCTCCCCCCTAGGGAGTCACATGGCCATGGGGAGCTCCCTGCTCACATATTCCAAAAGCTTCAATATCTTGAAAATATTAATGTTTGAAGCTGTTAATAATATTTATATTAATATAATACCAAAACGTTTGCCAGTTTGGCTTTGCTTCTGCGAAGAGCTCCGGTTTTTCCCACCTACCAAACAGAATTCACACTTAAATCCTTGCAAGAGCTGCAATAGCAGCAGAAATCTCGAATACATCGATATTTCAAAACCTGTGAGGTTCCATCTTGGGAGCTTTCCACAGCACCGAAGTGCTCGAGTGAGGGAGCTTCTTGCTTTCAGTGGAAGAGGTTTTTGGGTTCTATGGTTATATATTGATATCCCAACTCCTGTGAGGTTCGATCGTGGGACCTCTGAGTGTTTAAGTTTCTTCATTTCTGTTCCAGAGGTTTAGAGTCTCTGTGGTTTTCCTTTTGTATCAATGGAGGCTGGGGCGCTGTCGAGAATCGGGCTCGCGGGTCTGGCAGTGATGGGCCAGAACCTAGCCCTCAACGTCGCAGAGAAAGGCTTCCCGATCTCTGTCTATAATCGCACAGCAAGTCGCGTGGACGAAACCATGGAGCGCGCCCGGGACGAAGGCGACCTGCCCCTAAAGGGCTATTACGATCCCAAGGACTTCGTGCTCTCGATCAAGAAGCCCAGGTCGGTGATCATCCTCGTCAAGGCCGGGGCGCCGGTTGACCAGACAATCTCCACGCTCTCCGACTACATGGAGCCTGGCGATTGCATCGTCGATGGGGGCAACGAGTGGTACGAGAACACGGAGCGGCGGGCAAGGCAGGTCGCTGAGAAGGGCTTGCTGTATTTGGGAATGGGGGTCTCTGGCGGTGAGGATGGGGCTCGCCATGGCCCGTCGCTAATGCCTGGTGGCACCATCGAGGCTTACAGGTGAGTGAAAATTTTAGTGCCCGGCTTTCTAATTGCTGTCAAAATAGATCACCTATTGGAAATAGGTATGACCTCATTTATTTTAATTAAATGAAAAGACTTAAATTTCCATTTTCCCTTCAATGGCTTCTTAAATTTTCATTTCTCATGCTATGGCGCCTTTAAAATTTTACTCCGCCACAGGTATATCGAAGACGTCCTCACCAAGGTCGCTGCGCAGGTCGATGACGGGCCCTGCGTTACATACGTTGGCAACGGAGGGGCCGGGAACTTTGTCAAAATGGTCCACAATGGTATAGAGTATGGAGACATGCAGTTGATCTCCGAAGCATATGATGTGCTCAGGCATGTTGGGGGTCTGAGCAATCAGGAACTGGCGGGGACCTTTGCGGAGTGGAACAAAGGTGAGCTCGAGAGCTTTTTGGTTGAGATAACTGCCGATATTTTTACTGTGAAGGATGATCATGGCGGTGGGGAGCTTGTAGATAAGATATTGGATAAGACCGGAATGAAGGGGACTGGGAAATGGACTGTGCAGCAGGCTGCAGAGCTCTCTGTTGCAGCACCCACAATTGCTGCCTCGCTTGATTGCAGGTATCTCAGTGGCCTGAAAGAGGAGCGCGAGGCCGCTGCGAAGATTTTCAAAGAGGCCGGTCTGCCTGATCTCTTGGTTGGTGGAGGTACCGTCGACAAGAGGCAATTGGTCGATGATGTCCGCAAGGCGCTGTACGCGTCAAAGATCTGCAGCTATGCACAGGGGATGAATCTGCTGCGCGCCAAGAGTACGGAGAAGGCGTGGAATCTGAATCTCGGGGAATTGGCTCGTATCTGGAAAGGGGGCTGCATTATCAGGGCTGTTTTCTTGGATCGGATCAAGAAGGCCTATGAGCGGAACCCGCAGCTTCCGAGTCTCTTGGTCGATCCGGAGTTTGCGAGAGAGATGGTTGAGAGGCAGGCTGCTTGGAGGAGAGTGGTGAATTTGGCAATCAGTGCTGGAATCAGCACCCCAGGAATGAATACAAGTCTTGCCTATTTTGACACTTACCGCCGTGCCCGGTTGCCTGCCAATCTTGTCCAGGCACAACGGGACCTGTTCGGTGCACACACCTATGAGCGGATCGATCGCCCTGGTTCTTTCCATACAGAATGGACAAAGATTGCTAAGCAGAACAAAGAATACAAGTGAATTTGCTATCCAGGTTCAAATTATGCTTCTGTTGACCAAATTCAAATTCTTAAGCAGGCACCCTGAGTTCTGCCCGTCAGTTTTGAATTTCGTTTGACATATAGAGCTATTTTTCAGTTAAGCGCATCTTTCCGGCCTTTTTTCTTATTTCAGTGGGCATGGTTCATTTATGACCTGATTTTAGGAAAATTGAAAACTATGGGCTTTTACTTTTTCCAAATATTGCATCCAATAAATGAATGGCATTGGAAGAAAGTTAATGGTTTTAAGTTTTGAGAGTTGATTGTTTTTGTTTCAATATTTTTCAGATACATTTCTCATTTTCTTTTAAAATGAGAAGATCCTGCCCTTTCCTATGCAATTTAATAATGCTCGTGGTGATTTATTATAGTGTTTTGGTGATTTATTCTGATATTCTCGAACTTGTTTATATTTTTGTTCTATAAAAATCTTCATTTCTTTTACCTTCAAGCCATATTATTTGATGGGAGCATAATTTGTTTCAACCACAAGGTGAACTACATTAATAAGAATACTTGAAATGACTCGAGATGAGCATTCTTTTGTTAAACAACCAGTTTAGTGAGTGTGTATAAGCAATTAACACTTAGCTATCAATATCTGTTTCACTCTAGGTTCAAGTGGTGCAGCAAACTTTGCTTTGCCTTTATATGCCTAAGATGAAGTAGAGCAGGCAAGATGTCTATGTCGTTTGATTGTTGCACTCACAGGAGTTGTGCATTTGTAATAAATTTTTAGTAATGTTTATTTCCCAAGAAATATAAAATCTTGTTGTAATGTTTATTTTTCAAGAAAGATAAATTCTCTCTTCATGCTTATTAGTTGAATGATGATCCATAGTTAAATTGACTGAAAATTATAAGTGGACTTTGCTGGCTGTCTGTTACAAAAACGTGTATTACAAGTCACAATAGTTTTCTTTGCCTACTCTTTTTTCTCCACTAATCGGTTACATATGGAACTAAGCAGTTATTGCAAACAAAGAGGATCAGGCTTCTCCATAACATGAATTTGCACCTTGCACAGAATACTCTATTACTGAGTTATAGCAAGACAACCCTAATGTCAAATTCCCTTTCACTCGCATTTATTTATTGAAAAGAACAAAACATTTTCATTCAATCCTGTCATAGTAGAAAATACATGAGAACCTTTATTGTTTTTACATATCTGTTGGGTTGAGGGAATTGTCATACCACGTCGTGTGTATGATCTGCACCCTAGAGTTTTCAATAATCCGAGACCCCTGAGCAAATATATTTTCAGATGAAAGCCGTTTAGAATAACTACTGTTTAGATCATGTACAAACACAAACTGATATGTGAGAATGACCAAAGTTAGGTCTTCCTATTTTAATTGCATCTAAGTAGAACTCCTCCTGGATATATCTTATCAAATGCTAAAGCTCTGGTGCATTATAAATTTCTCCAAGGAATCCTTACTTAAGCAACAGTGCAAAATCATCCGGTCATTGCTGGCCTGAGTAAGTTAGCATCACTGAATAATGAATTAGTCACATCTCTTATGTGATCTTAACTGTGTGAAGTGTCACCGGTTTCAAATGTATTGAGTTCTAACTTCTGACTGCCATCATTTGAAGCAAGTCCAACTTTCTTTGTTGTTTATGATATGATATGTTAATAACAGTGAGCAACATACAATACTCACAGATGAAGCTTTCATGGCAGCCCCAGCAATCCCTGGAGGAAGATAGAGTCCAGTAAATGGAAACAATAATCCAACTGCTATGGGGATACCCATTATTACATTATACTCCATAGCCCAAGAGCAGTTAAGTCTGATTTGTGTGAATGTACTCCTTGAAAGGTCAATGGCAGTAATGACATCTTCCAAACTGCTTTTCATCAGTACTATGCTAACAGCTGCATGGGTATATCTGTACCAGCAAGAATTACAACCACATCAGCAGCCACTAGTGCTGGAGAATCGTTGATACCATCGCCCAGCATTGCAAGGAAACAAGTGCTCTTTGTACAAAGCTGAATACTTTTATACAGTGAAATGTTTAGAGCTCTACAAACCTTTCTAATCTTTTTCAACAGTCATACTAAAAATGCACATGACCAGGATCAAAATATTGGGAGGAACAAATGCTTGAGGCTTAGGGGCAAAAGGAAACTGAAATGTAAGTACCTTCAAATGCACATGACCCGGACAAAAATATTGGGAGGAACAGATGCCTGAGGCTTAAGGGCAAAAGGAAACTGAAATATAAATACCTCCAACTCTTTCATTCTCTTCTTTTTCCCAAGGGAGAATTTCTTCCATGACCATGACAATTCCAACCTGCTTGGCAATGGTGTTTGCAGCGTGTCAATTGTCTCTTATGACTATAATACTTTTGACTCATCGATTTTGAAAATGGACATCACATCTTGTGAGTCTGGCTTAACTGAATTTGACTTTGCATATATTCCCGCAATCTCTCTAGTTATAGACACCAAAATTCTAGTTTGAGCAATCCCTTTAATCTCCTTCAAAATGTCATAAGCATCTTCAGAAATAGTGATTTCAGAACCTAACATCAGCTTGACATTGCCTATGAGAATATTTTGATTTACTCTAGCACTTAGACCGTGGCCAGTTATTGACACAAAATCTTGTGCTTGACATCTTGCTTGCCTCGACCGTCGCTAGTTATTGACAGAAAATCTTGTGCTTCGGGCATCTTACTTGCCTTGAACTTTTCTCTCAAACTTTTGGTATACTTAGCCACAGCTTGGGCGAAAGGATGCTCACTGTTTCTGTGGAGCACAACCCGATATTTAAGTTAGCTAATGAAACATATAATCCCTTTTCTTTGAGCATAATAAAAAATGCATAATGCTTGCGAATATTAATTTAGGTAAAGGTTAATCATTGTTGTGTTTATTGATCCAAAGTGGATCAATGATATCTACATATCATTGATGTATGGATTAGAGATTATGATTCAAACATCTCAAGGATGCTTTGATATTGCCAAATTTTGGGACATTTATCTTTCGATACATTTTTGAGGCTTTGTATAATGTTATTTTGGCCTTGTGACGCCTTGGGGTTTTCTTAATCCTAGAAAAAGATTGTTCTTTTAATTGAGATCTTTCTAACAAGCTATAATGCACTTGAATGTTTGGAACTTGGCAAGATAATGGCCCAAATGTTTACTGCATGTCCAAGTGGTGACCATGTCTGCTTACCATAATTTGAATATGAGGAGTTAGTAACAAGTATGAATCCACTAGAGACAACTAGTGGCATCATGAAGGTTCCAAGAGGGTTTCAAAATAAGCCTAACCCCAACTTTAATTTTAACTAATTAAAAATATAGTAGGAGTGGGGAAGAGGATTCACCTTTTTTGTTTCCATGGTATTAGCACGAATGTGGAGGAGATGCTAACAATACATATTGTAGAAGACCATAGTATAACCACACTTAATAATAAGTTTGGAAAGCTTTGTATTTTGTATTGTAATCTCCATAATATAAAGAGATAGAACAGATAATCCTTTATTGAATATTGGCTTTTTGATATGGGTTTGTAGGGTAAATATCCGTGTTCCATTATGTGTCTTGCTATTGTAGTCCATTTCATGTCATAGTAGTTAAATAATCCAAATGGTGTATTTTTATTTTTGTTGAATTGTGAACTAATCCAAAAAGATAGTTGTATAGTCGAGTATAGGCTCTTTATAGTTGTTTAAGTTTAGAATGTTTTGATGATTAGTCGACCATTGAAATATCCAAGGCAATTTGCATATCATATTGGTATCAAAGTGAGGTTATTTGGGTGTTTGGTGGTTTGAAGCACAATATATATTTACCAGATTTGGAAATGTAAATCTACATGAGAGTTGTACCTTGTTGATATGAGATTAGCACGAGAAGGGTAAGAAGCAACCACAATCTATGGAAATTAACTAAGAGCAGTGAGAATGACTCGTCAATGAAGACAAAAGGAGACACACGAGTGTGGAAGCTCTAGTAGTTGATATTTCCAAGAGCATGACCACGCTTATGGCTACTCTTGAGAAGAATATCAACCCGTTTTTGGAGAAGTCCGAATTTCATGAGAAATCAGAAAATCATGAGGAGTTGAGCGAAAAGAAGAAAGAATTGAAGAACAAAAAAGGTGACTCCAGTAACTTATGTTCTCAACACATATTTAAAAGGGAATCAAAGGTCAAGATCAAGCCCTATAAGGTGAGGTGGACATACTTAATTTGAATCATTGGTTGTAAGAATTTGAAGTCTATGTCAAGAACATAAGGATCATGGATAGTCATTGTCACCATGTCATCTTGGGTGAAGACGAATAGTGACTCACTAACAAAGAGTTCTTATTTGACTTAAGCTAGAAAGCCATGCACATGCTTGTTGGGAGAGCCACATTGAGGTCTGTAGAATAATAGGGAGATGCATAAGTGATTAAGTGCGAGTTATTCAAAGACCTCATAAGCCTCAATTTTATCTATTAGGTATCAAGAGGACTAGGAGATTTGGTGGCATTATTATTGACAAATGCAAGGACATAATGTACAAGAGGAGTTTTAGAAGCAAGCCATCTAGTTGGGAATAAATCCCTTGGATTCAGATGTGGTCATCAAGTGTCTAGCTGGTCTAAATAGTCACATAAGGAGGCAAGTTATGCTATTTAAGCCATGAGGGTTGTGTATGGACCGAACACATTGAATTCGATAAAAGGGGCAACCGAATGGTTTGAAGTAGACAGTCTAGATCTAACTTTCAATAAGGGTGAGAAGATGAAGCGAAAAGGAAACAAATAAGAAGATTGCTAATTGCACATGTATGTAACGGTCCTAAGAACCATTATGACCATTGCAACACTAATGATTAGATAAAAGAAAAAAAATTGGAAATTATGTCCAAAGTTGAATGATAAGAATTGCAAGTAGGAGAATTCCAAGGAGGAGGGTTTTCTAATGGAAGTGGGAAAGGAAATGGTAAGTAATTTAATTGTGGGCGAAAATATTGCGTGTATAACAATGTAGAGGGACATGAATCTAAGTATTTTCCAGCTTAAAGAAAAGAAAGAGATGACAAAGTTGTGCCATATCAAGATTCTAATAAAGAAGAACAAGGTAGTTGCTTTGTTAGATTTTGGTTCACACAAAAATCTCATTGTAGAGGACTTGGTAAAAGTAAACTTGGATTAGAGATGCATGATCGACTTCATCCATACCTTTTAGGTTGTGTGAATAAGGATGTAGAGTTAAAAGTTACCAAGTAATGTGAAATTTTGCTGTTAGTGCAAATTTGATTAATGAAATAGAAATTGGTGTAGTGACCCTTGTTGTCTACAATATAGTGTTTGGGAACCCTTACTTGTAATATGTATATGAGGGGTGCTATCTTCATGAGAAGGGCCGACCATAACTTCCTAACTAGGAATGGTAAACCATTTATCATTAATGCAGACAAGGGAAGTCTTAAGATCTCTTTGGTGAGCACTAAGTGAAGAGATTGATAAGCTCAACTAAGAATATGTAATTTTCCTGGGAGGACACCAATTCCACCACTGTGAAGACATCCTTTGAAGGATATATGAAAGAACATAAGCAATAATTGGAAGAGCTTTTGCAGGTAGACAAAGAAGTGGTTCAAGATTTGAAAAGAATGCCAACTAAGAGAAAAGTAAACATGAGATATGGTTGTTTACAGAATCTCTTGCGCCAAATACAAGATTGTATAAGTAGTTCATATTAGAGTCAGATGAAGGGAAAAATCAATATTTGGAGCAAGGAGCCATAAGGTCAAGTACATCACTATGTGATTTCTCATTGATATTGGTTCTACAAAATGACAATACTTGGAGAATGTGCATTGACTATAGAGCTCTGAACAAAATCATTCTCAAGAATTGGTACCTTTTACCTTTGAATTGATGACCTTGTTGGATTGGTCGTAACATGCAATATACTTTGTCAAATTAGATTTTAAATATAGATATCATCAAGTCAAGGTGAATGAAGGATATACTTGGAAGACTATTTGTAAGATGAAGCAAGGTCTCTAGGAGTGGTTAGTAAATGGTTCTAGTAATGCACCATTTACTTTTATGCATTTAATAATGATATGTTGTGTTTATTTCCAAATTTGTTTGTCATGGTATATTTGGAAGACATATTAATTTTGAGTTCTACTTGAGAGGATCATCTCTTACATTTGAAGGACGTGTTAGAAACATTGAGAAAACATTAGTGGCTAGGAAACATAAAGGAGTGTGAGTTTTCTCAGTGGTGCTCAATGCATATGGGACATGTGATTAGTGGAGGTGAGTTAGATGTTGATCCTACAAAGATAGAGGCCATTCTTAAATGGCCCATTTGTACTAATGTCATAGAACTTAGGAGTTTAGTGGGAGTTTCCCAATATTTAAGAAAGTTAATATCATCATTTCAGTTGTGACAACATGACTTCATTCTATAACAATTTGTTGTAATAGTTTCTAGTGGGATAACAACCATTGAACATCCTTTGAAGAATTAAAGTAGAAGATTAGACTTCAAGCCTTGGTCTTGACACTACTCTACTTGTAGAAGCCTCTTGGAATAGAAACTTATGCTAGTGGGTTTGCTATGTTAGAAAAGCAGAAAGGCATAAATAATTTATTATATAGATAATTACTTGTGATTATTTTATCTTAATGTTCTTCTTTTATCTTTTAGTTCATAAAGCAATTACCAAGACAATAACACAAGGACAATAGATGTAGGCGAACAACCAGGGAAAACCCCTATCTAGGGGGAAACCCAACCATCAATTCTTCCTTCAATAGTTTCTCGAGATAATCCAAGGCTCTAGACCCAGACAGAGACTCCCTCCACACCAAGTCAACCCTCAATCCTTCATGCAGATGACAACCCTTCATAAACAACTTCGACCTACCAGCATTAGCAACAATTTCGACCCAGGAGCAGTAGCAACAACAACTTCGACTAAAGTTGGAGAACTTCAATCTCTCTTGATACACTTTATAACTGAGTGAGAGTTGTCCCAAAATTTTGATCTTAAGGTCTTCTCTAGAAACTCACACTCCTTTCCAGCCCTTTTTCTATCCCTTTCTCATGTTCGCACTTTTCCAGCTTACAACTTTAGAAATCGATCTATGTGAGAGAGAATGATATGCTTCAAATGAATTTGAACTGCATTGTATTTATAGCCTTCTAGGGAGGTCGAATTACTTGTCTTGAGGCCGACTTGGTGCGGAGGGGACTAAATTCATTTTTGACTCAAAAACAATTCTTTTTACATGATTCGAAATCCCAAGAAGGGTCTCTTTAAATGGATAATGACTCTAATGACTCAGAATAAATCTTAGAAGTCCTCAATGGGGACTTTGACCTAAAACATGATGACCCAAGCATGAAACCCATGCTTTAATAAGTCATAATAATAATAATAATAGTTTCTTCATTCTTTTGATAGTACATCTCAAATACATTTATGAAGACCGAACCTAGTTACATATTTCAACACTCCCTCTTAACTAGGGAGGTATTCATCAGTACAAGTACAAGGAATATCTTAGAACACATGAACCATGAAGACTTTTAGGCACCACAATGCCATGGACTAGATTCTTGACCAGGGAAATCTATCCAAGGTCCTCCAATAGTTTAGGCACCGCAATGACATGGACTAGATTCCTGACCAGGGCAATCTATCCAAGTGAGATTGAGATGGACTAAAGATTTTAGCATCTCTAGGTACCATCAGACTTATTTACTAACCATAAACCCAAGGATCTAGGTGCGTATCCGAGGTCGGAGCTCCATGCATTAGAGAACTTTTGAGGTTTAAAATGGGCCTCCTAAGAAAAAGGTACAACCAAAATGAACTTTATAAGAACCAATAAGATTCAAGATGATGATGTCAACCATGAGGGATGATTCACCATTTTTGGAGTAAAAAGGTAAAAAGATTAAAAAATAATAAAATAATAAAACTATTTTTTCAACTCATATTTTCAACTTTATCTCCCTAAAGTTTTACTCAAATTTCGAGTGGGAGTACTCGTTGGATGCAAAATTTAATTCTTCGTCCAAGGAATACCCATGTTGCATACTTTCAGTGGACCTTGCTACACGAAAAATGATAAATACATGAAAAACATGATTGCAATCACATTTTTCATATATTTCTCATTTTTCGTGTAGCAGGATTAATCGAAAGTACGCAATATGGGTGCTCCTTGGATGATGAATCAAATTATGCATCCAATGAGTGTTTCTGTTTGAAATTTGAGTAAATGCATAGGGAGATAAGTTGAAAATACGAGTTGAAAAAATAGTTTTCTTTTTTTCCCTCTAAAATTTGATGATGTAATCTAATTTTATTTTATTATTTCTGCTATTATTTTATAATTTTCTTAAGAGGCCCATTTTAGATTTCAATATTCCCCTAATGACCAACGCCACCCTCCCTACTTCGGGAACTAGACATCAACACAAAGTGTCAGCGAGATGTCCTCCCACGCAATGTCTTACACACAAAGCCTCAATTTCCCAATTATTCCAATCGGTAACAAATCCTCCCCGATCAAACAAATCAACAACAAATCTCTCATGATCACACTGATAGACAACCCTAAGCATGTAAAACATGTTATCAAACCTTCGAGAGATTTACATGTACAAAAACAACCCCAATTAGTAACAAAATTTGAAATGTACATAAATAGATACAAACCTCTCGGGTCTTTCAGACAACTTGATGTTGCTTCTCAACTTTTCGTAATAGGACTTAGATCTTTCCTAATGAATTTTGACAAAATATTCCTCAACCATACAACTTCCTTTCCTACTTCTTATGTAGCAACATATTCTACAAATAGATCCGATTCTTCTTATCTCAACAACCCTTCAAAGTACATTCTCCAATTTCTTCTCTCATTTATGGCCTTCACTAAAACTTACGGCTATTAGCCTTGGTCTAGTGCATGACACATAAAGTAGAGAACCATATCCATCACTCCCTCTTAATCAAGGAGGATCTAATCATTCCTATACAAGGCATATACCCAAGCTCCCTCTTAATGTAGGGAGATCCAGGCTCCCTCTGAACTTAGGGGGCTCAACTTCTTTTCTAGGACACCAGAGAATCTTTCATGGCTTCCATCCTTCTCATCAGAGTTATCACGATCATCATCATTCACATCATGCTTATCATATCAACTTATTTTACGAACATCTTCATCATCTTTGAAGATTATGTATCTGCACATCTTAGATAACAAGTACAACCAAATCTATAGAAGCATGAAGTTAACCATATCAAAATCATGCAAGCATTCAACTTTAGACATCAAAATACTTAGTTACACGCAAGAGACATATACATTTCAACTTTTTTCTAGGGTTTCTGTCATAAACCCTAGACTACTTCATCAAGACTTTGAGCATTTCATAACAACTTCTATTACATCTAGGGGTTCAATATTTCTTCCAAAGGTATGACATACCCTACTACATCATATTGCAAACCCTAGAAACAATTCAAACAAATATAGATCTACAAATTATTTAACAACTTTTAGAATTCATATGTTAGACTTCCTACTAGGATTTTATACAAACCCATGGAATTCAACAATCAAAACCAATCAAGGCCCAATCAACAACATGACTAGCTTCCACTAGGATTTGTTATAAACCCTAGATTTTATTTATTCTCAACAATCATAACTCAAATTCAGAATTCAACAATCTTACACAAATCTCAAATTATCACATTGTCGTCATATATCAGAGATTTGGACTTCTGCTAAGGCTTAATTACAAAACCCTAGAATTCACAAATATTATCATCCTAGAGAATCAAA
Source organism: Pinus tabuliformis (assembly GCA_031772625.1). Lineage (NCBI taxonomy): Eukaryota > Viridiplantae > Streptophyta > Pinopsida > Pinales > Pinaceae > Pinus > Pinus tabuliformis. The sequence continues at coordinate 183,360,438 of CM062810.1, read as the reverse complement.
CTTTGACTAGGGCTTAGATCCAAACCCTAGGACTCATGACCATCAATAATTAGGTCAATTAATATATCTAAGATTCCATCATCATGCACAAGCATATCATAACATGTGTTAGTCAAACCCAACTACATAAATATCAATAAGAGTTAAACATATAACAAACTTGATCAGACTAGGGTTTGATAAGACAAAACACACATGCCAGGGATTTCTTTTCTAGGACATTATAGGGTCTTGCTTATACACCCTACCAAACTCTAATGGTCTAGGGTTCAATACAAAACATAACAAACCTTAAATTATCAATACTTCAAAGGTTCAGGATTTTAGACATTACCACTCAACCCTAACAAGTTAGGGTTTCCATAACCACCCCAAACATGAATTCATTAGAACATCATGCATTTTTTTTTCAACAATAACCCTAAGTAGGTTATGCTTTCATGCATAATCATTGACATACCCTTAAGTTAGGGTTTTTCATAATGAACCTTTCTAGGGTTCCACAAGGGTAATCAAAGATACAAGGAGGATAGGTTCATCTAATGATGAATCACTGAACCAATAATTTTTAAGATTCAAGAAAGCTAGACAAAAAGATGTTAGTAATAGTTTATCAAGAATGAATATGGAGAGAGAAAAACTTGTAATTCAAAACATACCTCTTGTTTCTTAACAAACCTTGTAATTCCAATGCTTTGTTTTTGTGAGGCCTTCTTCCTTGAGTCTTTAACAAGTTTTCCTAAACAAGAAAAATAAGAGTAGAAATGTGGTTAGTATTTCATGCAAACAAAACTAGATAAGGAAAACAAAAAATGAAAATGGTAATAGAATACTTATCTTTTGAGGTTGGTAAGGGCTCCCTCCAAGCTTGAGGGATACCTATAACCTTAAGAAAAAAAAATGTATTTCCAAAATATGCTAAACCAAAAAACTAGAAATTAAAGTGAAATAACAAAAGCTTACATCAAAAGACTTTAGTAATGTAAGTCCCTTAAATCCAGTTCTACGGACTTAGTCTTCTTTGGAGATCCTTCTTTAACTACAATGGCTTGATCCTTGCTTCTCTTCTTGTTGTTTGGATTGTTAGGACAACCACTTCTATAGTGACCCATCTTGTGGCATTGGTAACATTCTATTTTGGACATATCAACCTTCTTTCTTGGCCCTCTTGACTTCTTGGAGTGCTATTTCTTGTGAGAGGCGGAATATGCATTTGAAACCTTTTTTTCTTTGTTGTTGAATACTAATGAGATTCTCATCTCTTCTTGGGCGCAAGCATTCCATAATTGTGCAAAAATAGGAGATTCTTTCCAACTATTGAGACCTGAATCAAATAACTCCAAGTAGGTGGTAATCCCAATAGTGCAGTAATTACTAGCTCATTTTCCGGTACAATTTCATCTATGGCTTGAAGTTCATCTCTAATCCTTGATATTCGTACAAATAAGGAAGCCACAATATCATCCTTTGTCATCTTAGCAGTCCTTAACTCATTCTTCAAGCTTGCTACTTGACCAATGTTTTTGATAGTGAATAATTTTTTTAATGCTTCATACATTTCTTGAGGATGGTCTGTATGGGACAAGGTTGTCCTTTATGCTTTCTACCATCAGAGTCATAGCCAATATCTCCAATTCTCTATACTTCACCTTGTCTGTATCACTATATTCTTCGGTAGGTTTCTTGACCTTCCCTCTAACCACATCCAAGACCTTGTTATTTTCAAGAATGAGGTCAATACTCTTCTTCCAAGATCTGTAGTTTGATGCTCCTTCCAATTTGTTCCCACTCTTTAATGCGTTAGACATTGTCCTTGAAGACAGTGAGTTTCTTCTCTTATAAGAGCTCCTTATATGATCCCTAGATCAATCCTTTAGATCCCTTCTAGTAGATACTCGAGACTGCCTTTTTCCTCCTTCATCTTAGCTCTAATAACATGTTAGAAAATAAAATAGGTAGAAATATTTTATTATATAGATAATTACTTGTGATTCTTTTATCTTTTAGTTCATCAAGCAATTACCTAGACAATAACACAAGGACAATAGATGTGCAGACAATTAGGGAAAAACCTCTATCTAGGGGAAAACCCAGTCAACAATTCATCCTTCAATAGTTTCTCGAGATAATCCAAGACTCTAGACCCAAACAGAGACTCCCCCCACACCAAGTCAAACCTCAATCCTTCATGCAGATGACAACCCTTCACAAACAACTTCGACTTACCAACATCAACAACAACTTCGACCTAGTAGCAGCATCGAACCAACAACAATAGCAACAACAACTTCAACTAGACTTGGAGAACTTCGATTTCCCTTGATACACCTTAGAACTAAGTGAGAGTTGTCCCAAAATTTCGATCTTGAGGTCTTCTATCCTTCTCCAGAAACTCACGCTCCTTTCCAACCCTTCTTCTAGCCCTTTCTCAACTTCACACTTTTCCAACTTCCAGCTTCAGAAATCGAACCCTGTGAGAGAGAATGAGATGCTTCAAATGAATTTGAACTCCCTTGTATTTATAGCCTTCTAGGGAGGTCAAATTACTTGTCTTGAGGCCAACTTGGTGTGGAGGAGACTAAATTCATTTTTGACTCAAAAATAATTCCTTTTACATGATTCGAAAGCCCAAGAAGAGTCTATTTAAATGTATAATGACTCTAGTGACTCAAAATAAATCCTAGAAGTCCTCAATGGGGACTTTGACCTAAAACATGATGACCCAAGCATGAAACCCATGCTTTAATAAGTCATAATAATAATAATAACAATATTTTCTTCATTATTTTGATAAGTACATCTCAAATACATTTATGAAGACCAAACCTAGTTACATATTTCAACACACTAAGGGACTAGCATTAATGGATGGGAGGAAATTTATTTTCTATTATTCAAAGCTATTCAAGGGAACATAATTGAAATAACCTACATATGAAAATGAGTTCTATGATTGAGCTTGAAGAAGTGGAAGCATTGTTTATTGGGTAAGGAGACCATCTTCCATATTAATGTTCGACCTTTACAATACTCATAGGATTATATAGTAAACTTGAACATGTAAGACACTATAAATGGATGACCTTTACAATACTCATAGGCTTATAATAAACTTGAACACGTAAGACACTATAAATCGATGGGATTTTGGAAACAAATTTATCTCTTGATTAAATATAAGAAGGGCACAAGCAAAAAGTTGGTTGATTTCTATCTAGGCCATTAGCACCAAAGATTATAGCTCTAGGAGCCATTGACCCATGAAGGATATAAATAGAAGAATGCAAAGGATAAGTACTTTAGGGGGTGTATGGATAACTTCAAGGAAAAAAAGGACAAACAAATGTTGATTATTGCTTCCAAGATGGGTTACTCTCCAAGATGGGAAAGCTTTTTGTACCAAAGGAAGAAAGAGTACCATTATTATGGGATGCTCACATCTCCAAGGTTGTTAGCCATTTTGGTGTTGGAAATATTGTGGTTAACTTGCAAAGGTATGTTTATTGGCTTGTGATGTAGGAAGAAGTGGCTAGATTTATTAAAGGTTATTATCTATGTTGTACAAGACAACTTAGTAACAATGAACAAGGACCATTTAGTACACTTTCAATGCCTACAAGGTCACAAAAAAACACATCCTTAGACTTCGTTGGTGATTCACTATGGATGGGAAGAAGGCATGATTCCTTGTATGTGATCCTAGATAGGTTTAGTAATATCTTTGTTTTCACGGCTTTTAAGAAGATCATAAGAGAGAAATATGCCACAAGGTTGTTCTTTGAAATGGTTTGGGTGTGCTTTAGGATTTCAAGGAACATCATCCTTGATAAAGATACTGGAATTTTCAGTCATTGTTACTTCAACATGGGAGAAGGTGGATATTAAATTGAAGAGATTTAGTGCCTTTAACCCATGGATTAATGGGTAGATAGAGGGACGAATTTGGATTCTGATACAGGTACATTAGGCCGAGCACATAAAAATGATAAGTTATTAAAGTCAGAACAAGAGCCTGACAATGTGATGGATTGGTCACATGCCAAGGCTAGAACATTTTAAAGTTTATTTGTGAAAAGTTTTTGATATTTAGTTAATATTAGTTATGACTATCTAGTTAAAGAAATGATTTTATAGCTAGTAGGTAGTTAGGGCTAAGGGAAATAGGCTCACATCCATGAACTCATTTCTTGGGGAGTTGCTTTTAGTTTTTGAGAGAGGAGGAACATTTTGGGCTAGAAGTTTATGGTGTGGGAGAGAGGTTTGCTATTTTTTTTTTTTTCTCTGTGTGAGATTGAAGTTAACTGAACAACATTTCTTAGACCAGTGGTTTTTTTATCAGAAAATCAAATTTGTGTGTGTGAGACAATTATTTGCATATGCGCTTGTGAGGTTTGTGAACCATAATATTAATATTTGGAGATTGAAATTGATTTGGTGTTTAATTTGCTGTGGTGAATGAGGAATTCATGCACTATATTTTCTCTGTTATTTACATTTAAATGAGAACCTGGAGAATCAAATTTCAGTTAATCTTCTAATCCAGTGCTTTTGCATCCAATATTGTGTATTGGAAAGAGTCATTTACATTACAGATTCGAGAATACAGAGCACTCTATATCAAGCCAACAGAAGAAAGAAGATTCGTAAGGGAAAACTATCATCGAATTTGTGGGTCAATTTCTGATCAAAGGAAGATGGAATTTGAAATTTAGGCATCTGCATTTTGTGTAGAGCGGGGTCTATTTGGTAACCCGCGAGTGATTTTCCAAAAGGATCCTTGGTTGGGGAGTTACGAAGGGATATTTAAATTGTGTTTTATAGATTGCATGGCTGGGAAAAACGACTTGCTGCTCCCTTGCACCAACGCCTATGTTTGTAGAAGTTGGAATTGGGAAAACGATTTGATGTTCCCTTGTAGCAACGCCTATGTTTGCAGACATTGAAACTGGGGAAAAACGATTTGTTGTTCCCTTGTACCAACACTGTGGTTTGCTGAGGTAGAAACGATTTGCTGTTCCCTTGTACCAGCTAGCAACAATTTGATGTTCCCTTGTACCAGCTCTGTGGTTTGCTGAGATAACAATGATTTTCTATTCCCTTGTACCAGCGATATGGTTTGCTGAGGTATCAGCGATCCGATTCTTGTTCAACTTTTGAGATGTTACAATCAAAAGAATCATGGGGGATGAAAATTTGGTTTACATCTGACATCCTTATAATAGAGTTGTCCATGCTTCCATTTGTTGATCTCCTTTTGAAATTTGCTTTGGATATTTTCCATTGTCACCATTGAATATTGTTTATGGACAACCTTAAAAAGGGGCAATAACTTCAAGTGATAGATTGAAGGCAAAACAATTCATAGATAGGGTAAGAAAATTCACTTTAAGATTAAAGAGAAACTAAAGAAGTATTGAGGGAATACAAGCCAGACATGAGAAACATAAGGAGTGGAAAAAATCTCCAAGTAGGAGTTAGAGTTTACTTGCACCTTAATAAGGAAAGGCTATAGGAACTATTGAAGAAAACCAAAGCCCTGAGATATCTTCCTTTCAAAGTATTAGAAAAGTTGAGAAACACAATACATAGATGTATTCTTCCATGTCATAAGTGCATATTCTTAGTAGTAAATGTAGAGAACCTAAAACTCTACAAGCCATCCATGCTCATTTAGGATGAAGAGAGCCGAGTCATACCTTCCGTTGAAGATTTGACATTGGATTCATAGAGATAGTTACAAGATGATACAATATTGCCAAAGAAGATCAAAATGACAAACGAGGTCAACAAGAACTTTGGCTAGTGGGATTAAAGGTTTAATGCTTTGTTATGGGAGAATGGTAATTCAAGGAGAAAGCCGAGGAATTGCTTCAACTTAGTTACGAACTTCATAATAACTCCCCAAAGTTATTATCTTTTTAGAGTTTGTGTTTAGTCATCATGTTTACCCTAGTTTCAAAAAATATTTCTAGTGATAACACAACCTTTTTTCAGGGTCAAAGCTACCACATTTTGAAACCATGGCCTTAATAAAATTGTAATGTTGTCAACAAAAATTTAAAATTGACCCTTGAATCGAATTGTGGCATGAATAATGTCACCCCATTTTCTTTAGGTTAAAACTACAACTTATTTGACATTGATGCAAACCCAAACGATTACACAATTAAATTAATCAATTCTACATGCCCATTCAATACTGAACAATAATATTAATACAAATAATGATGAATTTCTTGAACCATGAGAGAATGGTTTTTATCCTCCATTCCTAGAAACTACCAAACATAATCCCTTGAATATCTCTAATATCCCTAAAAGTACTCAATTCCCCCCTAATCCCTTGAATATCTCTACTATCCATAAAAGTACTAAACTCCCCCAACTATATGCTTACTTTATACATTTATTACATTACATGATATATGAATGAAACCAACTCATCATACTTAAATTATTCTACAGAACTCTAAACCTTATTACATTTGGGGAAATAAAAATTTAAATGATGCTCTTGCATCAGATTCCTAGGGAACATAATTTTTTCACGGTTTCTTGTCCATATGTTTGCATTGTTGCTTCCTTCACTCGAAAGTATGAAATAAATTCAGGTGCATTTGCAAAATATAATGCTTTCTTTAAATGTTTTCCTCTTGGATCCCATGGTCTATTTGCATAATGTATATCTGGTTTGCTTTGTAAGTTTTCTTTAGTGATTTCATTTGGAGACTTGATTTCTTCTTGAATTGATCAAAACATAATAATCTCTTATGCATAATTGAAGTCTTCTCATGATTTATTTCTTTAGTTTTTATCTTCAATATGTTCCTATCTTCTTTGATTACACTTGCACATGAAGCAAACACGTTAAAGGAAACAATTTATTCATTAGGCTTCTCATGCCCATCCTTAGCCATCAAACTGTTATGAAACCAGCTCACAAAAATATAGAAAAGAGAGATCAATGCCTTAGAATTTAGCCTCTTCGAGGGGGCAACCTCCTTTACATTACACAAATGAACAATTCTTGGATGATTCAAATGACAAAACCTCCTTTCTATATATAGGAGTCTAAGGAGTCACAATATAATCCAGCCGACCTAACAATAATAATATAAAGCCACAAAAATAACAATAGAGGGATTCTATGGGGCACAGTAATAACAATATGGGGACAATAGGGGCACAAAAATATTAATAAGGGATATAACTACAATAGTAATGGGGTAATCACTAGTATTATAGGGACCCAACATGCCCCTCTCCTTCAAAAAAGTGTTGTCCTCAACGCTTGAGTAGTTCTGGATTCTTCTGTATAAAATTCTCATCCTCCCATGTGGATCTTCCACTTGATAAGATACTCCGAAATTGATCGATTTCGTAACTGTCGAGTTCTTGTTTCTGTGACTGCTTCTGGTTCCAATATAATTTTTCCTTCCTCATCAAGTTCTGGCAATATTGTTTGAACTGGGAGCTTGTCACCTATAACCTTCTTTAAACATGAAACATGGAAAACTGGGTGCAATTGAGAAGCTGCAGGAAGCTCCAATTTATGCCATAGTACCAATCTTTTGCAACACCTTGTATAGACCATAATACTTTGGTGATAATTTATTATCCTTCTTAGCTTGCTTGAGGGACATTTGCTTATATGGTTGTAGCCGTAGGAATACCCAATCACCTACATCAAAACTTCTTTCACTGCGATGTTGATCTGCTTGTTGTTTCATTCTATTCTGTGCCAACACGAGGTTATCCTTTAAGAGTTGGAGGACTTGTTGTTGATGTTCGATGTGATGTTCCACTGCTTGAACCTTAGAATTTTCTCTTAAATATGATGTGATGGATGGTGGCTGATATCCATAAAGTGCCATAAATGGGGTCATTTTTGTTGCTGTATGGAAGGAAGTGTTATACCACCATTCAGCCAGAGGCAACCATTTGACCCATTGTGTCTGTTTATCAGATACAAAGCAACGAAGATATCCTTCCAAACATTTGTTTACTATCTCAGTTTGCCCATCAGATTGAGGATGATAAGATGAGCTATGAGCTAACTGAGTACCAAGACAAAAAAATAATTCTGTCCAAAAATTTCCAGTGAAAATGGGATCTCTGTCACTTACAATAATCTTTGGGTTTCCATGTAGCTTTTGAATTGTTTCCATAAATGCAGTAGAAATTGTACTGGCTTTAAATGGATGTGATAATGCACAAAAGTGTGCATACTTGGTAAGTCTGTCAACTACCACCATGATGACACTCTTTCCCTCAGACTTGGGTAAACCTGTGATAAAATCCATTGAAACCTCCTCCCAATGTTGGCTTGGAATGGATAAAGGTTGTAATAGACCCGGTGTCTTAATTGTTTCAACTTTATTTTGTTGGAAAACCAAACATTCCACCACAAACTTTTGAATATCTGATTTAAGGCCATCCCAAAAAAATTCCTTCTTAACCCTGTGGTAAGTTTTTAAAAATCCTGAGTGCCCTCCTAAGGGAGAAGTGTGCAATTCCATAAGAATCTTTTGTTTTAGCTGGGAATTCTTACAGAGGTATAAGCGATCTTTGTACCATAACGAATCATTTTGCCAGCTAAATGTATCAGACGTACTGAATCTTGTTGTAACTTTCGAATAAGTGCCCACACTTCTTCGTCATTCTTCCATTCCTCCCTTGCTTCGTTTATCCAATCTGGTTGGATAATAGAAATGGCGCACAACAATGCTTCCACATCCTCATCCTTTCTTGAGAGTGCATCTGCCACCACATTTTGCTTCCCTTTTTTGTAGATGATTTCAAAGTCATAACCCAACATCTTTGTGACCCACTTTTGTTGCTCTTTAGAGGATAATCTTTGTTCTAAAAAGTATTTAAGGCTATCATGATCCGTTTTTACCTTGAAGTGTCTTCCCATTAGGTAGGGTCACCATTTCTTAAGTGCATGGAGTATTGCCAACATTTCCTTCTCATAAATAGCTTTGTGTAAAAACTTTCCCTTGATTGGACGACTTTCAAAAGCAATGGGTCTTTCATCTTGCATTAAAACAACACCAATTCCATTTCCTGAAGCATCACATTCCACAATAAAGGTTTTTGTGAAGTCTGGTGTAGCTAAGACCGGTGCTTGGCACATTGCCTCTTTAAGATGTTCGAAGGCCTTTGTTGCTTCTGGAGTCCATGAAAATGCATCTTTCTTCAATAATGTTGTTAGAGGTGCTGCTATTCTCCCATAATTCTTAAAAAACTTGCGATAATACCCTGTCAACTTGAGAAATCCTCGCAGATGCTTTATGGATGTGGGGATTTTCCATTCCTTAATGGCTTTAATTTTGCTAGGGTCTACCTTAACTCCTTCATGAGATACAATATGACCCAGATATTCCACCTCTTGTACTCCAAAGAAACATTTGGATCTTTTTGCATATAATTGTTTCTCCTCTAATAGTTGTAGCACCCTGTCAACATGATCCTTCCAAGACTTGCTGTAGATTAGTATATCATCAAAAAATACTAACACAAATTTTCTAAGGAATGGTTTGAAAATGGAATTCATCAAACCTTGAAATGTTGAAGGTGCATTGGTAACACCAAAAATTCATAATGACCCTCATGAGTTCTAAATTCTGTTTTCAGAATGTCTTCAGTCTTCATTTTGATTTGATGATATCCTGAACGAAGATCCAACTTGGTGAAGTAAATTGATCCATGCAATTCATCCAGTAATTCATCAATGACAGGAATGGGAAACTTATCTTTAATAGTGAGCTTGTTGAGCTCCCTATAATCCAGACACATGCGCCATGATCCATCCTTCTTGTGCACCAATACTACTGGAGCAGAGAAAGAACTTTGACTCGGTTGAATTATACCAGCCTCTAGCATTTCTGCAACCATACGTTCAATTTCACTCTTTTGGGCATAGGGATATCTGTACGGCCTGATGTTTGGAGGAACACTTCCTGGAATCAGATGAATAGCATGATCATGATCACGAATAGGTGGGAGACCTTTGGGAGTCTCAAATACCTTGGAATGATTGTCCAAGACTTTTTGGAGATCTGGAGAAATAGATGATTCCAATGTGGAAACATCTAGTGAACATAATTGTGCAATTACACTTCTTTGTTCCTTTTTAAAAAGCTTTGTCATACTGTTAGAACTGATTATCTTTCCCGCTTTCCCTGCAATACCCTTAATTCAACTTCCTTTCCTTCCACAGAAAATTTCATGAAAAGTTCTTGAAAATTAAAAGCTATTGTACCCAAGGATTGTAGCCATTGAACTCCTAGTACAACATCAACACCTCCCATTGGAATGGAAAGCATTGGGCTAGTCAATACATATTCTCCCATGGATAGCTTGATATTATGGCACTTTCCAGAGAAATTTATTGTTCCTCCATTTGCAACCATCACTTGACACTCTGGTGCTGGATATAAGAAGCAATTCAATTCTTTTGCTACCTTACAATGAATAAAATTGTGGGTACTTCCTGAATCAATCAACACTATTACCTTTTTTTCTTGATTTGTCCTTCTATCTTGATGGTTTGAGGAGTGGTAATTCCCGCCAATGCATTACAAGATATGGTCGGATTCATTTCTTCTTTATCTAGGCTTTGTTCCTGGAGTATATCCTCTTCTTTTGACCTTTTTTGCTCCTTTTCTTCTTCCTCTTCACAATCTATGTAGAATAATTTCTTCTCAGCACACTTATGACCTTTAGTGTATTTGCTATCACAACTGTAACAAAGCCCTTTTGCTCTTTTTTCTTCCAATTGTTGTGGTGTCAACCTTATAGGTTGTGGAAGACTAGGGGCAACAACACTTCCATCTTTATAGTTGTGAGTGGTATGCTTTCTGGTTGCCATAATTTTGCTTTCCATTTTTCTTGCTAACCTGAATGCCTTCTCTAATGAATCAGGTTCCCAAAGGCGAACATCATGTTGGATATTATCCTTTAAAGTCCCTATGAACACATCAATCCTATGCTCCTCTGGAATATTTTTTACCCTTATGTTCAATTTTTGGAACTCCTCAATGTGCTCCATTATTGAACCCTTTTGTTTGAGACTTATCAATTGGCTAAAAAAAGTGTTTCTTTTTGTATCCTCATAATGTGCTGTCAATTCTTCCGTAAAAATTGCCCAAGTGATAATTTGTTTACGAGAGCAAAGCCATTGATACCATACAAACTGATTTGGTTCCAAATATAAAGTTGCAATACGTACCTTTTGTGTGTTTTGCACATTATTGAGATTGAAAAATTGCTCCATCTGTAATATCCATGTTGCAGGATCCTTGCCATCAAACTTCCTCATATCGATTTTTGGAACATGGTGGGTCTTCGATCCAACATTAGAGTCTATGGAATCATGATTAACATTTCTTTTGTTCTCATCACGAGTTTCCTTTACTACCCTTTCACCATTAGTGACCATTTCTTGTAGCAACTTATTCATATTTATCTTCAATTCTTCCATCTTATCATCCATGCCATCAATTTTAGCGTCTATGCCATTCATCTTAGCTTCCATGCCATCCATCTTAGCTTCCACGCCTTTCTTTAAACAATCCATCTTAGCTTCTACACCTTTCTTTAAACCATCCATCTTAGCTTTTACATCTTTCCTTAAACCATCCATCTTAGATTATGTTGCTTTTTGTGCAAGTGACACTTGTTGCACTTGGTCTCGTAATTTTGATATATCATGTTGCATTTCTTCCTCTTCTTCATGAGTCATGCTAGAGATTTCAGGTTGCTTACTAGGTGTTTGCATTTTCTTTCCTCGGGGCATCAATTACCGATTCAAACTAATTTTTCAAACTAAGCTTATGCAAAAATTTTAAAAAAACTACACACCTTTTTTTTCACTTTGTAGAAGCTTGATATTGAATCTGATGTATTTCTACAATTTTGGATCATACAGTTCTGAAATTGCGACCTATAGTAGCCCTCTGTGTCCTCTTTCTAATGCCACCAGTCTGATCCAAATTGGATTCTCCAAGGAAGAGTTATGCACAATCTCCCAAGATGACCTGATTATAGAATAGTTCAGTAGAGCGAACTTGTACGACGTGCCACGAGTCACTATTTCGACCTTTGGCTCTGAAAAATATATACAAGAAACTACAGTCTGTCCTCTTTCTGTACCTTCTTACGAAATTTCAATCCTATGCTCAGAGAGAAAGTTATGACGATTTTCCCTAGGTCCCTGTTTGGAATGTAATTCATGAATATGCAAAAAGACCAACTTCCTCAGATCATGTCTCCGCAAATATAACACGAAAAGATCTGAAATTCGGACTTGAGATTCAGCGCGATTTCTTCTTAAATGGGGTTTTTTTTTTAGCTTCTGAAACATTGCAAAAAAGAAGCTATAGTGAAAATGCCACAATGACCTGTTTGGAGCCGCGAAACCCTAGAATCCAAAGCTCTGATACGAAATGTTATGAAACCAGCTCACAAAAAGATAGAAAAGAGAGATTAACGCCTTAGAAATCAGCCTCTTCGAGGGGGCAACCTCCTTTACATTACACAAATGACAATTCTTGGATGATTCAAATGACAAAACCTCCTTTCTATATATAGGAGTCTAAGGAGTCACAATATAATCCAGCCGATCTAACAATAATAATATAAAGCCACAAAAATAACAATAGAGGGATTCTATGGGGCACAGTAATAACAATATGGGGACAATAGGCACACAACAATATTAATAAGGGATACAACTACAATAGTAATGGGGTAATCACTAATATTATAGGGACCCAACACAAACTGACTGTGATGTAGATTATTTTCATGACAACTTTAGAGAGAGCTGTCTTCTTATTCTTCTGTGTTTCCTTCCTTTCTTCCACAAATATATAGTCTGCTATCTTATTTTATGCCTCATATGCATAAACTTGTATTTGCTTTGCTTTCTTCTGCTTCTCTTTTCCCAAATTCAAAACTACTTTCGTTTTCATAACCTACTCATAACAATCTATACTCATATCATTTCAACATCAATTTGAGGTTTCTTACACAAAAATCTCTTGTTGTCTCTCAAGACAACCTCTTGTTCCTCATTATTTTGTTGTTCCCCTGTTACAATTTCTTTACTATTACCTTCCATCACAACCTCTTTCCGAATTTTCTCTTCTATAGCAGATATCTCTGGATGATCCATACCTATTTTCGTCAATACTTCACTTGAAAACTCATTAGTCATTATGTTATCATGCTCATTCAACAAAACTTGATTTTCTAAAGGAAAATCTGTTACCTCAATGTCTACAATTGGATTCGGCTTATCAAGCAATGTATAACCTGTCTCATCTTCTTTTCACTACTTCAAAACTCCTCCTCATCATGAATACTTGATTATTAATCTATACTGCTGCATCTTCATCCTTCAATGGTAGCAACACGTGTTTCTCACCATTCTTTCAATGGTTATATTTTTCTTCCCATCATGAATTGCTTTCTTAGAAAATTGCCATGGTCTACCCAATAAACATGAAAAGCATCTATAGATATTATATCACAAAGTACTTCATCATGATATCATCCTATCTCAAACTTACTCTGCATTGCTTGTTCATCAAAATTTGATGTTCCTTATGTAACCATGACACTATATATTGTGTAGGATGAGCACAACTGTCTAAGTCCAATTTCTCATTTCAAGAGATACTAAATTATCTATACTACCACCATCAATAATCATTTTGCAACATTTTTTGACTTGCAAATAGTTTTAAACAAAGTCTTTCTTTGTATTTGCTCTTTGATTACCCTGCCCAACATCAAAAGTGTCTTCTTCATCAACAATGATGATCCTACACTCTCTCTATTTAGCTTGGAAAATTTGATGTATGATCTTCATATAGGAAATTTGGACATTCATAGGATCTATAACCATATTCATTGCATCTAGAACACTTACCCCAACAATATTCACCTTCTAAATGTGATGCTATTCTTTTGTATGGATAACCTTCCTTTGGTCTTTGACTTTGACTTGGAGGAATTTCTGTCTTCTTTTATAAACTTGAATTTGAATTGTAGTCATTGTTAGAGTCAGTATTTGCATACTGCCATTAGTGATAAAAACTCCTCTTTTCTATCATATTAGTGTCCCTTATTGAAATTTTTATCATTCCACCTAGGTCATCATGTAAAAATTTACTCACTGATGGTAGCCCAAGTTCAAACTCCCAAGCCCCTCTCAAAAAATCAATATTTTCTCGCCCACCTTCATGTGTCTTGATGAGCATACATTCATTTTAAAGGATCATGCCATCATGTCTTATGTCAGTCAAGTCCACATGGAGTCTGGTCATTCAAGGTCCCATTAGGTCATTAGGGTTTCCAAGGTTCCAATAAAACTCCATTCCATTGCATAAGACCAACAAGTAAAGGGTGATCAAATAACATCTCTTCACCATGTGAAGATGATTTGTAAAGAGAAATGCTTATTTCATCATGTAATTTTATGTTCACTATATGTAATAAGTACCGTTCCTAAGTTTCCAACTCAATCTCTATATGCAAACTTCATTAAAGAAAAGTCAAATTCAAAGAGTTCTCAAAGACCATCAAAAGATCAATTTGTCAAAGGAAATAGTCAAGTGAAAGGGTAATGTTTCAAAAATTTAAGTGAATGCCAAAGGGAGTTGTCTTTTCCCAAGGGTGTCCAAATCATCATTTTCCACAAGCACTAAACCCTAATTTCCTCTCCCACTGAGCTAGGGTTGGCTATGGAATCAGAGACATCTAAGCAGAGGAGGCCTAAGGGAGGTCATTTCAGCAAGTATGAGGCCATTCCAACTCATAAACATCATGTCTCCATCATTTTTCAAGAAGTCATTCCAAGGGACAAATCATTTGCCACACATATGGCCAGTTTTTCTTCAAAGTATGTTTCCAACCAAACATAGATGAATTTTCAAAAGCGAGAGAGGTTTTTTTCTATCATAGGCAAAGCATGAAAAACCTCCTTCAGTTTTTGCATAGGTGTCATGGTTTTGGAGAAATGTAAAAAATAAAGTTGCTACATCAGAGTTGTTGCACTTTTGGAGTGACCTTGGGAAAACCAAAATTTTCTCCTAGTTGGAGTGTCCCAATGACTTGTTTGATGAGTCAAATGAAAACTAGACAGGACAAGCTTTCCAATGAGCTACCCTGGGCTCAATTTGGACACCGGGAAGGTAGTCAAAATCAACTTGAAAGTTGGAGGGCGTGTCTTGAACATGAAGGGTGCGTTTGACCAGAGTGCTGCGTGTTTGCTTGAAATTTTCTATTCATTTCCTAAGGGCACTGTGCGCCTATAAAGAGAGGGTGCGTTTGACCATACTGCTGCGCGTTTTCGGAGAAACTTCCATAGGTAGCCCACAAAACACAACATCATCTCCAAACTTCAAAATGTGTCACCAACATGCTCCAGCACCACAAATAGGTTGAAATCACATCACTCCTTTCCTCCATAGTTGATTTATATGGTGTTTCATTGTGTTTTGGTGTCTTACTAAATTCAAAACCCTAGTGACATAATCCCATCCCTAAATTCCATTTCCTAGCTTCCTACTACCATTCCTACATTTCAAAACTACCCCTTGCCACATCCCTCATATCACACATCCCCATTTCCATCTCCTCAATTTCCTCACACCATTCCATACTCTCTACACCTACATTCCATTTCATCACCTCCCTAGTGTTTGACTCCAAAAACTCAAAGCTGCAAAAGAGAAGATTGAAGCCTTGACCAAGCAAGAGGAGAAAAGGAGGCTATACATTCTTGCCGAGGCATCACTCCATACCTCAAACACATGATCATCTGTCATCCCACCAAGTTTGACAAGTTTTGAAGCAAATTTTGTAACTTGTGAATTACTATGTTTTTTGAGGCATTTTAAGCACAATCAAAGGGTCAAACACGCAACACCTAGGGTGTTGCGCTCTTTTTTGGGGCATTTAATGAGCAAAAGGTCAACATTTGGATTCAGAGTGATGAGGACATGCACGTTGTGCATTTGCTAAGAATTTGGAAACAAATAGGTCAGCCAAAAAGGTCAAAAACCACAAAAAAACCACATTTCTGCCTCTTTTTTGGCTTGGGCGCTGGCGTTTACCAGTCTTGGGAGATTTAGTTTTTTGATAGGGAAAATGAGCTCCAAATTGAAATATGAAGACATATTTGGAAAGTATACTTGAAGGGCTTTCCAACGAGCTATCTTGGAGAAAATTTGGACACCGAGAAGGCACCCAAAATCAGCCCTGAACTTGGAGGACGCATTTGACACTGAGAGAGCGCGTTTGACAAAGAGAGGGCCTCCAATTTTCACTATTTCTCTCCAAATTAATTTTCACCTATGGGAAATTTATGTTTTACTAATGTAATTTATAAGGATGATGTAATTATTATGTTTCTTACTGTTATCTAGGGTAAATACATTAGTTAAATGGCCTACATGACTTGTAATGAATCAGTTTGCTTAAGTTAGGGATGAGTCACTTTGACCACCCTATACTCTAGCTATCAGTTCAGTTTTTCTTGTAACTGCTCCTCCTCTCATGGATTCGACCCCTAAGGCTAGGATGAGTTGGTTTGAGGCCTATATTATGTATTTACTTAGTCATTTTACAGGTTTGACTCTCTTGGATGTTGTAATAGCTTTTAGACTTTGGTATGGAATATATTGGATGAAGTTGCAGTGATTTTGGTGGGATTCCTGTGGCATGGTATTTTGATCTTGTTTCTTCTTCAGTTTCATATGTGTGAATTTTTTGTTCCTTTCATGATCCATTTCACTCTAATTGTGTTTGATTTTCAAGGTGTGATAAGAAGAATTCATCTTTGTATGCTCTGTTTTGGGAAAATCATCATATATTGTTTCATTTCTTCAGTTTAAAAAGAATTAATGACCATCATGCTCTTTTAAGAATCTCACTAGTCTAAAACATCTCATCACTATACTACGAAGTTTAAAGTACCTTGCCTACTGTGCCCCATCAGATGTTTGCAATTCAGATTCACTTTTCCCTGACCTAGTTCATTGTCTGACCTAATTCACTCATCCTTGTGACTACCCAACCAAAATGAAATCAAACAACCCTCTGCACTTTATATCTAGCCTAAAACCCTAATCTATCCAGCGCTGTTGGCTGCGATCCTTTGGAGATAGCCCTCTCTGGCTTGGTAGGGCTAGCTACCAAGTCAAAAGATTGGTCAGTGGTTACCTCCGCTGGACTCTTCCTCAGTCTTGGAGATCCAAAGGAGTGATAACATACTGGCGCCGTTGCTAGGGATGAAAGATTCATTTTCTCCTAGGTGAATGACAAAGTTTAGATTTGATCGCTGATGGTGGACAGTGATCAGGCACACGAAGGCTAAAATCATTCACCTGGCGACTCCAAATCAGTTTTGAAATCAAATCCAAAGACTCCACTAGAGGATGAACCTTGCCAACAAATATGAAAGGACAACATGGGAAGATCAGGTATTCAACTTGGAATTTTATTCAAGACATCATGTTGTTTATCATGAAATATCTCCTCTTTTCCCAAGAATTCTAGAAAGTTTTCCAAAGTGTATTATGTTTGAGAAAATATCACGAAACTCCATTGGATTCCTTTCCTTTGAAGGTTGTAAATACAAATTCCCCATACGCCTTTGATCTTGGTCCAGACCTTTTTTCCGAATCTTATGATGACCATCTTCAAATTGATGAACCTCAAGAGATCAAGACTGATCCTACAGCTTCTGTACATACTCCTACACCTTGTAAAATTACAGATAGATACAAACCACTCATCTTACCTCCTATACTCCATGCTTTCCCTGAAATTCATTACCTATATCTGCGAATGTTTGATGGTGAATGTGACAACATCACTGCTGAGAGACATATGCACAATTTTGAGACTTTCCTTGACCTTTTTCAAGTTGAGGAAGAGGATGTTAGTATTATGTTGTTTTCCCTTCCTTTGCAAGGCAAAGTCAAGAGTTGGTTCAAAAACCTACCGGTTGCAAGCATGTCAGATTTCCCGCAGTTTTCCAAAGTTTTCCTTGGCAAGTGGGTGGTCAAAGAAAATCCTTTCCTGATTCTAGAAGAGTACGACTAGCTGAAAAGACGACCAGGGGAGACGGTACAACAGTTTTCTGCCAGATTCAATCAAGTCTATTGTTCGATACTTGCCAATATAAGACCTCCTCCCGACTTAGCTCTCTTACATTACCCGGATGCCTTTGATTTGGAAATGGAGTTTCAGCTGAGAGAAAGGAACCTTGCAACACTTGAAGAGATGCAGAACAATGCAGTAGATGTAGAGGCTAATCTGTTGATTAGAAGGGAAAAGTTGAAGGAAGAAAAGAGGGAGAACATAGATGCAAAGCACCTGACATCTTCAAAGGTAAAGCTTGACATTTTGGTGAGTGTAATGGAGCAAATGACGCAAAATATCACTGTGAGAGATGAATTTGCCGTTCAAGATCACCATGACCCACTTATCACAGAAAAAGAAGAGGTCGCTAGCCCTAAACACTTGCCTTCTAATCCAAACTACCATAGATCAGAAAATGGATTTGTAAATCAATCCGAGGAGAAGCAATATGCTGATCTAATGTGTATGTTTGAGGACTTCATTATTTTAATGATTTGCCAAAGTTCGATCAGTATGACGATGATTATGTTCTACAAACAAAAGCTAATATTGTAGATCAATCATCAGCTGGTTTGTGGGAGGAGGAAGTTGAGTTTCATCAACTCGAATACAATGATTATCCAATGCATATCAGCTATGGCAGTGAGAAGGAAAGTGCAGAAAATCTGGAAGTAAGTGAAGGACCTTTGCCTCTTTGTTTTACCTCATTTCAGTTCATCAGAGACAACTTTGATGCAATTAGAAATCAGTAGTCATTAAGTTTTAATCTTGAAAATCAAGAGGATAATGAAATTATTGATCAGAGCTCCTTACCCTTGTGTTTCTCCTCATTTGCAAAAATAAGAGAAAACTATGAGCAAGCAGATAAGCAAGTGGTGAACACTATAAATGATAAACCTTCTCCTAAAATGGTTGAGGAAACCATTTGCGATGTAGAATCCTCCTTAGCTCTAGATTTGCAGCCACCGAGTTCCATTGAATTTCAAATTCCAGATGAAGGCTTGGAAGCTGAAACATATAATCAAATGATGCAAGATGATTCTGTACCATTATGTTTTGAAGCATTTCAGTTTTTAAAGGAAAATTTTCATAATATCTCTAGAGCTAAGGATGAGCAGCTTGTGGAAAGTCATGCAGTTTCATTAGAACCAATGGAAAATAGGTTGCAACAGTCTTTTCAAGTTTTTTATGACCCTATAGCTGATGTGTTAGATGATATCTGCAGTGAAAGTTCTTCTCCATTAGCTAACAGTGAGCCTAAAAAGAGTGTTGATATAAGCTTGATTTGGCAACCGATTTCTTTGTCATTTTCAGTAGGAGTCTCATTACAAAGCTCATCCGAACATTTGCAGTCATATCAGGATAGTAATGGAGAAGATTCTTGTTTGTTGTTGATCATCAAGAAAAATTAGTCATTCACGAGTTTCAGGATCCTTTTGTGAACTTGCTGCAGTCATCAAGGGAAGAAATCACAGGTGTTGGGAAAATTTCAAAATGAAGGTATGAAGACTACCTAGAGTAGAACAATGATGTATTATATGGGCTAGAAATTAATATGTATTCCTATGAAGATCCTTTTGCAGTGTTTTTGAGGTCATCAAGAGGGCTCATGCTTGGCAATTGCATCAAGATTCAATTTGATTTCAAGTTTTCATGGGAGTTGCCTTTCAGTAGTTCTCTCTTCTTGCTCATAAGCAAGCACTTGCAGGGAATTCAAATAGCAGCCAAAATTTTTACGTGCTAACATTGGCTATGCCATTTCACTTGATCAAATCGTCAATGGATCAGTTAGAGTAGGTTTTGTTGAATAAGATCAATTCTGAGCATCTTTTTTCAGTTAGTTTTCAGTCAGGTTCGAGTCAGTTTGTATTATTTGAGTTGTCAGCATTTACTCATGCATTTCAATTTGATTTTTTTTTGACCGTATTGACCCATATGGATAGGCACTTGGTCTACGGTGTTCTTGACACCTCCAAGGAGCTGTCATCCCCAAATAAGGCTGATGTTAGAGTCAGTATTTGCATACTGCCATTAGTGATCAAAACTCCTCTTTTAGATCATATTAGTGTCCCATATTGAAATTTTTATCATTCCACCTAGGTCATCATGTAAAAATTTACTCACTGATGGTAGCCCAAGTTCAAACTCCCAAGCCCCTCTCAAAAAATCAATATTTTCTCGCCCACCTTCATGTTTCTTGCTGACCATGCATTCATTTTAAAGGCTCATGTCATCATGTCTTATGTCAGTCAAGTCCACCTAGAGTCTAGTCATTCAAGGTCCCATTAGGTAATTAGGGTTTCCAAGGTTCCAATAAAACTCCATTCCATTACATAAGACTAGCAAGTAAAGGGTGATCAAATAACATCTCTTCACCATGTGAAGATGATTTGTAAAGAGAAATGATTATTTCATCATGTAATTTTATGTTCACTATATGTAATAAGTAACGTTCCTAAGTTTCCAACTCAATATCTGTATGCCAACTTCATTAAAGAAAAGTCAAATTCAAAGAGTTCTCAAAGATCATCAAATGATCAATTTTTCGAAGGAAATAGTCAAGTGAAAGGGTAATGTTTCAAAAAGCTAAGTGAATGCCAAAGGGAGTTGTCTTTTCCCAAGGGTGTCCAAATCATCATTTTCACAAGCACTAAACCCTAATTTCCTCTCCCACTGAGCTAGGGTTGGCTATGGAATCAGAGACATATGAGTGGAGGACGCCTAAGGGAGGTCGTTTCAGCAAGTATGAGGCCATTCTAACTCATAAATGTCATGTCTCCATCTTTTTTCAAGAAGTCATTCCAAGGGACAAATCATTTGCCACACATAGGGCAAGTTTTGCTTCAAAGTATGTTTCCAACCAAACATAGATGAAATTTACAAAAGTGAGAGAGGTTTTTGTCTATCATAGACAAAACATTAAAAACCTCCTTCAGGTTTTGCACAGGTGTCATGGTTTCAGAGAAATTTCAAAAATATAATTGCTACAAGAGAGTTGCTGCACTTTTGGAGTGACCTTGGGAAAATCAAATTTTCTCCTAGCTGGAGTGTCCAAATGACTTCCTTGATGAGTCAAATAAAATCTAGACATGACAAGTTTTCCAATGAGCTATCCTGGTCTCAATTTGGACACCGGAAAGGCAGTCAAAATCAACCTACAAGTTGGAGGGCTCATTTGACCAGAGTGTTGCGCGTTTGCCTGAAATTTCTGTGCATTTCCTAAGGGCGTTGCGTGCCTATAAAGAGAGGGCGCGTTTGACCATATTGCTGCGTGTTTTCCCAGAAACTTCCATAGGTAGCCCAAAGAACACAACATCCCCTCCAAACTTCAAAATGTGTCACCAACATGCTCCGGAACCACAAGTAGGTTGGAATCACATCACTCCTCTCCTCCACAATTGATTTATATGGTGTTTCATTGTGTTTTGGTGTCTTACTAAATTCAAAACCCTAGTGACATAATCCCATCCCTAAATTCCATTTCCTAGCTTCCCACTACCATTCCTACATTTCAAAACTACCCCTTGTCACCTCCCTCATATCACACATCCCCATTTCCATCTCCTCAATTTCCTCACACCATTCCATACTCTCTACACCTACATTCCATTTCATCACCTCCCGAGAGTTTGACTCCAAAAACTCAAAGCTGCAAAAGAGAAGATTGAAGCCTTGACCAAGCAAGAGGAGAAAAGGATGCTATACATTATTGCCGAGGCATCACTCCATGCCTCTGTTAGACCCTAGATTTGCCTCATGCTGAAAAGACAAGGTTCTAGGTCCACATCAAACCACGCTCAGCCTCGTAGCTAGCCCTACGAGGACAGGAGATGGCTCTCTCCGGGTCAATCTCAGCGAAAGATAATAAATGGGGCTTTAGATGACCGATTTAGCAACTGATCTTAGGCTAGGTATGAAGTGCAAAGTTATGATTTGAGTTTTTTTGGGGGTTTTGTTGGAAAAAGGGACAGGAAAATTTAAGGTCCAGGGATGAGGCCAGATTTTTGCAGAGGTTAGGTAGGGACAAGGTAGGCAGCAGTTTTGATGCTTTGGATTTGAATGAATGGTGGGATCAGACCGGTGAGGGGCCAAGGAGGGCAAGAAGGTATCAAGAGTCCTCCTCAAACAGATGAAAACATGAAGAATTAAACAAAATATCCAGGCAGAGCATAACAGTGCATGAATTCTACCTTAATCACTCTTTTGTTTAATTGCAGAAGACAAGAGAAGGGAAACTGATACACAATAAAATCAATGAAACTTACAAATACATAGAGAAACACACCATCAAAACATAAAGCCACATGGATCCCAACAAGTGTTGCAAAACCCTGGTCTTTCCTTTGCCAAAATTGCTGAAGTGAAATGTACAATAGAGTGCTAAGCAATCCCAAGTATCCAACCCTGAAAATGACTTAGAAATTACATAATATAGACAAGCCAAACCTATTCCCTTGCCTCTAGGGGTCGAGCTCATCATTCTAGGAGCTGTTTGAACTAATTCTAAACAAGGAACTGAAATCTAGGTAGTCAAACAACTTACCCCTATATGCTAGGAAACTGATTCATTCATTCAATTTTCACTTTTTAGTGAATGAATCCTCCAGAACAAGTAAAAATGTGCCAATATTACATCATGGTTATCAAATTAAATCATGAAAAGTCAAGAATAACATCAAGAAGTAAAACTGGTCAAAACTGGGCAAATTGCTGAGCTGAACAGTGAAAAATGGGCAAAAATCCTCTATGCGTCGCGCCACTTTGGAGCTGATTTTGAGGCACTTCCTGAAGTCCAAATTGAACCCAAGTGTGCTTGTTGGAAAGCCCTGCCTGTCTACTTTCCAACCCAAGTGGAATTTCTAAATTTGGATGTCATTTGCCCCTCCAAAACGTCAATCTCCCAAGACTGCTTCCTGTGTGTCAAAATAGGGGCAGTGAGGTCATTTTTTGAGTGTTTTTGACCTCCTGAGGACTCAAAACCTGCCCAAATTTCTTGGCCATGCACCAACAACCATGATTTTTCATGAAAAATCTAGAAATGTAAACTTTTTGTGTTTTGGAGCTCCCTAGAAAAAGCGCGCGCCACGTGGTGGGCACATAGGGAGAAAAACTCTATTTTTTAGTGCCAAAATTTGTTAAAATGCCAAAAATGCCCCAAATTTCTTGAAATTTGGGCTGGAGCTTCTTCATTAAGTGTCATGCTGGTCTAAAGAGGCTTCGGCCAATATCTGAAGAGGATCAAGCTCCCTTTGCCTCTTTTGCTTCCTTATTGCCTTCTTTAATTTTGCCTTTAAGTTCCTGATTCGTGCCTTGCAGCCCTTGTTCCGTGCCATGTAATGGAAAGCCATGTGTCTCAGCAATGCATGGCCCTTATCGGCCTTGTCCAACAGTCTCTTTAAGTGGATGTTAACTCTCTCGAGATTATACTCCTGATCATCATTAATCTCTTGCTCCAATGAAGTGAGCTCAATTCTTCTCCTTTGTGTAGCTTGGCAATTCTCGCGGATGTTTTGTAACTCCATGATTTCTTGCTGATCTTCAAGCTGTTTGTTCCTCTGCTCCAAGTATTTCATAGTCCACTTAGCCCTCTCCAAGTCAAGGGATAAGGCTTTGATCTCTGTTTGCTGCTCCTGAATGATCTCTTTAAGATGTGCACTTTGTGGGCCTGTATCTGTATCATCATCATGAATGAGAATGAAGTCAGTCTCTTGTTCACTTGAAGGCCCCTCATCCTGCATTGGCCTCTTGCCTTTGTCCTGTACCTGTGGTGCTGATGTCGGAAGTGAGGCCCCTTCCACACCGGGTGGAGATAACACTCGCTTCGCTGCTGCAAACAAATGTCTAGTGCCCCTCTGATATGTGATGAATACCGACACACTAGCAGTCTCATGGTGCTCATACTGATGAGAAGGTCCACCTCTCTCATGCTTAACCTCTGATAATCCCTGTGAAGCTCTGAAGAAGTCACGAGAGATGAAATCATCCCAAGTGATGCCCTGCAATCCAAGCTGATGAACCACCAAAATCTTGATGAGAGCAAAATGATAAACATTGTTAAGTTGCTGCTGAGGGGTTTTGTGCTGCACAAGGGTGGTCATCCTCTCTATGTTCCGACAAATGAAATACAAAATTCTCATCATCCGTACCCTGGTGAAATGCATGAGCAACCTGATGTGATAAGCATATAGACGAGAGAACCGTCCCTCATAGCTGAAATCTTTCATGATTAATTTCATTAGTGGAGCATATTCATCTTTAAGATATCGGAATGGAAACACTCTCTTGAGCTGCCTCAAAAAACCGGTTTTAATGTATGGCTCATAATGCTGCCGGTTAATCTTTTTCCTCTTGGTCCATGGTTCCCCAATGTTTGGTATGCCGGTTGCCAGTGAGACAGATTCTGGTGTTAGTGTGAAGGTGACACCGGCTAAGGTAGCCTGATCTCCATGTAAATGCAACACAAATAGACGAGCCAACTCATGATGAAATTGAACATTAACCACATTTTCACAAAACTCATAGCATGACTGATGCTGGAAACAAAACATGGCAAGAGGGCATGCCTGTAATTCAATGAGGGTGATTGGTTCTTCTCTGATATGTCTGCCACCTCTATGAGGCCTACGAGGTGCATGTTCCTCCATGGGTGAGTCACTTTGGGTTTCCATTTCATAATCAGATGAATGCTCAGATGCCATGACTGCTATACAAAATACCTTGAAGAAAAATATGTTGCTGTATATAAACTATGTTGGACTGCTCTTTTGTGATGAGTTTAATTTCTGCCACCAAGGGGAAAACAAATGAAACAAGGGAATGTTAGGAAGGGGAAAAAATAGTAAGGGATTAGGGACTATTGGGATAGATTTGTTAGGGAAATATGGGAGAGGATTTAGGATTTATGTGTGGGAATAGGGTTTAGGGTTTCACATTTAAAAGTTTGGGAAAGGGAATTTGGGATAGGGGTTTAGTAATTTTAGGGGATAGGGAACAATGAAGTCAAGGAACAAATGGAATCAAGGAGAAAAGAAATGATGGAAAAAGAAAAAGCTTGGTGGCCAACAATTTTTGAAACCCTAGGCAGCAGCTTATATTTGAGGAATTCAAAATGATAGGGTTTGATCGTTTGTTTGGAAGCTCAACACATCAACCATCATAGCATAACTACCAAACTTTAATGCACAAGAGAAATGGAGCTCCACCTACTTGAAACAAAGGAAATTGGCACGATTTTGGCGTTTGGAGGCCGTTATGGCATTTTTCGGGCCAGTTAGCTGAGTGCGCCGCGTAGCTTTCCCAACGCGCCGTGCCATCCCCGTGCACTGTGCCCATTAAAAAATACACTGAGTGATAGCGCCCAATGCGCCGCGCCTCCCCAGTGCGCCGCGCCACCTGCTCTATGCGTCGCGCCGGCTTTGAACGCAGCTTTGGCTTGAAACTTTGCAAGTTTGCCCTCTCAACACTAAACTTCAACCCTCTTTGACCTCTTAGATGCAAATGAATGTTTTAAAACCATGAAAACATCTTATAGTGATGAATTTAATTTTTGTTTCTCACAAATCCACTTTGTAATGTTTTGACTTGGCACTTTTTTTCACAATTAATAGAACTCTGCCTTTTTGTTTCCCCTTTGATTTTCTGGCTATAGTGATGAATCTTTTGTCAATTTTTTGCAGGGATAGTGGCATGTCTTGACAAAGGAAGACCAGGGCTGCGCTTGGAGATTTCAACGACTGAAACATTTTTTGAAAATTACATGACAATTTATTGCAAAGCGAAATGACGAATTTTCTTTAAAACAGAGTTTTGAAGAAAAGTCATAGTCGTGCATATGATGATGAAAATATTAAAAATGAAAACCTATTAAGGACCTCCCTCATGAGTCTGCTGGCATTATTAGACATTGTTGAAGACGAAATCGACTAACCCTAAACCTAATGACTGAAATGACCTTTGCTGATCTAGAAACTGAAAGAGCACTGTAAGTGACTTTGAAACTTGATTTTGAGGGACAGACCTGAGCCAGCATGGATAAGGCATGAGGGGTAATGAATGACAAGACCCTTTCGTCAAATTATGGCATGCCCCTAGCGAAATGCAACTGAGTGAATTGAGCGAGACACCTAAAAATGAAATGCAATAAGAGAAATGATCTCTGACGGAGGGATGACCAGACCGACTCTAACAGTCTCAAACACATGATGAATTATCATCCCACCAATTTTGACAAGTTTTGAAGAAAATTTTGTAACTTGTGAATTACTTTGTTTTTTGAGGCGTTTTTAGCACAGTCAAAGGGTCAAACACGCAGAACCTAGGGTGCTGCGCTCTTTTTTGGGGCATCTAATGAGCAAAAGGTTAGCATATTTGGATTCAGAGTGATGAGGACATGCACCCTGTGCATTTTCTAAGCATTTGGAAACAAAAATGTTAGCCAAAAAGGTCAAAAACCACCAAAAAACCACATTTCTGCCTCTTTTTTGTCTTGGGTGTTGCACATTTACCAGTCTTGGGAGATTGAGTTTTTGACAGGGAAAATGAGCTCCAAATTGAAAACTGAAGGCATATCTAGAAAGTAGACTTGAAGGGCTTTCCAACGAGCTATCTTGGAGCAAATTTGGACACCAGGAAGGCACCCAAAAGTAGCCCTGAACTTGGAGGGTGCGTTTGACACTGAGAGGGTGCGTTTGACAAAGAGAGGGCGCGTTTGACAATCTTCTCCAATTTTCACTATTTCTCTCCAAATTAATTTTCACCTATGGGAAATTTATGTTTTACTGATGTAATTGATAAGGATGATGTAATTATTATGTTTCTTACTGTTTGTACGAATCTACAGGGTAAGTTCCTCAGACAGAACACCAAAGGACACCGCTCACAAACAAATCACAGATCAATACACCATTATTATTGACGTGGTTAAAACCCTCAAAGAGGGAAACAGTCCACGACCTGAGCCAACGTGACCACTTCATGCAATTTATTAATAAAAGAATGAAAATTTACATAAGATTCTCCCATGAACAATTACCCTACAAATGACTCTCCATGCTCTTTAAATAGAGATCATGGACCAATCGAGTGTTAAGCCACGAATCAAGTGTCGGTAATACCGAGGAGAGAATGAACCGTCGGATCACTACATATCGTGACTGTCGAATTGTAAGTTACAAAAGTACATAGTAAAGAAACACACTTTACCTAACTCTACACTAGACCAAGTTATACTTAACTAAAACCTATGTGTCAGAATATTCTAACATCCCCCCTTAAGAACAATTTGGGATAGGATTGAAGGATGTACAAATATGACACAATAGGAGAAGGAGGCATTAGAGCCTATCCCCCCTTAGTGACAACTTCCTAAACTCCAACCATAAATTGAAGTTTAGTAAACTTCGCCTCTGTGAGAGTCTTTGTAAAGATGTTTGCAACTTGATCATCTATTGAAAAATATTGCACTTCAAGAACATGGTCATGAATGAGCTTTCCGATGAAGTGCATGTGCAGTTCAATGTGTTTGTTGTGCTGATGTTGGATTGGATCTTTGCATAGTTGAATGGCACTTTGATTATCACACCAAAGTGTAGTCGGATGCTGCTGCTGAAAGCCAAACTCTGACAGGATCTGATGAAGCCATAGGGCTTCCTTTCTAGCTTCTGCGGCACCACGATACTCTGCTTCTGCTAAAGAAAGAGAAATGGCACTTTGTTTCTTGCAAGCCCATGTAATAGGTCTTGAACCAAGAGTGAACACATAACCTGCAATAGACTTCCGATCATCAGGGTCACCAGTCCAATCGGAATCAGTGAAACCAACAAATAGAGGAGATGCTTTTGCACTGTAATGAATCCCAAACTGAATTGTACCTCGAACATAACGAAGTATTCTTTTAGCTGCTTTCCAATGACTTTCATGTGGGTTTTGCATAAACCAAGAAATAAGGCCAACAACAAAGGAAAGGTCAGGACAAGTATGGGTCAGATACAAAAGTTTTCCTACAAGTTGACGGTATAAGATAGCATCAACTTCAGTGGAAGTACAAGTCACTGAAAGTTTGGCTCCAGGCTAAAAGGGAGAAGGGGCTGGCTTACAGTCTTCCATGTGAAAATGGCATAGAATATCACAGGCATACTTGGACTGGGAAAGGGAAATACCTTCCTTGGATTGCAAGACTTGAAGACCAAGAAAATAATGCAAGTGTCCTAAGTCTATGATGCAAGAGCATTCAGCTCAACATTATAATTGTATTTTAGTAGACATAGGGGGTCTTGTGTTTCAAGGAAGTTGGTTTCCTAAGTATTGAATTAATGTAATTATTTAATGTTTTGAGTGATTTTAATGAGAATATGAATTAATTGAATATTGTGAGGCATAATTGTAAATGTTCTCGAATGTAGGAGAACATGAGAGATTTAGGATAGTTGAGTGATGAGAGGATTGAGAATTGATTGTAAATCTTAGATTAAGAGTTAGTTCATGATTTTGTGGATTTGAGAGGATCTTTAGGAATGAGGAAGAGATTTTAGGATTTTGTTGAGGAATCTATGGATCTAAACTAGGAATTGGTTTTAGAATCCCTTTGTATAAATATAAGCCTAAAAGGAAAAGATAGAGGTTAGAAATAGAGGGGTTGGAGAGGTTGAATAGGTAAATAGATAGCAGATTGGAGTGTTTGTAAGCCTACGAGCAGATAATGAACAAAGACCATTAAATTAGAAGATCAGGCCAAGGAGAGATAGAGTGACTCATTATGTAATTGTTGTTGATATATATATATATATATATATATATATATATATGCACAAAGATTAAATTCCAATATATAAGTGTGTTATCGGATATCAATTAGTGGATGAATGAATGAGTTAGGATGTTCTGTGTAGCAGATGTGTGCAGGTGAATACACAGAGGAAAAGAAATGCAGTGGAAAGGAATGGGTCATTGAATCCATTCGAAGACTAAATAATGTTTGGAGGAGTGGAATGTCGAGATCCTAGGAAAAAACCGAAACCCACAGAAAACACTGAGAAATAGTGTAAAAACTAAGTAAAGGGAGAAATGAGAAGTGAAAAAATGATGAACAGCGACCATTGGATCTTGAAGATCAACGGCCAGGAGCAATCGCAGAGGAGACGGAGGAATATCGCATCAGTGGTTTTGTAACAGTGAAAGTGGATTTCGGGCGGCCTCAAAACCGTAAGCGGTATTGAAGGACGAGTGCCGATTCCACTCATCAAATGACACATGGCAGCGAGAGGAGAGAGGAAACCACTTTATCAGGTGGTTAATCCTCGCGCTTGTTATCTACCCGATATCAACGACAGTCGTCGGATCTGTTGGGTGCAGATCGACAGTGGAAAATAGGCGCGCAAGTTTAAACGGTCGGGAGTAATGTCAACTGTTGGATTAGAGGATACAACGGATGGTCAAGATTTGATCGGAGGCTTCGGTGATCGGAGATCGGAGGAGGAGCAGCGCAGTGGAAGTTTTGATATGGAAGGGCAGACCTGACAATAAATATAGACGCGGCTTATAAACTTTGAAGTCCAACCTTATGAGTTCAGGTTGGGATTTCAATGTATTCCTTTGTATTCCATAAAGTGCGTGCCCGAGTATTTTAATGTAAAAGAATTATTTAAAACATGCCCGATAGTCGCATATTGGAGTCAGAGGAATAATAAAGGCATATATGTGGTAAGACTTTGGGTAACTGCGATGGTCGATTGTGATAAAGGCGTTTATCGATAACTGTGCAAAGGCTTATGAAAGGCAGAAAAAGGTAAGGTTACACATGTTCTATGTGTTATCTATTATAAAGGGTTTAAATGGGTTAAAGCGCGATAGAAGGGTTTTAAGCTTATAACCCAAAGTTATAAGTGGGGTTTTTGTATATGTGTGGCCCTAATCATTTTTAAAGGTTTATAAGGGTTAACCGGTCCCGATAGGAAGGGGATGAAGGAAAGGCTTTAATAAAGTCATACATGAAGATTAAGGGGTTCTAAAAGTCCTGATAACGAAGGATTATACTTTGGTTAGTCTATTTATATGTTTCCGCATGAGTTCTAAAGAAGGGGACCTTAACCATCAACCATTATTGAAGATTTGACTGGATGGTCACATAAATCCCTGGGAATAGAAATGTTTATGCATAGGTCTATATGCATACTGTGGGCAAAGCAGGGGTAACCCTGTGTCACTTTGGTATCAGAGCTAAATAAAGAAATTATGTGTGAAAGTTTTTTTGAAAGAATTTAGAACAGAGATATTTGGAAAGATGTGTAAGTAGGAACATAAAGAATCGATAGCGATGTTTTGAAGGATGGAGATTCACTCGGATGTGAAGAGTGGGTGGAGAAATCATGCAGGTATTTTTTTATTTAACTCTGATTTGATTTTTTCTTGATAAATAAATAAAATGAAGATTGATAGTTACAACTAATGAAGTATCTCAACAAAAGAAGATCAAGTCCTAAGAAGCAGTGATGAAGGAAACTGTTAAGGATTTTTGAGTGGAAAAAAAACTCAGCAAAGGAGAAATTATTGCTCATAACTAGGCTTTGCCAAGATAAAGCTGGAAGATTGGAAGAAAGAACCAGATTCTAATATGATTGCCAATGGCTGAATATTGAGAATTTGTGCAGTGGAAGCATAAAGATCTGCTGAAACAAGTTTGCAGAAATGGTGAGATCCTGAAGGTAGGTGAAGGTATGCAGTTTTGTCTAATGATTAGCAGATATTGAATGAATGATATTTAGAGAAGGATTACAGTAGTTAAACTGTAAGAGGGATGTTTATAAGTTCTTAAAGTAATGGAGTTTGAAGATACAACTGAAGGCTAGTGGAAAGAACAATCCATTCAAAAGTGCATATGAATGGGAGTACAAGATCAGATAGAGATATTGAAGATAAGATGATATGGTTTTATTTTAATTGGATTTGAAGATTGGAAAGTTGTAGTCTTTGCATTGATGCAAAAGTATTGTTGTAACTCCCAAAGGCAATTCCACAAAGGATGTGGGTAGAGTTTCCAAGAGATAAAGGAAGCTGGTAAGAGTTTCTAAGTGAAAACAGAAATGTGGCAGAACCTTGAGGAATTCCAACAGAGATTGGA
Organism: Pinus tabuliformis; assembly: GCA_031772625.1. Taxonomy (NCBI): domain Eukaryota; kingdom Viridiplantae; phylum Streptophyta; class Pinopsida; order Pinales; family Pinaceae; genus Pinus; species Pinus tabuliformis. The sequence goes on along the minus strand of CM062810.1, from coordinate 183,329,165 downwards.
TAAAGAGGAAAATTGTGTTCTTGGAAAGTACAGATGAGTTGAAGCCTAGAAGAAGCAAAGACAATTGCTCAAAGGAGGTTCCAGAGATAAAGAATCAATTTCTTATCAAAAGACTGAGTGAGGAGAGCTTGGTGAGGTAAGTGGTAGTAGGGTAGACTTGTTCTTGTAAAGGCTTTAGTGTAGCTCATGGTGAGTAAGTGAGGAACTCATAGGGATGGAGAGGATGATGACTAGTGACAGTCATAACAAAGGTTCTAAAACAAACCATAGCCAAGGACAGAAGAAAGGAGATGCCGTTTCTGGGAAAACTTGTGTCTTTTCGAGCGACTAGCCCTCTAGGTTTGGCAGCTACCCTAGAAACAACAGTTTAAAGCAATTCGTGATTTCCTCTATGTATAATAGATAAGAGAAAGACAAAGGAACCAAACTGGATCTTCCTCTCAACTCCTTGCTTGATCTCTCTCCCCCTTGACAGAGCTTGCAACTCCTCTCCGTAATTATCCTGCTTGGAGAGTACCTGTAGAAACACAGTAACAAAGAACCATCAAAGCATCTTGATCTATTATATCATAATCATTACGGAATTAGAAATATAATGAACATATAATGGCATTCACAAATAATAACATTCACATTTGCACAATTATACGGAAGAAAACTCAAAGAACTTTATTAAAATATAAGGGAGAATTACAATCCGGTTGTCTGATCCAGCATCATCATCCCAGCATCAAAGCCCTCTTCACCTTATGAAATAGCAAGATCACCCAACAATACAATGCTCTTTCTCAAATACAAACTATCAACACTTCCTTGCAATTCACAATTTTCCAGCCTCTGGATCTCTTAGATGATGGATCCGTTTATAGATGTGTGCAAGGGAGTGAGTCATCTCTGGGTTTTGATTAGTGTCATTCCACTTTTTACATTTGGTTCCACTTGGAGATTTCTTGGATCTCTTACTCATCCATGGGCGAATTCAGAGAGGCAAGTGTCATAGGAGAAGTCTCTAGAAGATTCCATGAGCATCCACTTAGCAAACTGTCTCACACATTTGTTCATCCTCACTCATCGCACCCTACAGAAGGCCTCATTAATATGCATCACACCTGGCTAGTGTAGAAGTCAGTATACATTGCACCCCGACAGTGGAGCAGTCAGTATGGTCCAGTTTAGGCAAATTATGGATGGTTTTTTAGGTGGAACTTTTGGGGAATGATGTAATAAGTTGACCATGATATTTTAGGGTATGAAACAACACTTTTAGGGGTTGAAGAGCCCTAGTTTATCGACATATAAGATTGGGTTTGAAGTGCCCAAATATGTCTATAATAGATGCCAAGGCAAATGGCATACAGAGACAGTTAAGTAAAGAAGAATATGAGAGGGAGAAGGCTGAGATAACAGTTCAGCTTGAAGTATTAATGGAAATGTTGTAGAGAAATGAGATGGACCAGAAATATGGTTATGTCATGAGAAAGAAAGTGAAGTGCTAGAGGTTACAAGAGAAGAGGGAACAACATGTGAATATGCAGATAATAAAGGAAATAAGGGAACTTGAACAGACTATAGAGAAGTTCGAAAGAGTTGAGCTACAACAAAAGGAATAGGCTGAAGAAGATGTTGAAGTTTTGATATGTGAACCAGAACGCGGACCATTACTTTTTGAAAGTGATGAATAACCAGAGGAGTTAGCAACCAGAAGACTTGATGACTAAAGCATCAAATGAGGCCGAAAGGTCTTGTATTTTTAAAATTAATGATTTGTGTATGATTGCAGGTTTAGAAGAAGATAGGCAGTCTTTCAAAGCTATCAAAAATGTAGAAGAAAACCTTCGAGAAGATGAAAGTTTTGAAGCAGAATATGACAAGGAGACTGGAAAAGAATCAGTTCAATACAGTGGACAAGTGCTAAAAGACATCATTGAAACAAATGATGAGAAGGAGAGACTAGCTGATAGTCTCAAGATTTCTTTGAGTTTGAATCAGCGTACTGATATGATGACAGAAGAAGAGAGATCCGAGCAGCATACTGAAGTGTTGCCAAAGGAAGAATAGGTTCAAAGACCTTATATTTTTTTATAATGATTGTCATATAATTGAAGATGTTGTTGTAGAAGCTGGGACATATTTGGCGCAGGTGGATAGCCAAATGAAATAAGAAGAGGAAGGACATCTACTGAAGGATGTTAAGAAAGATTTAGCAGAGGAAGAAGGACCATGTGATGATGGATCAATAGCAGATGAAGAAATGGGAGATTGTGTAAAATTTCCAAAGTTCACTCTAAGTAAAATCATTGAGTTATATAGAGAATTAGACTTTCAAAGGAGGAAGTTAGAAGAGCAGAGGATAAGTGTTTAGGATAAATTTTTGAAGAAGGATGACAAAGAAGTTGTCATAAATAATAATCAAGAAAAAGTTGACAGATGCAGGAAACAGAAGCAAGAAATTGTTCTGAAAGCCAATATAGCAGTATCTTAAAAGGTGCAAGATAAAAATAAAGAAGAGGGTAAGGATGAAAAGGGGGCGATCAGAATAAATGAAGAACAAGCAAGAATGAGAGTTAAGCAATTAAGAGTTGAATACAATCAGCAAACAGAGGATATACTGGATAGAGAGATTGAACTGATAAGGAGGTTAATGATGAAAGTGTCTCAGAAGAAGATAACAGTAAGAAAGGAGAGGAGTGACAACAAGAGGAAGACAGTAGTAGACTATGAAAGCAGAGAAAGTGGAGCATTACAGCACAAGGTACGGAGACCTGGAGAACTACAACAGACAACAAAAGTAATAGAACAATGGACAAGCAAAGACAAATTACAAAATAAAGTCTGGGATCCAGGAGGAATCAATTATCCAGACTTATGACCAGGAGGTCATAAATTTTTTTACTTGGGGAGTCTGATGCAGGAGCATTCAACTCAACATTATCATTGTATTCTAGTAGACATAGGTGGTCTTGTGTTTCAAGGAAGTTGGTTTCCTAAGTATTGAATTAATGTAATTATTTAATGTTTTGAGTGATTTTAATGAGAATAGGAATTAATTGAATATTGTGAGGCATAATTGTAAATGTTCTCAAATGTAGGAGAACATGAGAGATTTAAGATAGTTGAGTGATGAGAGGATTGAGAATTGATTATAAATATTATATTATGAGTTAGTTCATGATTTTGTGGATTTGAGAGGATCCTTAGGGATGAGGAAGAGATTTTAGGATTTTCTTGAGGAATCTATGGATCCAAACCAGGAATTGGTTTTAGAATCCCTTTGTATAAATGTAAGCCTAAAAAGAAAAGGCAGAGGTTATAAATAGAGGGGTTGGAGAGGCTGAATAGGTAAATAGATAGCAGATTGGAGTGTTTGTAAGCCTACAGGAAGATAATGAACAAAGGACATTAAATTAGAAGATCAGGCCGAGGAGAGATAGAGTGACTCATTATGTAATTGTTTTTGATATATATATATATATATGCATAGAGATTTAATTCCAATATATAAGTGTGTTATCGGATATCAATTAGTGGATGAATGAATGAATTAGGATGTTTTGTGTAACATATGTGTGCCAGTGAATACAAAGAGGAAAAGAAATGTAGTGGAAAGGAATGGGTCGTTGAATCCATTCGAAGACTAAATAATGTTTGGAGGAGTGGAACGTCGAGATTCCAGAAGAAAACCGAAACCCATAGAAAACACTGAGAAATAGTGTAAAAACTAAGTAAAGGGAGAAACGAAAAGTGAAGAAACGATGAACAATGATCGTCGGATCTTGAAGATCAACGATTAGGAGCAATCGCAGAGGAGATGGAGGAATATTGCATCGACGGTTTTGTAACAGTGAAAGTGGATTTCGGGCGGCCTCAAAACCATAAGCAGTATTGAAGGACGAGCACCGATTCCACTCATCAAACGATGCGTGGCAGTGAGAGGAGAGAGGAAACCACTTTATCGGGTGGTTAATCCTTGCGCTTGTTATCTACCTGATATCAACGATAGCCATCGGATTTGTTGGGTGCAAATCGACAGTGGAAAATAGGCGTGCAAGTTTAAACGGTCGGGAGTAATGTCAACCGTTGGATTGGAGGATACAACGGACGGTCAAGATTTGATCGGAGGCTTCGGTGATCGGAGATCGGAGGAGGAGCAGCGCAACAAAAGTTTTGATATGGAAGGGCGGACCCAACAATAAATATAGATGTGGCTTATAAACTTTGAAGTCCGGCCTTATGTGTTCGGGTCAGGATTTCAATGTATTCCTTTGTATTCCATAAAGTGTGTGCCTGAGTCTTTTAATGTAAAAGCATTATTTAAAACATGCCCGATAGTCGCATATCGGAGACGGAGGATTGATAAAGGCGTATATGTGGTAAGACCGTGGGTAACTGCGATGGCCGATTGCGATAAAGGCACTTATCGATAACTGTGCAAAGGCTTATGAAAGGCAGAAAAAGGTAAGGTTACGCATGTTCTATGTGTTATCTATTATAAAGGGTTTAAATGGGTTAAAGCGCGATAGAAGGGTTTTAATCTTATAACCCAAAGTTATAAGTGGGGTTTTGTATATGTGCAGCCATAATCATTTTTAAAGGTTTATAAGGGTTAACCGGTCCCGATTGGAAGGGGATGAAGGAAATGCTTTAATAAAGTCATACATGAAGATTAAGGGGTGCTAAAAGTCCCGATAATGAAGGATTAGACTTTGGTTAGTCTATTTATATGTTTCCGCATGAGTTCTAAAGAAAGGGCCCTTAACCATCAACCATCATTGAAGATTTGACCGGATGGTCACATAAATTCCTGGGAACATAAATGTTTATGCATAGGTCTATATGGATACTGTGGGTAAAGAAGGGGTAACCCTGCGTCAGTCTGTCATTTCAAACTTATTTTTAAGGCTGGACTTCACACGGTTTATAAGGTTGGGATCATTATGATGAGCTTCATAAATGGGTAATTATATGGGATCATTTTACCTCCTAACCTAGTCAAATCAACCATTCTCTTAGCTTATTGCATCATCTTTTGATTATATTTATGCTTATAGAGTGGGTTGAGTTAGTTATGATACCATGAGGTCTAATATGTGTTTAATGCAGATTACTGATGATTTTTGTGGTCAAAGTCAAGAATCCAGTGGATAAATGGCAGCAATAACTCGAAGTGGACAAAGGAGAGGACTTATAAGAGGGGTTCCCCCTCATTTAGTACTCCTCACTTCGAATTTCCCTTCATTCAGCTCGGAGTACAAGCAACCAAGTCATGCATTAGCAGGCAACCAAGCAAAGTGGAAGATAACTGATGTTTATCTCTAGTTTTAGGAGTCGAGCCTCCCTGATTTTGAGGAAGCTGTTGGGAGCTTCATTTGTATAAGTAGAGAGGCCTAGGGCCTCATTAGGGAGTTGGTCAAATTTTTGAATTTTTGCTGCAATATTGCTTATGTAAACTCTGCTCAACTTCGAGCTTATTATCTTGACAATTCATTTAATCTTGTTATTGTTTTGAGAATAAAGATGGAATCCTTTTTGAGTCAGCACTAAGTTTTCTTAGAGGGCTGAAGCTCTTGGGTTAGGACCCGATCCAAGCAGTCCAGCTCCTCTTTTCCTATACTTTTATGTTTCATTTCAGTTTGTAGATCAGGTTGTTGTTAGATAATTTTATTTCTTGGTTAAGAATAGGTTGCTTTTGGTGATTTAGAAGGTTGTTTCCACTTATGTTTCCTATCGCAGGTTGAACAGTGATAGAAAGAAGATAAAAAAGGCCATCAATAGTGCTTTTGCCTCCTTTCCTCCCTTTGGGACCATGAACTGAGGCCAAGACCCTCTTGCTGTCACAAAAACACAAATTTTCCTTCTCCATAGGATTTCTAGTGTTGCAGTGTGTTAGAAGGTTAATGCGTTGGTTTAGATCTCTTTCACCATGCTCATTTCTATCTTTGCAATAAGTCTTCTTCCATGCTTTCTCTCATTATAGCATTTTTCAACATTTCTTTCCATACCTCATAATTTAGATTAGCTTGATGCAAGATTCTTTTTTTTGATGTACTTAGTTTCCTTGCTTGCTTGATCTCCTTGTTTGATTTTCAGTTCTCTTATAGCAATATATTCTCACATGAAGTCAGGCTATCAGCCACCACATTCTCTCCTTGATCTATGCCCCACAGGTCGCCAAAACTTCACCTTAAATCTGCCTTAGTTTTATGCATTTTTCCATAGGATTTCTTCCTCTCTCGACCATATTTTCCTCTCCTAGCAATCCTCGGTGACCCTTAGGTGCCTTAACACATCATCCTAGCCTTCAGCTACCCTTTCCACCCACTCTCACACTTTCAAAAGCTTCAAAAATGCTCTCGGCATCCTCCTGTAGACCTCCTATAGATCCCCTGCAGCCTCCTGTAGATTTTCCTGTAGGTTTCTTTTCGAAGTCTGATTGCAGGAAAAGCCTCCAGAAGGCCACTTGAGACCTCCTAGGACCCATCCACACCATCCTACATCTTCTCAAGTCCCAAAACCACCCTCCATTGCCACCTAATCACTGCCACATTTACAATCAAATAAATTACATGTATGACAATTTCACATAAAAATACATAAAAATCCAAAAATATGTTTTTTGCTCATTTACTTCTAGAAATAGCTTGAGTAGATGTTGTTTACTTCCTTGAGTAGATAATGGCATTCTTTTCATGGTTTTCATAATGTTTTATGCAAAAGTAGGATTAGTGGTTAACTAGGATTTCCTTCATTTGCTTTACATTTCAGTCTTCCTTTCTGCAAGTAGAATAGCATCAATAGAGTAATTTCTTTTTCCTTTCATGACATATAAAGCTTCTTCTGGAATCCATAGAAGTTGGCTTCAGCTCCTAGTGATCTTGCGCCAGCTGACCAAGTGACAGCCTGCAGTAAGAACTAGTACTTGTGCATACATCACCATCGCTTCCAAGTTTGTTACGAACTACGGGTTGATAAGAGTAAAGTAGGCAGCCCAGGAGTTGCAGCATTATTGCTGCAATACTGGTGCTCACCACTTTTTGGCGCTGTTGCCGGGGAAGCTTTAGAGTATTTTGTGATTACTGCTTTCTTCTTTGTTCTATCGCAGCCTCCGCTAAGTAGTTTATTTAAGGAAAAGTAGAATAGTTGTTTCTTTCGGTTTTTGCATTTCTTTGTTTTCCTTTTCAATTCTGCAAATTTTTTTCAGCAAAAGTAGAATAGTTGTTTCTTTTAGTCTTTGCATTTCATTTGATTTCCATTTCAATTCTGCAATTTCCCTTTCAGCAAAAGTAGATTAGTCATTTCCTTGCTTTCAATTCTGCATTTCATTTTGATTTCCTCTCCATTTCTGCAATTTCACTTCAGCAAGTTCATTTCAATTAGTTGTAATTTGTTTGTTCAATCAATTTCAGTTTTGTAGCTAAAATTAGTGAAAAAACAAAAACAACCAAAAAGATTTCTTTTCATGCCTCGTAGGAATAGAGATAACTCAGGAAAATGTTTTCCCAACAACCCCACTGCTTCACACAACCAACCTTCTCTCTTCTTCGGTGGCTATAATCAAGAAGAACCCTTAGGTGAACATCCAGATATATTTGAAGAACCTATATGGGAAGAAGAAGAAAAAAACATTCCTTTGAAGCCAATGGCTGAAAATAGAAATGCTGGGAGAAATACCTTTTCTTCCAACTCATCCATTAAAGGTGAAATTGGAAACATGCTGGAAGACTTCAAGAGAGAGATGATACAGATTCTTGCCATGCAAATAGATACCTTACATATCAAAAGAAAACAAGAGGAAGCAAGGAGGGATTTGGCCATCGTTTTCCCTAGATGCACGAGAGGCATCCTAGGAATGAATGCCCATTGAACTCTCTAGAGGTTTGTTCAGTTTGCGAAGAAAATCATTCTATAGATAAGTGACCTTCCTTGCCCAAACTTAAAGCTATATATAAAATGGGTGAGGGAGTCACTGAACAACTCTATTACATAAACCAAAGAAGGCGCATGGACCTAGACCATACCAGAAGGGGATGCAAGGGACATCCCAGGCATACTATAACCCCAACCAAGTCACTTTTATACCTTCTTGGGGTCCCCCTGCTTATCCTTCCTGGTCCACAACTCCTCCTTGGTCCTTCACATCTCAATATCATGCCCAACCAGTCACCCATTCATTTCAACCCTATGTTCAGCCGCAACCTCAGTGGAATGCATCTCATCCAGGGTGGAGGCCCCAATACATCTCTCTTCTTGCTCTTCTGCCTCCACCACCTGCCCAACCACAACCCCATCCACATCCATCTCAAATATACCCTCCCACTCGACTACCTGTACCACCATTTCCAAACCCACACATTGAAGTAGCTCAACCCATTTATAATGCTGAGGTACAACACTTCCAAACAACTCCTCTCGAGCTCAATGGTATTCACCATAGCTCAGGAAGAGTCTTGCAAAAAAGATATTATATTGATATGATTGAAGGACCACATCCAACAGACGAAAATGCAAAAGAGAAGATCAAAGAACCATGGGCTACACTTGATGAAGAGAAGACATCAAAATCAGAGATCGAGAGATCTCCCTCATGGTTACCATCAAATCCTCCATGTATTCAAGAGAAAAATTAGCTAAAAGAGGAATATATGAAGGTCATGGTAGAAGAAGACATGAAGAATGATCGAGATTAGCAGAAGGGCCAAGGACATCAAAACTATATTGAGATATGGTTCCAGACAGTCACCAAGTTGCAGCATCACTCTCTTCCTCAACTATTCTTGATCCCTTCAAAGTCGAATCATTTGGTCTCTGAAATCTAGATATATGTCAAAGCATACATTTCCAGCCTCCACATCATTTTGTCTATCATCTCGATGTGCACATGGCTCCATTGGAAGTATTCTTATACTTGAAAGTGATTTTTTTTTTCAAGTAGGGTCAGGTAGAGAGAAAAAAAAAAGGAAAAATGAAAAATAAGAGAAAAAATAAGAATCTAAGGTGAAAACCTCCTTGGAGGTGCCTCAGATTGGCTCATTGATTGAAAACCTCCATGAGGCGGTCAATGGGTTGGAAAGAAGAAAAAAGAGGAAAAAAGAATAAGATCCCTGGGTGAAAACCTCCCTTGGAGGCACCCAGGGTAGGCAATTAGGGTGAAAACCTCTCTGAGGCGCCTTAGTTGTTTTCAAAAAAAAAAGAGAAAAAGAAAAAGAAAAATGAATTTCCAGTTGTATTGCAGGTTTGCAGGAGGACTTCAGGAAGCAACAGCGGGTGCCAAGGGAGCTCTGAAATCAATAACAACACCTATCCTATGTTCCCCCACCTTTCTCCATCATTCTTGACATTCTTTCCACCTCACTGTGCTTCTTTTCCGAAAACTGTGTTTTCTACAGGAGGCCCTGTGTTCTCTACAGGAGGCTCCTGTAGAAATTACAGAGAGCTAGAAATGGATTTTAAAGGCAGTTTGAGGAACATGGAAGCTTCATACAAGATTTATAAATCCTCCTGCAGTCTTCAAACCTCTCTTCCATCATTTCCAAACCTGCATCACACCCCAAGCTCATTTTCCTTGTTGTCCAAAAAACTATAGGATGCAAAAATACATAGAGCAGAAATTTGTTTTTCCATAACTTGAAAACCATGCATCCATTTGCCAAGTTGTTTTAGGAGGAGATGGATATGGATGATGGTAACATGCTCAAGCAATTTCAACAAATTCTAATGCATAGTTACCAAGAAATCGACCTCCATCACCTTCAGCCATTTTTGTATTTTCTCAATATCTGTGCATCCATTTAAAAAATTGTTTCATGGGGAGATGCATATGGATGATGGTAACATGCCCAAGAAATTTCAGCCAATTCCAGTGCACAGTTTCCAAGAAATCAGCCTCCATCACCTTCAGCCATTTTTAGTTTTTCTTGAAATCCGTGCATCCATTGACCAAAATTTTTCTATGGGAGGTGCATAATGATGATGGAAACATGCTCAGAAAATTTCAGGTCAATCCAGTCTACCGTTTGAGAGATATGGACAAAACAAGTCACTGTCCCATTAAAATCTAGCATTAGGAGCATGAGGGTGTAAATCTGAAGGTTGAAGTAGACACCTGAAGATCAGATCCAACCAGAAAGGAATCTGCACACAATACAACCATATCTCAGAAAGCAGAGAGCATGCAGCAAGGGAAATACAGGTATGCAACAGTCAAAGGAGCCATAACACCTCATAGCAAACGCATTCAGATCTTAGGTAAGTGACTAACCCGCTCCTCTCTTTGCATTGGTATAATTAGAGAACATGCAACAACAACGAGATGGTTGAGGCTGGTTGGGGTTGAGCTGGCTAGTTAACTGGGCCACTTTCATCCAGTGGACTTCACTCATCCGGAGGTGTCACCACACGTGTGCTTAGTCAAACTCAAGAGAAGATGTCGAGAACAGGTAGTGGAGGGTATGCAAACTCCGGTGAAATCAGGAGGGGTGATTACAAGGAAAGAAACCATGATGACAAGGTAGGTGGGGACAAACAGTCCAAATAATGCCAACTTACATTTTTGCCAGCTCACCCCATCACCGGAAAAATCTAAAAGAAGAAATAAGTACTCCTCTTCGAAACACTCTCACTACCTTTTCTTCCATTCTATCCTCATCCACTTAGCTGCAGCAAGATCCTTGTCACCCCACAGCTTCGAAACCATCATTCTCCATCGATCTCATCCATCCTCCTCCTATCGGTGTTCTAGAGGAGCACTTACAAGTTCTACAGGAGGGTTGGCAGTGTTCTACAGGAGGGCCAGTGAGTTGTTTTGGAGAGGAAAAACACGGTTTTTAGCACAATTCTCGAGCTGCAGAGGTAGGTTCTTTGAATACCTCCATTGAATATCAAAATATGCTAACAATGGTTTAGTTTTTGAAGAGAAAATAGATCTGTTGGGTGGAGGAAATTCATAAAAAAATTGCTGCTTATTGTTTAAAAAAAAAAAAACTCTCTCTGTTTTTCTTCAAAATAATTGTTCTCTCCATTTCCATAGTTGGTTTTCCAAGGAAGCATAAACAAAATGACAGGAGGTTTTATGAGAAGGTGAAGAAACCGGTGATTTAGAAGAACAATAAGGGAAGAAGGAAGAAACCAAGATAGGGGAGCAGAAAGCAGAAGAAATAGAGCAGGGAGAAACAGAAACAGAGAAAGAGATAGAAGGAGGAGAAAAATGGTCAGAAAAGACAGAAGTGTCCCCTGAGACTCTAGAAAGAGAACCAGCAGCTACTCTCACTGCCCTCAGCACACCAAGTAAGCCAAAACAAAAGAGGAAGAGGAGGCCACATCAGAAGCATGGGATGTTAGGGAGGCCACCAGGGCCATCAAATATGAGGAGATGGACTAAGTTGCTCAGAGGATGAGAAACACTTTCAGTAGGGGGTGATGATGAGCCTCATAAATGGGTAATTATATGGGCTCATTTTACCTCCTAACCTAGTCAAATCAACCACTCTCTTAGCTTATTGCATGATTTTTTGATTATATTTATGCTTATGGAGTGAGTTGAGTTAGTTATGATGCAATGAGGTCTAATATGTGTTTAATGCAGATTATTGATGATTTTTGTGGTTAAAGTCAAGAATCCAGTGGACAAATGGCAGCAATAAATCGAAGTGGATAAAGGAGAGGACTTATAAGAGGGAGTCCCCCTCATTTAGTACTCCCCACTTTGAATTTCCATTCATTCAGCTCGGAGTACAAGCAGCCAAGTCATGCATTAGCAGGCAGCTGAGCAAAGTGGAAGATAACCAATGTTTATCTCGAGTTTTGGGAGCCGAGCCTCCCTGATTTTGAGGAAGCTGTTGGGAGCTTCATTTGTATAAGTAGAGAGGCCTAGGGCCTCATTAGGGAGTTGGTCAAATTTTCGAATTTTTGTTGTGATATTGCTTATGTAAACTCTGCTCAACTTCGAACTTATTATCTTGACAGTTCATGTAATCTTGTTATTGTTTTGAGAATAAATATGGAATCCTTTTTGAGTCAGCACTGAGTTTTCTCAGAGGGTTGAAGCTCTTGGGTTAGTGCCCGATCCAAGCAGCCCAACTCCTCTTTTCCTGTACTTTTATGTTTCATTTCAGTTTGTAGATCAGGCTGTTATTAGATAAATTTCTTTCTTGGTTAAGAATATGTAGCTTTTGGTGATTTAGAAGGTTGTTTCCACTTGTGTTTCCTATAGTAGGTTGAACAGTGATAGAAAGAAGATAAAAAAGGCCATCAATAGTGCCTTGAACTCCTTTCCTCCCTTTGGGACCATGAACTGAGGCCAAGACCCTCTTGCTGCCACAAAAACACAGATTTTCCTTCTCCATGGGATTTCTAGTGTTGCAGTTTGTTAGAAGGTTAATGATTTGCTTTAGATCTCTTTCATCATGCTCATTTCTGTCTTTGCAATAAGTCTTCTTCCATGCTTTCTCTCATTATAACATTTTTTAGCATTTATTTCCATAACTCATAATTTAGATTAGGTTGATGCAAGATTCTGTTTTTTGATGTACTTAGTTTCCTTACTTGCTTGATCTCCTTGTTTGATTTTCAGTTCTCTTACAACAAATCTCTTATCACAGAAAGTTAGCCTATCAGCCACCACATTCTCTTCTTGATCTATGCCCCACAGGTCGCCAAATGTTCACCTCAATTCTGCCTTAGTTTTCTGCGTTTTTCCATAGGATTTCTTCCTCTCTCCCAACCATCTTTTCCTCTCCTAGAAATCCTTGGTGACCCCTAGGCACCTTAACACATCATCCCAACCTTCAACTACCCTTTCCACCCACTTTCACACCTTCAAAACCTTCAAAGCTGCTCTCGACATCCTCCTGTAGACCTCCTGTAGATACCTTGCAGCCTCCTGTAGATTTTCCTGTAGGCTTATTTTTGAAGTCTGATTGCGGGAAAAGCTTCCATAAGGCCACCTGAGATATCCTAGGACCCATCCACACCATCCTACATCTTCTAAAGTCCCAAAACCACCCTCCATCGCCACCCAATCGCTGCCACATTCACAATCAAATAAATTACATGCATGACAATTTCACATAAAAATACATAAAAATCCAAAAAGATGTTTTTTGTTCATTTACTTCTAGAAATAGCTTGAGTAGATGTTGTTTACTTCCTTGAGTAGATAATGACATTCTTTTCATGGTTTTCATAGTGTTTTCTGGAAAAGTAGGATTAGTGGTTAACTAGGATTTCCTTGGTTTGCTTTACATTTCAGTCTTCCTTTCTGCAAGTAGAATAACATCAGTAGAGTAATCTCTTTTTCCTTCCATCACATATAAAGCTTCTTATGGAATCCATAGAAGTTGGCTTGAGCTCCTAGTGATCTTACGCCAGTTGACCAAGTGACAGCCTATAGTAAGAACTAATACTTGTGCATACAACACTGTCGCTTCCAAGTTTGTTACGAACTACGGGTTGATAAGAGTAAAGTATGCAACCCAGGAGTTGCAGCATTATTGCTGCAATACTGGTGCTCACCACACTACCAGTAAGGATAATATCATCAACATAAAGAACAAGAATGATAAGAGACTTGCCCATTTTCTTGGTGTAGGTAGTATTGTCAGAGTGACACCTAGAAAAGCCAATTTCTAAAAAAAAGATATCCATTTTGGCATAGCAGGCCCGAGGGTCTTGCTTGAGACCATAAAGGGATTTCTTAAGCCGACATACAAGTTTGGAGTCTGTTTGTATAAACCCAGTAGGTTGTTCCATATAGATTTATTCATGCAAGTACCCATGGAAGAAGGCAGATTTAACATCCATTTGATGGACTTCCCATTTGAAAGAGGCAGCAAGGGAAAGAACAAGGCGGATAGAGTTCATTTTAGCAACATGGGAGAAGGTTTCAATATAGTCATTACCTTCAACTTGTGAAAAACCCTTAGCAACAAGACGAGCTTTATGTTTATCAAATTTTCCATCTGGTCCATACTTGGTTCTGTAAACCCATTTGCATCTAACAAGTTTTCATCCCTTTGGTAGATGAACAAGATCCCATGTATCATTTGCCAATAATGAACGACATTCTTCATTCATATCTGCGTCCCAATCTGGATGGCCTGAAGTTTCTGCAAAGGTGTTAGGATCATAATTCACTGAAGCTTGAAGAAGAGGTTCTATCGAATTGAGAACGTGTAGGTCGATGATATGTAAGATCACCGGCAAGAGCACCTGCTGCATCCTGAGTAGCACAGACCCATTTTGGAAGCTAAGGAGATGAAGGAGGATCTTGAGAAGGTGGGGGAGGATTGTCATCCTCGCTGTCATCATCTGAAGAAGAAATATTTTTAGAAGTAGAAGGGATAGAGAGAGGTGGCACATCCACCGAACTAGGCTCGTAGGCCGATATATTTTCAACAAACTTTACATCTCTTCTAATGATAACATTTTTGGGCTTAAGTGGAATAATTCTATATCCTTTGACATCTTCAGAATATCTAACAAAAATACATTTTTCACTCTTATGTTCTAAAGCTTTATGTTTCTCATCTGGAATATGGGCCCATGCTTCACTTCCAAAAACACAAAAGTGACTTACATCTTGTTTAATTGAGCTCCATGCTTCTTTTGGAGTGATATTATTTAAAACCTTAGTAGGAGTGCGATTTACTATGTAATTTGCACAGTTAATTGCTTCTGTCAAAAAATTAAGACTAAGTCCTTTAGATTGAAGCATACAATTAGCCATTTCCTTTAAGGTGCGATTATTCCTTTCAGCTACACAATTTTGTTGTGGAGTATATGGAACAATATGTTGCATTTGAATTCCATTCTTAGTGCAAAATTTGATGAATTTGTTGTTAACATATTCTCCACCATTATTAGATCTTAGCCTAAGAATTTGATGTCTAGATTGTTTTTCAACAAAGGCCTTAAAGGCCAAGAACATGTTAAATACTTCACTCTTGAGTTTTAAGAAGTATACCCAAGTGAGTATGGAGAAATCATCAATGAAAGTTAAGAAATACTTGTAGCCAGAGAATGAAACAACTAGAAGTGGACCACATAAATCACTATTCACAAGATGTAAAGGGGCTGAGGCGTGCCAAGAGGCACATTTTTCAAAACTATCCTGATGATGTTTTCCGAGTACACATCTGGAACAAACACCATCTCTGCAAGATACCATTGGAAGACCTATCACCATATTTTCTTTACATAGATTCTGAAGGGAGCGATAGTTTAAGTGACCAAATCGCTCATGCCAAAGTTTGTTCACTTCATCATTATGAGCAACAAATACCGAGGGAATATTTGATGACCCAAAGTTGTTAAACTTATACAACCTTGTAGAATCATCAACAATGCCAATAGCTAAAATTTGTCTAGGATCTCTTAGGTCCTTAATTACAATATCGTGAGGTGAAAATTCAATTATTTTACCTTCACCATACAGATAGAAGGTTGCAAGATAATGTTGGAACACATAATATATCATTAAATTGACCATTGTCTATATATACAGTTCCAGTCTCTACAACACTAAGAGATCTATCATCACCAACATATATATTTTTGGTGTTACAATCATTTAAAGAAGAAAACATGGCTTTGTTTTTGGTCATGTGATAAGAAGCTCCAGAATCAACGAGCCACTCATGAGAATGAGAAGAAGAAGATACATTTAGTGCATATCCAGACCGAGATGCTTGAAAACCACATGCAAAAAGTGTTATTCCTGAAGATGAATTTGAAGTTGAAGAGTGCTCCAAATAAATGTTATGCTTCTTCATTGCTGCTTCCAAGGCTTCCATCTTCTTAAAGCATTTTGATTCTAAGTGGCCATCTCGATTACAAAAGTGGCAATGTTTATCAATCTTCTTCCCTTTGTTTTTATTTGCCTTATCATTTTGTTGAAATGATTTTTCATTTTGAGATTGAAATTGCTTAGGACCCTTGTTTGGTTTAGGACCATTATTTTTAGGATACGGCTTCTTAGGATTCTTTGAATTTGGTTGCTGCTGGGCAGCTAAGGCTTTCTTAGAAGTGTTTCCAAGATTAAGAAGATGAAGATGTAAGAGTTTTTCTTGTTCTCTTATTAAAGAATCACAAAAGGCATCAAAGGAATGGGACTTTTAGTCTTGTCCTTGAAAAATGAAGGCTTCTCTTGTAGAATGGAAGGTGGAAACAAACACAGAGCAGGTTGGTCCCAACTTAGTAAGAACGGAATAGATAAGGCTACCATCTTCTTTCTTAACTTTAACACCTTCCAAGAGAAGTCTAAAGGTCTTGAACTTGGATAAAAAATATTCAATGGAAGAAAAATTATTGGGGTCCAACGTAAGCAACTCATTTTCAAGTTGATGGGCTCTAATTTAATTTTTAATTCCAAAAACTTTAGTGAGTTGTTTCATTGCTTCATTAGGGGTATCAAGTTCTACAATATGGAATCTAAGGTATGGAGAAATAGACATCTCTATCAACCAACGTGCTTGATCTTGCCTATTTTCCCATTTGGCTGCCTTATCTTCATTTTTAGGTTTGGTTTCTTAGTCTGAGGCTATTCTGTAAAGACCTTTACTTTTAAGTAAATCCACAATGTAGGACCACCATTGTAAGCAGTTGGCGCTGTCAAGAATAACTTGGCATGGACTTTCCATTTTAATAGAAAATGAAGCTGTAGATGCTGAAAATAAGTGTTCAAATGGAAAGATATAGAAAAAATAGGCTGATTAAAAAAAAGGCTCTGAAAACTGCTTCTAGATGAAGAAGTTATTGATTTTTGAATAAAAGTTGTTGAAGATGCCGATGAAGTGCATGAATGTGCGGAAATGAATGATAATAATATATTTAAAAAAATCTCCCCCTTTCCATACTTAATCTAATTAGCTCACTTTAAAAAAAATATGTGACTCACTTTTATAAATAAGTGAAGATCACTTTTACAGTGGTACTTTATGAGCTACCCACTAAACTATAACTTAATAAAAGATAAAGAGACTTTAGAATTATAAGTGACTCACTTTTTATAATGGGTGAGAACACTTTTACATAAAGTAACTTTAAAACTAAGTTACCTGTGCTTTTTGAAAAAGAAACTCAACAAAAAGAAAGACTTGAACTCAAGACCTCTATTATCATAAAGTAACTTTGGACCAAGTGGGCTAGTTTAAAAGGTTATTAATTTTTGTTTTTGGAAAAGAGGAAGGTTTTTTTTTTTGGTCACTAAAGATTTGGGGTCTGTGCTTACTTGAGAAAGCTCTTTTTTTCCTACAAAATAAAAAACACAAAACCTAACACGGACATACAAAAAAATACAAACCTTACTGCTTCGAGCTAGCTTCAGCCGGAAACTAAATATTTTCCTTAGTCTTTCTGATTTTCCAAGATCACACTAAGGCACGACGGAAAAGAACATACGCATGAGAAAAATCCTTCCTTTTTGTTTCTGATTTTCCTAGATCGCACAGAGTCGCGAGGCAAAGAGTATACACAGAAATGAAATGTATAGATCCAGTAATAAAAAACAGAGAGCTAAATAAACCGAAATAAAGAGAGAGAAAATAACTAAAAATTGCAAATAAACACTGTATACCTTCAGATCTTAAAAATGACATAGCTAGGGCTAGCGGAAACCTTTTCGTGTCAAACGAAAGCGGTTCCTCACTAGAATAGATGCTCCTAGCATAATAGAGCAGTCCTCTCGACTTAAAAGCAATTAGAAACAACAGATCTAGGAAATGACAGTCAGATGTAGTTCTACCGGCTTCAGATTTGGATCACCAACAGATGCAGTCCTCAAATAGCTTTGATACCCTGTAGGAATTTACAAGGTAAGTTCCTTAGACAGAACACCAAAGGACACCGCTCACAAACAGATCAAATATCAATACACCAGTATTATTGACATGGTTAAAACACTCAAAGAGGGAAACAGTCCACGGCCTGAGCGAACACGACCACTTTAGGCAATTTATTAATAAAAGAATGAAAATTACATAAGCTTCTCTCATGAACGGTTACCCTACAAATGACCCTCCATGCCCTTTAAATAGAGATCATGGACCAATTGGGTGTTAAGACACGGATCAAGTGTCAGTAATACCGAGGAGAGAATGAACCATCGGATCACTACATATCCTGACCGTCGGATTGTAAGTTACAAAAGTACATAGTAAAGAAACACACTTTACCTAACTCTACACTAGACCAAGTTATACTTAACTATTTCCTATGTGTCAGAATATCCTAACACTGTTATCTAGAGTAAGTACATTAGTTAAATGGCCTACATGACTTGTAATGAATAAGTTTGCTTTAGTTAGGGATGAGTCACTTTGACCACCCTATACTCTAGCTATCAGTGCAATTTTTCTTGCAACTACTCCTCCTCTCATGGATTCGACCCCTGAGGCTAGGATGAGTTGGTTTGAGGCCTATATTATGCATTTTCTTAGTCATTTTATAGGTTGGACTCTCTTGGATGTTGTAATAGCTTTCAGACTTTGGCATGGAATATATTGGATGAAGTTGCAACGATTTTGGTGGGATTCCTATGGCATGGTATTTTGATCTTGTTTCTTCTTCAGTTTCATATGTGTGAATGTTTTGTTCCTTTCATGATCCATTTCACTGTAATTGTGTTTTATTTTCAAGGTGTGATAAGTAGAATTCATATTTGTATGCGCTATTTTTGGAAAATCATCATATATTGTTTCGTTTCTTCAGTTTAAAAAGAATTAATGACAATAATGCTCTTTTAAGAATCTCACTAGTCTAAACCATCTCATCACTATAATACAAAGTTCAAAGTACCTTGCCTATCTTGCACCATCAAATGTCTGCAATTCAGATTCACTTTGCGCTGACCTAGTTCATTCTCTGACCTAATTCACTCATCCTTGTGACTACACAACCAAAATCAAATCAAACAAATCTCTGCACTTTACATCTAGCCTAAAACCCTAATCTATCTAGCCATCTTGGCTGTGATCCTTTGGAGAGAGCCCTCTCTGGCTTGGTAGGGATAGCTACCAAGTCATAAGATTGGTCTGTGGTTATGTCAGCTTGACTCTTCCTCAGTGTTGGAGATCCAGAGGAATGATAACATACTGGAGCCGTTGTCGGGGACAAAAGATTCATTTTTCTTGGGTGTATGACAAAGTTTAGATCTGATCGTTGATGGTGGACAATGATCAGGCACACGAAGGCTGAAATCATTCACCTAGTGACTCCAAATCATTTTCGAAATCAAATCCACAGACTCTACTGGAGGATTAACCTTGCCAAGAAATATGAAAGGACAACATGGGAAGATCAGGTATTCAACTTGGACTTTTATTCAAGACATCATGTTGTTTATCATGAAATATCTCTTCTCTTTTCCTGAGAATTTCCAGAAAGTTTTCCAAGGTGTATTATGTTTGAGAAAAGATCACGAAACTCCATTGGATTCCTTTCCTTTGAAGGTTGTAAATACAAATTCCCCATACGCCTTTGATCTTGGTCCAGACCCTTTTTCCAAATCTTATGATGACCATCTTCAAATTGATGAACCTCAAGAGATCAAGACTGATCCTACAGCTTCTGTACATACTCCTACACCTTGTAAAATTCTAGATAGATACAAACCACTCATCTTACCTCCTATACTCCATGCTTTCCCTGAAAGTCATTACCTATATCTACCAAGGTTTGATGGTGAATGTGACAACATCATTGCTGAGAGACATATGCACAATTTTGAGACTTTCCTCGACCTTTTTGAAGTTGAGGAAGAGGATGTCAGTATAGGCTGTTTTCCCTTCCTTTGCAAGGAAAAGTTAAGAGTTGGTTCAAAAACCTACCAGCTGCAAGCATCTCAAATTTCCCGCAGTTTACCAAAGTTTTCCTTGACAAGTGGGTGGTCAAAGAAAACCCTTTCCTGATTCTAGAAGAGTATGACCAGCTGAAAAGACGGCCAGGGGAGATAGTACAACAATTTTCTGCTAGATTCAATCAAGTCTATTGTTCGATACCTGCCAATATAAGACCTCCTCCCGGCTTAGCTCTCTTACATTACCCAGATGCCTTTGATATGGAAATGGAGTTTTAGCTGAGAGAAAGGAACCTTGCAACACTTGAAGAGATGCAGAATAATGCAGTAGATGTAGAGGCTAATTTGTTGATTAGAAGGGAAAAGTTGAAGGAAGAAAAGAGGGAGAACATAGATGCAAAGCACCTGACATATTCAGAGGTAAAGCTCGACATTTTGGTGAGTGCAGTGGAGCAAATGATGCAAAAGATCACTGTGAGAGATGAGTTTTTCATTCAATATCACCATGACCCACTTATCCCAGAAAAAGAAGAGGTCGTTGACCCTAAACACTTGCCTTCAAATCCCAACTACCATAGATCAGAAAATGGATTTGTAAATCAATCCGAGGAGAAGCAATCTGCTGATGTAATGTGTATGTTTGAGGACATTCATTCTTTAGATGATTTGCCAAAGTTCGATCAATATGACGATGATTATGGTCTACAAAAAAAAGCTAATACTGCAGACCAATCATCAGCTAGTTTGTGGGAGGAGGAAGTTGAGTTTCATCAACTCGAGTACAGTGATTAGCCAATGCATATCAGCTATGCCAGTGAGGAGGAAAGTGCAGAAAATCTGGAAGCAAGTGAAGGATCTTTGTCTCTTTGTTTTACTTCATTTTAGTTCATCAGAGACAATTTTGATGCAATCAGAAATAAGTAGTCATTAAGTTTTAATCTTGAAAATCAAGAGGATAATGAAATTCTTGATCAGAGCTCCTTACCCTTGTGTTTCTCCTCATTTGCAAAAATAAGAGAAAACTATGAGCAAGCAGATAAGCAAGTGGTGAACACTATAAATGATAAACCTTCTCCTGAAATGGTTGAGGAAATCATTTGTGACGTAGAATCCTCCTTAGCTCTAGATTTGCAGCCACCGAGTTCCATTGAATTTCAAATTGCAGATGAAGGCTTGGAAGCTGAAACATATAATCAAATGATGCAAGATGATTCTGTACCATTATGTTTTAAAGCATTTCAGTTTTTAAAGGAAAATTTTCATAATATATCTAAAGCAAAGGATGAGCAGCCTGTAGAAAGTCATGCATTTTCATTAGAACCAATGCAAAATAGGTTGCAAGAGTCTTTTCAAGTTTGTCATGACCCTGTAGTTGATGTGTTGGATGATAACTGCAGTGAAAGTCCTTCTCCATTAGCTAACAGTGAGCCTGAAAAGAGTGTTGATATAAGCTTGATCCGACAACCGATTTCTTTGTCATTTTCAGTAGGAGTCTCATTACAAAGCTCATCTGAACATTTGCAGTCATATCAAGATAATAATGGAGAAGATTCTTGTTTGTTGTTGAACATCAAGAAAAATTAGTCATTCACGAGTTTCAGAATCCTTTTGTTAACTTGCTGCAGTCATCAAGGGAAGAAATCACGGGTGTTGGGGTAAATTTTTAAATGAAGGTACGAAGACTACCTAGAGCAGAACAATGATGTATTATATGGGCTGGAAATTAATATGTATTCCTATGAAGATCCTTTTGCAACATTTTTGAGGTCATCAAGAGGGCTCATGCTTGGCAATTTCATCAAGATTCAATTTGATTTCAAGTTTTCATGGGAGTTTCCTTTCAGTAGTTCTCTCTTCTTGCTCATAAGCAAGCACTTGCAGAGAATTCAAATAGCAGCCAAAATGCTTACGTGGTTACATTGGTTGTTCCATTTCACTTGATCAGATCGTGAATGGATCAGTTAGAGTAGGTTTTGTTGAATAAGCTCAATTCTGAGCATCTTTTTTCAGTTAGTTTTCACTCAGTTTCGAGTTAGTTTGTATTATTTGAGTTGTCAGTATTTACTCATGCATTTCAATTTGAATTTTTTTTTTGACCGTATTGGCCCATATGGATAGGCATTTGGTCTACGGTGTTCTTGACACCTCCAAGGAGTTGTCATCCCCAAAGAAGGCTCATGTTAGAGTCAGTATTTGCATACTGCCATTAGTGATCAAAACTCCTCTTTTAGATCCTATTAGTGTTCCATATTGAGATTTTTATCATTCCACCCAGGTCATCATTTAAAAATTTACTCACTAATGGTAGCCCAAGTTGAAACGCCCAAGCCCCTCTCAAAAATCAATATTTGCTGGCCCACCTTCATGTGTCTTGCTGAGCATACATTCATTTTAAAGGGTCATGTCATCATGTCTTATGTCAGTCAAGTCCACCTGGAGTCTGATCATTCAAGGTCCCATTAGGTCGTTAGGGTTTCCAAGGTTCCAATAAAACTCCATTCCATTGCATAAGACCAACAAGTAAAGGGTGACCAAATAACATCTCTTCACCATGTGAGGATGATTTGTAAAGAGAAATGCTTATTTCATCATGTAATTTTATGTTCAATATATGTAATAAGTAATGTTCCTAAGTTGCCAACTCAATCTCTATATGCCAACTTCATTAAAGAAAACTCAAATTCAAAGAGTTCTCAAAGACCATCAAAAGATCAATTTTTCAAAGGAAATAGTCAAGTGAAAGGGTAATGCTTCAAAAAGTTAAGTGAATGCCAAAGGGGGTTTTCTTTTCCCAAGGGTGTCCAAATCATCATTTTCCACAAGCACTAAACCCTAATTTCCTCTCCCATAGAGCTAGGGTTGGCTATAGAATCAAAGACATCTGAGCAAAGGAGGCCTAAGGTAGGTCGTTTCAGCAAGTATGAGGTCATTCCAACTCATAAACATCATTTCTCCATCATTTTTCAAGAAGTCATTCCAAGAGACAAATCATTTGCCACACATAGGGCCAATGTTTATTCAAAGTATGTTTTCAACCAAAAAGAGATGAATTTTACAAAAGTGAGAGACATTTTTGTCTATCATAGGCAAAGCATGAAAAACCTCCTTCAGTGTTTGCAGAGGGGTCATGGTTTTGGAGAAATGTCAAACATACAATTGCTACAAGAGAGTTGCTGCACTTCTAGAGTGACCTTGGGAAAATCAATCTTTCTCCTAGATGGAGAGTCCAAATGACTTGTTTGATGAGTCAAATGAAAACTAGACAGGACAAGCTTTCCAATGAGCTATCGTGGGCTCAATTTGGAGACCGGGAAGGCAATGAAAATCAACCTGCAAGTTGGAGGGTGCGTTTGACCAGAGTGCTGCCGTTTGCCAGAAATTTTTGTGCATTTCCTAAGGGCGCTGCGCGCCTGTAAAGCGAGGGTGTGTTTGACCATATTGCTGAGCGTTTGCCCAGAAACTTCCAGAGGTAGCCCACATAACACAACATCCTCTCCAAACTTCAAAATGTGTCACCAACATGCTCCAACACCACAAGTAGGTTGGATTCACATCACTCCTCTCCTCCACAGTTGATTTATATGGTGTTTCATTGTGTTTTGGTGTCTTACTAACTTCAAAACCTTAGTGACATAATCCCATCCTTAAATTCCATTTCCTAGCTTCCCACTACCATTCCTACATTTTAAAACTACCCCTTGCTACCTCCCTCATTTCACACATCCCCATTTCCATCTCCTCAATTTACTCACACTATTCCATACTCTCTACACCTACATTCCATTTCATCACCACCCTAGGGTTTGACTCCAAAAACTCAAAGCTGCAAAACAGAAGATTGAAGCCTTGACCAAGCAAGAGGAGAAAATGAGGCTAGAAATTCTTTCCAAGGCATCAATCCATGCCTCAACCACATGATTAGTGGTCATCCCACCAATTTTGATAAGTTTTGAAGCAAATTTTGTAACTTGTGAATTATTGTATTTTTGAGGCATTTTTAGCACAGTCAAAGGGTCAAACGCAGGTGCTGCGCTCTTTTTTGGGGCATATAATGAGCAAAAGGTTAGCATATTTGGATTCATAGTGATGAGGAAATGCACCCTGTGCATTTGCTAAGCATTTGGAAACAAACAGGTTAGCCAAAAAGGTCAAAAACCACCAAAAAACCACCTTTCTACCTCTCTTTTGGCTTGGGCAATGTGCATTTACCAATATTTGGAGATTGAGTTTTTGACAGGGCAATGAGCTCCAAATTGAAAACTGAAGACATATCTAGAGAGTAGACTTGAAGGGCTTTCCAACGAGCTATCTTGGAGAAAATTTAGACATTAGGAAGGCACCCAAAAGCAGCCCTGAACTTGGAGGGTGTGTTTGACACTGGGAGGGCGCGTTTGACAAAGAGAGGGCACATTTGACAGTCTTCTCCATTTTTCATTGTTTCTCTCCAAATTAATTTTCACCTATGGGAAATTTATGTTTTACTGATGTAATTGATAAGGATGATGTAACTATTATGTTTCTTACTGTTATCTAGGGTAACGACATTAGTTAAATGGCCTACGTGACTTGTAAGGAATCAATTTTCTTAAGTTAGGGATGAGTCACTTTGACCACCCTATCCTCTAGTTATTAGTTCAGGTTTTCTTGCAACTACTCCTCCTCTCATGGATTCGATCCCTGAGGCTAGGATGAGTTGATTTGAAGCCTATATTATGTATTTTCTTAGTCATTTTACATGTTGGAATATCTTGGATGTTGTAATAGCTTTCAGACTTTGGCGTGGAATATATTGGATGAAGTTGCAACTATTTTGGTGGGATTCTTGTGGCATGGTATTTTGATCTTGTTTCTTCTTCAGTTTCATATGTGTGAATGTTTTGTTCCTTTCATGATCCGTTTCACTCTAATTGTGTTTGATTTTCAAGGTGTGATAAGTAGAATTCATCTTTGTATGCTCTGTTTTGGGAAAATCATCATATATTGTTTCATTTCTTTAGTTTAAAAATAATTCATGACCCTCATGCTCTTTTAAGCATCTAAATAGTCTAAACCATCTCATCGCTATACTACGAAGTTTAAAGTACCTTGCCTACCTTGCCCCATCAGATGTCTGCAATTCAGATTCACTTTGCCCTAACCTAGTTCATTCTGTGACCTAATTCACTCATCCTTGGGACTACCCAACCAAAATCAAATCAAACAATCCTCTGCACTTTACATCTAGCCTAAAACCCTAATCTATCCAACTCTCTTGGTTGTGATCCTTTGGAGAGAGCCCTCTCCGGCTTGGTAGGGCTAGTTACCAAGTCAAAGCCCAAGTGAAAGTCAATAACTTCTTACTCAACCCTTTAAATCATTATGCAAACCTTCAACATGCTCTATGAATTCAATTTTGACGTTCACTTGGGCTTTGTCTTTAATGACTGTAACTCAATCTTAAGAAAATTCTCAAGAGTTCCATGACTTACCTTTGACTCAAACTCTCAATTTGACTTTTAACTGTAACCATTTGAATACCCAAATTTTCAATTTTTGTTTAATTCAACTTGCCAAAGTCTCCTTACATAATCATTTTGAGTTACTTGACTTCACTTTATAAATATTGATATTAACTTAATTTTCAATTTACGTAGGAGCTAGAATTTCAAATAGACTTCATCTCATCATGATTTTAGCCTACTTTTGACATTGACTCAAACTTAGAAATCAACTTACCTGATTCTTGTAAGACTTAGACTCTCACCTTTTAGCTTTAGAAGATCCAAGATAGTAGTATTCTTCTCCATGCATAGTGATTTCTAAGGCACCATTCTGGTTATCTTGACTCAATGCAAAAATATAGTAACATATTGTAATACACCTTGATTGTATCATCTTTGTGAAATTAGATTTTCTACAATGCTTTTGTTTTTCTTTGTTATAATAAAATTGTCATGATCATCTTTGCATGTTATCCTTGTTAGATTGTGAGTCCATATACAATCAAAAATTCCAATATGATGTTGTCATGAGTTGTAACTCTTATATTGATGAGATGTTGTCATGATCCGTTGATGAGTTGTTAATGCGATCTAGATCTAGACATAAAATATTTAGAAGTTGGATTAATGTATTATAAATTCATATCTTGGGATCAATATAGTGTAATAGAATTGCTTGATGCTTTTTCCACCACTTGCTTGTCCTGTCTCACTCTCGTCAATTCTTAACATGGTATCAGAGCTGGTGAAATTTTCCTATGAATGGTGATTCTCTCTTGGAGAATATGTGAAGCTTTGGTTTTGATTTGATGGAAATTGAAGTTATTGAATTTGGTGGTGATAGATCACAACAAGTATTTTGTAGATTTTTATCCCTCGGGCGAATATTTAATTTATGCACATTGATTTTTATGGTCTGATTATTATTATCGTCATTGTATGTTTTGATGTGCAATATGTGATTGGGGTTTTGTCCCTTGTTTTTAACATGGTTTCCAAATGAAACCGTCAATGATCCTCCTCGGTGTTTGTCTGTGCTCTAACACTTAATACAAGAAGCAAACAACAAGAGGAGGAATTTCTGTCACTGCTTATCTTAGATTTTATTATGCATTTGGAGCAAAGATGGAAGTTTATTAATTTATGTCAAACACTGACTTATTTTATTGATGCAAATTGACTTGATAGGTACTTAGACCACCTTTATGAATTTATATACCGCTGTCATCAATTAGACCCTAATGAATTTATGACTGTCACCAAATTTTCATTAAATGAATCAAGTCATGAATTTCCAATTGATGCACTTGAAATGTTAATTTTATTTGGGTATCTTATGAGTGATTTTAGGGAACTTAGATGAATTATGTACTACTACTATCCAACCATTAGATGTTGCAAATTGAAATAGTGAGAGAGTAGAAGTTCAAGGAGACAAACCAATGAGTACCTATGGTTTGCTTTCTCGCCCATAATACTTTACCACTCCAAATATACTTGTAATGAGGGTTGGAACTTGGGATGAGGGAAATGGAGCTTGGGAGCAAGGAGAGGGATGAGGGGAGAAGGTTTGTAACCCTGTGACAAGGAAGGAGGATATCCCTTAGGGTCTTTGGCACGCCACAAAGGTCAAGGAGAGCCTGCCGTGAGGCAGAGGAAGGTTGAAAGAGGAGGGAAGAACCAAAAACAAGGAGAAGGAGGAAGCAACAAAATGAGAAAGAAGGTTTCTGTGAGAGAATCAAGCTAGTCTAGGCCTGCAATAAGGGTATTGGAGGTCTATCCAAGCTTGTGGAATAAGAGAAGGCCCTGAATAGGGTTATGCTGGAAAGATCAAGTCCAAAAAGGAAGCCGCAAGAGAGAAACGCACCTCCAAAAAAATATGTCCAATCCTCTGACAATTCCGCTCACTTGCAAAATGCAAATATAAATATACCAAGACTCAAAAAACATAATTGTTTGCCCAAAATTTACCTTACTAGGGCCCCCGTCTTCACTTTTCAACCTAGTGTTTAGATTCTAACATGTGGGTGTGGTAGATATGGGATCAAGGGAGACATATGCGTGCCCAAACCCATTGCGGCCCCGCTCCTTGTTGAAATGCTGGTCAAAATATTGTAAAAAAGACCTCAAAACCATAGTTGAATGAGTGAAGAAATTCAGATTTTCATAATGGCCCATCTTTTCTTTAGATCTATGGAGTTTTCCCTTGCAAAGGAAATTTATGTACGATATCCTAGCAACTAAATCCTAGATCTAGACAACCCAAGTTAGATTTATACACGTACAAAAATGATCTATACAAGGGTTAGAAATTCAAATTATTTACAAAATATACACAACGATTTATGGCTCTTATAAGCATATCTATTCGTTAAATGCACACTAGATAAAAATAGACGAGCAAAATAATTTAAATGGGTGAGAAATGACCAACATCGCTACAAAACCAATCGTTAGATAAGCATTGAAACTTAACAAAATGGGATGTTAAGATTTTTTGTCTTGGGAGTTCGTTGGTCCAACCAAAGACTTTCTCTCACGCCCAAGATATGGATACCATAAAGTCTCTACACACTTAAGATCAAGTTATTATATCAATAAGTGTTAGATAAACACCATAACCCTCAATATCTAGAGATACCTGCTAGAACAATCGAGTTAGAATGCTTCTGTAAACCCAATAACTAATGCACAATACCTATGCAATTAGTTAATCTGATAAATGACTAAAGAAATAATAACTTATAGAGTATTATTCAGTAGAGCATTAAGAACATGATCCAAAATTTACCATAAGAAGTAGAAGAGGAACACGACCATGAATAAACCCTAAAGTCTTTTGCTCTATTGATAAAAAAATATTACAACCAGCAGAACTTGACTCATAGGTTCTTTACAAAATTTTACCTTCAGAAGAAAATGACTTTTAACGGTAGATAAATCCTTCAAGTGGAAAATAACGGCTAGTTAGCTTGATCCCCGTCAAAACAATCATGACCATTGATATATGTTTGATTATATTTTAATCTCCATCGTCGAAAATCATTATTTTTGAGGAATTTTCGAATTTATGATTTAACCCATTTTTTATTAGCTCAAATTAATTATTTTGAGTTGTCAAAAAATTGACTTTGACTTAACCACCAAGGCACAAGGGTCCAATTTTTCTTGAATTTTCCAATATCCCTTGGTGGGGGACCTCCAAAAATTAATTTCTTTGATATCCACGATTTTTTCTCCTTGGAGAATTTAATTTCTCTAAGACTTTAATTTTGATTCTAATTAATTTATTTTTTTAGCAGAAAATTTAATTAATTGATACTTGAGGGGATTAAATATTTTTCTCACCCTCTAATATTTTAGCCATGGTGTCTAAATATAAGAGGTTATGCATTAAAATATTTTTTACATAAGATAATTACATTTCAAACCTCAAAGGGGAACACCCGTTTGTTATAGACCCTTATTTTATTACCTAATTCTGCGACTCAATATGATCTAGTAGACTAAGCAATTTGCGATAAAATAATTGCCAATTAGCTTAAATTATTCCCAAATCACTTTTACATAAGACTCAACTAAAACACTAAAACTCACCTAATGTTTTGATGATAAATTCTACCATAGCTATGGGGTGAGGCTTGAGGGAAAAACTCTACCGATCATCTGTATTTAGAAACACAAATGGATTCATGAGACGAAAAAGCTCCTAGGATGAAACTCGTTGCTATAATAATAGATTTACTTAAGTGTTACATACATATATAGTTTTACTAACATTATTTACATTAAATTTTGGAGAATAAGTTTAGAACTTTCATACATTGATAATGTTGAATCCATGATATTTGAGTGCTCGATTATGATGAAATCCTTTACAAAAATATACAGTGCTATAAAGTAATTGACACATAATGGTCAACAAGACCATTGAGCAAAAATGATACCATCGAATAATTGGGAGGTATTCTTGACGTCTTGAAATAACAATTTTAACCTTCATCAATTAAGCCGCCTTTTGTTCGCTCATCCACCATATATAGGGGTTGCTTGTTTCCCTTTTGTGTTCATCAATATTTTTATGGGGAGCAATATTAAAGATAGACTTCTTAATCCAGAAACGCATTTATACCAAAACCAGTGGAATTCCTAAACCGCTTGTATACAAATATTATTTGTAATTTTCCTCGGAGATCCCAACACTTTGTTTCGTGGGACAAATCTAAAAATTATTGCTAATACACTAAGCATAATCCTGATTATACAACAAAATTTTCATTTATTGAATGATTAAAAAAAATAAAAACACCATACCAATTCTTTAACCACAACAAAATAATATTAAAAGAACTATAGTGAAAAACACATAGAATGGAACTTTATGAACACCATTTATCTCGATGAAACCGAGTGTCCTGATAACTCCAACAAATGAAAGACTATGCATTTATTAGAAAAACATCATAGAGTGGACAATGCAAAATACAAAGTATGCCACCAAATTCATTATGGAACTATGACACACTATCATGATGGAACCATGACACACTATGGTATTCTAGATTTCTACATATTATTTTCACCTCTTCTTTGTTATCTCTTTATTCCTCTAAATTGCTACATCAGAGTCTTAACCCTTCTCTCCCCCCTTTCAATTAGGGTTTTAACACACTTCTTTGAAGGGTAAAGCAAGCATTTTGAAATCTCATATTACTTCTAGAAATCTATAGTAAATTGCATATGTTACTAACTACACAAAGGTGAATCATTATTTAAAATGGCGGATGTACATGAAATAATTGATAATTGATGGGGACATACATTCATATATGAACATTATTTAAAGTGCTCTTTAATAAATGATGCTGTCAACTTATAAATGCGTAGATATCTCTAGTATGCTATCCTCGTGTCAAGACCTTGAAAAATTCCTTTTAAGGTCCTATATAAGAGGATTTTTTTGTTCTAAGATATTAGTATGATTTTCATGATTTCACCCATAGTGCCTCTTGTGGTAGCCTAATGTTTTTCTTCCCCATTCTAGTATATCTATAAAATAATAAAGAAATTATGTAAATCAATTTTGAATAAAATATGATAAGGTGAAGATTTTCTATTTTGGTTCCCAAGATAAAGTAATGGATAAACTTAGATTTGAGGAAGTCATTCCTTTACTTTAGTTAACCCTCAACAAAGTATAATGTAGGAAAGGGTTTATTTTTTTAGAATGTTTAGGGTTTATTTTTTTAAAATCTTATAAACATTCTAAAGACAGGTACTTCTAATTATTTTTCTACGAGTATTAATAATTATTATTTATAATATATTATGATGATGACAACATGAATTTAAACCTTTCACATTATCAATAATATTTAAAATCTCCACGACTATAAAGATAAGGTATATAAGGTATTGATTTATTTATTTTAATTTGAATATTTCATATTATTGGAAAATTTTCTAAGATTAATGTTACTATAATTTTTTTTAGAAAATCTAAATGTCTTATCTTTTGAAAATGAAAAATTGATATGCCATATCTTATTTCTTATTCCTTTTGTATAGTTTATTAAGTAATAAACATACAACCTCTTATTCTAAATTTTTTAGTTTTCTACAGGTTCCTTGGTTTACTTTTAAAAATGGTTCATAAGTCTAATAATCTCCAAAACGGTGCAAAATATGTAAAAGAAATATATGAAAGTTGCAAAATTTGTAATAAATAAGGGCCATAAGGCGGTGCAAATGGGGTGCTTAAGTGATGGCTATCGAGATTAAGTTTCAAAGATGGGAGATGGGAATTTTATCTATTATGTGTACTTTAAATTTCATTTCATTTTGCTTTTCCCATGGTAATGGACACAAAATATTGAAGGCAATAAATGGTGTTGAGCACGTAATCCTCTATGGGTTGGTCTGGAATGTGAACAACCACCAGAGTCCAAGAGACGTTGGAAGATGCATCCAACAATCATGTACAATGTATTATAAATGAACATCTTGTGAATATTAAAGGCAATCTAATGTTTATCATTCATATTTTGTGTCTTCCGTGTATGTGTCTAACATGGTATCAAAGCTACAATCAAATTTCTAGCTTGCTCTAATTTGAGCCACTTGTTTTGTGGAATCTCGGAATCTCTAAATGTCAGCGCTGTCTTCTTGCCTCCTTCTTGTGTGTCAGAACTTCCATTATTATTCTTGTTGCACGCTGTCCCACTACCTTCCTTAATTGTCAAGTTGCAGACCTGCACCAGAATGTTTCAAAATTTGTGAGATTCTTCCTCATAAACAGGTTGTGTCTTTTGCTTAAATTCTTTCAAACCGTTTCCGCTTACTGGTCGTTTCATCCTTGTTCTTTTAACGCTTGTTGTATGTCCATGCACTGGAACATATGGACGGGTGGGTAACATCGCCATGAGTTATTTTGAGAAAAGCCGTGCCAACCAGCAGTCTGAGTGCATTGATTTATGCAAAGCGTCTTGTACTGAAGTTCCTCCGCGAGTTGGGCACAAAATGGAGAGACTGGTTTGGTTTGAACAATGTGAAAAATATCATGCGGGTACCAATGGATCTTCGAGCTTCATAGGGAACCACATCCTGCCAAACGGCTTCATAATCGCTGATGGTAATGAAAGCCATAACCATTTAGTGAAAATACTCGCCTCTGGGAGAGACCAAAGCCATCATAATTAGTGTTATTAATGTGGCGTTCATGAAGGATTCCTTTAAACTAGGACCATCTGGATCGAAATCGAATCCAATATAATCTGGGCTTTCTCGCAAATCACCAAGCAATACTTCATCACCTGAGCTCATAAGTCTATTGCTGTAGAATAGATGAATGCTTATCTAAGGATTGAAATTGTTTAGGACACGTCTGGTAACTCCAGCTTCAACCAATTGCTTCTGTTGGGAAGCCGACGGGTATATATATTGGGAGCGAAAGAGAACGAGATCCTCTTTGGAGAGGTTTAACATATTTCACTCTCTTCTCAGGCCGAGTTCCAAAATGTGGCTGGAATACACAAAAGGTTTTTCATCTCATGAATTTCCCTCTGCCTGTATGTTTCCTATTCTCTTGCAACGGTTCATTGAGATGAGAGCCTGAATTATCTCTGTTATTGTGCCCAAATTACCAACATTCATTTGACTCCAGAAATTGTATAACCTTTGCATTCTGTCCCTCAGCAGCACGCAGGTCAGCTAAGGCTAGCGCAACTCCAAGATACCCAGGTTCCATGCGTAAGGTTGATTCATAGAAATTTCTTGCCTTATCTATAGCTTCTGGATTGTTAGCATAAATATCACCTACCAATGTAAGCACCTTTTCTGAATGAGACAATGCCTTTAGAGCTTCACAGACATCCAATAATGCCTCTTTAGGCTTTGAAATAACTAAATTTCCACGCACAAGACCTTAGTAGGAACAAAGATCAAGCCTCAATTTTTCAACTCTCCCAAATGCCATTACAACTGCCTCTGTTCGATTCAATGATAGTAATAGGTTCCCCTTAACAATGTAACTTGATATATGTATATCAACTCGCAGAATCCTTTCTGCATCTATCAAATCACAACTCTTATCATCTCACTTATCCCAGTAAATCACTGACAAAACCCAAACTTCTGGCCTATTAGGATCAATAGTCAATAAGTCATTTAACAATTTGTTCAATTTATAAAGGTATGTCCTTGTCTGTAGCAGCATAGCATACTTATCCATGACAATTATATTGTACTGATCAAGAGCTCAAACCTCTTCAAAATTCAAGAGGGCTTCATCAATTTTTCCAATAACTTCTTTGGTCTTTGCTGTTTCGATCATTATATGGAAATTGTGGTGCTGTGTCTTCTGATAAAACGGTAGCCTCTAGTCACAACAACGTGTTGATATCCATTACCAGCATAGAGATTCAACGCATTCACTAGCGTGTTGATATGATTTACAAATTTGTGTCAGGCTTTTATGTTCCTTAGCCTTGAAAGGAGGAGATATATTTCAAACATTAGTTGATATCTTGAAGCTGGCATTCTTTGCTGAGTCTGATTCTTGAGATTGAAAGATGGCTAGACTAGATGAGTTAGAATTATTAAGCACTCTAAAGTTTTCTAATATTGAAGACACAATGAGATTCAGCAAAGCTTCTCTTGCTGACATTAGAACATGTTTACAAGATGCACAAGAAAAGATTGATTTTTTGCAGCTTGAGACAAAACTACAACAAGAAGAATTATAGTAGTGGAATCATCATTTTGAACCTATTTCTGTTTAGAACATTGAGACATACTCCCCTCAGCAGCAAGAATATAAAGTTGAGGTTGATTCAGATCCAGTGCCTAATGAAGGAGCATAGTTACATGTAGATGCAAAAATTTAGCTTGCACTTCCCAAGTTGGTCGTCAGACCTTGGGAAGAACTTGTCCATAACAAGCACAAAACAGGTCTTGGATATGATAAGGAGGTTTACTTTCATATTTCGGATTACTCAAAACCCATCAAATTTTAGAGTGTTGGGTTTCTCATGGCGGTTCACCTTCACTTGTTCTAGATTCTTCTCTTCCACATTCGCAACCAAAAGTTGTTAAATGCCAACACTGTGACCGAGTTGGCCATATGAAAGATCATTGTTTTGATCTTCATCCATGTGAGAACTGTCATAAAACCACTCATTCTTCAAACATATGCTTCAAAAACAAGCCTCCTGTAAGAACAAAGATTCATCTTGGATGGATCGCTTCTTGGCAATGGGATTCAACAACCAAGAAGATATTTCGATCATACAATAGGATTTGTTCTCGAATATTAAAAATTCTTGCAGTTGAGATCTCTTCATCTTCTCACCTTGTATCTGACAGGGGGGGAAGTGATGGTCCTATACAAGCTTTAAAGCCACATCAAGCGAGCTTGAGCCACAACCTGCCATACCAGATTCAGAGTTGTAGCCAGAGACATAGTTGCCACTGAGCATGCCTTCGGTTGATGATCAACATTAAACCATCTATGTGGGGTTGAGACACCTTTTCAAAGAATTGGGGACACTTCCTCTAGCAGAAGACTTCAGCTTCCTGCCAGTTTTGGAAGAGTTCTAGGAATTGCATTAAGCATTCTAGAGTTGGTGGTCATCCTTAAACCATTTCAGGTTGTAGACCTCCCCGTTTCAGGGTAACGCTCTCCCTCTCCAAATCATTAGGGACACCTCCTCTAGTAGAAGACTTCATCGTCTTGCCAGTTTTACAAGAGTTCCTAGAACTGCACTAAGCGTTACAGTGTTGGTGGTCATCCTTAAACCACCCCCCTTATACCAACATTTTAGAGAGAACATTTAGCCTATTGCTACCATGCATTTTTGCACATTTTGTATTACAGCTCTCTTCTTGGACTCATACATACCCGTTCGGATTAAGGGGGGGAATGTTGGACACCTAATCCTCTACGGGTTGGTGTGGAATGTGAACAGCCACCAGAGTCCAAGAGACATTGGAAGATGAATCCAACAATCATGCACAATGTATTATAAATGAACATCTTGTGAATAGTAAAGGAAATCTAATTTTTATCATTCATATTTTGTGTCTGCCATGTATGTGTCTAACAAATGGAAATAGTGATGCAGCTCACAGGTGAGACAATGCTCAAACTGAGAGTTTGCTCCTCACTCTCACAACATTTGATCAACATCCTCTTACATTTATAGGAATACAATATAGTTCAATAATTTGTACAAATTCTTAAAATATAGGACTTAACACCAATTAGGGCTTGCAATCTTAACATCACATTAACAAAGCCTAAACAACAAATAACAAAGTCTAATAATGACCATTTCTAGATTTTCTTCATTATTCTGTTGACACTCCACCTTAATGGAGAAATGTGTTCTCTAAATCACCTAATTGAATTCTACATATTTAAAACTGCCCTTCCAAGAGGCTTTATAAAGATGTTAATAGATCAATAAAATAGATCAATCTCGTTTGAATACATATTTTCCCTCACAAATGATGTTGGGTATCAATGTGCTTTAATTTGGCATGATACACAAGATTCTTGGCTAATTTGATGGAGCTTTGATTGCCACATTTGATAATCATAGACATTTTTTGTTCTTCTCCCACATCTTCAAGAATCCGCCTCAACCAAAATTCTTCACAAGTAGCACTACATAAGGCTTTGTATTGGACTTCTGTTGATGACAAATAAATAGTTGGTTGTTTCTTGTTGCTCCATGACACGATCCTAGATCCAAGGTTGGATGCATATCCTGTGGTTGATTTCTTGACATCAGGATTTTTGACCCAATCTAAACTAGAATGACTTGCTAACTCAACATCAAATTCATTAACATACTTTATACCAAAATTCATTAGAGAAATTTTTAGGTCTAAAATGGGCGTCAAAATAAAAATGTACAACCAAAATAAACTTTATAAGGACCAATAGGATTCAAGATGATGATGTCAACCATGGGGGATGATTCATCATTCTTGGAGTAAAAAAGTAAAAATATTAAAAAATAAAAGAATAAGAAAATTACTTTTTTTTTTTCAACTAGTATTTTCAACTTATCTCCTTATGGTTTTACTCAGATTTTGAGCTGGAGAACTCATTGGATGAAAAATTTAATTCTTCATCCAAGGGGTACCCATGTTGCATATTTTTTATGGACATTTCTATACGAAAAATGTGAAATACATGAAAAAACATGATTGCACATGTTTTTTCTTGTATTTCTTAATTTTTGTGTGGCAACATCCATCGAAAGTATGCAACAAGGGTACCCATTGGATGAGGAATTAAATTCTGCATCCAACGAGTGCTCCCGCTCGAAATTTGAGTAAAACTGAAGGGAGATAAGTAAAAAATGCGAGTTGAAAAAGTAGTTTTTTCTTTTCATTAGGGTTTTGAGGTCTAAAATGGGCCTCCTAAGGAAATACAACCAAAATAAACTTTATAAGAACCAATAAGATTCAAGATGATCATGTCAACCATGGGGGATGATTCACCACTTTTGGATTAAAAAAGTAAAAATATTAAAAAATAATAAAATAATAAAACTGCTTTTTCAACTTACCTCCCTAAGGTTTTACCCAAACTTCGAGTGGAGGTACTCATTGGATGCAAAATTTAATTCCTCATCCAAGGAGTGCCCATATTCAAATATGCTACAACCAATCTTCATCATTATTAAGGGTCTGCGTGCCTGGTTGAGGAGGGTCGAGTCCCTTAACTGAAGTCTGTTAGGTGTTGCTGTTTTTAGTGCCATTTCTGGGCTGCGTGTACTTTGGTGAGTTGAGTTAAGTATTGTAACATAGTTGCATGGTTGCTAAGCCAATATATTGAAGTAAAGGCTGAGGATTGTTACCACATTTGATGGAGGAGATCACAATATGTTGCGTTGAACTATGTGAAGTTCGTGTTCGAAGGCCATGGTATATATGTTGCGTTGAACAACGTCGAATAGTCACTTGAAGGCCGTGGTATGCGTTGTACTATGTTGAAAGTATGCGTTGAACTGTGTTGAAATTCCTTGCTACATAAGTGCATATGCTATTAATTATGCGTTGAATATTTTCGAGGCCGTGGAGTTATATATTTTTGTGCATTTATTCCTTCTTTTGAAGATTGGGCATTGGTGCTTGTTTTGAAGATCGTCCATTGGTTGTATATGGTTATAAAAGACATATATGGTATATATATGTTGATGGAATTCAATCAAATTATATGTGCACACGAGATTTAAATGTTTATTATATATTCAAAACCATATATGTTGGCATATGCTGAATAATCTATTGAAAATATTTTTTATCAAATATTATTAAGGATTTAGTTTGTTCAAGCCTAGCCCAAAAGTATTGTAGAAATGCATTCTCTTATTTCCATAGTTGGCATAGTTCTCACTGGCAAAGAGAACTACCATGAGTGGTCTTGGAAGATAAAAATACCCTTATTTTCAATGAGTTGTGGAAAGAGATTTGTGAAGGAGAAGGATACAATGCACCGGAAAAGCCTACTTCAGATAAGGATTTTGTCATTTGGGAAAACAAGAACAACAAGGCCTATGCCTTGATTGCATCGACAGTAAATGAAGAGGTGATTCGACATATTTCTTCATTTTCAGATTCCTTTGAAGCCTTAAAGAAGTTGAAGGAATTGTATGACTCACACTTTGAACTTGAAGTTTTTCAATATTGAGATGAAAAATGATAACCCTGTTACCTTAGCATCAGAAGTAAGATCCATTATACATGACATGAAAACTAATGGCGTTGAAATAAAAATTCCTCTCATAGCTTATTTCAAGGCACTATATCCCTCCTATTCACATTATCTTGAGTCATTGCAAGCAAGTGGCAACCTTAAGGATATTACCTTTGACTCCCTTGAAAATAAGCTTGCTTAAAGAGAGAAGGATTTTGGGAAGAAGACAACTCATCAATCCTCTGAAGAAGTTGCGTGCCTTGCACAAAAGGAGAAGAATAATGAACATAATTATTTTAAAGGAAGAGGTGGCTGAAGAGGAAGAGGAAGGAGGAATTTTAGAGGTAGGGGGGTAGATAGTTCCAAGGAGAAAAGTCTGATCTTCATTTCATACGATGAAATATAGATGGCCATGATGCTTCCACTTGTAAGTTGTTTGGGACCGAATTGAGCAGGAAAGAAATGAAGGAAAAGGTAAAATAATTGACAAAGGGAAAGGTAAAGCACCCGAGTCTTCTTATTATGTTGTGACACATTGCAACATTGGAGTAACTAAAGACTTATTCAATGCTTCACTTGCTACATGGAAAGATGATTGGTTGCTTGATTCAGGAAAAACTTACCACTTGACTTTTAGGAGATATTTCATTGAAGAATTCACTGACAATTTTTATGGAGCAGTATACTTTGCAGACAAGTCAAAACTCAAGCCATCAGGGCTTGGCACCATCAAGTTCAAACTGCCTAGTCTTCCAGAATTTCTTCTACATGATGTTCTATACCTCCCGAAGCTGAGGAGAAACTTGTTTTCTTTGGCCCAAATTTTACAACAAGGACAATCCATTCATATATTTGATGGAAAGGCTGAGGTCAAAAAAGCATCAGATCACTCAGTTGTCATGGCAGGGATAGAAGAAGAAAGACTTATGAATCTGCAAGGAACCTCTGCTCGTGCACAAAAGATTTCATACAATTCTCACTATGATGAAGGTACATTTCCATCAAGTTTTTTATGGCATGCTAGATTTGGACACCTGAACTATGACAACCTTTGCTTGTTGAAGAAAAATGGTGTTACTGGTTTACTTACAATGCCTAGGAAACTTAAGCAATGTGATGCTTGTATCTTAGGAAAGCACAACAAACAATCTTTTCATGATTCTCATTCTAGAGCACGTAGAAACCATGAAATCATTCATTTCGATTTTGTGGCCCAATGCATGTTCCTTCCGCAAATGGTAATAAATATATGATGACATTTATTGATGACTACCCTAAAATGTGTTGGGTTTATTTATTGAAGAACAAATTTGAACCTTTTGAAACATTCAAGAACTTTCATGCATGGATTGAAAATGATGCACAATCTCATATCGACTCTATTTGCACAGATAATAGAAAAGAATACAATTCAAATGAATTTTAAAACTATATTCTCCAACATGGGATCAAACATCAAACAACCGTGCCTTATAATCCCCAGCAGAACGGAGTAGCTGAAAGAATGAATAAGACAATATTAAATATGGTACATTCCATGATGTTTTTCAAGAATGTTAAACTTATGTTTTGGGATGATGCAGTTCTATGTGATGTGTATATAAATATAAAGAATAGGTGTCCATCTAATGCTATAAAAAGTAAGACTCCATACGAAATGTGGTATGGCCACATTGCTTCGGTGAGGCATCACAGGATTTTTGGTTCCACTTGTTACGCCTTGATACCCAAGGAACAAAGAAACAAATTCGATGCAATGAGTCACAAATTTATTTTCTTGGGGTACTCAAATACCTCCGAAGCATACCATCTCTATGATGAAGTGAATAAGAATTTTATAATATCTAGAGATGTGATATTTCTTGAATATTCCAAGATTGATAATGTTGTTGGGCGACAACTTGATCGCTTGGATAGATTCATACATGTAAATTCTTTTCAAGAATTTTATAATGAGATTCCACATCTTGAAAGGGGATTCCTATACTGGATCAATCTGTGGAATCTTCTTCTGAAGCACCCTCTCCCCTGCATGTAGCTCCAACCACTGATGACACTTTGAGTGATGTGATTGACATAATTGGGAGACTAAATATTGATTCAGCTCCATCTCTTTCAACTGAGCAGCCTAGACCATCTCAGAAAGGTCCTCTAAATGGCTGACAAAGACAATTGAAAGTGTTCGTCTTGATGAGGTTGGAAAGATAGGAACAAGAAGCTCAACTAGACAAAATGGAGGTGATGTAGATGATTCCGATTCACCTATTGATATGGATGTTTCTTATGATTGTGAACTAAATTTTTCTACAGATTTCGAACCAACTTCCTTCAAAGAAGCCGCTTCCCATGATGAATGGAAAGAAACGATGCAGAAAGAATATGATGCTTTGATAAAGAATTTCACCTGGAACCTGGTTGATCCTATATTGGGAACCAAGCTAATTGGATTGAATTGGGTCTTTAAGAACAAGTATAAAGAAGATGGCTCACTTGACAAGCACAAATCCGGGCTTGTGGAAAAGGTTTTGCATAGAAGGAAGGGGTCGACTATGAGGATACTTTTGCCCCCAAAACAAAATGGGCTACCATTTGGACACTCTTTGCCTTGGCAACACAGAATGATTGAAAGCTCATCAAATGGATGTAAAAATTGCTTTCTTGAATGGAGACATGAAAGAGAATGTTTTGATGTCCCAACTAGAAATATTTGTTGTAAAGGTCTAGGAACACAAATTATGCAAGTTTGTAAAATCCTTATATGGCCTCAAGCAAGCATTGCGAGACTGATACGAGAAGCTAATTGAGCATCTTCTAAAACTCAATTTCAAAGATTATGATCCTGATGATGCAACTTTGTTTGTTAATAAAGTTGGAAAAACAATTGTATATCTTGTGGTATATGTAGATGATCTTCTAATGACAAGGAACAATGAGAGCTACATTGCATCCATAAAGAAAGAACCAAGGAAAGGTTTTGAAATGACAAATTTGGGCTATGTTCACTATCTTGGCATTGAAGTAACTCAACATTTAAAGTTTATATTCCTCTCTCAGAAGAAGTACATTGGAGATCTGTTGAACATGTTTGGCATGGTTGAGTGTAATCCTTTGACTACTCCAATGGAACAAAACTTAAAGCTCACATCCACTGAAGGAAAATAATTTGAGGATGCAACAAAGTACAAAAGATTCGTAGGAAGTCTCAACTACCTGACTACTACCAGACCAAACATTTCATTTGTTATTGGAATCCTCTCCAGGTTTATGCAAAAGCCTCGTGAGGCTCACTGGTCTGCTTCAAAAAGAGTTCTAAAGTACTTGAAGGGAGCTCAAGACTTTGAACTCAAGTATATACAGGTGGATGACTTCAGCTTGATTGGATACTCTTATTCAAATTTTGATGAAGATAAAGAAACTGGAGTATCTACTTTAGGATATGTTATGAGTCTTGGATCAGGAGTTTTCTTCTGGAGGTCACACAAACATTCAGTTCCAGTAGATTCCACAATTGAGGAAGAATATGTGGCAACAACTGAAGCAACGAAGGAAATTGTGTGGCTCGGGAAAATTATGGAATATTTACAAGTACATTGAACTCTTCTTTTGATTGGAAACACTTCTGCAATAAAGTTGGTAAAGAACCCAAAATTCCATGATTGAACGAAGCACATAAATGCAAAATATCATCTGTTTTGATATCATTTTGAGGAAAAAACAATCCACCTACGACATTTTTCCACAAATGAGTAGATTGCAGACATATTCACCAAAGCACTTGGAAGGGAAAAGTTTGAAAGATTCAAAATGATGCTTGGACTCTGTTACATTGTATTTTGTCATATCTCCTGTTCGCTTCCCATGCCATATCCCAGAGTGCCAAAACACTGACTACTGTGCAACATATCCATCATGATATACAGACCAAAACCTCACTGAAGAATCAAAGGAAAGCTGCCCTGAAATCATTCTCGGGAAAGTTGCCTGAAAACCTAATTTTTGGCATGAACGTGTTTTGCTCCATTACCTGCCCGTACTGATGGTAGGTTGCTTAGTTAGACACTCATGCTGCCAACATAGGTTTTCATAGGAAAAATCGCGCTGAACTCCTTATTGCAGACTTTCCAAAACTCGAGGAGAAGCTTCGCTCATTAGAACCTTCAGGAACATCGAGTTGGATATCAGTTGTTGTTGATATGGTCAAGCTCTCTCATTTGGGCCTCTTGATCTTAACATCATGGGATTTCCCCTTGAGATGTGGACCTTCCTCCCTCTTTTGTGGATCCCTAACTCCCTCTCCCTGCTTACACATTCACCCCTTTCCATTCCCAAATGGTTGGTCATTGGTTGCTGCATCCCTATGCTGAGATTATGCTTACATGATACCCATTTTAGATTGGAGGAGTGCTTGAAGAGTCTTTGCTTGGAATTGGACATCCACCCAAAGGAAGGCTCGAACATCAAGGCATGGGTTGTATGCTTCCCTTTTTAGTTTCTTAATATATACATCTGATGTTCACTTTCCATAATTCTCTAAATATTCATGCGATTAGCTTAATGTACCTTGAACTGTTAAGTAGTTTATGCTTTATATATGTTATATATGCTCTTGTGTCTTGCTTAGTACTTTGATCTTCCTTTCAGGTTTCTAGACGTGATGAACAACTTAGGAGCGAGGCTTGGAGTGAAAGATTCAATGCCATCTTTGACGATCGAGCAATTAGCATCAGAACGAGGTAGGTTCCTCTTTCTTACTGCATTTGTCAAGCATAAGCTAGGAAAGTGTGTATTAGATTGTTTGGTTTGTTGTTAGAACCACTCATTGGGCTAGAGGGATCATCTCTATCCGCAAAGGGGATTTGCTTTCACAATAAAATGGTGAATCCACTGTGGAAGCTATAGCATGTTCATCCTCCTTTCTCAACTGATCTCTTGATCAGTTTTACCAACCGTCGCGTTCTCAGTTAGTTTGGGTTGATATAGGTCTACGCAATCACTCGTTACTGTCTTAGAGTGCTCAGTCTTTTTTTTTTTTTTTTTCTTTTTTCCTCGACCAACGTGTTTTTCGATCTGATAGTTGCGCTGCTAGCACGCTTTTTATTAAAATAGTCGTGATTACCCCTTGTTCAATGCCTGTTTGGCCTTAAAAACTGCACTGATCCCTGAGATGGGCAAAATTTAGGGTTTCTCTGTCAAGCCCCAGTGTGTCTGAGCCCTTGAGATCTTGTTTTGTCCTGTGTGACTAGTTTTTGTTGATGTTTTGATTAATTACCTTATTTTATTAGCAAATCCTTACTTCTTTGGATTTTCAAGTGTACGAGTGAAGTTTGATTAATTTTATGGTTTATAGGTCGATTGGTTGCCTCTTTTTGCTTGTGAGTGTCTTTGAGTCTCTAGTTTGCTATATGATTAGGTCTATTCATCTGGTAAAATCGCTTGAAACATTGACTTGCATTGGTTTCAGTTTGTCTTGTGCAAAGTTGTTGTTCATGTGTACTAGGTCATATTTCATTTGAAATCCATCTTTGTTGTTTATTAAACATAGATCACATTGTTTGGTTTGCAAATTTAATTGAGCATATTTGATTATCTATTTGAAAGAGAAAGTGAAAGACATTTTTGTTGAGTGCTTTGAATTTGGTGTTATTTTGATTGACGCCTTTTTGCATTTAGGAGTATTTTGGATCAAAATATTCATTTTTCTTTAGTTGAGTCTTAGTTGCATATAGACATCTGAAAATAAAATAGAATCATATAAGCAACAATGCATCTTAGTGAAGTGAAGGTCATTTTTTGCTTTCAATAGGTTGCATATTCATTAGTGAAAGTGAAGTTTAGTTTTGTTCTTGCATTTTGCATTTGGAAAAAGTTAGTGGAGGCATATTGTTTGATGCATTAATTGCTTGTACTCTCTTCCCTCGTTAGCATATAATTCATTGAAATGAAAGGTTTCGTTTTTCTCATATAGTTGCATACTAGGATTTAGGTGACATCATTTGGGCCCAAAATTGAAACCTAATTCAAGAAAAACTTTAAAATTTACTGAATTAACCTAAGGAGCATTTGGAACTTAACACAAACATTTAG
This sequence comes from Pinus tabuliformis, assembly GCA_031772625.1. Taxonomy (NCBI): domain Eukaryota; kingdom Viridiplantae; phylum Streptophyta; class Pinopsida; order Pinales; family Pinaceae; genus Pinus; species Pinus tabuliformis. Next base: position 183,285,607 of record CM062810.1, on the reverse strand, counting down.
AGGTCTATGCTAGAGACGTGTTTCAACATCTATAAACCTAGCAACTGTCATTAATTTCCTGCATTGTATCCCGGGGGTGAAATCTTGTTCCAGTATGGAAGTATATTAGAGATTTTCCAATACTCTAGGGTATATCAGAGGCACTCTAGTATGGTAAGTATATCAGAACGCTCTCACTAAACGATTATGCATTAGAAAACGCTACCACGGTCTTGTGCTCCCCGTACCATCGAGTATATATTGGGAGACCCCATTAGGTTGCTATCCTTTAGCCATAGGTAATCGCGTAAGCTGCATTGTAAACATGATACATCGAACACAACATTCGAGGAGATCAACCATTGTACGTTAAGTCCTTGGTTTCCGCTAAGGTGTATATAACGGTTCAAAGATATTTGATAAACCCTCTTGCCTAGTAGACCCTTTTTGATTTATTTCTTGTTTTAAGTTCTAAAATTTAACTTCCCACGATAACATGACTTACCCATGTAGTTATCCTTGGCCTCATATTGCCTAATTAATAGTAAATTTTAAATTGTAGGCTCAAATCAACCACCCCTTTTATTGTTTTTGAGTAAAGTTCATCGTGGTTGAACCACCGGGTTCACCTTACATTTCCTCTTTATCATTTGACACAAAAGGATCATCACAAGGAGTTGATCCTGAGTTTTCACAGTCACTTGAAGCCTAAGGTCTCGAACTTGGAATTATCCCAAGTATCTAACCCCTTGCTTCTTATATTCCACCTCGAAACTCATCATCATCTTAGGAATCTAATCTAGAAACCCCTAAGAGTCCACAAAGGTTTGTTTTATTCCCTTCGAATCTAGTTTTTGATCCATTGGTTATATCTCCTCAACAACCTTATAGTCCATACGACAATCCTGGTGTACCTTTGGAGTTATCTCCACAACCATCTCAGATTCTTCCTCACCAATTGTTTCTACCCATGGCTTCAGAAAATGAGTTTCCAACCTCTTTTCAAGGTCCTCCAGAAGTCTCATTTACTCATACTCTTGTTGTTGGTAATGATTCTGAATACGACTTTCCACCTGAAGGTTATCCATATGTGGGAAGTGTTGCACCTCCACCACCCCATGAAAGAAGTGAGCCTTTGTTTCCAAATGGTTATACATATTTGGCTCAATTGGTTTCAGGTACTCCAAGTGCGTCTTCACTTTACCACAATCCCATTTAGTCATCTAGCACCATGCCTACTTCTGTTCTGTTTGTTTCAAATGTGGCCTGCTATATTCCTGTACCAACTGCAGTTTCGTCAGTTCCTGTACAATAGAAAGTCACGATTGAGGCAATCATTGTCCCTATAAGTTCCCAAGGTCCTCCATTAAGTGGACAATATGTGCCACCACCTATTCCACCACATGGGGGGCAATAACCACCTCTGCCTTATGTACCTCCTATTTCGGGTGGACCTTATGTGAGTGCACCGCAAACTCACACTACTGGAGCTAGTCACAATGTTTGCAGTGTACCTTATCCTAGTGGATCATCAATTCCATCTGGATCAAGCCAGATCCTGTATCAACAACCTCTTTCGACTCAAATACCCTACCAACAACCGTACCCTCCTTATGGCTCTCAACAACCTCAGAATCCACCCTTTGCACAACAAGTAGACCCCCAAATGCAACCTGGTTCAAATCCCTCATTTGGGGGATTTGGTCAAATTCAAGTTGGAACTTATCAATACCAAACTGGAACTCAACAAATTCCACAAGGAACTTACCAACAACAAAAACCTTATGGACAACAACAATCTTTTTTACAACAAGGACCTTATGCATAATGAGGGCCTTACCAACAACCATTGCAGCAGCAAGGACAACCCTTGCAGCAGCAAGGACAACCCTTGCAGCAACAAAACCAACCTTTATATCAACAAGGACAACCCCTGCAACCGCAGGGCTAACAGTTTTATCACCAAGGCCAACAGTTGCAACAAAAACCTTATAATCTATATGCTACGCAAACTGTTTATCCACCTTATGGTTCTCAATGGCCTATGGTAGGTCAATATCAACCTTACCCTGGTCAAAACCCACCTTTGTGGGGGAAAAATCCACCTTTGTATGGTCAAAATACCCCTCAGTGGGGGAAATATCAAGCTCCTTATGGCCAAAATCCGCCACTTTGGGGGAAGAACCCATACCAACAAGGATGGAATTCGCAAGCTAGGCCTTATCAAAAGCCTCCCATGCATTTCAACCCGCAATTTCCATTTCTAGCAACATTAGAATTGCCGGATGTGTCAAGGCTCACTAATGATCCGATACTTCATTCGCCTTATTGGCCTTCGATTCCCACTAAGATTCCTGGTGATTGTCTGAAATTCAAAGGAAAATATGGAGAATACCCCTAGGCCCACATTATGACTTACCATTTATGGTGTTCATCCAATTCCTGGGTTGAAGAATTTGTTCATCTACATCTTTTCTAGCGAACCTTGATGGGTGCTACTGCGAAATGGTACATCAAGTTACCTCGAGGTGCCTATCAAGATTTCAATTCTTTGGCAATGGCCTTCCTTACTCACTTCCAGTTACTATTTCGTTATGAAACTGGTACCCATCTGCTTACGTCTCTAAAACAGAATACTGCTACCCACATCTCCGATCATATCCACAAATGTAGACATCGACGTTGCCTTATCAAGTTTGATATACCTGATGAGTTGTTAACTGAATTATTTACCAAATCATTTGTTAACAAAATTGCTATGGACATAGAAATGGGTGGTTGTGTGACTGAAGATCAAGCCATTGCCCGTGCCCAATATTTAGATTTGGTGTATTCCCAATTTGACACATTATATGATCTCTTGCCTGATACTCCAAGGCCATCTACGGATCCAGCATCTTCTAAACCTCCAGATGTACCACCTATCGATGGTATTATTGCATTAGTGTCTCAAACTTCCAATAAAGCTTCTTTGAAGAAAAAATATGTTTCTAATACTGCATCCAATCCTCCTTCGAAGCACTCTTGAAATCCTGGTAAAACCTCTGAGGTTAATGCCGTTCAGTCTATTGCGACAGATAAAGCCTCTAAAGGTAAAAATAAGGGTAAAGGAAAAGAAAAATATGATACCCCAAAACAGGATCCTCCAAATTCATCTGTTGATGATGCATCAAAACGTAAGCCCAAATATCCTTGCCTCATTTGTGAGGAAGATCACTATACCAAGGATTGTCCCTGTCGTGCGGAAGTTAGTCACTTGTTAAAAGGAACTTAGGGGACAACGGCTATACTGAAATAACCTTTCCCATCACAGTAGACCCAATTGATAGAACAACCACAATCTTCTACATCTTCGGGTTCTCAGGTTTACATGAGTGGAACAATGCCTATTTCTGTTGCCACCCAGTCAAAAGAATATCAAACTCCTCAAAAGCAGACTGTGGAGAAAGAAGTTACTGATACACCTTCTACTTCTACTCCACCCAGTTCCGGTCCTCTTCATATTGAGAGACCTAGTAATGACTCTGTTATCCGACCACCTCCCAAAGGTGTTCTTTGGAAAATATCTTACAAACCGAATGCGCGAGCTTCCCAACATTACAATATTGTCAAAGATTTGGATCAAGTGCCTTCGACGATGTCTTCCTTGGAAGTTCTTCAAAATTTTCCAATGCAACGAAAATCATTACTATCCACTATAGGAGGAATTGACCCTATGAATTCGAACCTGATCACTTTTGACCTAGAAATCATGTTTCTTGTCTTCCCCATCAAATTGCATTTTTAATCCAAGTCATTATTAAAGGGAATATGATTCATCGGACTATGATTGATGAGGGTGCTTCCAGCTACATCATGTCTATTTCATGTTGAAAATCCATAGGCTCTCCACCTCTCAACCAATCTCTGAACATCTTAGAAGCCTTTGATGGCAAAGGATCTTGTCCTTATGGTATTCTCACAAGTTTAACCATCACGTTGGAAGGGAAAACTATCGAATTAGAAATAGAAGTCATAGATGTGAATTTGAATTATAACCTTCTGCTTGGACGAAGTTGGACTCATGCTATGTTTTGTGTGGTTTATTATTTGTTTCGTGTGCTCTGTTTTCCCCATGAAGGGAAAATAATCACCATTGATCAATTGGCATTTTTCTCTTTTGGTTCTTCAAATGGCAACATACCATATGTGGAAAATATCGACATTCCTTATGAGAGCATTGGGGCAGGTATTTTTAAAGATTCTGCTCTTGTGGGAACTTTTTCCCTCCCACCTCCTCATGTCGTTTCTGTCAACGTGATCTCTACTTCATATGATCCTTGGATCGTTCCATCTCTCGATCAGGTTGATTATTTTGGCGATGTTATGCCGCTCAACCCCGTAGAACAATCTTACCAAGCTGTTGTTTTGGCTTCAACGACCACTTCTGAAAGTCATACTACTCTTAGTATGCATCTAGACACGTATTCATAGTCTCCTTGGCTTGGTTCTTGGGATTCTCTGGATCCCTTGAACGAGACATTTCCCACTAATGAGAGTATCACCGAGGTTATGTCTCTTGAGGAAACTCCCTGGAATGATGCTCATCATCATTCCTCATTTCTTCCAAGTCTTGGTGAGATTTCATCGTGTCTGGATACATTTTTTTCCCATACGCTTACCCATCCACTTAAAACACCCATCTTGGTGCATGAAGTTTTGTATAAGGGAAGCATTGGGAAAATTACTGCCACCTTGCACATTGACATTTCAGTCCAACCTAAAATCGTCAAAATATTTCAACTAGGAGCATCTTTTTCTCGTGATGAGATTAAGATTTTCTTGCCTTCCTTTATGAGATCTTCTCATCGAGTCTTTACCGTTTTCCCATTATCACAATGGGGTATTCATCATATGACTCGTAAACCTCGCTCGCCCAAGGGGCATGGGGGCATTGTCACTTATGTGCGTTATTCCACTATTTGGCTGAGTCGATGCTTACACGTCATGCCAACGATGAAAATTCGATTTTATTCTCTGTTGATCGATTGCTCGAGTCCAAAAATGAGCTCCATTTGAAATTTTTTTATGTGTGACCATCTGTGTAAATACTTATGTACATTAGTGTGTGTTTTCATTAGTGTGCAGTGCGATTTTGGTGTGTTAGTTTGCCTTTGCGAACCTTTTCCTCCGCTTACCTCATTCTCTACTTGGTTTGCAGATGTCATCCAACCGTACGTCGGTTTTGCTGACGGTGCTTGTCATAGTACATGGAATCTATCTTCCTCTGCATGGGAAATCTATGACCCTAATGGTGAGTTGGTGAATTTGCAAGGTATATGTTTAGGTTGAATGACTAATACCATTGCCGAATAATGTGGTCATCGAACTTTAGTCAGAAGCTATCGCTCTTGGCATTAGAGAGTTAATCGTAAAATTTGATTCACAACTCATTGTACTACAACTTAATGGACAATATTCAGTTAGAAACCCTCAAATTTTGAGAATGTATTTGAGAGTTCATTTATTGGGACGAGAATTTGATTTTGTTACTTATCATCACATTCCAAGACACATGAACACATTAACAGATGCATTGGCTAGTTATGTGTTAGATAGACATTTGAAAAACTTGTAAATCATAGAACATCACACATCAGATATTGGTAAAGAAGAAAACATGTATATGTATATATATAGCGAGTGTTTGCAAAAGAGTTTGCTACATCAAAGTAATAAAATTTATGTTTCGAGACACATGGATTTGTAAGCCTACATAGTGCATAAAGTAAACTAGAAGTTGGCTATTCGCCCACATGGTGCTCATGATAGCATGAGACATCCCTAATGACTTTTCCCAGCAGCCAAAGTAGTATGGCAGATACTCCTACTATGTGCCTCTAATAGCTTAATGGCACCTCAACGATCAAGGCATACTCTGGAATCCCCCTGGTTAAGATTTCCAGGTTTTGCTCTACCTCGATGATGGGATATTCTCCCTCTACATATGGAGGAGCATCCTCAATTTGGTGTGCCACTCTCCTAGCTATTGGAGAAACCCTTGGAGCTCTCTCTGGTCCAACATCTACACAACATCGTAAGTCAAATCTCACTACACATATAAACAAAATGATAATAACTTCAAAATATTTTTTTTTACCTGAATCGGTCCAATGTTCCTTTGGAGGGAGTGGAAGATCTGGATCTCCTCGGAAATCCATCCCTACATACACCCAATCATCGACCATGATTAGCTGTTGACGCAACAATCCAAAAAATGTTGGAGGGAATGACATCTGTTGACCGCCCCCATGTCGCGACATCAACTCTTCCCATTTGAGCAAACGTGGATCTCTAGGTGCTGGTGGATCCACTTCCAACCACTGATAAAAAAATAATGGCACACATTCTGTTTGGTCAATTTAGTGTGTCCTAAATTGCTATTTAAAATGTCAATCCAGGAGTCGTAAACTGCTGAAGTGAAGTGCACTGTATATGCAAGATAACCGATTTCTTAGTTCTTTGTCATTTTTGAGTTTTTGGTTTGTTTTTGGGTTTATCTTCTGTGGATTCCCTAGTGTGAGATGGCGAAATTGAAAGTCAAGTATTGATGGTAATGGTGATTTCTATAATGATTTTCCAAACTTTAAAGTTCTCAAAAAGAAGGTTTCAAACTGACTGTGATGAAATCCATTCTCAAAAGGAAATAAATGTACCAAAACAGTGAACTAGTGACAATGGCCCAGTATCCTTACTGTTGTATGAAAAGAAAATAAAAAAATGAACTCAAAGCAACTCAAAGACTGAAAGCAAAGAAAACTAAATCACACTACTTCAACCCACATTCTGACCCTTCACCTTTCGACTCGCTCCGGCTATAGGAAGTAATCATAAACAAGCTGAGTAATATGATATCTAAATTGCAAGAAATCAAATTGCATAAAAGGAAACTAAGATTTAACTACTCATTCATATTTCAGTTCTTGAAAATGACATAAGTAATTTAATCTCTAACTTGCAGGAAAGCAAACTAAATCATACTACATCAAATAATATTCTGATTCCCCACTAATTGAGTCGCTTGGCTATAGGAAGGAAATCATAAACAGATGAGTAATATGATATCTAAGTGGCAGAAAAGTAAATAAGCAAAGCAAAACTGAAAGAAATGACAATGCTGGAATTAAAACTCAGTAAATGAATCAACAGAAAGGACAAGATGATCTCATGTCAGTAGTCATTAAAATTATGTAATTTGCTTGTGCTGCTTACAAGAACCTGAAAGACAAAGACTGATCAACTAGCAACCATAAGAAAGCATAAAAGAAAAAGATGAACAACAGTTAATTATAAACATCAGGAAATATATATACAGGCAACTAATTATAAAAGCAGTAACATAATGAAATAAGGCGAGAAATTATACAGTAGATACAGGGCTTTGGTGTATAGGGGCCCTCTACAATCTCAGCCAATCAATACTCAGTCACAAATGGAACTCAAGGATGCTGTCTTCTCATATATTAAAGTGCAGTAAAAACATAGAAATAGAGCACGGTACAGTGGCTCGTAAAAACACAGTCAATATTACATATGAAAAGCTAACTTTCAAGCGTTTGATAACGCGTTATTTATAAGTGAAAATGCTATAACTAATTCCTAGATTCTACGCTGCCAAACAAACACGTAAATCTCCATGGTCTGAGATCTAGCGGTATGGTAATTATGACAGATAAATCCATGGAGTGGTGGCTACTCGATTCAGTTCACGGATTGATCCATAGGTGTTGGCACACCTCCGGAAATTGAGGATCTTGCCACGCAAACCTTCACGTGGGCAAAACAGAGCCGTGCCACCGCAAAACTCTTGGTTTGACCCCTCCTTTGACCGTCTTTGACCATAGCTGTTTGTGAGTGATTTGGCTGAACTGAGGGGACACGCTCCATGTACATGTCATTTGCAGCTTGCCCATGTGGTCGGATTCTCCATTGGACACCTGTAACATAGTCTTTAACAAAATGGCTGCGGAAACTTGAGCTGGCTGCGGAAAGTGACAAGTTTCCGCAGCTGCTTGAACAAAAATCTAAATCAAACAACAGTCATAAACATAGTTAGGAAACCATTTCATAAGCTCTTTTTAGACTAATATGCAATGATTTGACAGCTTGGTGGATCAAATAAATGGAAAAGAAGGCTGAAAAGGTATATAGGGAAGATGCAGGTTTGGGACTCAACATACCCCCACTGTGAAGGTGTTGCATGTCCTCATGCAACCAAAATTTAGTCATTCCCCTCTAATCCATATGTTCTGAAGCCTCTGCTAGGACATCTAGCCCTCTTTTCTTCTTCTTTGGTGCTACCACCATCCTGGGTTTCCTTATTAGACATCTGAATTTGAGATTGATCAATTCTCTACTCAACTTTCTGCACTTTTTCTTTAGTTTCTTGTTTTTCTTTTGCCATAGTCCCAAATGAAGCATAGTGTTATCATGAATAATTTTATCTACTTTGATCTGCTGCTTGAGTGCTTCATTTTCTTGCTTGATATGCCTGTTTAGAACCTCTAATTCAAATACCTCCTGCTTTAAGGATTGAACTTGTGCATCTGGTGTCATGTGGGGCAGAGTGGTACTCGGACCTGCAGCTGATTTTTCTAAAGATTCAAGGTAGTCATATACCTCCTGTTGACTGGGATCTATTTCAGGTGTCTTTCTTGGACTGAGTTCAAAATCTTGTGGAGGATGAGGACTGCTCTCTAGCTCTGGCCGAGAAGGGCTTTCATCAATATGTGGAGGACTAGTTTCAATACTTGGCTGAGGACGAGGTGGACTACGACCAGTTGGAGGTTTCTCGGGTGTTTCGCCACCCAAGTCAATGAAGTGGGGCCGTTTTACTTGTGTTTTACTCCCCTTTCCTCTTTGCCTGGTGCTTCTCCTTAAGTATGGTGGACTAGTACTCCCTTCTTGTATGCTCTGTTTCCCTTTTTCCTTTTTCTTTGCTATAGCAGCCTGTTCTTGAAGATGCACTAATATCTCCGACAGTGTTTGATAATCTTCCTCCATAGATGGCTCAGGTGATTGGTAGACTTCTTGTATGTTTCTTTTGCCTTTCACTTTTTTCTGTTTCTTGTCCTTAGTTCCGTTCTCTTTTTCTTTTTGAACAACTTCTTGAGTTTTTGTAGTAGGAGAGTCTTGGACTATGACACTCTTTTCTTTTCTCCTACTCTTTCTTGGTGTCTTTGGTGTAATACTTTCAGATGCCTCAGATGGCTCTTGAAAGTAGTTTCTTATCAAGAATTGTTCCCAGGTATCTTTGTTTTTCTTTAGTTGGTCCTCAATGAGAATCTTTACAAGTCCATGATGATATAGATGAGGTTCTATATTTCCTATGTGTTTTTGGACTGTAATACTCATCTTTTTCAAACTCAACAGTAAGAAATAAGGCAAATTAAGAGTTTGACTCTCTAAGAAATTCATCAACAGTCTAGCATGGTACATGTACATTGAACCAAAGCGTCCTTCGCAAGTGATAAATTTTTGGATAACTAACAGCAGACTGGCCCATTCTTCTTTCAATGCATGAACAAGAATTCCTTTCGTAAACACAGTGGTGTCCATACTTGGGTTTCTTAGCATAATTCTCCATGCCTGTTCGTCCACGCTTTTGTTTTTGAACCATCGCTCACCTTCCTGGGGTAAGCTTGTGGCAGCTGCTACTGTTGTTTCAGTCACCGTGAGCTTCAAGTCTCCAATCTCCACCATTTGGCCATCGAAAGACCGTGCAAAAGCTTTGGTTACCTCTTTATTATAGCCCTTAAAATTTTGGATGAAGCGTAACCATTTGGCTTTCTTCAGCAAATCTTTTGCTTGAGGGTAACCTTCTAAATATTTCGGTCCTTCTGGTTCTGCCCTTAGTAATTTTCCCATTCCTTCCTCTGTTTTGAATTTCAACTGAAAATTCAATTGCGTGTGAGGGTTTAGCAGAGGGAAGGTGGCTCGGTTGCAGGGTTTATGGTAAAATGCAGTGGCTGCAATCGGTAGATGGATAGCAGGTAACGGGAATGCTTCGGGATTACAGGCGGAACAGAGGATGAGCAGCCGCAAATGAGTTCACAAGATGAAATGCGGATGTATGTGAAGAGGATGGTCTTAATAGAATGGTAAGGGAATGGAGTGAGGTCGAGATTTTTGAATTAAACGGCTGCGTACGAAATATTACACGTTTTAATGGATGGCTGCGGAAAATGCGGTGGAGAGGAGCCGTAATGGGATAGGTCACATCTCATGAGTACAGGTGGTAAATGAAAGTGCAGTCGACTATGAGTTTAAACCCGAAAATCAATCATGAGACCATTAAGAAATGAATGCATGGTGTGCGGAATAATATCGTGGAATGGGAGTGGGTAATGGAGCTATCGTACCGATCATTGCACATAGTAGAGCTTTTATGGTTTGATAACTATGCATAATCATGACTTTAATTGCTATTTGATTAAAAATTTTTGCTCATACCTTTGGAAACCTTGTCATTTCTTGCTCATAGCTTTTAACCAACTGCTCTTCCTTGATGTCTTGGAGATGCTCCATGTCTTCATAGCATATGCTCAATTACACCTGCATTTTCATGATTATTGCACTAACATTTTGACTGTGAATTTGAAAAACAGAGTGGTGGCTGCGGAAATTGCTTCTGGCTGTGGAAACTGCTTCTGGCTGCGGAAACTGCTACCAGCTGCGGAAACTGCATAGCACCCTCTTAGCTGAACAAAGATAGTTAGATAATAACTAACTGAGTGAAAATAGTCCTGAAAGGGACTTTTATTGATGAAATGAAAATGAAATGAGTGGAATGGAGTGAAAGTGAAGCGGAGTGAAGTGAAATGAAAATGAGATGGAGATGGAGTGGAATGGCAGATGAGGTGGAGTGAAGATGGAAAAAGAAGGAGAGAAGAGATTTTTTTTTTTTTTTGGAAAATATAGAGTGTCAGGTGTCCCTGATTTTCACTCTACATTTTCTGTATAAGACCGCCAATCTGTGATTGGTTTTCAGTCTTATACAAATTATTTATTTATTTATTTATTTATTTTAACTGAAAGAAACAAAGGCTAGGCTGGTGGGGAAGAAGAATTCTTCTTCACCAGCCTTATTGTAGAATTCTCTTGAAACATTTTGACAAATTCCTCTTTTGAGAGTGGCTTATGATAAATTTTCAATCGGTGGCCATTCACAATGACAAGAGTTTGAAATTCATCAATGGTCTTGATTCTTACTGCTCCATTGCTAAAGACTTTGTCAATCTCATATGGCCCAAGCCAATGAGTCTGAAATTTACCTTTGAAGTCTTTAAACTTGGAATCAATTAGTAGTGCCCAATCTCCCTCTTGAAACTTTTTCTCTTTGATGTATCTGTCATGCCACTTAGCTCTTTGATGTTGAACTGGATCAGTTCTTAGAATTGCTTCTTGCCTGATCTCATCTAGCTCATTCAGCTACTCCATTCTGTGCTTTTGGGCTTCTGATAGATTCATCCCCAACTGAACTGCCATCTTGAAAGTCTTGACTTGAAATTCAATTGGGAGCAGGACTTCCTTCCCATAAACAAGTTCATAGGGAGAATGCCCTGTTGTGTTCCTCCATGTAGTTCTGTAGGCCCACAAGGCTTCAGGAAGCCTCTCTGCCCAATCTCTTCTGTGTAGATGGACAATTTTGGTGATGATGCTCTCAAGAACTTTGTTTGTAGACTCCACTTGGCCATTTGCTTGCGGATGGTAAGGAGTAGATTTTTTGTGCATGATTTTGTATTCTTCCATCAGCTTCTCCATCAAGTTAGATGTAAATTGACTTCTCTGATCTGCCACAATTTCTCTTGGGACACCAAAACGAGTAAAAATATCCTCATAAAGAAAATGAACAACTGAATTTTCAGTGGCAGAAGGCAATGCTTTGGCTTCTACCCATTTAGTGACATAATCAGTGCATACCAATATATACTTCTTCTGTTTAGATGGTGGATTAATGGGTCCAATGAAATCTAAAGCCCATTTTTCAAAGGGTTCGATGAGTACCTGTGGTTGTAATGGCATTTCATTTGAAAGAGTCGGTCTCCCAACTCTTTGGCAGCTGTCACACCTTCTGACATATTGTTTTGTATCTTTGAAGAGGGAAGGCCAATAATATCCTAAAGAAAAGATTTATAGGTCGTCCTTTTGTCAGCAAAGTGTCCACTGCATGGTTCATCATGACATGCCTTAAGGATGTCAGGCATTTCATCTTCCCGAACACATCTTTTGATCACACAATCTAGCCCTGTTTTAAACAATTCATTAGAAATTCATGAATAATTCGAACTCTTCTGAATAATTCTTCTTTTTTCACTAGGAAATAAATGTGGAGGTAGCTTCCCTGTTGTTATCTCAAAATCAAGCCCTGGAAGGCTGCAACCCAGGAAGACTTCAAGTAACTATTTCAGACCAATCTTTTGACTAAGGCTTAGCCTCCTTAGCTTGAGAGGGCTCTCTCAAAGGGTTATTGATTTTGTCTATTAATAAGATGGCTAACTCTCTTGAAATAACATTAACAAATATGAAGGCTGGACAAACATTACATAAGTTTCCATTGGGCGTATGGAGTCAATCAAACCTCAGTAAATAATGATATTTCCTTTACATAGAAGTCAGGGCATGTGACATTTAAATGTTCAAAACACAACTCTTATAAAACCACAGTTCATAGATGAGTACAGGAAGTCAGAGCAGCATAAGTGAATTCTGAGTGATTACTCATCTAAGCAACTGAAAAAAGACATGAAGGACAAAGTAAAATAACACATCTTGAACATAGAAATGCTTTATGAATCCTGAGAAGAAAAGCATATAACTTATATTACTGAACTCTGTTTTTTACACAAGCCAAAACAGTCCTCTGTTTTATAAAATATCCAACCCTTTGTACATCAGCTCTTCTGCTATATATAGAGCTCTTTACACAACTTAGATTCCTCCTCCAACATGAGGGAAATTCGAATTCAACCTACTATGACACCTATTGATACTCAAAACTAACTATTAAATGCAAATGACACCTAACTAGCAGTCCTAGAGACCTAATACAACTAGGAGTGTAACTCCTTATCATGATTCAACAACCTTATCTAAGCATTTAAAGCATTCTTTGACACCTAACACTCCATGAAGTCGAATTTGATGAAGCCTCCCACGTGGTCACCCAACTGCTGATGACAAACCCTAGACAAACCCTAGAAATTAGGGAACATGTTTCCCTGTTTTTAGGATTAGATACTTGAAAACTGGCACGTGGGACAGAGCCTTTATCTCTTCATCCATGACACATTTTACGAAACTGAAGGAGGTTTTTGTAGCCCATGATGTAGAGAACCAAAACCTCTCCTGGTTTTTTAAAACATTCCTCCAGCTGTTCAGAATCTGTCCTTGAAAAACACGTGTCAAACAGGAAACTGTCCTTTGCTCTGTTCTCGCTGAAAAATAGGTCTTGGGACAGAGGTCATAACTTCTCGTACAAAATGTATTTGGAAAAACTGAAGGAGGTTTTTGTGAAACAATCCATGATGAACCAAAACCTCTTTTTGTTTTTTGAAACACTACTCCAGCTGCCCAGAATAAGTCTTTGAAAAACAGTTGTCAAACAGGAGATGAAAAACTGCACCTACAGCAGTTTTGTAGCGCAACTTTAACCACACATTTCTCCCACCTCAGAATGGAATTGAAGAAACTGAAAGAGGTTTTTGTAATGCGACATTTTAGGAAGAAAAGCCTCTTTCAGTTTGCAAAATTGAGTTCTAAGCTGCTCTGGAAAGCTTCTGGAAGTTACCTAGTAAAACAACTTTTTCTGCTGAAACAGGCTGCTACAGGGGTTTCGCAGCGCGCTGCGAAAACACTGATTTCGTAGCGCAAAACAGGATTTTTACACTGTCTGCACTACGAAAACGTGGATTCATAGCTAGTTTCAAAATTTCTCCGAAATTATGTGAGATATGTCTTCTAAACACATGGTGAGGCTTCTAGGACATGGAATGAGGCTATCAAACTTTATTTGAAGATGGACATGAGACTCTAACCCTATGACTTAGACTTTAAAACATAAAAATGACTTGACCATGACTTGACCATGACTGATACAAGAATTGAGAAACCATGTAAGTTGTCTAAATTTTTTAAGGAAGTTTTACAGTGATAACACCTGTAACCAAATAGTTAGCAATATCTGCATACCAAGGAGTCTTAGTAGTTACTGCAAATAAATATTCATCTGGAAACTTATCCTCTACAGGAGAATCTTCGTTAGTATTTTGGATTCTGGACAAGAAATCAGCTACTTTATTTTGTTTCCCTGGTCTATCCAACACAGTAATATTGAATTCCTGTAAAAGTAAGAGCCATCTTGTAACTCTGCCATTAGTAACAGGTTTGTTCATTAGATATCTAATTGCAGAATGATCAGTATGGACAAAAGTTTCATAGCCTGTTATATAATGTCTAAACTTATTGATTGCATGAACAACAGCTAAGAACTCTTTTTCAGTCACAGTATAGTTTAACTCGGTGGGAGTCAAATTTTTACTGGTGTAGTAAATGGCATAAGGAACTAAATCCTTTTGACCCAACATAGCTCCTAGAGCTGTATCTGAAGCATCTGTAGAAATATGGAAAGGAAGTTTCCAATTTGGCCCTCTCAAAATGGGTGCTTCAGATATTCTTGTTTTCAAAGTTTCAAATGCAGATTGACAATCAGGATCCCATTTGAATTCACAGTCTTTTGTAAGTAATTTGAAGAGTGGAGATGCTATTTTGGTGAAGTTTTCGATAAATCTTCTATAGTATCCAGTAAATCCAAGAAAACTTCTAACATCTTTCTGACAATTTGGAATAGGCAACTTGGAGATGACTTCAACTTTTGATCTATCAACTTTAATCCCATCCCCCGAAATATGATGTCCCAAAACAATACCTTCAGTAAACATCATAAAGCATTTTTCATGACTCAATGAAAGGTTTGTTTCTTTACACCTTATAAGGACTTTTTCCAAATTCTCTAATGCCTCTTCAAATGAATTACCATAAACTATAAAATCATCCATATAAACCTCTACACAATCATGGATTAGATCAGAAAAGATTCCTAGTACTGCCCTTTGAAATGTTGCGGGTGTATTACATAATCCAAAAGGAAGTACTTGGTAAGAAAAAGTTCCCCATGGACAGGTAAATGTGGTCTTGTCTTGATCTTCAGGTGCTACCTGAATCTGATTATAGCCACTAAAACCATCCAAAAATGAAAAATACTTTTTGCCTGCTAAAGTGTCTAATACCTGATCGATAAAGGGTAAAGGAAAGTGATCCTTCAAAGTTGCTTTGTTCAACTCCCTATAATCAATGCATACCCTCCATTTACCATTATTTTTAGGTACTATAACCAAAGGAGAAACCCATCGGCTATCTGAAATTGGATAAATGAAGTTTACATTGAGTAGTTTTTGGAGCTCTTCTTTCACTATCTCCCTAAGGTTTGGATTCATCCTTCTCTGAGGTTGTCTGATTGGTCTACTGTTTTCCTTGATATAGATGTGATGAATGCAAGTCTTAGGGTCAATACCTTTCATATCGGTATACTCCCATGCAAATGTAGTAGAATGTTTTTGTAAGATTTTGGTTAGCTCTCCCTGTTGTGATTTTTCCAAGTTTTTGTTGATATTCAATTTTTTACCTGGAAAGATCTCAATGGCGGAACTACCAAACTCTTCCATAGAGAAAAGAGACATTTGTCTAGATGATAGATACTCAATGTCAGAATCTAACTGAAATTGTGTGTGGTCATATTCTAAAGATGTTTCAAAGTTTTCTAATGTGTTCAGAATTTGACTATCTTCACTGATTTCAGAAATGGTAAAGACAGGTTGTATAGTATCCTCATCATCAACCCACTCATTATCTCCTATTTCTGTAATTTCTTTTGCTGGGGGATACATATTGAATTTCCTTTTCGAATTACCATCAGAAATATACATATCCCTAGACCTACAACTGATAAAAGCATCAGCTGTGGCTATCCAAGGTCTTCCTAAGATGAGAGGGTGTCCTCCTAAATTACTCTTGGGAGTTAAAATCATAAAATCTACTGGATATTCCCAAGAGTCTAAGGAGACCGAAATGTCTTCTAATACACCATCTGGTTTGATAATTGATCGATCTGCAAGTTGCAGTAAAGTAGGTGTAAAAAGAAGATTAGGAAGTTTCAGCTGTTCCATAGTCTGTCTACTCATAATGTTGATAGCAGCCCCTAAATCAATCAAAGTATTTGGAATTTCTACCCCATTGATATGTGTTTTGACAATTGGACTACCGGGATCTACATACTTCTGCATAGTAATTTTTCCCATCATGATATCCGCAATTTTTCCTACCAGGTGGATTCTTCTTGTATCTCTCGGTTTCCTTCCTGGTCTTTTAAGACTCAACTCCTTTATTGTTTTTGCTAGAATAGGAATCTCTCTAATGGCTTGTAACAAGGGAATCTTGATACAGACATTCTTTAATTCATCTAGGAAATCATAGTCAGGCAACAAGATTTGTTTTTCCACCCCTTTGTCAATTTGTAATCTTTTAGGAAAAGGAGGTGTGGATGAAGATGCAGGTTGCTCAACTATAGGAGTTGTGGGGGTTGACTCTTTTTCTTTTTCTTTTTGAATGCTTGGGTTTTGAAGAGATGCTTTAGAACCTTTATTGGCTTCAAGAGAATCTTCCTCAGAAATGCTTTGCTTTTGAGCATCTATAGAAGGCTTATCTAAAACTCTACCAGATCTGAGTTGTACATCATTGAGAGGAACAATCATATAGGTAGGAAATTGTTGTCCTTCTACCATGTAAGCATTTTGATGGTTTTTATTGTTGGGGTTCGGCAATGGCTAGGAAGGTAATTGATTTGTCTTCTGTTGGAATGGAAGCAAGAGTTGAGAATTTGGATTCTGTTGAGAAGGTTGTTGTTGTTGTGGAAATGGCAATGATAGTTGTGGATTTTGATTTGGAAGTTGTGGATCTTGTTGGTTTTGAAAATATGGAGGATATTGATAAAATTGAGCAAATCTCCCATAAGGATTTTGCATACCTTGTACCCATGATTGAAAAGGATTTTGAGGTTGGGACCAAGGTTGCTGCCAAGGATTCCAATTTGGTGGGGTTTGAAAGTTCACAGAGTTGTTAAACCTTTGGTTTTGTTGCCCCTGCCAAGGTCTCTTGCAACAAAACAGAGAGACTCAATTGTATTTGGATCTTCTTGAAAGACATCTTTGAGCCCAGGAATTGAAGGACAATCCTTGGTCTCATGGTTTTCTGAACAAATCACAAATGTTTCTACAACTTTTGCATCCAAGGGACATTCCCTTAGAGCATGTTTCTTTCTACATTTTGGGCAAAAGATGGCCAAAGCTTCAGCTTCTGCTTTCTATTTGTTTTGTATTTTAAGGGTGTCTAGTTGCTCACTAAGACTCCCTAAGATATCAGGTTTGAATTCATCAAGCATGTTGCCAATCTCAGCCCTACTTACTGATCCAGTTGCAGATTTGTTTGCTCTAATGAGAGAAGGATCTCTAGGCCCTTTTCTAGTTTTAGATTTTCCCCTTGAGAGATGGACACATAGCTCTGCTATATCATGAAGTGGAAGTTGAGATATATCTCATTTTCCCATCATGTTCAAAATATCTATCCATTCATCTCTAATGGATTTTAATAGAAGGGCTTTCAAGGTTTCCTTATCTAAGTTATTCATTTTTGCTCTTTTCAGGTTGTATTGAAATCTTTCAAGTAAATCTTTTAAGTTTTCATCTTCTCTTTGCACCATTTTGAATACCTCATCCTTGTGATTGGTGGGCATATAATAGTCCAGGTATCTATCCAAAAATGTTTGTTTCATATCATTCCAAGTCCTAATGGATTGAGTGACTAATCCCATGAACCGTTTCAAAGCAGCTCCTTTCAATGTTGAAGGAAACAATTTGAGTTTTTGAGAGTCTTCCGGATAATCATAAGTTCGACATACGACCTCAAACTCAAATAGAAATGTTTCAGGATCCTCATTTCTTAACCCATAAAAGTTTGGGAGGACAGATGTTGAGATGTTTTTCATTGTTGCTCGAGAATCCTCATCGACTATAGGAAATCTAAATGAGTTATCTCCATCCCTATTTCCCCCATTGTTACCTCTACCTCCTCCATTGTTTCCTCCTCCTCCTCCTCTACCTCTACCTCTATCGAATCCGTTTACTACTTCCTCTGTCATGATAGCTTCCTCAGAGACTTCAGAGTCCTCTGGTTCCTCTACTAATGGCGAACGAGGAGGAATTTCTCCCTCTTCTTATTCAGGTGATTCTACTTCTTCAACTACAATGTGTCTCCCTGTAGAATGAAAGAAATGATCTTTTCCTAATTCAGATTCGATGGATGGTGTGGGAGAGTCTCCTAATTCAACTACTGCCTCTTGAATTCCAGGAATCCTAAGACTAGGAGTGTGAGTTGGATATGATGGAGGTGTCTCTTGTCTATTCCTTGAAGTAGATGGAGTTGTAAAAATCGAACTCTTGGCCCTAGCTAAAAACCTTCCCCTAGAATCTCTTGCTCTATGCATGTCATTTTTTATTTTTCTTCAAGTCGGGCTAATAATTCTCTTTCTGATCTTCCAGGTCACTCTAGGTGCAAGAAGAGAGCATACTCAAGAAATTATTAAACCAATAACTCTCTCTTTTCTGATCCTCCAGTTCACACTAAGTGCAAGAGGAGAGCATACTTTGAGAGGTTATCAATTTTCCTTTCTTGAAATTTTCTTGTTTTTTTTTTAAGAAATTGGCTACCTAGTTTCACTTCCCCGGCAACGGTGCCAAAATGTTTGGTCAATTTAGTGTGTCCTAAATTTCTATTTAAAATGTCAATCCGGGAGTCGTAAACTGCTGAAGTGAAGTGCACTGTATATGCAAGATAACCGATTTCTTAGTTCTTTGTCGTTTTTGAGTTTTTGGTTTGTTTTTGGGTTTATCTTCTGTGGATTCCCTAGTGTGAGATGGCGAAATTGAAAGTCAAGTATGGATGGTAATGGTGATTTCTATAATGATTTTCCAAACTTTAAATTTCTCAAAAAGAAGGTTTCAAACTGACTGTGATGAAATCAATTCTCAAAAGGAAATAAATGTACCAAAACAGTGAACTAGTGACAATGGCCCAGTATCCTTACTGCTGTATGAAAAGAAAATAAAAAACTGAACTCAAAGCAACTCAAAGACTGAAAGCAAAGCAAACTAAATCACACTACTTCAACCCACATTCTGACCCTTCACCTTTCGACTCGCTCCGGCTATAGGAAGTAATCATAAACAAGCTGAGTAATATGATATCTAAATTGCAGGAAATCAAATTGCATAAAAGGAAACTAAGATTTAACTACTCATTCATATTTCAATTCTTGAAAATGACATAAGTAATTTAATCTCTAACTTGCAGGAAAGCAAACTAAATCATACTACATCAAATAATATTCTGATTCCTCACTAATTGAGTCGCTTGGCTATAGGAAGGAAATCATAAACAGATGAGTAATATGATATCTAAGTGGTAGAAAAGTAAATAAGCAAAGCAAAACTGAAAGAAATGACAATGCTGGAATTAAAACTTAGTAAATGAATCAGCAGAAAGGACAAGATGATCTCATGTCAGTAGTCATTAAAATTATGTAATTTTCCTGGGCTGCCTACAAGAACCTGAAAGACAAAGACTGATCAGCTAGCAACCATAAGAAAGCATAAAAGGAAAAGATGAACAACAGTTAATTATAAACATCAGGAAATATATATACAGGCAACTAATTATAAAAGTAGTAACATAATGAAAGAAGGCGAGAAATTATACAGTAGATACAGGGCTTTGGTGTACAGGGGCCCTCTGCAACCTCAGCCAATCAATACTCAGTCACAAATGGAACTCAAGAATGCTGTCTTCTCATATATTAAAGTGCAGTAAAAACATAGAAATAGAGCACGGTACAGTGGCTCGTAAAACACAGTCAATATTACATATGAAAAGCTAACTGTCAAGTGTTTGATAACGCGTTATTTATAAGTGAAAATGCTATAACTAATTCCTAGATTCTACGCTGCCAAACAGACACGTAAATCTCCACGGCCTAAGATCTAGCGGTATGGTAATTATGACAGATAAATCCATGGAGTGGTGGCTGCTCGATTCAGTTCACGGATTGATCCACAGGTGTTGGCACACCTCTGGAAATTGAGGATCTTGCCACACAAACCTTCACGTGGGCAAAACAGAGCCGTGCCACTGCAAAACTCTTGGTTTGGCCCCTCATTTGACCGTCTTTGACCATAGCTGTTTGTGAGTGATTCGGCTGAACTGAGGGGACATGCTCCATGTACATGTCATTTGCAGCTTGCCCATGTGGCCGGATTCTCCATTGGACACCTGTAACATAGTCTTTAACAAAATGGTTGCGGAAACTTGAGCTGGCTGCGGAAAGTGACAAGTTTCCGCAACTGCTTGAACAAAAATCTAAATCAAACAGCAGTCATAAACATAGTTAGGAAACCATTTCATAAGCTCTTTTTAGACTAATATGCAATGATTTTACAGCTTGGTGGATCAAATAAATGGAAAAGAAGGCTGAAAAGGTATATAGGGAAGATGCAGGTTTGGGACTCAACACATTCCAAGATGAATGTACCCAGAATAGATCCAAAACCAAATTGTTTCAGATTTCCCCTGTTGCACATGGTTAATTGGCGCTTCATGCATGTCAATAAACCTTAACACTAGTTGAATACCATGGGATTTATGCATTCGATCGCATACTGGAAGTGAGACTTTGACGCCTCATGCAATGCTTGCGCCCCAACTATTCGGGCCATAGTGTGTAAGATGGTTCATAGTGAGAGATTGGTAATGGTTTTTATGTCAATATTCCTGCTGTTGCCCTTTTTGTCTCTTGGACATTGCCTCGCAATGAACATATCTATTCTCTTTCCTCCAAAACGTGATCCGAATAACTACACCCGTTGTCCCTTTATGGACAACCGAGCAATGAAGTATATATTGACGACCTCTATCTCAAGCTCTTGATCCCCAAACATGAACAATTGGAGATCTAAATCCCACCAATTATTTAAGTGTTGCAATAGCTCGGGTTGTGCTCTGATCGCGGGAATCATGAAGAACTTGAGCAGTCGACATGCTCGAAGGGCATCGATACAATCTTCATCCTGCATAACCTGATGGTCTTTAGCTTCATGACCACTCTCTTTCCATTCGATCACCATTTTGGATTGGTTGTCCTGCAAAACATCAACAAACCAACATTTCATGAGCATCCATGGAGAGAAAAATCAAGATTAACCATTTTTCATGGAAGATTTCACTTCAAATTTTTTACCTCAACGCCAACACGTCTATCTAGGAATTTTTTTGCGCCGCCAGTGCGAGTACCTAACTGGCCTCAGGGTAAAAGATATTCTAGAGGATTATAGGATTTATGTGTTCATAAGGACTTTAAAGAATAACATCCAACATGAGGTTCGCCTTTGGGAACTTGATTCATTGGAGAAGGCATTTAGGTTGGAAAGAAAAATGGAAAGCAAAATTATGGCAACAAGGAAGCCTACCACTCACAACTATAAAGATGGAAGTTTTGTTTCTCCTAGCCTTCCACAACCTACAAGGTTGACACCACAACAATTGGAAGAAAAAAGAGCAAAAGGGCTTTGTTATAGTTGTGATAGAAAATACACTAAAGGTCATAAGTGTGCTGAGAAGAAATTATTTTACATAGAGGAAGAAGAAAAGGAACATGAAATGTCAAAAGAAGAGGATGTACACTAGGAACAAACCCTAGAGAAAGAAGAAACGAATCCAACCATATCTTGTAATGCATTGGAAAAAATTACCACTCAAACTATCAAGATAGGACATATTAAGAAGAAAAAGGTATAATGTTGATTGATTCTGGAAGTACCCATAATTTTATTCATTGTAAGATAGCCAAGGAATTGAATTGCTTCCTATATCCAACACCAGAGTGTCAAGTGATGGTTGCAAGTGGAGGAATCATAAATTTCTCTGGAAAGTGCCATAATATCAAGCTATCCATGGGAGAATATGTATTGAATATCCCAATGCTTTCCATTCTAATGGGTGGTGCTGATGTTGTACTAGGAGTCCAATGTCTACAATCCTTGGGTACAATAGCTTTTAATTTTCAAGAACTTTTCATGAAATTTTATTCGGAAGGAAAGGAAGTTGAATTAAGGGGTATCGCAGGGAAACCGGGAAAGATAATAAGCTCTAACAGAATGGCAAAGCTTATAAAGAAATAACAATGATGTGTAATTGCACAATTATGTTCACTAGAGGTTCCCACATTGAAATCATCTATTTCTCCAGATCTCCAAAAAGTCTTGGAAAATATTCCAATGTATTTGAGACTCCCAAAGGCCTCACACCTATTTGTGATCATGATCATGCTATTCATTTGATTCCAGGAAGTGTTCCTCCAAACATCAAGCCTTACAAATATCCCTATTCCCAAAAGAGTGAAATTAAATGTATGGTTGCAGAAATGCTAGAGGCCGGTATAATTCAACCTAGTCAAAGTTCTTTCTCTACTCTAGTAGTATTGGTGCACAAGAAGGATGGGTCATGGAGCATGTGTCTGAATTATAGGGAGATCAACAAGCTTACTATTAAAGATAAATTTCCCATTCATGTCATTGATGAATTATTGGATGAATTGCATGGATCAAGTTACTTCACCAAGTTGGATTTTTGTTCAGGATATCATCAAATTAGAATGAAGACTGAAGACATTCTGAAAACAACATTTAGAACTCATGAGGGTCATTATGAATTTTTGGTCATGCCTTTTGGCCTTACCAATGCACATTCTACATTTCAAGGTTTGATGAATTCCATTTTCAAACCCTTCCTTAGAAAATTTGTGTTAGTATTTTTTGATGATATACTAATCTACAATAGGTCTTGGAAGGATCACGTTCAACATGTTGACAGGGTGCTCAAACTATTGGAGGAGAAACAATTATATGCAAAAATCTCCAAATGTTTCTTTGGAGTACAAGAGGTGGAATATATGGGTCATATTGTATCACATGAAGGTGTTAAGGTAGACCCTAGCAAAATTAAAGCCATTAAGGAATGGAAAATCCCCACATCCATAAAGCATCTACGAGGATTTCTCGGATGGACAGGGTATTATCGCAAGTTTGCTAAGAATTATGGGAGAATAGAAGCACCTCTAACAACATTATTGAAGAAAGATGCATTTTCATGGACTCCAGAAGCAACAAAAGCCTTTGAAAATATTAAAGAGGTAATGTGCCAAGCAACGATCTTAGCTACGTCGGACTTCAATAAAACCTTTATTGTGGAATGTGATGCCTTAGGAAATGGAATTGGTGCTGTTTTAATGCAAGAAGAAAGACCCATTGCTTTTGAAAGTCATCCAATCAAAGTATTTACACAAAGCTATTTATGAGAAGGAAATGTTGGCAATACTACATGCACTTAAGAAATGGCGACCATGCCTAATGGGAAGACACTTCAAGGTAAAAACGAATCATGATCGTCTTAAATAATTTTTAGAACAAATATTATATTCAGAAGAGAAGAAAAAATGGGTCACAAAGATGTTGGGTTATGACTTTGAAATCATCTACAAAAAAGGGAAGCAAAAAGTTGTGGCAGATGCACTCTCAAGAAAGGACGAGGATGTGGAATCATTGCTTTGCGCCATTTATATTATCCAACCCAATTGGATAAACGAAGCAAGGGATGAATGGAAGAATGACGAAGAAGTGTGGGCACCTATTCAAAAGTTACAACAAGATCCCAATACATATGATACATTTCGCTGGAAAAATGATTCGTTATGGTACAAAGATCCCTTATACCTATGTAAGAATTCCCAACTCAAATAAAAGATTCTTATGGAATTGCACACCTCTCCCCTAGGAGGGCACTCAGGATTTTTAAAAACTTACCACAGGGTTAGTAAGGATTTTTTTTGGGATGGCCTTAAACCGGATATTCAAAAATTTGTGGTGGAATGTTTGGTTTGCCAACAAAATAAAGCTGAAACAATTAAGACCCCAGGTCTATTACAACCTTTATCCATTTCAAGCCAACTTTGGGAGGAGGTTTCAATGGGTTTTATCACAGGTTTACCCAAGTCCGAAGGAAAGAGTGTCATCATGGTGGTAGTTGACAGACTTACCAAGTATGCACACTTTTGTGCATTATCGCATCCATTTAAAGCAAGTACAGTTTCTATTGCATTTATGGAAACAATTCAAAAGCTACATGGAAACCCAAAGATTATTGTAAGCGATAGAGATCCCATTTTCACTAGAAATTTTTGGACATAATTATTTTCTAGTCTTGGTACTCAGTTAGCTCATAGCTCATCTTATCATCCTCAATCTGACGAGTAAACTGAGATAGTAAACAAATGTTTGGAAGGATATCTTCATTGATTTGTATATGATAAATAGAGACAATGGGTCAAATGGTTGCCTCTGGCTGAATGGTGGTATGACACTTCCTTCCATACTACAACAAAAATGACCCCATTTATGGAACTTTATGGATATCATCCATCGTCCATCACATCATATTTAAGAGAAAATTCTAAGGTTCAAGCAGTGGAAGATCACATCGAGCATCAACAACAGGTTCTCCAAATCTTAAAGGATAACCTCACTTTGGCACAGAATAGAATGAAACAACAAACAAATCAACATCGCTGTGAAATAAGTTTTGATGTGGGTGACTGGGTATTCCTATGGCTACAACCATATAAACAAATGTCCCTCAAGCAAGCTAAGAAGGATAATAAATTATCGCCAAAGTATTATGGTCCGTACAAGGTGTTGTAAAATATTGGTACTATGGCATACAAATTGGAGCTTCCTGAGTGTAGGAATTTACAGGGTAAGTTCCACAGAAAGAATACCAAAAGGACACCGCTCATAACCAGATCTCAAATCAATACACCAGTATTTTTGACGTGGTTAAAACCCTCAGAGTGCAAGGAGGGAAACAGTCCACGGCCTGTCCCAACGTGGGTACTACAGGCAATTTATTAATCAAAGAAAGAAAATTTACATAAGCTTCTCTCATGCACGGATTACCCGAACAATGACCCTCCATGCGCTTTAAATAGAACTCATGGACCAATCGGGTGTCAAGCCACGGATCAAGTGTCGGTAATACCGAGGTGAGAGTGAACCGTCGGATCACTACATATCGTGACTGTCGGATTGTAAGTTACAAAGTGTACAACGGTAAAGAAACACACTTTACCTAACTCTAACCTAACTCTATGCTAGACCAAGTTGAACTTAACTATATCCTATGTGTCGGAATATCCTAACATCCCCCCTTAAGAACAACTTGGGATAGGATTGAAGGATTTACAAATATGACACAATAGGAGAAGGAAGGAGGCACTAGAGCCTATCCCCCCTTAGTGACAACTTCCTGAACTCCAAGCATATATCGAAGTTTAGTGAACTTCGCCTCTGTGAGAGCCTTTGTGAAGATGTCTGCAACCTGATCATCTGTTGGACAATATTGCACTTCAAGAACATGGTCATGAATGAGCTTTTTGATGAAGTGCATGTGTAGTTCAATGTGTTTGCTGCGCTGATGCTGGACTGGATCTTTGCATAGCTGAATGGCACTTTGATTATCACACCAAAGTGTGGTTGGATGCTGCTGCTCAAAGCCAAACTCTGATAGGATCTGACGAAGCCACAAGGCTTCCTTACTAGCTTCCACGGCACCACGATACTCTGCTTCTGCTGACGAAAGAGAAATGGCAGCCTGTTTCTTACAAGCCCATGTAATAGGTCCTGAACCAAGAGTGAAGACATAACCGGCAGTAGACTTCCGATCATCAAGGTCACCAGCCCAATCAGAATCAGTGAAACCAACTAACAGAGGAGCTGCTTTGGCACTGTAATGAATCCCAAACTGTACTGTACCTCGAACATAACGAAGTATTCTTTTAGCTGCTTTCCAATGACTTTCACGGGGGTTTTGCATAAAACGAGCAACAAGGCCAACAACAAAGGAAAGATCAGGACGAGTATGGGTTAAATACAAGAGTTTTCCGACAAGTTGACGGTATAAGGTAGCATCAACTTCAGGAGAAGTACAAGAGACTGAAAGTTTGACTCCAGACTGAAAGGGAGAAGGGGCTGGCTTACAGTCTTCCATGTGAAAATGACGAAGAATATCACAAGCATACTTGGACTGGGAAAGGAAAATACCCTCTTGGGATTGCAAGACTTGAAGACCGAGAAAATAGTGTAAGTGTCCTAAGTCTGTCATTTCAAATTTCTTTTTAAGGCTGGACTTCACATGGTTTATAAGGTTGGGATCACTACCAGTAAGAATAAGATCATCAACATAAAGAACAAGGATGATAAGAGAGTTGCCCACTTTCTTGGTGTAGACAGTATTGTCAGAATGACACCTAGAAAAGCCAGATTCTAAAAGAAAGCTATCCATTTTGGCATACCAAGCCCGAGGAGCTTGCTTGAGGCCATAAAGGGATTTCTTAAGTCGACAAACGAGGCTGGAGTCTGTTTGTATGAAGCCAATGGGTTGTTCCATATAGATTTCTTCCTGCAAGTCCCCATGCAAGAAGGCAGATTTAACATCCATTTGATGGACTTCCCATTTTAAAGAGGCAGCAAGGGAAAGAACAAGGCGGATAGAGTTCATTTTGGCAACTAGAGAGAAGGTTTCAGTGTAGTCAATGCCTTCAACCTGTGAAAAGCCCTTAGCAACTAGACGAGCTTTATGTTTATCAACTTTCCCATCTGGTCCATACTTGGTTCTGTAAACCCATTTGCATCTAACAAGTTTGCGTCCCTTTGGTAGAGGAACAAGATCCCATGTATCATTTGTCATCAATGAATGATATTCTTCATTCATAGCTGCTTCCCAATGTGGATGGCCTGAAGCTTCTGCAAAAGTGTCAGGATCATGATTTACTGGAGCTTGAGCCAGTAAAGAAGAGGCTCTTTCAAACTGAGAACGTGTACGTCGCTGATCTGTAGGATCACCGGCAAGATCACCTGCTGCATCCCGAGTAGCACGGACCCATCTTGGAAGTTGAGGATCCTGAGAAGGTGGGGGAGGATTATCATCCTCGCTTTCATCATCAGAAGAAGAA
Source organism: Pinus tabuliformis (assembly GCA_031772625.1). NCBI lineage: Eukaryota > Viridiplantae > Streptophyta > Pinopsida > Pinales > Pinaceae > Pinus > Pinus tabuliformis. The sequence continues at coordinate 183,258,366 of CM062810.1, read as the reverse complement.
ATGTTTTCAAAGATAGAAGAGATAGGAAGAGGTGGCACATCCGCCGGACTAGGCTCGCAGGCCGATTTATTTTCATCAAATTTTACATCTCTTCTAATGATAACATTTTTGGACTTAAATGGAATAAGTCTATAACCTTTTACATCTTCAGAATATCCAACAAAAGTACATTTCTCACTCTTAGGTTCTAAAGCTTTATGCTTTTCATCTGGAATATGGGCCCATGCTTCACTTCCAAACACACGAAAGTGACTTACATCTGGTTTAATGGAACTCCAAGCTTCTTCTGGAGTGATATTCTCTAGAACCTTAGTAGGAGTGCGATTGATTATATAATTTGCACAATTAATTGCTTCGGCCCAAAAACTAAGACTGAGTCCTTTAGATTGCAGCATACAATTAGCCATTTCCTTTAAGGTGCGATTTTTCCTTTCAGCTACACCATTTTGTTGTGGAGTGTATGGAACAGTATGTTGCATTTGAATTCCATTTTCGGTGCAAAAGTTGATGAATGTGTTTTTAACATATTCTCCACCATTATCAGTTCTTAGCTTAAGAATTTGATGTCCAGATTGTTTTTCAACAAATGCTTTGAAGGCCAAAAAAGTGGTAAATACTTCGCTCTTGAGTTTTAAGAAGTATACCCAAGTGCGTCTGGAGAAATCATCAATGAAAGTTAAGAAGTACTTGCAGCCAGAGAATGAAGCAACAGGAAGAGGACCACATAAATCACTGTGCACAAGCTGTAAAGGGGCTGAGGCGTGCCAAGAGGCACGTTTGTCAAAACTGTCCCGATGATGTTTTCCGAGTACACATCCGGAACAAACACCATCTTTGCAAGATACCATAGGAAGACCTGTCACCATATTTTCTTTACATAGATGCTGAAGGGAGCGATAGTTTAAGTGACCAAACCGCTCATGCCAAAGTTTGCTCACTTCATCATTATGAGCAACAAATACTGAGGGAAGATGGGATGACCCAAAGTTGTGAAACTTATACAACCTTTTGGAATCATCAGCAAGACCAGTAGCTAGAATCTGTTTAGGATCTTTTAGATCCTTGATTACAACATCATGAGGTGAAAATTCAACAATTTTACCTTCACCTGATGAGTTATCTGATAGACAGATAGAAGGTTGCAGGATAAGTTTGGAACACATAATACATCATTGAACTGACCATTGTCTAGATGAACAGTTCCAGTCCCTACAACATTAAGAGATCTATCATCACCAATATATATATTTTTGGTGTTACAATCATTTAAAGAAGAAAACATGGCTTGGTTTTTGGCCATGTGACAAGAGGCTCCAGAATCAATGAGCCACTCATGAGAATGAGAAGAAGAAGAAGATACATTTAATGCATAACCAGACTGAGATGATTGACGATGACATGCAGAAAGTGCCGTTCCGGAAGTTGAAGTTGAAGTAGGCTCCAGATGGATGTTATGTTTCTTCATTGCGGCTTCCAAGGCTTCCATCTTCTTAAAGCATTTAGATTCTAAGTGGCCATCTCGATTACAAAAGTTACAATGTCTATCAGTCTTCTTCCATTTGTTTTTATTGGTCTTATCATTTTGCTGAAATGATCTTTCATTTTGAGGCTGAGATGGTTTAGGACCATTCTTTTGAGGATATGACTTCTTAAGATTCTTTGAATTTGGGTGCTGCTGGGCGGCTAACGCTTTCGTGGAAGAGTTTCCAAGATTAAGAAGACCAAGGTGTAAGAGTTTTTCTTGTTCTCTTATTAAGGAATCACAAAAGGAGTCAAAGGAAGGGGCCTTGTAGTCTTGTCCTTGACAAATGAAAGCTTCCCTTGTAGAATGGAAAGTGGAAACAAATACAGAGTAGGCTGGTCCTAACTTAGTAAGGATGGAATAAATAAGGTTACCATCATCTTTCTTAACTTTAACACCTTCCAAGAGATATCTAAGGGTCTTGAATTTGGACAAGAAATCTTCAATGCAAGAAAAATTATTAGGATCCAAAGTAAGCAGCTCATTTTCAAGTTGATGGGATCTAATTTCATTTTTAATCCCAAAAACTTTAGCAAGTTTTTCTAATGCTTCATGAGGAGTCTCAAGTCCTGCAATGTGGAATCTAAGATCAGGAGAAATAGACATCCCTATCAAACCACGTGCTTGATCTTGTCTATTTTCCCATTTTGTCGCCTTGTCTTCATCTGTTGGTTTCTTCTCTTGGTTTGTGGCTATTCTGAAGAGACCTTTACTTCTAAGTAAATCTTCCATGTATTCTACCCATTGGAAGTAGTTAGTGCTGTCAAGAATGACTTGGCATGGACTTTCCATTTTTAAAAAAAAAACTGAAGCTGAAGATGCTGAAAGTAAGTGTACCAACAGATAGATCTCGAAAAAATAGGCGGTTTTAAAAAAAACGGCTCTGAAAAAGGCTTCCGGATGAAGAAGTTATGGCTTTTTGAAAAAAAATTGTTGACGTTGCCGGCAAAGTGCGCGAATGTGCGGGAATGAAAAAATCCGCCCCCACAAAATGGAGACTTGAACCCAAGACCTCTACTCTCTAAAAATAGCTTTGAACCAATTGATCTATACAAAAAATTTGAGAGAGAGAGAGAGAGAGAGAGAGAGAGAGAGAGAGAGAGCGGGGGGGGGCCTCGGTTTGCGTGCTTGCCTTGAGAAAGCTCTTTTTCCCTACAAAACACAAAACACAAAACCCAACACGAATATGCAAAGAAAAACGAACCTTGCGGCTCGAAGTTAGCTTTAGCCAAAAAACTAGAAATTTAAAAAAAAAAATCTCAAGGTTAGCTTTAGCCGAAAAACTAAATATTTTTCTCAATGTTTCTGATTTTCCGAGATCACACTAAGGTGCAGAGAAAAGAGCATACGCATGAGAAAAATCCTTCCTTTCTGTTTCTGATTTGCCCAGATCGCACAGAGTCGCAGGGCAAAGAGCATACGCAGAAATGAAAGGTATAGATCCGGTTAAAAAAAAGGCTAAATAAACTGAGATCGAAATAAGCAGAGAGAAATTAACAGTAAACTACAAAAAAAAACACTGTATACCTCCCGATCTGAAAAATGACGCAGCTAGGGCTACCGGAAACCTTTTCGCATGAAACGAAAGGGGTTCCTCACTGGAACAGATGCTCCGAACGCAACAGAGCAGTCCTCTCGGCCCGAAAGCAGTCAGAAACAACAGATCTAGGAAACGACAGCCGCATGCAGTTCTACCGGCTTCAGATTTGGATCACCAACGGACGCGGCCCTCAAATAGCTCTGATACCATGTAGGAATTTACAGGGTAAGTTCCACAGAAAGAATACCAAAAGGACACCGCTCACAACCAGATCTCAAATCAATACACCAGTATTTTTGACGTGGTTAAAACCCTCAGAGTGCAAGGAGGGAAACAGTCCACGGCCTGTCCCAACGTGGGTACTACAGGCAATTTATTAATCAAAGAATGAAAATTTACATAAGCTTCTCTCATGCACGGATTACCCGAACAATGACCCTCCATGCGCTTTAAATAGAACTCATGGACCAATCGGGTGTCAAGCCACGGATCAAGTGTCGGTAATACCGAGGTGAGAGTGAACCGTCGGATCACTACATATCGTGACCGTCGGATTGTAAGTTACAAAATGTACAACGGTAAAGAAACACACTTTACCTAACTCTAACCTAACTCTATGCTAGACCAAGTTGAACTTAACTATATCCTATGTGTCGGAATATCCTAACACTGAGTGCACCCAGTTTTCCATGTTTCATGCTTAAATAAGGTTATAGGTGACAAACTCCCAGTTCAAATAATATTGCCAGAACTTGATGAGGAAGGAAAAATCATGTTGGAACCTGAAGCAGTCATAGAAACAAGAACTCGATAGCTATGAAATCGATGAATTTCGGAGTATCTCATCAAGTGGAAGAACTTACCCACTAAAGATTCCACAAGGGAGGGTGAGAATTTTATACAGAAGCATCCATAACTACTCAAGCGTTGAGGACAACACTTTTTTGAAAGAGAAGGGCATGTTAGGTCCCTATAATACTAGTGATTCCCCCATTACTATTGTCATTGTAGCCCTTATTGTTATTGTTGTGCCCCTATTGTCCCCATATTGTTATTATTGTGCCCCATAGAAGCCCACTATTTTTCTTGTTGTGCCCTTATATTATTATTGTTATGTCAACTTTTATTATATTATGATCCCTTAGACTCCTATATATAAAAAGGAGGTTTTGTCATTCGTATCATCCAAGAATTGTTCATTTTTGTAACGTAAATGAGGTTTTCCCCTTGAAGAGGTTGATTTTGAAGGCATTGATCTATCTTTTCTTCTATTTTGTGAGCTGGTTGCATAAAAAATATGTGCATGAACTCACAAATATTTTTCATACTCTACACACAAAGTTGGGTATCAAAGACTCTGAGCGACATCTGGTGCTCAAGTAATATGACTAATAGTACAAATAAATCTAGGAAGAAATGGAGTTCCTCGACATCTCCTCGCTTAGTGCAACACATTGATATGCTGCCAAGTTTGAAAAAAAAATTAAACAAAAGAAGTGTGACTTTGGATCTTCGAACGAGAAGCAGGGCAAGAGCACCCCCAAACCATAAAACAAAGGATATATCCAAGTTGGAGAATCCCATGACAACCCATCTAAGCCACAAGCAAAGAATGACACCAAAAAGATGAACAAGGGTACAGGAAAGTGGTGTGAGTTCCACAAGAGCCCCGCTCACAACACAAATGACTGTCACACCAAGCAGTTATTGGTGGCTGATTTGAAACATTCAGAGTCCAATGCATGTTCCAATTTTGAGCTAGAACCCGAAAAGGGGAATGGCAAGGCGAAGAAAATTATTGACATAAAACCTAGTGTCACCATTTCCACTACTAAGGTATAGAAGACTGAGCCCAAAGATCTAGAGGAGGGGGAGCATCTCTTCCACTCATAGATGTGGGTGAAGTTTTCTTCGCTGTAGTTAATTATCGACATCGAGAGCCAAAATAACCTCATTTTAGCAGTGGTTGTGAAGCGGTTGGGTCTACCGACCACACCACTCCCACAGTCGTACACCATCGGGTGGCTCCACCAAGAACGAGATCTCTTCATTAGCTAATAGTGTCGTATTCCCTACAACATCAAGCCCTCCATGGATGAGGTACTGTGTGATGTTTCTCCTCTTGAAGTTTGTGATGTGTTATTTGGCTAACAATACTTGTGGAAGTGTCATGTTATGTATGAGTCCAAGCTTCACACTGCTATTATTACTTTGGGAAATAAGTTATAAAGGATACAAGAGGTAGCCCCGCTTACCGCCATCTCTTTAATCTCTATTAAGAAATGCAGTAAGATCATCTCCCAGACCGAGAAATTTGTTTTCTTTCTAACTTGCTCTCAAAGCAAGGGGAAGATAGTGGCAACATCCATTGCCCCTGGGAAGGGTTCCCTCACGCAACAGAAGTAGGTGAATAAGGTTGTGGAAGAATACAAGGATATCTAACCCTCACCCACAAGGGTACCTTTGCACTGTCAGGTCAAGCGTTCAATCGATCTAACTCCCTGAGCATCTATACCCAATGGGTCGACATATCACCGATCCATTATATAAAATGAAGAATTCAAGTAACAAAAAGGGCACATCTAACCAAGTTCCTCACCTGGTGGGAGCTCGATTATATTTGTATAGAAGAAAGATGGAACCTAGAGGCTCTGCATTGATTATCGGGAACTAAACAAAATCACTGTCAAGAATAGGTATCCAATCTCACTGAAATTCTTGACCAGTTGAAGGGGGCCAAGTATTTCAGAAATATCGATTTGAAGTTTGGTTATCACTAGGTGCTAATAGAACCCATAGATATATAAAATATTGCTTTCAAATGTAAGGATGGCCGTTTTGAGTGGTTGGTCATGCCTTTCAGGTTGAAAAATTCGCCTACAACTTTTATGAGGTATATGGATGACATCTTGTGGCCCTTTACCAACTCGTTCATGGTTGTATATCTAGACGACATCCTCATATTCAACAAGAGTTGGGAAGAACACCTGCAACACATTCAGCAGGTCCTTCAAACCCTGTGACAACACAAACTATGTGCCAACTTGGAGAAATTCACCTTTGGCATGAGGCAAGTCCAATATATGGGTTACATCGTTGATGAAAAAGGCGTGCATGTGGATCTGACTAAGATCTAAGTCATTCGAGATTGGCTAGCCCCGACTACTCTAACAAAAGTTTCACTGCTTTTTGGGCCTTGCCAGTTTTTATCAGAGGTTCGTGTTGGGATTCTCTCATGTCACTTGGCCTTTGAGTTAGGTTACAAAGGGAGTAGCGAAATCAAACTTTTTCTAGTTCAAGTCCCAACAGAAGGTGTTCGTTGAGCTTAAGAACTACCTCTACTCTACACCTATACTTACATTGCTAGACCTGCAATAACCATTTGAAATTAAGACTATTGGTGCAATTTTCACCCAGCAAGGGCATTTAGTGACCTATCATAGTGAGACACTTTCTGATACAATTCAGAAATACCCCACCTATGATAAATATATGTATTATATCATGTATGCATGCCAACAATGGAAACATTACATTTTGGGGAAGGAGACGATCATCCAGAAACATCACCAACCTCTTCAGTTTATACAGACACAAGTGAAGTTGCAGAACATTAGACATCATAAGTGGTCTAAATATCTTCAACAATTCTACTTGAACATTAAATACAAGAAGTGAAAAACCAATCATGTTGTAGATTGCCTCGGTCAACCCCTAGTTGCAGCACTGACTATTGTTCTCAACTCTTATGGCCACGAGACCTATGGATGGATACAACTATACAAAAATGATCCAGGGTTCTCCACCACATACTAAATTCTAGTGGATGGAAATTAAGATCCATATTTCCACCTCTAGGACACATTATTATGCCATCTGGGTGACCTTTGTGTTCCTTCAAGTGAGTGCCAAGCTAATTTGGGAAGTACACTACCGTCAAGTAGCAAGACATTTTGGTGTGGAGAAAAATGTGGCCGTACTACAAAAGTATTTTTATTGGTCAAAACTCCAACAAGCAATTGGAAAATATATCAGATCCTGCATTGCCTATACCATCACCAATACAACCATAAAGAAGCAAGGCCTATACACTCATTTGCCTACTCCCAATCAACCTTGGGAATCCACCTCCATGGACTATTTGTCGGGCCTCCCTTCTGCCAAACATGGTAATGAATGTGTATTTGTGGTCGTGGACAAATTTTATAAGGTGACTATATTGATGACTTGTAAGAAGAGTATCATACCATAGGACACTGCCAAAATCTTCTTTAAACAAGTATGGGTACATTTTGGGATCCTGCAGACCATTATATTAGACCAGGATAGCAGGTTCCTGAGCAGATTCTGGTCGAGCCTCTAGACATTGTTGGATACCAAGCTCGCCAAGTCAACTGCATTCCATCGCCAGACTGATGGTCATACAAAGGTCGTCAATAAGATGATAGTGCAAATACTACACATGTACAACTCCAAGCATCCACAACTCTGTGACGAGAGCCTTACTTATGTGCAACACAGTGGTATCAGTGCTCTCCATAGCTCGACTAGATATAATCCTTTTCAAGTGGGTCTAAGATTTCAACCATTGTATTTGATTGATGTTGCCATGCCTCATGTGACTACACAGACATAATCCACACATGTACAGTCCAAGGTTGATAAAGAAACTTGGTATATTGAACATATCCAACACATCCACAAATAGGTGCACGAAATTTTGGATAAGTCTAATTCCAAGTACAAGCAACGACATGATCAACATCAAGTGACACATAAGTTTCAGGTGGGAAAAAAAGTTTGGTTGTATTTGTAGAAAGAACACCATACCGAAGCCCATTAGAAGCTTAAACGACTCTAATACAGGCCTTACACCATCACCAATGCTATGGGAGACAATGCTTTTGAGCTCATCATTCCCCCATTCCTTGGGATACACCTAATGTTCAATGTCGGTTGCCTTTTGCCATACTTTCCACCATTGCTAGACCCATTAGACATTGCAGAACAACTAACACCAACAGAGCTAAACCCAGAATGCATGGAAAAAGCCACAAATGATCGAATCATGGACATGAAAATCAAGAACACTCGCTAGTAGAGTATCCAACTATATCCAGGTTTTCAAAGCTGGCCAACTCCTGCACTAAGGCAAGTGGCTCACTGGGGACCAAGTTTAGCATAAGTTTCTCTATCTCACGGAGGCAATCAATAGAAAGGGGACCATTGCTTCCTAAGGGGGGAGGAATGATACAGGTGGATATTGGTGGCCACCCGCTTAATTCACTTGGACCCCCACCATTGTTAATTCCAGTTTCCTTAATTGTAGCATAGTTTACTATTTTTGAAAGTTTTTCTAGTCTTGAAATTGTGGAGCTGTTTTTGAGGCCCTAAATGATGTTTATTTCTAACAAGGTATTGAACGCATCAAACAAATTTTGTATTCCAAAGTTACAACCCCGAGAAGTTGATGTACCAATTCACCCCAATGGGGCCCATGAACTTTTGGCGCTTCATCTCCTAGGGTTAGGTTTTTGGATGTTTAGGGTTTTTCACTGTTTCTCAATAATAAATAGGCTTTCAAGACTCATTGTAACACAATTCAGAAGGCATGTAGCCACCACATCTCTTCTCAGAGGTAAGCTACCATCCCCTGAGCTAGTTTATTTCCATTCTGCATGTAAACAATTTTCAGTGCTTTGTTATTAATGATTTGAAGTTTTGTTTTCATTGTATCTCCATGTTTATGTTTATATATGTATTTCATTTCGTTCATTCACAAATCCAAATCACTGAACAAGATACACTTCCTTTAATTCCCCATTGATAAGCGCTGACGAAATATAATTACTATAGTTTCCATTTATGTTTTGTAGCTAATGGATTCATGAATCTAATGGTATTTAACCTAGCTATAGGTGCAAAAGTGTATTCATAATCATATCCCTCTTTTTGTTAGTAACGTCTTGTAATGAATCTAGCTTTGTATTTATCTATATTTCTATCAATATTAAATTTGGGTTTGAATATTCATTTGCATCCTATGGGAAATTTATTTTTAGTAAATTCTGTTAATTCCCATGTATTATTTTTCATTATGGACTCATACTCTTCCTTCATTGCATCTCTCAACTCATTATGCTCTTTAGCTTGTTCAAAATTGAAAGGTTCTACAACTTTCATTATTTTAGTTATCAAGACATAACCTTTATACCTTATAGGTAGTTGAGTTTGGCGCGATTACCTCCTTAGTGATTCATTGTTTTCACCTCTTCTTCTACTTTGTGGTGAATCATCTCCTCCTCTTAGTGTGCTTTGGTTGCTTGAAGTGTCCATGTCATTAGATTCTTCCTCCTGTTTATGTTTATGTTTATCATCTAATACTATTTTGATATTATCCATTCGAGAAATTTTGAGTTCTAAAATGTGCGTCCTAAGGAATATTATAAAATAATAGTTGAAATAATAAAACAAAATTACATAACCTCATTAAGTTTTTGAGGGAAAAAAGAAAAAAACTAATTTTTCAACTCATATTTTCAACTTATCTTCCTATGATTTTACTCAAATTTTGAGCTAGAGCACTTGTTGGATGAAAAATAATTTTGAATCCAAGGAGTACCCATGTTGCATACTTTCGATGGACCACACTACATGAAAAATGTGAAATACGTGAAAAAACATGATTGCAATCATGTTTTTCATGTATTTCACATTTTTCGAGTAGTAGGGTCCATCGAAAGTATGTAACTTGAGTACTCCTTAGATGCAAAATTAAATTCTGCATCCAACGAGTGCTCCCAATTGAAATTTCAGCAAAATAGTATGGAGATAAGTTGAAAATACAAGTTCAAAAAATAGCGTTTTTTTTTTTTTAATAATATTTTTACCTTTTTACTCCAAAAATGGTGAATCATCCCCCATGGTTGACGTCATCATATTGAATCATATTGGTTCTTATAAAATTTATTTTTGTTGTACATTTTTGTTTTGATGCCTATCTTTGACCTCAAAATTTCTCTAATGCATCATAAACATAAGGAGTATTCCATGCATCATAATTGTCCATCTTATGGATTTCATATGAATTCTCATGAAGTGACACATCTCTATTTTCAAAAACTTTATGTGTAGGAATCAAACATCTTATATGCTTTGTGATTAGAATAGTAAGAAATAAAAATGCACTTGATTGCTTTTGCATTAAGTTTTCTCTCATCTTCTTTAGGAGTAATAGAAAATTCTTTCTTCGAAGTATTTTTAAATGACTTACTATTGGTTTATGGACACAAAGATCTTCAAAAGGAGTTTTATGGTCTAAATTTTAGTTGGATTTTTGTTTTTCAAATAAACAACAATACTAATAGATTTAACCCAAAAATCATTGGTAAGATTTTTACCTTTTATCATGCTTAGTGCACATTCTACTAAGGTTTTGTTCTTTCTCTCAACCACTCCATTATAATGTGGAATGTGTGGCACTATATATCAATGCACAATTCCATGCGCTTTGCAATACTCGGTGAATGCACCTGATGTATATTCTCCCCTTTAACCTTATCAAAGGATCTTGATGTATTTACTTTCTTTCTTCTTAGCCATATTTTGAAATTATTAAGTATTCAAATACATCACTTTTCTTTCTCATAAAATAAACCCATGTATATTTTGTGCAATCATCAATAAATATCAAGAAATAGTATGCTCCTCCAAGTGATCTTGTCTGCATAGTACCACACACATCTATATGCACAAGTTCCATAATATCTTTTTTTCTTTTATTTTTATGAGTAGGGAATTCTTCCCTATGTAGCTTCCCTAATCCACACCCTTCAAATACAATATGTTCATTTTTAAGCAATGGAAGCCCCTCGCCATTCCTTGTTTTTGAAGTAGTAACAAATCATGATAGTTAAGGTGACCATACCTTTGGTACCATAAAATTTTTGTTGTCATGGTTGTAGATGCCAATGCTTGATGTCTCTTGCTCGTCACATCAAGCTTGTATAAACCTCCAACTCTAATTCATGTTGCAATAATCTTGTAATGATCCTGCATATCTTTCACCACACAATGTGAATTTACAAATTCTACCTTCAAATCTTGATTTGTTATGGTAGAAACTGAGATTAAGTTCTTCTTTATACCAGACACATACATTACATTTTGAATTTGTTTAACACAACCATTTGGTAATGTTATAGATACATCACCATATCCTTTAATTTGATGACCTGATCATCCCCAAGATATATATTAGCACCATTATTTGTTTCATGATAATTTTCAAATCAATTCTTATTACAAGACATATGAATGGAGGCACCAGAATCAATAAACCATGCATTTGAGTCATCTGTTTTGGTAGAAATGGAAACATATGAAATAAATGATCTGAGATTACTAGAGTCATAATTCATTATTTCTCCTCTATCAAAAAAATGACTAGTATGCCTTTTGTTTCTATATTTGGACTCATGATACTTCATTTTAAAGCAATCTCTAGAATAATGTCCAAACTTGCCACAGTAAGAACATGCATCATTCCTTTTATCATTAGCATCAAACTTTGGTGGTGTCATACCTTGATGTGGCTTTGAATATGGTGGCTTACTTCCCTTATTTATTTCCCATGGCTTTCCTCTAGAAGGTTGTTTCCCTTTCACCATCAACGCCAAGTCTAAATTCTAAGACTTGCAATTAAGGTTTTCCTTTGTTCTTCCTCTTAGAGAAGAATACCCGTGAGTTTATCAAATGTAGGAGTTGTTTCTCAGGTCGCAAGTGCTGTGATAAACATATGATATTCTTCTAACATACTATTCAACATTATAATTACCAGATATATGCTTGAGATCTTTTCACCAATATTACTCAGTTTGTCTTTCAAATTTTAATTCTAGAAATAAAGTTATTAACATTCTCATTCTGCTCCATTTTCATTGAAAGCAATTTACTTTTTAAGAACAAAACTCACTTTTCATTGGTTGTTTCATATAAACCTTTAAGGGTATCTCGTGTCTCCTTTGATGTCTTGTAGTCTCTGCATGATAATATTTTCCTTCATAGACATTCTGAGAAGCACTTTTTATTTTCTCTCACGGTGCTCACAATCTTGAACTAACTTTGTGGGGCTACAAGTTTGTCTTCATGTCCAAATACAATGGGCCAAAAATTTGTCCCTTCTAACATTGTTTGAAGCTTGAAATTCCAATTCACATAATTTGACCTATCTAACTTGTTTGATTTGTTCAAATAATATTCTACCAAAGGATTAGTCATTTGGAAAAATATTCCCTAGCTTAATCAATCAAAAAATTTCTACAAATTACCTACTCAACACTTGGCTGATGGTAATATGCTCCACCATGTTGTCTAGGATTAATCTCCATGAGTTCGAGCCTCCTTCACTCCACCTTCTATTGGCACAATTTGAATGAGAGAAGATGGATCATATATCGGATTTGGATTCTTATATCATTCATTGCAAGGCTTGCACAACGTCAATATCGGGTCATTACCAACATCTAAGATTGCAAAAAAGGATAGAGGTGGAGTACCAATGACCCCCTTCAAGTGAAATTCTTTACCTCTTGAGCTTACTGGAGCCTTTGCATCATTCACATCATCAATATACATTTGAATTTTTTTGTCATCTTTCTTGATCTCTTTTAATTGCTTGTTTCAAGCACTCAGTGGATGTAATATTACTTGCATTACATCAAACAAAAAATTGAAAGCAACAATGTCAAAGTAATAAGGATGCATTTGCATGAACCACCAAATTAGTAAGAAGAGGGATAATAGTCAGTCTGAAGTATGATGTATAAAGCTAGTTTTTTCTTCACTCCCACAACTCTACAGAGATGGCCGGGAGTGTCTCTTGCATTTTACACAGGCAGTTTGAGAGCATAAAGATGGGCTCCTATGTTGTCTCACATAACATTAATCCCCATGCAATGTATAAGGAATACGTATTCGAGTGGCTGGAGAAGGAGCTTGACGACACATTACATAACACCATTGTCTTATAGATATGCGAGCCAACTGAGCAAGACTCTATTATTATTGGAACCAACCTAAAAGGATGGTACATTCATAAATGGTCCTATAGAAGATTGGACTTTTCTGTAGCGCTCAACACACAACATGGTTTCAATTCTAGATGCACAAGTTGACTATACTAATTGGTTTATAGACTTGGTCAGTCAACGACTTCCATATCTCATCTTGTACACAACTCCATTCTATACATAACAGTTTACAACTCTTACACAACTCTGTGTAATAACCTCAACACCGTAACATATAAACTCTTTATTTAAACAAATCACATCAAACTTGATGATAGTCAATCTCTCCACACCCCTCACCAAAGTTCTAATACAAAGACCAAAATATTAAAAACAATAAATAGAAACATTGATGCAACTCATAATAAGACAATGTTCACACATAAATGTTACTCCCGGCTCTCACATCATTCCATCAGCCTCCTCTTACATTTATATAAATACAATATAATTCTCAAATTCCTAAAAGATAAAAATAAAAGCTAAACAATAAATAACATAAATGTTACTAGTCGCTCTCACATCATTCCATCAACATCCTCTTACATAAATAAGAAATAAACATTAACAAAACCTAAACAATAAATAACAAAATCTAGTAATGACCATTTCTAAAATTTCTCCATTATTCTCATAAACAAATGAATAAAAAGATAATGCAAATCTATTATTTAAGATATCAAGGGATAAGAGATTCTTTGAACCAAATAGAAAAGGAAGATAGCAAATTCCACTGTATGTACTTTTTCAGTGTTTTCGTGTGGTTTTTTTTAAAATATAATTTATAAATTTCGTGTAAGTTTAAGCTGATTTCCTCCAACTAACCAGATTACTCAGAAAAGCATGGATATCTTCAATGCATCCAATCTTCGTTAAAGAATCATCAATCTTCATTAAGCAGCAATGGTTTTAAATATATTTTAATATTCCGAAGGTTAGATGGATTGGTCTTAACCATTCAATTTCTCGCACGAGGATGATATCGTCGATAGATACGCATAATAATTGCAGTTGTCATCATATTACTTTTGAGTGATGGGCTTTCCTCGCAATCTGTGGAGGAAACAATCACTGCATTCAGTGCGGATTTTGTTGGAGGCCAACATGTCATGGGCACCATATAATTGCGCTCAGATTCCTTTACCAGTATTACATGTTAAATACTGGGCGGCTTTAAAAATTCGGAATCATAATAATGAATTCTATTGTATGCCGTCCATGTGCTAGTTTGAGAAGCCTCTGTATGTATTCCATCCTTCATTTCTGTTCTTCGGTCCATCCATTGATATAAGCTCCTCAGACATTTAACAGGCAGCGAGGATGAGTCCATGTACTCTTCCACTGGTAACACTGCCAAAAGGGGATGCAACGAGAGTCCACCCCTTTCTTAATATTGCAGGTCAAGAAAAGTCCATGGGGGCCCTCGAGTCTAGTGCTCGTTTAAGCAATCCTTCTGCGCAACGGTTGATTGCTTGTTTGGATGTCATTTTCAACGCATATTCCAACATTCATATTGTTGCTAATTCCAATTCCTGCAAGTGGGTTAACGATGTCATGGAGGACATAGTGAAGCTTCTTGATATGTGCAATGCAGCTAGCGATAAAATTGCTGAGGTGAAGCGTTATGAGAAGTTGCTTCAAACCGCCATTCACTCTCTGGAGCATGCAGGGATGGACATCAGCAAGATAAGTCAGACCCCACTTTTAAGAGTAACCAATATGTTGGGTGAGTGCAGAGGAGCGATCACCAATGTTAATGCTAGATGCAATCCTTCAACTTCAAGATGGAGACAATCAGTTAATATTGAAGAGTTTCTAGGATTTTCAGATAATTCTGGAATCAGTAGATCTGAGAGAGATTTCTCAAAGGATTTGTGTAATCTTAAGGACTGCGCCGCTTCTGTGCTTGAAACAGTCGCCAAGGCCCTGTCAGTCGAGCTGCCGAGACCATTTCTACATGCGCAACGTGATCCTCGCGTGACCACGGGGTGCTGTTTCCGCCTCCGCAGATTGTTGGAAAAGGTGAGGAATCACAACAGCAGGTGTAACGCGTCTCGTTGTCTACTGCATGAATTAGAAAATGTAGATGTTTTTGTGAGAAAGTTGCATGATATTTTATTGGCCGAGAAGCAGCAGAAGCGCAAAAAGGATCCGAGGGACGTGAAAGGGTTAGTGGAAGAACTGAAGAAATGCACGGTGGAGTTAGAGGGCGGAATCGCTGCACTTGACAGTAAAGTCAAGGAATTGTATAGTGCTCTCATTGCCAATCGGATGACGTTGTTGGACTTGCTAACGTATTCACATTGTTGAAGCCTTTTGTTCTTTAAAAAAATTCTCAGGCAATGGTTGCTCTGCCTGTTTTTGTAATCTATACTGGAGTCAATCAATTCGGATATACGACTGGCCTTCGTTTCTCTGATTTGTTTGTTTTGTATGGTATAGTAATATTCGTAAGATTTAGCCTTTTAAGCTAGTTGGGTGTTTTTTTAAGTAAAAAAAAACACTGATTTTTGTATTAATCAAAATTCAGTACATATACCATCGATTATCTGTGCATATTAGCATTCACTAGAAATATAAAAGTCCAGATTAAACCCATATAGTCCCAAAATGTGCCCAGGAAACATCTAAGGTAATGAGTGTAACAAAAAAACCATTGATCCATCTGGTAAAAACATCTTGATCAACTAATAAACACTACGCCGAAGGACATATGGATTGTATATAGAAACCATGGGGAAATGACAGTAGAACATTATCCAAAAAAAACCTATCCGAGAAGAGAAAAAACACCAGCATCCAGCATTCTGTGTGGAGCCTCCTATCTGAATCTCAATATGCATACCATCCAGCGGAGCCAGTAAACCCATCTTGGACATCTTGTCTGCATTTTGATTGTATTCTCTGCCAATATGCTGTATAGATATGTGCCTGAAGGACCTCCAGAGAGTCATGATTTGTTTGAGCCAGCCTTGGAGATGTGGTTGCCTGATATTCATGCTACCCCGAACATGGTTGATGATGGCCTATGAATCCCCATATATATGTATGGAGGGAATGCAGAGGAAAGATGCGAACCATAGGAGCCCCCATAAAGCCATTGCCTCCGACTTCATGTTAGTGCCACTGCCAGCCCCCCAGTGAACCCACTATTCTTGTTCCAAAGAGATGATGATCTAGAAGCCACATCCACATATGCCTCCTTGAGCGGCACCATAAAAAAAACCAGCCGGATATATAATCCCAGGGCTAGTCTTTGGGATAGAAGGCCGAAAGGGTCTAATGGGAGTGGACAAAGCAGTAGAATACAAACCCAGAATATGGTTAACCACCTGTGGCCTGTCTCCCATCACACCCTCAAATATAATACGATTTCGCCATCCCCAGATTTCCCAGAAGTATGAGAGGGGAATACATCGCCACTAGTGGGGTTTTTGGCTCCACCAAGACAGACAGTCCAAGATATTATCAAAAGGAGTTAATGGGAAATTGATTCGACCAACAATCTCCATCCAGATCTGCAGTGAGATGGGGCATTTAAGAAATAAATGGACATTATCTTCCACCTCCTTCCTGCAAAAAACACATATACTAGGCCCCTGCCAATTCCTCTTTTGTAGATTGTCCCATGTCAAATTTTTGTTTTTCCAGACAAGCCAAAGAAATAAGATGATTTTGATAGGAAACTTAGTTTTCCAGAACTTATAAAACCAACATACCTCATATATATTATGGTCGAAACAACAAATGGATTTGTAGCAGTCTTCCACCGATATATCATCGCACTTCATCTTCCCAAGCCATCCGATCTGGTCACCCTCCTTCCCCCTACAAATTCCAGTCAACCTCATATCACATCTGATATGATCCCATTCCAACACCTCTGGACCCCTGAGTCCCATCTCCCTCACCTCCTTCTAGATAGGGACATTTCCATTCCAGTGTCTAATGGCTTGGTTCTAGAAAAAACATCTCGAGTCATTGATGCAGTGTATGAGCCTGTCCGAGAGGTGGAAATCTGGCCTCATACCCATAATATGATCCGGTCCAATCAGAATCTTGTGCCTGGAACCAAAGATTCAGAAAATGCACCTCAGAAAATAGTGTCGGGTTTTGTTCAGGCTGCACCATATGGAAGACCCCATATGAACACCAAACTAGCATACCTCATATATATTATGGAAGACCCCATATGAACACCAAACCAATATACCTCATACCAGCATACCTCATATATATGTGGCGTTTCTAGAACTTATAAAACCAACATACCTCATATATATTAGGGTCGAAACAACAAATGGTTTTGTAGTAATCTTCCATCGATATATCGCCGCGTTTCGACTTCCCGAGCCATTCAATCTGGTCACTCTCCTTCCCCCTAAAAATTCCAGTCAACCTCATATCACATCTGATATGATCCCATTCCAATGGCTCCAGACCCCTGAGTCCCATCTCCCTCGCCTCCTTCCAGATAGGGACATTTCCATTCTAGTGTTTGATGGCTTGGTTCCAGAAAAAATATCCTGAACCATTTATGCAATGTAGGAGCCTGTCCGAGAAGTGGAAATCCGGTCTCATACCCATAATATGATCTAGGCCAATCAGAATCTTGTGCTCGGAACCAAAGATCCAGAAAATGCGCCTCAGGAACTAGTGTCGGATTTTGTTCAAGCTGCGCCATATGGCAGACCCGATATGAAAACCAATAAGCTCCCCGCATATCTAGAATGTAAAATCTTTTCCTTTGAGGTATTTATTTCTTATGATGTCTGCCGAGATGCCAATTCCAAAGATGCCCTGATACGAGGTTTTTAGTAGCAAATCCCATCCAATATGCCTCAGGTCCAGAATACCCCATCCACCCATGTATTTTGGTATAGCAATGGAGGCCATGGTAGTCAAATGATATTTGCATTCAGTGCCTGAGCCAGACCAAATAAACTTAGCCATAATTCTATTGAGTTTCGAGATGATAGTACTAGGAAGACAATAGAGATGTGCCAAATAAACTACCAGTTGTGTGATGATAGACTAAGTGAGGGTGAGCCACCCACCCAGAGAAAGACATCTATGCTCCCACCCTAAGATCTTGCTGTAAAAATGATCCACCAGCCACATCCAATCATTAATCTTGTAGTTATTGGGCTTGATATGAAAACCCAGATATTTCATACCTCCCTCCATACTATTGGCCTCCTCCCCAAATAACGCCTTGATATATGCTATATCCTCCTCATCACCCCTGCCATATAAAATAATGGACTTTTGATGATTCATAAAAAGACCCGTGGCATTTCCAAACTTGAAAAAAATGTGGTGAAGTGCCAACCATGCAAATCTAGAAATCATGCCCATAATGAGAACATCATCCATGAAAAATCTGTGCGAGATCTGGATGTTACGACCCAAAACGAGAGCCCGAAAATCTCCTGCCACCACGACTTGTTTGATATGTAGGCTAAGTCCATCCATGGCCAAGATAAATAATAACGAGGATAGAGAGAACCCCTGTCTCAATCCACGGCCCGCCCCAAAATATTGAGTGGGATATCCATTGATGATCACAACATATCTAACATTTGAAACACATGCCATGATCCATTCAGTGTTTCTGGGATGTAGGCCAATTTTATGTAAGACCAGCCACAGATAGCCCCAGTCCAGGAAATCATATGCCTTCTGCAAGTCCACCTTCATGACTGCTGCATTCATCTTTTTTGTATGAATGGTGTGTAAGCACTCCTGTGCAGTAGCCATTGCATCATGTATCTATCTATCCTGCAAAAAGCCAAATTGCTCGGGAGATATGAATTTGGACAAAATATGCTTGATCCTGCGAGCTATAATCTTGGAGATTAACTTATAGATGAGATTGCACAGAGAGATGGGTCGGTAATCCATGAAGGATCCAGTGAGCCTCCTCTTGGGGATGAGTGATATGAAAGTGGAATTGATATGCGAGTGGATAAAACCCAGAAGGCGGGATTCTTCCACCATCGCCAGGAGGTCCGCATGCAAAATATCAAAGAAATGCATAAATAGCTCGACGATCCATCTGTCCGGTCCCGAGCATTTTCCCCTATTGAACGATCTGAGCACTTCCAGAATTTCTTCCTTCGTAACACTTTTATATAGTGCATCGTTTGAGTCGCTATCAAACATAGTGGGATATAAACCCACTCCCCAGATCTGGTCCTCAATACAATCGACCTCCCTTCTCATGTATGCCCTTTCAAAATGATTGATCGCCTCCCTTTGAATGTCATGTAGTGTGTGAATCAGATTCCCATTTGAGTCCTTGATATCCCAAATTGTCTTTGTCCTCCTTCTGTGGCTGGCGTATCTATGGAAAAAAATTGTATTCTGATCCCCCTCCTGTATCCATAGTGCCCTACTCTTTAATCGCCACGTAACCTCCTAGATGTGCATGAGAGTTTGTCTTTTTTTTTTTTTTCTAGTGCTTTCATGGGTGTCCACAACTCCTTGGAAGGGTGTCCCATTTGAAGTTGCAGGCTCAATCTATATAATTCATCCGATATGTCCTTAAGGTTCTTATTCAATTGGTTTTTCTTATTTCATTTCCATATTTTAACCACCACCTTAAGGGCATGTAGTTTCTCTAGAATTACAGCCATGGGAGAATCCTCATTTGTCTTAAATTGTGTCCAGAAATCCTTTACTAGAATGTCAAAATCCGGGTCCTCCAACCACACTTGATTAAATTTGAAAGGCACACCTATTTTGAGTTCATCCTTGTTCCATTTTATGATAATGGGTTTGTGGTCTGAGATAAAGGAGTTGATGATCCCCAAGTGGATTAAATCAAATCTCTCAATCAGATGTTCATGTAATAGAAATCTATCGCGTCACTTGGTAATATGCATATCCCCAGTCCTGCTATTATCCCATGTGGGAGCAAGTCGAGGAGGGAAAATATCCATTAGGTTATAGTCTGCAATGATATCTTTGAGTTGGTCACTGCAAGGTGGTAGAATGCCCATATCCAAGGGAATATAGGTCGTGCCATCAGTAGTGGGAGACACTGTTCCATTGGTCGTCCAAGGAGATGAGGGAACCTTAATCGGGGAGGTAATATTCCGGTTAATAGGATTATTATCAGAGGAGAGATAAGAGAAAAGACAAGGAGGAGTACCTGAGGGAATTCGATTTCGTCCCACCACCAACCCAATAGCCTGGTTGCCACCAGTGAGACCGTCCCGTCCCGCAACCAATCCCATCAATCCATGCAATGACCTTCCATGGGGAATACAGTGTCACCCCAGTCTGCGCGAGCATTGTGCCATGAGGTGGCCAGTATGATGGCAAATAAGGCATTTGAAAGGGACACCCTAGAAATCCAAGCATTGTAGTAAATGAGTAAATTCCCAGTGCAGCTCAATGTGGTTTGGGAAACCACCCATGTACTCCTTCTCAATCAGGATCTAGACAATCCGCTTATCCCTAGCTCCTGGGCACTGAGGGTCAACATAGACAAATTTTCCAATGGCATTACCAATATCCATAAATACCTGCCACGTCGAGAATTCAATCGGTAATCCAGGCAGCTTGACCCAGATCAGTCTATTCTTGGGCGTTTCCTTCAGTGGATTGAAATCGATATACCATGGGTGTAAAGCCAAGAAACCTCGGCCCTGAATCCATGGCAACCCCTTTATCCTTTCCAAGTCTTCTTGGCTCAGGAAGTGAAAACTATACCACCCATTCATCAGTTTGACCACCGTGGGCATATATCCCAGGAGGGTCTTCCACTTCGTTTCGACCCAGTAACGCATGTCCTCCTCCTTTAACTCAGCGAAGTGCCATTTACCCACGAGTGCCCGTTTCTGTAGACTGTGAACATGATCGATCAATACATCGTGACCGAAACTTAGAATAGGCGCCAGAGTGGTAATATCTACTGCATGTTTATTCCTTCTGTGCCACGAACCTTTTTAAATCCCACGGTGATCCCCATGTGATCGGGGAATTTCATATGCGCCACCTAGAGGGTCTCCAGACCAACCCTCCACATTCCTTGTGTCAGTTCCATTGGGTCCACTGCCCAAGTCACCCACGCGGCCGCCCAAGTGATTCTATTTCGCCTCTAATGTGGCCCTGATATAAGCGTCATGCACCGACGTGTCGGAAGCAAGGGGATCGGAGAAGGTCATAGTATGACAAAATAGTGGAATTAAGGGAAGTAATAAAAGACGGTCCACACACCAACCCTTGGTAGTTAGGGATTCTAATCCACCCTTAAATGCACGTATGAAACAGGTAGGTCAACAATCGATAGGATTTCCCAGTTCGTGCAATTAAATAATAAACAAAACCACTGCCATCATCATCAACACAAAAGCCTCACGCCACAACACACCTGCATGCCCACATTTCAAGGTCCCCACCACCGGATCACAACCCGAAAAGGAGAGTAGATAGAAAATAGAATATAAAAATATGTATTGCCCAATCTGAAGACCCGAAAGCACAACCGTCAATGGAAATTACTGTACAGATCACTGAGTATCAGTTGACAAGAATAAATGGAAAGTGACGTGTCTAGAGATATGGAGCCAAAACCATCAGGCACGTCCTCACCGAATAATTTGAATTACAATCGGTTTCCGATCTATCGACCCCGGAGTAATAATCTGGTAGAAACGACTATCCCAAACCCCATGAGCACCAGACCAAACACCCATAATGGAGAGAGTAACAGGGGGAAACTTGACTCAACGGAGCACACAGAAGACTCCTTAACCATCACAACAACAACGACAACAACATCCTGAGCATGTCAACCACCTGTTACAAAACCTAATCCCAAATTATTTGCAGGGTCTGGAGATAATGAATGCATCCACCCACCAATGCCAGAGTGTAGTATAGTTAGTAAAAACCAGGTAGGATCCCTCTCCCCATGAGCGAGGATGGCAAGAAAGTTCAAGTATATCAGCCCAAATAGGCATGTGGCCTTCTGGGATATCGGGAAAAATGTGTAGAAATTTCCCACCTGTAGATCACCTGGTAATGCAATGTACTAAAGCAAAACACTTGATCTACTTCTACAAACAATTTAGCAGAAGCTTAATCAACCATGAGCAACATCAATAACAACACATATATCTGATAAGAAGGAATCAATCACACATAACACAGAAGAATTTACCCGGGGAAAGCACCTGCCTAAAACCCCATTTCTGTATTATCATACAAGTGGAAATATGCCTGGATTACACAAAGCTTTAGCTCAGAAGCTATCCAGCTCTTAGTGCAATCCCTCTGTTGCTCATAGACAGTCAAAGGCTTCTCACAAACCTTCTCCTTTGCCCTCCAAGCCTCATATTTCCTTGTGCAGTTTCCTTGGGGTCCAGTGCTGCCACTTGTGTGAATTTGCCTCTTCACACACTCACTAACCTCTGATCTAATTGCACAAACTTGAAGGAGATAAATCCTCATGATGGATGAGCTTCCTTTATAGGAAAAATATTCATCAAACTGATAGTACACTGTCCCTTCTCTGATCTCAACTGGGTCTCTGTCTGAACTGACATGCATCAATTATCCATGAGTGAATACACAGTTATCTGAAAATAATAGTTGTCACATGCATGCAAGCATCAACAAACTGTATCTCATTAATTTAACAACTTGTTAAATTAATCTAACTGAACTTGACTAAGTTAAACTCAGTCAAGTGATCCTCTCAATATAGAACTCATCCTTAATTCCTCAATCAGTGGAGCAAATCAGGGACACATTCCCCAATTAGTGGAGAAATTATTGCATGTTCTCACAAAGACTTCAAGTTTGATTTTCCTTAACTAATTAACTCATGGAGAATTAATTTGTTAATATCACAAATCGGTGGTAAGACCAAATTCAAATTTTTACTTCCTATTTTAGACCAAGCACTGTCTAAAAATAGGAATCCAACTTGAACTGCTAAAAATAAAACTTCTATTTTTAGCACTTCCATTTTTCATTCCCTATTGCCCAATCCAACACTGATCCCCAAATTGCTATTTTTAGCAGTGCTATTTTTAACACTTCTATTTTTAGCAATTTCTTGTTGCCAATTTTCAACAAAATGATCCCGAATCATATAGATAAAAATATAGATGGAAATGAGGAAGATGAATACAATGTGCACAATCTCAGACTGTATGAAATGTATCATGCCTCTATGGAAGAACAAAAATGCACCCAATGTATAACACAGTACCCGAATATAGTACATGTAAACACAACAATGTGCCGCCACCTCAAATAAAGCTGATAAGTGGGAGTCAGTCCATCGAAACCCCCCCGACCCCCCCGCCACCCTCTAAAAACATCCAATGGGGCCCCTGCACTCCCACCAATCTCCCCCACCCAAATATCAAATGGTGCAGCATTCCCCAAATCTCAAAGTATCCATTCATCCCCAAATCTCAAAAATCTCAAAGTATCCATTCATCCCCAAATCTCAAAGTATCCATTCATTCCCCACTCTGTACCGCATGAATTCTAAAAAAATGCAGTCGATTGCATCTACACTCGCACCATGAATCCATGGCCTCACTTTCTTAAAACTGCGGATTGGACTGCTGAAGAAGGCCAGAAGGCGTGTTCTCCTCTAGAATACCAACTTATTCACACCTAAGGAACACTAATCATATTCTTTAGTGAATAGAGAAATAGTCTTTTCACATTGAGTTTTAATTTTTAAATAACAAAATTGTTGCAATGCATAGTGGATTTGTAAAATAAAAATTGGTATAGCCATTGTACTACCTTCTGACATGACAAGAATCAAACAAGTTTTCTTCTTGTAAACTATCTAGGACACTGCGCAAACCTAATCTTCTATAACAAAATCTTCGCTTCTTATCATTGTTCTTGAATACTATTTTGACCAGGTTTATCGTCAATACAGATGAGGAAAATAAAAGATGCACATCAATACCCCATCGAGATGTTATAATGGAAAAATATTGGCTTTCAAAAGTTAGGAGACATGGGCTTGGTGAGCAACAACTTACGATTTTCCTGGGCATGGACATCATAATGTATTGTGCAGTAATCATAATGTGCTTATATTTTTAGTTACAATAGGTTATTTCATTGTAACTATAATTCATTAATATTGTGCAGTAATCATAATTTGCTAATATTTTTAGTTATAATGGTTTAATTGAATGTCATTATTTTTAGTTATAATGGTTTAATTGAATGTCATTATAATTCATTAGTATTGTGCACTAATCATAATGAACTAATAGTTTTAATTGCAATGCGTTAATGGATTGTAATTATAAAATATAAATTAATTAATTTATGTAAAATTTAATTTTTATTAATTTAAATATTTAAATTTAAAAAATATTAAAAAATTTAATTATAAAAATTAAAAAATTGCACAATATTAATAATAAATGACAACAGCCTACACCCATTATAACCTAAAGTCAGCTTAACATGAGAGGAAGAAAAAAAATTAAGCAATCATATTAATATACTTTTATTTTAAAATTTTCTTCGACCGTAGACGTGTAGAGATATTAATATGGATCAAATTTACAACATGGAAATATACCATATTGTTTCTAATTCTTAATTTTGACCTTTACGGGGGACGGGGTTATAGAATGTTTTTTTTTGTAAACTAAGGCGAAATTCTATTACTTCAAATATGCAAAATATACAAACAGAGGCAGGTCATTACCCGCCCTTAGGGGAAACCGGGTACCACTGATAGTTTTTAACAGCCATCCACAAAAAATACATATCCAGTCTATCTAACCATACAAAAATTTTAGCTATACGTTCTACAAGCAAACTGTTTCGTCTTTGAGACATTACCATTCAGGATTACAAAAATTCAAAACTGGAAATGATAAAAACCTCTTGACAGCATTGTCCATATCCTACTTATTCAGGGTGTCTGGCTTTGGTCCGCTTTCTGTCTTGATCTCCATTCCATTTTCTTTGAACAGCTGCAGAATTTTATCCATCTTTCTATCCTGCATAATCAGAGTCATCTGGATGTTCCTTAGTTCCCTCTTGAAGGTGGGGAAACCTTGAGCTAATTCCACCATTTCAACAGCTACCTGCTCCATGGCTTTAGCCAGTAGTCGCTTCATGCCCCAGTAAGCATGCAGAGACTGTTTGTAGAGCGACATTCTCCCTCTAGTGTGTCCTGGATCGGGGAGAAAACTCTCCCAGTCCTCCATTTCCGGGTCCGAAGCTGCCTGCATAGCCTCCTCTTCTAAGTGATCTATAATTTTCCTGATATGAGGGTTTGTCTCTTGTATATATGCATCCTCTGCTTCATTCAATTTCCTCCTCATGTCCCGCTTCCCTTTTCCCCTACCTCTGCGTTCAGGAGCTACTCCGTCTTCCACATCAGTTCTTTGCTGCCTGCTCCCTCTACCGCCTCCTCCACTGTTCCTTCCTCGACCCCACTGTGTCCCACGTCCTCTCGCTCGTCGACCTCTTCCGCGCCTTCCACCCGCGTCCTCATCAGTATCCTCCTGCTCCTCACGCTGGTCTTCCGAATCCTCCGTTTCATTACTCCGACGCCTCCACTTACCGACCTTCCCTCCTGTCGTCCGACGCGGTTCCTCCTCAACCAAATAGTCCCTTATATCAAATTCCTTATCTGATTCATCCGTAATATCCAGATAAATCCGCGGTAAAAAGTCCTCTGCAACACGCTTTCCTTTTACATCAACCTCTGGCAGACCCTTTCCTTTCTGATCTACAGGCCTCCCCTTGCTCCGTGTCCAGCGTCCTTCTCCCTGCTCTTGACTCCCAGCCATGCTTGGCACTGTCGACTGCTGCATACTCATATCTCGCTTCCTCTGTTTACAGTAATTGACCCCGAATTTCTCCCTTCTCTCCGCTCGATCGCATGCAAAACATAAGAACTCCCTAATCCGCCACCCTTTCATCTTAAAGCTTCGTGCCCGCCTGTCGCCTTCATTAACACTTGCCCCATCTGCTGGGTCATGATGTGAGATGTACCCAATCTTTCTGACGCAGCTACCTCGCGTCCTCGAAAGCGTACCCAAATCTGTCCTTGGGATGAACATCCCGCTCGTTTCTTGATTATCCTCGCCGCCCCTGGGGTTATAGAATGTTTATAGATATGTAAGATATTAATAAGCATGAAATTTTTACGATAAACGTTATTTAATATATTAAATTTAATATTAATAGATATTTTTACTATTAGTTTGTTAAATTGAGTGAGTTTTAAGATGATTATATATTTAATTTTTAGTTTGAGAATTGATGATTTAGGGGTATTTAAGTTATTTTAGTTAATATTAATATATATTTTTACAATTGGTTTGTTAAGTTGTGTGAGTTTTAAGATGATTATATATTTAATTTTTGATTTGAGAATTGATGATTTAGGTGTATTTAAGCTATTTTAGTTAATATTAATATATATTTTTACAATTAGTTTGTTAAGTTGTGTGAGTTTTAAGATGATTATATATTTTATTTTTGATTTGAGAAATGATGGATTTAGGGGTATTTAAGTTATTTTAGTTAATATTAATATATATTTTTACAATTAGTTTGTTAAATTGTGTGAGTTTTAAGATGATTATATATTTAATTTTTGATTTGAGAATTGATGATTTAGGGGGATTTAAGCTATCAAAATCATTTAGAATCATATTCAGTCTAGACCACACCAACCCTTAATATCGTCAAATACCTATACACCCCATGATTGTCTATTCTAAACAACCTCAACCATATATATTTTAAATTTATATTAGTATATTAGTTTTATTTTAAATTTATTAAACATAATTTATATATATATTTATCTACATAGATATAATTTGTTTATATAGAATTAATATTATTGAATTTAAAAATATATTTTATTTAGAAATTAAATTGTAATATAAACACTTTTTAATCTAAAAGATAATGGTTGGATATAAAATTTCGATATTTTTGTCTCACAATTAAAATTATAAATAAATAAAAGAATGCAAAAGGATTTTTGGAATATGAGATGAAGGGTTACATTAATATATAATTAATTAAATGTTAATAAAAATATCATTAGATTTTAAATTTTCCTTTTTTTGAGAAAGAATTCGAATTTCCCCACATCGACCATCAGAATGAATTGTGAACGAGGAAGGAAAAGCCAATAGCGAAAATGAATAAATAGATAATACATAAATAGAATAAAAAACCTAAAAAATAAGTAAATCCTAAAAATAAAAAAAAAAGCCTAAACTAAAATGATTAAAATGAAATAATTAATAATCTAAAAAAATAATATAATAAAAATAATTAATAATCAATAAGTTCTATATATAATAAAATAATTTTTATAAGTAAATAGTTATTTATTTATAATAATTATAATTCATAATGTAATGCTCATCTTAAAGGTGAAATTTTAATAATTAATGAATATTAATTAACATAGAGTTAAATTAGAATTAAATTATGGAAAATTAATAAATTAAATTATGTAAAATTAATAAGTTAAATTATGTAAAATTTAATAATAAAGAAATTAATGTTAATTTTATATGTTACTAATGTTGTTGGTAGGTTAATAAAGTTATTATGAGTTAATATTATTGTAATTCTTGATTTTAAATTTTTGTGATGCATATTGATTTTGATAAATTATTTCGAATTAGTCATATCATGAGGTTTTGATCGACGGACGTTTCAAACCATCTAATGTGATTTATCATCAAAAAAAAGGTATAAAAATTAGTCAGCCAAAATGCTGTGAACAGTTATTCCTCAGTGACTTTATCTGCTAATTAGTTATCATCAAAATAAGAGCATCTCTCAATCTGTTGACGATTATTCCTCGGTGACTTTAACTGCTAATTTCACCGCTTCCCCTGTCTTATTGAAACCTGGTTGTCATCAAAATAAGAGCTCTCTGTCGGATATTTCCTACAAGCCCCTCATCGTTTCCTCCTCTTCCCATTTTCCAGTCAACGCTTCCATTGACGTCTCCGTCTCTCCTATTCGACCGTCTTCACTCCCATTCACCCATCCTTCCTCGTCCGTATCTCCCATTCCTATTCAACCATCCCTTGAAGTCGTTTCTCATTCCCCCATTAATAACTCTAATTTCAACGTAAATAATTCACATAACAACTTTGATGTTAATGATATTCAAAACTTAAATAGGGAGAAAAAAGGTTTTGATGATGACATTAAAATGATTCAAAATTTAAATATTAAAGACATTCATTAGGGTGATAATATTAAAATGATTCAAAATTCATTTATTAAAGACATTCTTGATAATGAGAATAATAAGTTTTATTTTAAAAGAAATGATATCATAAATGACCATTATAATATTGGAAATAATATTCATAAAAGTAATTTCACTAATAAAAAGAATTTGAATGAGAACAATACTAGAAGCAAAGTTTGTAACTCTTATAATAATATTCTTTTTAATAATAATAATAATAATTCTTTATAGAGCATTTTTAAAAATGTTATTAATCTTTTTAGTGTAATTTTGGATCCTTTGTTTTTCGCTTCTTAAATAAAGGGCTCAATTTCGCCCTTGCTCCTAAAAAGATTCCATTTGAGGACATTATTTGTAACATTGAATATGGAATTAGAGACCTTCTTGACAATGTTAAGGAGCTTATTAGGCAAGACTGTGCTATTGTGCTTAGGAAGGCAAAGCCTCCTAAAAGCAACATTAGCAAAAATGAGTTTCTTGCCCTAAAATCCCTAAGGGATAACCCTGACATTGTTATCCTAAGAGCGGATAAAGGTGGGGTCGTTGTTATTTTAGATAAAGTATGTTAACAAAATGAATGACCATCTCTATAACAGTGGTAGTTACATTAAGCTTAATAAGAATCCTATTAAGAAAGTTTCTAAAGAAGTTGCTTTTTCCATAAAATCTAATAATGCTCTTAATCATCTCAGCAAAAAGCTTATTGAAAGCAACCCTCTCACCCCCAGAATTTATGGCCTTCCGAAGATTCATAAAGATGGGATCCCCCTGAGACCTATTGTTAACACAATAGGTGGGCCCACTTATCTTCTTGCTAAATTCCTAGCTCAAAAACTCAAACCTCTTGTTGGTCGCACCGATTCCTTTGTTAAAGACTCTGCTTCCTTTGTTAAAGAGTTGAAAGATATAAGGCTAGAGCCTGGGGATCTGTTAGTAAGCTTTGACGTTGTTTCCCTTTATACTAATATCCCTATTCAAGAAGCCATCGATGTCATTAATCGTGTTACTGATGAGAACACAACCAAATTGGTTGGTCTATGCCTTACCTCTACATTTTTCAGCTTCCAGGGTGAGTTCTATGAACAGACTTGTGGGGTTGCGATGGGTTCTCCTCTTTCCCCTATAGTTGCCAACTTGTTCATGGAAGATTTTGAGAGAAAAGCTTTAGCCTCTGCTCCACTCCGCCCCAAGCGATGGAAGAGGTTTGTTGATGATACTAATATCGTGTGGCCCCATGGTTGTGAAAAATTAAATCTGTTTCTCAACCATCTTAATTCCCAATCTGACTCCATCAAATTCACGATGGAAATCGAGGTAGATGGATGTCTCCCTTTTCTTGATATTCTCCTCTCTAGAATGGATGATGGTACTATCTCTCACCGGGTTTTTCGCAAGAAAACACACACTGAACAATATCTTCATGCCAGTTCTCATCATTTTCCAGCACAAAAACTCGGGGTTCTCAACACCCTTGCGACCCGTGCTCTAAGAATTTCTGATGAGAATCACTTAGAAGAGGAAAAATCTCATCTTTTGAAAGTTTTTGAAAATAACAACTATAGCATGCAGCAAGGCCTCAAAGCTTTTCTAAGGGCTAGTAAAGAATCAAGGATTAAACCTTCTCGTGATGATACAATCTCCAGTGTTCAACTTCCTTTTATTCAAGGGACCACCGATAATATTTCTCATATCCTCAAAAATAACAAAGTTTCTGCTACCTTCAAACCCCTTAATACCATTAGAAAATCTCTTAGATCCGTCAAGGACCCTGTAAACCATAAAGACATGAAAGGGGTCTACTCCACCCCATGTTCCTGTGGGATTCCCTACATTGGGGAAACTGGTCACTCCATTAAATAGAGAATCCAAGAACATGCAGCAAATATAAAGTACAACCGCTCTCGTTCCTCGGCTTTAGTTGAACATGCAGTGAAATCCAATCACCATGTTTGCATCGAGGATTCCCGATTGATCGCCAAGATTGATCACTTCCATCATAGGAAGCTTCGAGAAGCCATTGAAATTGAAAAATGTGCTATTAATCTTAACAAGGACGATGGTTGGAAGTCAAGTAGAAGTTGGATCCCCTCCCTCTTTTCATAATCTTATTTTTTTATTTTTTAATAAATATAATAATTAATAATTGATTATTTTTATTTATATATTGCAATTTATATCCTCTTTGACCTCCCTATTAAAATATTATCCAATCTTTTAATATAATAATATTTAAATATAATTGTTGAATATTATTCATTTTTAATAATAACCATATTAAACTTATTTTTAATTATATATTTACAAATATTCAGTTCTTATTAGATTAATAAATTTAATCTAACTAATTTTGAATTCAATATTATTTTAATTAAAAATATTAATAAATTAAAATAAAACATAACAAAATAATAATAAATTTATTCAACTAATTTTTTAACGACTAATTCATAACAGCTATTTCCTAACGGCTAACTCTGGTACAACTATTTCCTAATGGCTAACTCTGGAACATATGCATTGTTGCTATTTAAACATTTTGACTGACAGATTTTTTCACCTTTTTCTTGATGATGAACCACATTAGATGGTTCGAAATGTCAACCAAAAACTCATGATGTGATTAATCTGAAAGAATTTCTCAAAATTATTGTAATTATTTTTATTTATTAATTTTAATTTATCTTAGAATTGAAGTTAAGGAAAGATAATTATATCTGAGATGTTATACTTGAGAAGAAGTGGTAAAGTTAATCTAATTAGGGGAGACTGGTTTTCACTAATCAATGCCACTATGTTTGTTGAGATTATGTGTATGTTTCACAATCTTGAGAGCTTCCCTAGTTTTCCTATTTTGATAGTGATCTTCTGTAGCGATAATCCCAACATTTTCTAAACAAACCTGATGCTTAGTCCTTGAGGAATGTTCATCAAGACCTGATATTTCATTCATAATTTCATCTCAAGCTCATTCAAACTTCCTTGCAATGAGTGTCCTATCTTTCCAATGTAACTTTTACCACAAGGACAATCAATTTTGTAAACTTCCATAAGCTGTTGCTGATCGATATTATCCTTTATTGACCTCATTCTTTGTTTGATTATTCCTATTGTTGTGAATTGAGTTAATATATCTTTCTTACCCAAAATATTTTCAATTTTATCTACAACTCCCTAAATGTATAGTAAGAATACTTTTCCACACTGTGCTTGAGACCTTTGGGAGCTAACCTTTCTTTTAACTCTTCTTATAGTCTTCTTAACCTTATCCTTCTAGCTTATACTTTTAAATACAGAGGATAAGTTCTTATTCTCTTCATCCAGGTGCTCAAAGCCAAATATTGTTATGAAACAAGCTCAAGAAAAGATAGAAAAGATAGATCAACGCCTTAGAATTCAGCCTCTTCGAGGGGGCAACCTCCTTTACATTACATAAATGAACAATTCTTGGATGATACAAATGACAAAACCTCCTTTCTATATATAGGAGTCTAAGGAGTCACAATATAATCCAGCCGACCTAACAATAATAATATAAAGCCACAAAAATAACAATAGAGGGATTCTATGGGGCATAGTAATAACAATATGGGGGCAATAGGGGCACAACAATATTAATAAGGGGTATAACTACAATAGTAATGGGGTAATCACTAGTATTATAGGGAACCAACAAATATTCTGAGAGCGCTAACATCAAGAGTCTTAAGGACACCAAACTTTTGAGAAGGACGATGATATGATTTAGTATGAAGATAAATTTTTGTGTGAGTTTTATTCCTGAAGACTTGATGTCCCAATGTAACATCCCCCTTCTTGGTAATAAGAACATCTAAGAATGATATGCTCTTGTTTTCCTCTAGCTTCATAGTAAACTTTATTTCAGAAGAGATAGAATTAAGGTGATTGAAGAACTTGTCAAGTTCTGCCTTACCATGAGTTCATTTTACGTTGGTGTCAACAACAAACATATTCCACCAAGTTGGATTTAAAGGGTAGGAATGAAGGGATTTATACTAATAATACTCCATGTATAAGTTCACAAAAGTTGGTGAGAGTGGAGATCCCATTATGACTCTAGATATTTGCTCATAATAGCACCCTTGGAAACTTAAAAAAGTGGAACGTAAACATTTCTTAGCAAGCTTTGTTGTTTCTGGATTAGTGATCTCTTTAATAACGAGAACGATCTCACCAAAGGAATTTTATAAATAAGGACACTATGTCAAAACTTATAAGAATGTCATCTTAATTCACCCTTTCATTTTTAATAAGATTAACAAAATCATTGGAATCTTTAATAAAAGAATCAGTGTTTCTAACAAGGGTTTTGAGGATGTTGTCAACATACTTTTTCAATTCATAGGTAGGGGATCCAATAGTATTGACTATTGGTCTAAGAGAAGTCCCCTCTTTGTGAATCTTTGGCAACCCATAAATTCTAAGGATAACTTCACAAGAAGGGGTTAACCTCTTCTTTAATTTTTCATCAAGGTTGGACTCCATAATTGCCTTCTTGACCTCTTTTATGACCTTGGGTATGGGGTTGGTGTTAAGTTTCTTATAACTAACATAGTTAGATTTTCATTCGTTTTAGGTATGTGATAATCCTTGTCCAAAAACACTGTTCCTCCTTTATCTGCCTTAAGAACCACAATTTTGTCATTATTGTGAAGGGCCTTAAGAGAAAATTTGTCATCTTTATTTAAATTACTCTTCAGAGGTTTAGCTTTCCTCATTATGAGAGAAAAATCTTGTCTTAATAATTCTTTTTCCTCCAAGGGTAGGACTTGAATCCCTTCCTCTATGTTACAAATGATGTTTTCTATAGGAATGTTCTTTGGTGCAATAACAAACCCCATCCTAGCTTGACATTGTATCAGAGAATTAGGTTTTTCACCTCACTTAGTGTAACCCATTTCCTCCATTTTGTCTTGTCACTTTTCTGATTCTCTGCCTAATTCTATGGGTCAAGTGTTACACTAGCACTCTCTACATGTGTGGAGAAGCATATTCTTTGTGCTATCAATCTCCAACTCCTTGTATTCAATCTCCAATGGCTCCCCTCATCCTCATGCCCGTTTGTCCACTCAAGGTTCCATGAATTTTCTATATAACTTGATAGATTTTCTTGAATTGAAAAACGAACAATTTACTTTCATGCGTGCTTAGATCAACTCTATCTCACTTGATGTCTCCACGAGCCCTAACCCTCGACTTTAACCTTAAGGTTTCTCTCAATACTCCCTATGTAACTTCTATTCATGTGGTATTTTCTCTATCACATTTTTTGATTCAAATGATGTGAAGATGTTCTCACCCTTCTGTCTATACCTGGTGTAGATGAGGGTCATTAGATCACCATCCTTATAGGTCTACTTGAAGACATTTCAGCTACTAGTTTCCATTGAACTTGCTCAACATTTAGATGTGGAGTAACTAGAAGACCTTCAGTTCCTATCCATGCTTGTAAGTGAAAATACTTCCATTCAAGCAATTGTCTTGAAACATGCATGATTGATCTTAAGCGTCAAGACATTCTAGGGAGGGTTTTCTCAGAGCCTATTATGGATGCATGCTAGATCATTGGAAAGAACTATCCAAGGAATATAAATTTTGATTGGGGCAAGGTATACCTTGGGAATTCTTGGCCCCAAACTGTTAAAAAAGATCATTTAGGGCCTCAAACCAAACTTGGAAGTTTGAGACCCAAAGATCATAAAAAAACTTCCATGAAGATAGAGAACCATCGAGACAACGAAAGAGGTGGGTGGAAATAAGTATCCACTTGGATCACATATTTTATGCAACTTATCCTTGAGTATGCTGCATTCTTACTATAGAGATTCTATTTTCCTCATATTCTTATTTGTTGATTATTTCTGCCACACCCATGTTAGATGTGAAGGTAGTGTCTAAGGATTTTTTTTTCATAATTTGTTCAAATTCAAGGGCTAGTCCTCAGAGAAGTCAAGGTATCATTTTGGAAAATTGGAGTTTTTGTGTAACTATTAATATAATCGTGAGTATTTAAAAGGGGAAATTCTTCTAATTTGCTTCACATCTTATACACTTGGTGGTTACAATATAAGTAAATTCTCCCAACGAGGACATTTAGATGCATTCTTACTTGTATTGTGGTTCCTTGCATTGACAAGGTGGATATATAAATATGAACGTTTGCATTCCATAAATAAATAAGCTACTAGAATATAGAATAAAAAATGAATTCTCTTATCTCCATCATAAGCATGGTGCTAATTGGAAATGAGAATTACAATGAAAGTTCTAGGAATATTAGGCGCACCCTCATTTTTAGTGACGTGGAAATGCATCTATGAAGGCGAGGAAGACAATTCAGCTACCAATCCCCCATTATATAAAGAGCTAGCCATTTAGGTGAACACAGACAACAATGGCCGTGCCTTGATTATTGCTTCTATAAGTGAAGAGGTGAGCCATCATATAGTTTCCATTAAAAGTTATTGTGGTGTATCAAAGAAGTTGAAATATCTATATGACTCACACTCAGAATTGGAGCTTATTTAATTGATAGTGAAACTGTTCAACCTTGAGTTGAAATATGGTGATCCCGTAGGCTCCCTAGCCTATGAAATCGAGGCCATCATGTATGATATAGATGCCACTATAGTGAAGATAGACATTCCTCTCACAAACCTTGTCAAGTAGTTTTACCTTACATACTCTTGTAACTTGAATCTCTGCAAGCTAATGATCAACTCAAGTCCATTAATTTTGCGTTTTCGACGAAGAAAGTTGTAGAATGAGAGAAATATTTTGGAAAGAGGAAGAAAACAACTCAATTAGATAAATTAGTGTTCCTTGTCCAGAAAGGGAAGAATTATCCACATGATTCTCCTAAAGAAAGTGTAAAGAGGACGTGGAAGAAATAATTTTAGAAGCAAGGGGATAAACATCATCAAGGAGAAAAAATTGACCTTCATTGCATTCATTGAGGAAAAGATGGATACAATACATAAACACACAAAATACCTAGGAGAAAATAAAAGATAATAGAAACCAAAAGAAGAGAGAGGTAAAACGTCAGATCCAACTAAAGGCAACACACCTGAATCTAATCATTATATTGCTTCTCATTGAAATATTGGAATAACTAAAGGTTTGTTTTGCAATTCATTATTTTCTTGGAGAAATGCATGACTACTTGATATATGTGCAAAATGCGACATGAACTTGTAGAGAGACTTAGTTTAAGACTTTAGTGACAATTTAGATAGAATAAATGTATTTTGCAAATAAATAAGTCTTAAGCCCTTAGGACTTGGCACCACCAAGCTTAACTTTCTTGGATTTCTTGATTTTCTTCTGCATGATGTGCTCTACCTCCCATAGCTGCAGATAAATTTGTTGTCCATGGATTAAATTCTCCAGTAGTGGTACTCTCTTCATATCTTCAATTGTAGATTTGAAATAAGAAAGAATATCACAACATTTTTTTCATGATTGGAGTGGAGGATAAAAGGTTGTTGAAGCTAGAACAGACATCTACTCATACAAAAAATATTGCATATATCCTCATCATGACGAAGGTACATTGCCATATAAATCTTCTATGACATGCTAGATTAGGAGATATTAATTATGAAAATATTCGTTTATTGAAAAATAATAATGTTTTTAGTTTTCCTACTACTCCTAGGAAACTGAAGCAATGTGATGATTGTATCCTTGGAAAGCATAGCAAACAACAATTTCATGCTTCCATTTCTAGAGCATGTATTGATATATTCTAATTTTTGTGGTCCTATGCTTGTTCCTTATTCAAATGGAAATAAATATATGATGACTTTGATTAATTATTACAATAGAGTGTGTTGGGTGTACTTGTTGAAAAGTAAATCTCAAACTTTTGATGAGAAAATTTAAGAAATTTTTGTGAATGGATTGAAAGTGAAGCACAATCACATATTGGCTCTCTTTGTAATGATATTGGGAGAGAATATAACTCTAATGAATTTGAAAACTATCCTCACCAACATGGGATCTAACATCAAACCATGGTTTCATACGATCCTCAACAAAATGGTTTCGCTGAAAGAATGACTAGGAATATCTTGAATATGGTTCATTCCATGATGTTTTTAAAAAATTCAAAGTTGATGTTTTGGGATGATGTAGTTCTATGTGCAATGTATGTGAAAAACACATGTTCATACCATGCTCTCATAAATAAGACTCCTTCTGAAATGTATGGTTGCATTACTTTAGTAAGGGATCACAGGGTCTTTCATTCCACCTGTTATTCATTAATTCCCAAAGAAAAAAATAGTAAGGTTGATGCACATTAGGGGAATTTTAGGTCTAAAATGGGCCTCTTAAGGAAATTATAAAATAATATTAGATTACATCATCAAAGTTTAGAGGGAAAAATGAAAAAAACTATTTTTTCTACTCATATTTTCAACATATCTCCTTATGGGTTTACTCAAATTTCGAGCGGAAACACTCATTGGATGAAAAATATGATTCTTCGTCTAAGGAGTGCCCATGCTGCATAGTTTCGATGGACCCTACTACACGAAAAATGAGAAATACATGAAAAATGTGTCTGCAATCACATTTTTTCATGTATTTTTCATTTTTCGTGTAAGAGGGTGCATCAAAACTATGCAACATGGGTACTCCATGGATTAGGAATTAAAGTTTTCAACCAACGAGTACTCTTGCTCGAAATTTGAGTAAAACCTTAGGGATATAAGTTGAAAATACGAGTTGAAAAAGTAGTTTTATTACTTTTTAATATTTTTACTTTTTTACTTCAAAAATGGCGAATCATCCCCATGGTTGACATCATCATCTTGAATCCTATTAGTTCTTATAAAGTTTATTTTGGTTGTACACTTTTCTTAGGAGGTCCATTTTAGACCTCAAAATTCCCCTAATGAGGAGTTAGAAGTGAATCTTCTTTATGTATTCATATACCACCGAGGCATAATGTCTTTACAATGAGGTAAACAAGAAGTTTGTTCTTCCTAGAGATGAAATTTTCTTGAATCTTCCAAGACTGACAACATTGTTGAGCAATAACTTGATAATTTGGAAAGATTCACTCATACAAAGACATATCATGAATTTAATAATGATATTCCACACCTTGAGTGTAGATACCTATCTTGGATCAATTTGTAGAATCTCCTTCTGAAGCACTGTTTCTCCCTCATGAAGTTTTAACCACTTCATTATATTAGGAAAACCCTTTGGGTGATGTGATTGTGAGGATTGGAAGGCTAAATCTTGGTGCAACTCCATCTCAATCAATGGAGAAACTTGGACCATATTAGCAAGGCCCCAAAAAATGGCTCACAAATACGTTTGAAATTGTTCATCCAAATGAAGTCAGAAAGACATGAACTAGAGGTTCCACCAGACAAGATGGTCTAGTTGATGCAAATAATTATGATTTAGTTGATGCAAATGATATGGATGTTTCATATGATTGTGAGTTGAATTTATCTACTAAATTTGCATCAAATTCCTTTAAACAAGTTGTTTCTCATGATGAATGGAGATATGCATTGTAGAAGGAGTATGATGCTCTCATAAATAGTGGAACATGGATGTTGGTGGACCCTGTTGATTTTTCATGTGCAAATTATACAAGAACTTATTTATGAAACTTGATAATTACTTCCAATGATGTATATGTTTATTTAACACTTCTGATATATCATTAATAAATTGCACATTCAAAAATTTAACCATAGAGACAATGAATCAATAGAGATCACAATGCATAAGAGAGAGGCAAGATTTACCCTGGGAAAACCCACTTGGGGGAAAAACCCAACAACCTTCTCCTTAGAGAAATATTTAGTTCAACTAGAGATACATTAAAGTCAATGCATATGGTCACACTAAATAACAAGATGCTTCCAAAAGACAACCAATAAGATTCCAAGTCCAACATTCTTCACTTGTCCATAAAAATCCTCCTTGAGCAATTCAATTAAGGTTTGTAATAGAGGCTGAGTTTCAACCTTCTTCTTCCACAAAAAATCTTGAACTAGATCACAATCCCACCACATAAAACTTAGGCTTGATTACAACTTCATACCATGGGAAAATCAAACTTGATGATAGGATTCACTCCATAAGAATTTTGGGTTAGATCACAAGCCTTTATTCACAATAAACTTGAACTATGTCATAGGAATATGTCATATAAAAACAAGAAGTATGTCATGGAATATGTCATAAAAAAATCAGACTATATCAGAGAAGAATCTCATACCTACAAAAATAGACTTCAGACCTACAACAATAGACTTCTTCTTCACATGTTCGGCTACCTTCTCCTCTTGTATTCGACCTTCTAGCCTTGTCTTCCTTTGTTTGAAATTAGAAATGTATGTGTCTTATGTGTGAATTGAATGATGCCTTTGGAGGGAGGAAAAATCACTTATTTATATGCATTGAAAGGGGTATGAATGGGTGTCTCTTAGGGCAGATCTGACTTGATCACATGTAGGCCGACTTGACATCTTGTGGTATGTAAAATCTAAATTTAGAAATTTAATTTCCTGCTTTTGAAAAGGCCATGAAGAACATGCCTTATAAAAAAATTATTCTTTTGGAATCAATAAATAAATTCTCTTTTATCACAAGCATGAAGAACATGCTAAATATAATTTTTCTTTTATCACAAATATAATTTATATTTTATCTTTACAAGTACAAAATTTTATATTATGAAGACCGACCATACCTACAAAACTCAAAACTCCCTGTTAGCTAGGGAGGTATTCATAATTACTATTTAGATGTTATCTGTTGAAATATTTTCTCTAAGAATAAGGTTTCACAACTCACAAAATCATCATCATAATCATCCAGGTCAACACTCTTAACTTATAACAATCATAGCATCTACTCAATACCGTTATCTATATCATCACACTTAACCTATGGTATGTCATCAATATACACTAGGTATCATCATCCAAGATAACACACCTATCTTATGGTACAACATCAATATTAACTAGTCACCATGATTTGATCGACGCCTCAACCTCATGGTATATGGACTAATACAGGTTTTCCATCACCAAAGTGAAACCTTAGGGAACATCCATGTCCAACTTCATAGGGTTGGGAAAACCGTAGAGGACAACCACATCCTCACTCCATAGGGTTTTCCATCCCACAGTAAAACCCTAAAGGAAATCTATGTCCCAATTCCATGAGCCCTATTCCAGGCCATACGTCATAGGCCTCACTCCAGGCCATGATGCTATATTGGCTCACTCAATGAGTAACCGAACTTGATGTTGAAAGGAACACCCTCTTATATAATGACTAGGAAAAAACACTAAAAGGCACCCACTCTTTCAAGTTATTGTGTCTTGAGGACCATTCTTCCTAATATGGGTTAACACACTTGACCTAGGAAGAATGATCGTCCACTATTACATCACCATCACTCCCTCTCATTAAGGGAGGTATCAACAAGTCTTAGCTTTCCCCTGAAGTACACAAACTTCACCCAAGATTGAGGCTTTGACAAAATATCCACTATCTACTCATTAGTGGGAATATACCATAGCTTCCCTGCTTCCTTCTTCACTATGTCATGAATGTAGTGGTACTTGATCTTGATTTTCTTTGACCAATCAGGTTGCAATATACTTTGCCTCTACTTCCTGCTAATTCAATAAATCGTAGTTGAACAAAAGAAACTTCCAAATGTACTCTTCCTATCTTTCAACATCCCTTGCCCAATCAGAACCAATACAATCCTGAAACTATATCTTACTATTTGAGATACATATTAAAACATAGTATCATGCAAATATCTTAATACATATTGCAAAGAAAATGTCTAGCCTAATACATCAAGGAGCCAATGAATTGCTCATATCCAAAATCTGTCAGAATGTTCACCGTAGGAGTAGACATGGACTTTTAGTCCATCATTTCAAACTTCTAGTGCCAAATAGAGTGCATCGAACATAAAATCCTTCATATGAAATTCAACAACCAACTCCCTCTTAATCTATAACAGAATCAAATCTTTCTACCACAACTACTCCCTTTGACACATGAGTATTTCTAACAAGATGTTAGAGACAAATCATATAGGATCAAATTTGATCAAAGATACCAAGCCTAATGTCTTCTTCAATCGTACTTCAATCATTAATCTTCTTCTCATGTACCTCAAGGTCCTGAGGTAGCCCTTATGCACACTTCTTCTTTCATCGAGAAGGATGGTCTCTACATCCATCTAGTATGTTATTTAATAGAAATCATAAAAATATTTTTAATACTAGTGTACCTGACAATATGTCCCTTCATAGTTTTCTCGCTCTTACTGAGATAATATTTTGCTTTTCCTTCTCTTAAGTTGATATATACTTCATCTTGGAAATCACCACTAAATTCTTATTCAACATAGATATTTCAATCTTGATGATTTGTATGCTCCCTCTAAATCCACATCTCTTCTAGTATAATATCTCTTGATATGAGTCCTTTTGTCACAATATTTTATTGTTCTTTTAATCTTATCATATGTTTCCAAAACCTAGGGAACCTTCACCATATACCTGCAATCTTCACTAGGAGGTCATGGAAGAACAATTACAACCAAAGTAAGGAATACAAAGAAAAGAGACTAACTACTAATGAAATCTACAATAGTAATGATTAAAGAGATATAAAATACTTATCTTCAAGAAAGATATAAGCTCCCTCTTGATCTTATACTTCTTGCATCCATCTTGCAAATAAACCATGTTCGTATGATGTAATTCCTTCCTTGAATGAGCTATGGTTTCTTCTTTTAGTGGAAACATCCCATCCTAGGTTTTTGTCCATAACCATAGAGTTTTTCATTATATCAAATGCTAGATCTTTAAGAATCTATTGTGAAAGTCCAACAATATTTGACATTGACAAGTTCAGATAGAGTTTTAATCTTTCCTTCACAGAATCCTAATTACTCTAGTAGACCTAATGAATGCTATTCTATCTCCTCTATCTTTTTAAATGTGAAATAGAAACACAAATTCTTTTCCAAACTTGATACATAATGATGTTCCTAATTCAAGCTTAATAAAATAAATTTTTGATGCTTGAGTCTTCAACTTTAGCTTTCTTTGGATGTTCATCAATGTCTGTAGTTGCAACATATTGTATTCTTCTTTTCTTTCTATCATTTGATCTCCTAGGACATTAGTCTCTATAGTGATCAAATTTGTGACAATGGAAAAATCAAAATTTTAACAGATCTTTATTTCCTTGAGGATTAGGTCTTCTATCAAAATCCCTTCTCTCCCAAAAGTCAAACTTCTTCCCTCCTCTAGCCTTCTTGAAACGAGTTGTACATGCTTGAGAATTTTATTCTTCTTGAGATCTTTCAATTCTTTCTCTAGACATGAGTTTTGATTCTTCTTGAGAGAAATATGCCCATAGTTCTTCAAAACTTGGAGTTTCCTTTCTGCTACATATACCTAATACAAATGAATCCAATGATTGTTGTAGTCCATTAAGTGCTGAGGTCACAAGTTCTTTATTAGCGATAATTTCATCAATGTCTTGTATTTTATCTCTCAATTGAGAGATCCAAACAAAATATGAAGTCATTGTATCACTATTTTTCATTCTAATATCACGAAGCTCATTTCTCAAACTCATGACTTTGCCAATATTATTGATGAGATACAGTTGAGTTAAGGCATCATACATCTTCTTTGAAGTGTCAAGATTTGAGATGTATGGGATTAGATTATATTTAATGGAGTCCACAATAATGCTCATAGCATTGATGTAATCTTTCTTGTACTCTTCTTTCCTGCACCATGTATAGGTTTAGTCACTTTGCCTTGCACAATTTCCAAAAGAGCTACCCTTGTGAGAATTAGGTCAATTCTTGTTTTCCAAGCTCTATAGTTTATAGCCCCTTCTAAATTATTCTTTGATTTCATAGTGGGAGCCATGGATGAGTCTTGATAGTATATCTAAAGCTCCTTAAGAGTGATCTTCTTCCTGAGTGATCTCAATGTTCTTTCCTTCACCAAAGATCTGATCCCCTATTGATTTTATGTGTGCAAATTATACAAACACTTATTTCTGAAACTTGATAATTACTCCCAATTATGTAGATGTTTATTTAACACTTCCAATGTATCATTAAGTAATTATTCATTCATAAATTCAACCATAGAGACAATGAAGCAGTAGAGATCACAATGCACAAGAGAGAGAGAGAGAGAGAGAGAGAGAGAGAGAGAGAGAGAGAGAGAGAGAGAGAGAAGATTTATCCTAGGAAAACCCACTTGAGGGAAAATCCCAAAACCTTCCTCTTCGAGAAATATCTAGTTCAACTAGAGATACATCAACATCAATGCATATGGTCACACTAACCAACAATATTCTTCCACAAGAAAACCAACAATATTCTTCCACAAGAAAACCAACAATATGCGAAGTCCAACCTCCTTCACTTGTCCACAAAAATCCTCCTTGAGCAGCTCAACCAAGGTCTATAATGGAGGCCGAGTTTTAGCCTTATTCTTCCACAAAAAATCTTGAACTAGAGCATAGTCACACTACAGAAAACTTAGGCTTGATCACAACTAAATTCCACAAAGTTTAGACTTTATGACAAGCTTCACTCCATAATTTTTTTTAGCCAAATCACGTGCCTTTCTTCACAAGAAACTCAGACTATGTCATATGGATATGTCACAAAAAATATCTGACTATGTCACACTACAATCTCGGACCTGCAATAGTATACTTCTTCACGTGTTCGGATGGATTATTCTCTTCTATTTGGCCT
The DNA here is from genome assembly GCA_031772625.1 of Pinus tabuliformis. Taxonomy (NCBI): domain Eukaryota; kingdom Viridiplantae; phylum Streptophyta; class Pinopsida; order Pinales; family Pinaceae; genus Pinus; species Pinus tabuliformis. Next base: position 183,215,157 of record CM062810.1, on the reverse strand, counting down.
TCTAGCCTTGTCTTCTTTCACTTGAAATAAAAAATGTATGTGTCTTATGTGTGAATAGAATGATTCCTTTGGAGGGAGGATGAATCAATTATTTATATGCACTGGAAGGGGTTTGAATGGGTGTCTCTTGGGGCAGAACCAACTTGATCACATGTAGGTCGACTTAACATCTTGTTGTGTCTAAAATCCAAATTTAAAAATTTAGTTTCCTGCTTTTAAAAAGACCATAAAGAACGTGCCTTATAAAAAAGTATTCTTTTGAAAAACCAATAAGTAAATTCTCTTTTATCACAAACATGGAGAACATGCTAAATTTATTTTTTCTTTTATCACAATATAATTTTTCTTTTATCTTTACAAGTACAAAATTGTACATTATCAAGGCCGACCATAGCTACAAAATTTAATAGATCCTCCATTCGAAGGAAAACCAATTTGCTGCAAGTGGGTCTATAAGAACAAGTACAAATCAAACGACTCACTTCACAAGAAGAAAGAAAGGCTCGTGGAAAAAAATATTTTCACAGAAACAAGGTTTTCATTATGAAGATACTTTTCTCCCCACAACAAAATGGGTCACTATCTAGACAATATTTTCCTTGGCAGCTCAGAATGGATGGTTAGTTCATTAATCGATGTGAAGATTGCCTTTTTTTATGGAGATTTGAAAGGGAATGTCTACATGGCTCAAGTGTAATGATTTATGGTGAAGGGTAAATAATGAAAAGACTGTAAACTTATCAGACCCCTATGTGTTCTAAAACCAACCTAGATCCATCTTAACTCTAGATCTACCAAGCATTGAGAGGGATCAAATTTTTTTTCACTCTAAAAGAGGTTTGCACCTTAAGAGATTTGATCTCTCTCAGCGCTTGGTATATCTGGAGTTAAGATGGATCTAGGCTGGTTTACATAAACAAATAAGATTGTTAGTCTTTAGTTTTACCATAAATACATAAAGACATTAAAAAAGGATAACCAAGTTATATGTTAGTTGTTCCAACTTTGAAGTCACTTATAATTTACCACTAAACCACTCATCATATACACTATTGTGCACTCGCCGCATGATTACCTAGCATCATAAACCTAATTTATCCATATGCATGTGTGCGAACATTACGATGTGTCCATGTAGTCTTTGTACAACTCTTGCTAGTTGTAACCATGTCACTTAACATGAGGCTTGGATTTCTTAAGGCTCAAATAAATTATATACTTTACATATAAACGTAACCTAGCTCTCTTCCCTCTATCTCTCCTATCTCCCTCATTCTCTCTCCTTCTCTCTCTCAATTCCTCTCTCTCCCTTTTTGTCCCACCTCCCTATGTATCTCACTTGTGCTCCCCTCCCCCCCTCTCCCATCTCTCTCTCTCTCTCTCACCCCTTCTATCCCTCTCCCTCTCCTCTCCTTCTCTCTCTTTTCCCTCTTTAATTATCTCTTCTTTCCCTCACTCTCTCTCCATCTCTTTGTCAATCCCTCTCTCTATCCACCTCTATATCTCTATGGCTTTGTTCTTCCCTCTCCCTCTCTCCCTTCCTCTCTCCTCTCTCTAGAATATCTATGAAATATTTTTAGTAGTGGCGAGGATAGAGGGTTTAAATATATCTCAAAAGTAATTTTAGTCTTTTTCCTTTTAGATTTCATTAAAAAATGTTATAAAATAAAATTATTTTGATTGTGAAATGAGTTATGGTTAAGCCATGATATTGGCCCATGGTATTGTAACAAAGCCTATTTACAAGTTAATAATATTCAGGGTAAAGTGGGAGTGAATATCCATGATTAAAAGTCTTGTTATATTGTAAGTTTGTTGTAGGTATTAAGTTTTTATGTACACATTAATTAAATTTAAATATGGTTTTTGGGCATCTCGCATTAATAAGTCATGGTATTGGCCCATGGTATTGGAACAAATCCTATTTACAAGTTAATAATATCCATGGTAAAGTGAAGGTGAGTATGCATTGTTAAAAATATTATTATACACGCATCTCCCCTAGATTGGGTTGTAGAGCTCCTTTCAGTGCAACAAGCCCTGTGAACTTGGTATGAAAAGTTAACTGAGCATATTTTGAAATTAAATTTCAAACACTTTAACCTTCAGAATGCAACTCTATTTTTCAAGAATGTTGGAAAAACTATAATAGGAAACGATTAAAACTGTATTGCATTCATAAAGAAATAGTTGAAGAAGGGCTTTGAGATGAAATATTTGGGACACTTTCACTACTACTTGTGCATTAAAATGACTCAACATTGAAAGTATATATTCCTTTCCCAATAAAAATACATTAGAGAATTTTTAAATAGGTTTGGCATGGGTGAATGCAATATTCTATCTACTGCGATGGAACATGACTTGAAGCTCACATAAAAAAAAGAATGATTTTAATGATGCAAACAAGTACAAACAATTTGTGAGAAATCTTATATTCTCTAAAAATTATCAATCCTTTCTAAACTCTTAACCCTTTTCCCTTCCAAACCACGCTAATCATCCCCAAAAACTCATATTCCCTCTTTATTATACCTTTTTCTTTCTATAACTCCTCCCCAATCAAAGAAACAAAAACAAAACCACGTTCACTTAACTTAAAATTATGAAAATTATCCTAAAAAAACATTCTCCACCCCCAAAAGCCAGTCAAAACCATACTTTACAATTTGATACTCCCCAACAACTGCATAAGCTATTACCATTAATCACTAAAAGTTTCAAACCCTAAATTAATCCAAACTATAAACAATAACATGTACAAAATAAATAAATATAGACACGACTAGTACCCTCAAACTCTTAAATGCCCTATCCCTGTGCAAAATCACTATTACTTTCATTACATTATTATACCTATGGCAGGCATGGTATTACGCATTAAGTTTTGAGTTTTGCTGCATATTAGTTCATCTACTCTCAAACTCTTAAATGCCCAGTTGATATCCGTGCACAAAATCACTATAACTTTCATTACATTATTCACATTAAGTGTGGTAGGCATGGTATTACACATTAAGTGTGGTAGGCATGTTATTAAGCATAAAGTTATCAGTTTTTCTACATATTAGTTTTTTTTAGTTTTGTTGTGTATTAGTTTGTCTTTGACCAAAAATTTCTCTCCCTTATCCATAGTTTACCATTGGGAATTCAATTTTTGTTATTATTATTTAAATTTATTTATTTATAAAATGGTTGATTAAGGTCTTATTATGGGCTCTTTAGTAACTTCTATTTCTATTAGTTACTAATTTTTTGTTTGTTTGTTTGTTTCCTTTTAATAGGTGACTTTAATGCTCGAACTTCAAGCAACCAAGCTATTATTCTAAGTAATCATTTCAACCCTAATCCTCTTCGGTTAGATGAAGACCCTACTCTGGCTAGTAGGTACAAAAGGAGCTCTGATGACCACGGGGAGAATTTGTTTGGGTCGGAGCTAGTCAAGCTCTGTAGTGCTCAGGATCTCATAATTTGTAACGGTCTAAAGAAGTGGCCCAACTCTAGCCAGATGACCTGCATCCATGGGCTTGGTAGCAGCGTGATAGAATATGTTATTTCCAATCTCCCTTTATACAACGAAATAATAAATTTTGACAACTTAAACAACCACGAGCCTGACTCTGATCATAGGCCTTTATTTATAACTCTCAAGTTTGTCATGCATAAAGATCCCATAGAAAATAATCCTTATAGCCAAAAGAACTTAATATTTGATAGAAATAAAAGTAGTCTCTTTCAAAATGAATTAAAAACTAATTTGCTTCCTTTATCTAGTACAAACAACATAGAATACCTCTATAATAATTTTACTACAACCCTCTTATATTCTATTAACAAGTTCTCAATTGAAGTTTCAAATAATAAAAGAAATAGCAAAACCAACCCATGGTATGACAAAGATTGTAAAAGTGCGAGGAGAGCAATTAAGGAAGTTGTTGATGAATCTCTTATAATGGACAAGATAAAAATATACAAAGCCCTAACTAAAAGGAAAAAGAGGCAGTATGTTCGTAAAAGACAAAAGAATCTCTTACACCTATCTAAGGTACCTCCTAAGAAATTTTGGAGGCAGATTCTGAATAGGAAAACTAAAGATGATAATAAAATTGCTTTACACGATTGGAATTCCTATCTTAAAAAGCTTTATGAATCTCCAAATGTCATGGATAACTTTGAAACCTTGCTCACAACAAAAGAAGTTTTCTCATTAGAAGACATTGATTTTGGGGTTAATCGCCTAGCAAATGGGAAAGCTAAGGACATTGAAGGTTACCAGGCAAAAATCTTAAAAATTGGAGGTCTTGTTCTCATCCCCCACATTCACAAGCTTTTCAATCAAGCAGTCAAGCAAGGGTTCCCTAAACCATGGACTGAGAGCCTCATTATCCCTATTTTTAAAAGTGGGGATACAAATAACCCCTCTAATTATCGAACAATTATGATCAGCCCTCTCTTAGCCAAGTTATATGGTATTATTTTGGAAAAGAAGTTGAGCATATGGCTTGAAAGTGAAGGTAAGCAGGCTAAATGCCAAGCAGGTTTTAGAAGGCATCACTCAACAACAGATCACTTGGTTATGCTTAGGATCATTGTGGAGGAACGTTGTAATGATAAATCCAATCTCTTTTGTTGCTTTGTGGACTTTAGAAAGGATTTCGATACGGTTCCTAGAAACAACCTTTGGAATAGATTAGAAGAGCTAAAGGTTCCTTTTGAGTTGAGAGCTGCCGCTATAAGGTTATACGAGAATGTAATTGCCAAGCTAAAAGGCAATGAGGGGTGATCGAAAGACATTAAATGTAATATCAGAGTTAAACAAGGTTGCCCCCCTCCCCTACCCTATTTGGCATTTACATTGATAAGCTTGAAGGTTATTTAGAGGAAGCAGCATGCGCTGGAAGGATCTTAGTTGGGATAGTCATCATCCTTCTTCTCTATGCTGACGATATTGTTCTTCTCACAAGGTGCCCATCTGATCTTGATAAGCAACTTAGGCTTCTTAATGATTTCTGCTCTACCATGGGTATGCTTGTTAACACTGACAAAACAAAAGTTACGTTATCAAATCCAAGAAGGACACTTACGCTAATTTTATGTATGAAAATAATAACTTGGAGGAAGTGTATTCTTACAAGTACCTAGGAATTGATATTCATCACAAGCTCAACTGGAACTATAGCATTGAGAAAAGGATTAATGGGGGGTGGAAAGCTTATTTTGGTCTTGAAAATAATTGTAAAATGGCAAACCTCGTAATGTGGGATAAAAAGAAGTTCCTCTTTGAAACTTTATTCACTTCTGTTATCTTATATGGATGTGAGGTCTGGGGTTGCAGCCTCTCTAGAGAATCCTGGAGAAAGATTGAGCAAATCTAGAAGCGTTTTATAACATATAACTTGCAAATTAAAAGCAATACACCCTATCCTATTCTCCTTATAGAAGTAAGTCTTTCCCCTATCGAGAGCCTAGCTATGACTAGGGTTCTAGTATACAAGCACAAACTCAATAATATAGGAGATCATAGACTCCCTAAGCTAACTTTAAATTCTAGCCAAAACCACCTAAGGCTCAAGCGGGGGTGGTATAAAAACATGACGGCCTGGTTAAACCATTGGGAGATCAATGAGAATGATGCATTGCAAAACATTAATAACATTAAAAATATTGTTACTTCTAGGTTCAAAGAAAAAATGTGGTGTGAAAAAGATTTAGCAGCTAAAAGAAAACTAAGTTATTATAAGAAGGTCATCAACCCCACCCTAGAAGATCAAAAGTATCTCTCTGTTTTAACTAGCTCAAAGAAGAAAATTAATATCGCGAAGATTAGAACGAACTCTCATGAGCTCCATAGTGAAATAGGTCGTTGGGCAGTTCCTAAAACACCATGGATGGAAAGGATCTGCCATCTTTGTGAGAATAGGAACATCGAGGATGAAAACCACTTCCTCTTAGAGTGCTCCGCGTACAACCACATTAGATATCTGTTTCATAATCTTTGTCACAACACTGACCTTCTTAGCCTTTTACGATGTCAAAATTATAGTGAGCTCGAGAGACTTCTCTCCAAGCTTTTTGAGCATAGGAATAAAATCTTAAATCAAACTAAATAATTTGTTTCTTTAGGCCCGATAGACCAAAGTTTGATCTCAGTGGACGTTAACCATCATCATCATCATCATATATTAAAGCGTATATATGTTAATATAAATAATATTAGTTAATCATATTTCTTAATTTTTGGTAATTACATTAAACAATACAACATTCTATTAGTTGGTTTATTTTTGTAATAAAATCTTTGTCTTTATTATTTTTTAATTTAATTAAATTATATTTAAACTAAACCACAAATACTAGTTATTATGTAACCTTTGTTTAAAAAATTAATTTCATAATCAATATAATTTTATAAAATAAAAAATAAATATATAAAAATAAGTAAAATAATAATAATTTATAACCTCATAATCAAATCTGTAATTAGAATTTTCCATTTCCACAAAATATTATACTTATTATTATAACAATAGGGAAGTCACTGTTTCTAATTATACCATTGCACCTGGGCAAATAAAAGCCATCACTATATAATATATATTGAAATACTAAGTTCAGGGATGATATTTGATTAGCAAAAGTGATTTGCTGGTCAAATACAATTAAAATATTTATAAAACCTCAAAATCTTTGTTTAAAATTGTAAAAATAGATGCGAAAACATAAAAACTATTATATTTATTTAATAGGTGACTATGTTTTGAAATTCCAATTACTGTTAAAAAAAAACAGTGTATATCCGTTTCTTCGAAACACAGATTTTCCTTCCTCAATCGAATATTTATGAAAACAAGTGGAGACAGTTCGAGAATCAAATATTATTGGTAGTACAAGAATCGTAATCGTACAACACGGCTTACCAAGTACAGTATTGCAATGAAATATTTCACTGTACTGAATTTATATTTATAAAACCCATATAAATATATCTGTGACTAACCTGGATTAGCGACTGTAACCAGAAAAACGATGCTCATGTTCAACCCACCCAATTATATTTGTTAAATACACTTTGGAATATTTTGATGTTGCAAACAAATATAAACGATTCTGATTGTCGGATGGATTGTTTACACTCTTCTGTTTCATGCACGAGGATTGTATGGTGGATAGATATGCATTGATAAATGCAGTTTGTGCAGTTGTCATATATTCGTTTGGAGTGATACGCCTACCTTGCAATCTGTGGAGGAAACATGAGCAGATTGAGCTCTGTCTGTGTTGGAGTCCGAGGACATCTATGGGCAGCATATAATTGATCTGAGATTCCCTAATGAGACTCTATTTTAGTCCCTTATGTCTCTCGGTGTCCTGAAAGAGGACAGCTCGGCTTTAAAAATTCGGAATTATAATAATGATTTGATTTGTGTTGTATGCCGTCCGTAGGCTATTTGACAAAACTGTGGGCTGTATTCATTTGCATTGGGACAATTTCAGTTTCAGATTTAGAAATATAAATGATGTTCGATGGGAATGAACAAAATAAAATAACTGTTTTTTTTATGTTAAAAGAATCAGAAATTTGTCTAACACGTTATTATTAGTAAATTTCTGGTATTTATAGTTTAAATCTAGAAATTTAGAGTTTGAATCTCTCAATTTTCCACAAATTTCACATTACTTTGATCACCAATTAAATTACTTGTAAAATTATCTACTATTCTTTATAATTCATACTTTTATATTCTCCACCTTATCAGAAAGTTCATAATAATAAATAAAAAAGAACAAATCCAAACAGTTAACTTCATCTGCTGCTCTTTATATATCATATTTTTTATTCTCTCCATCAATTAATCAATCTCAGAAGTTTCATAATGGATAGGAAAAAAAGAGTCCATGTGCCCTTCGACTGATGTCACTGCCAAAGGGCAATGCAAAGAGAGTCCACCTTTTCTTAATATTGCAATAAAGACTCCACCATCCGGTGTGCTGATCGTTTAAGCAAGCCTTTTGCCCCGTACCGCTTTTCTAGATGTCATTATTTCACATCTTGAAGCTCTCAATTTTTTTTTGTTAATTTTAATGGGAAGTGGGTATGATGAAATGTATAATTAAAAATAAAATGTGGTTGATATGCATTTATAGGAGCTATTTTTTTTATGCCTATTGGTATATAAAAAGATGGGAAATGACACTAATCTAAGTATATCAATCACATTTATTAATATGGTTGTGCTATTTGAAGGCAGACTATGATTAAATATATTTAAGTTATGGTTCATGAGGGTTTGCTATGGTTAACATATAGTTGACTATGGATGACCATGATTGTCCACAACTAATTATAGTTGACTATGACAGATTTTAATTGACTATGGTTGACCTTGGTTGTTCATGTTTGATTATGGTTAACCAAGGTTGCCCATGGTTGACATGTTTAACCATGGTGACCTTGGTTGAACATGTGTGACCATTCTCACCATGGTTGACCATGTTAAGCATGGTTGAGCATGGTTTTCCAATGTTGACTATGGCCACTATGGTTGACAAGACATGACCATGGTTGATCATTGCTGAACACCATTGAAAACCATGGTGACTAGAGTCAATTATGGTTGATGACCACATTCGATATGGTTGACAATGGTTGACAACGATTGACTATGGTGATTATGGTTGATCAAAGATGATCATGTTTTCTCATAGTCGACTAAGGCTGACAATGATTGACCAAGGTTGACTATGCTTGATTGAATATGACCATGTTTGCTCATGGTCAACTAAGGTTGACCATGATTGACTAAGATTGACATGGATAACTATGATTGGTTGTGGTCAACCTTAGTCAACTATGATCAACCATGGTTTGACTATGGATTAACATCATTTGACATGAGTGAACATGGTTTGACCATGCTGACCATAAGTGAACACAGTTTGATTATTTTGGCCATGGTTGACCATAATTTTATATGATAGATTATGGTTGTCGATGTTCAAAATCGATGTCCATGGACTATGTTCAACCATAGTGACCTAAGTTGACCATGTTTGACCATTTTAACCATGCTTGGCCATGTTAGAGCATAGGTTGACCATGGTTTTCCAAGGTTGCCTATGGTGGCTAGAGTTAACTAGAGATCATGGTTGACTATGGTTGATTATGATCAACCAAGAGAAAAATAGTGCTTCATTTAGGTAACCCAATTTGATGGTTCAGAACCATTATATTTATTCAATTCTAACTTTGGAAGGTGGCACCAAAAACTATGATCCTAAAAGGATGGTAAATGGATTTCCATAAAGAGTCCGAATATCCTATACTTAGATTGTTGAAGATTCCCCCTTAATGGTGTAGATATATGGATATGATATCAAGGATACTTAGGTTGCTACATATCAATGCCAACACTTGACCTTGGTTGTTATATCTTTGGATAAATCTTTAACTAAAGAATCAACGTGAGAAACCTTGTTTTCAAGCTATTGGTGCTTACTAAGTAGTACATGGTTTTGGTCAAATATGTTGTATGGACAACCTAAAATTATATTAAAAGGTCATTCCCAACTTATCTCGTTACAATCAATGGCATGAAATGCATTTGTTCAAATATACCATGAACATTGTACTATTGCATCCACACAAAAATGGTTGGTGATCAACATGATGCATGAAACCTTTTGAAATAGTTACACAAACCTACAATTTTTTTTTTCTCTTTTTTCATTTTTTTTTTTGGTACATTCTTGAAGGAACATTACTCTTGATATTATTATATTGATAAAATTTCCAAATTCCTTTGGAGTACAAAATTTAATAATTTCACTTTCTAATTATAGAGGCTAGTGTTTGTAGGTTCCTAATGACAAAGGAATGTACAATGCTATAACTATATAATATATTAACACGGTTCTAGTAACAATACTTAATAGAATATTTCATGGCACCTACTAAGGTGGATAGACTATACCATTAGCTATACTCAATACCTTCTTGTTGTTTTTGGTGTACTATAGCAATAGGGTAGTTGTAGGTTTTTGTTAGGTTGATTTTAGGTGTCCCTAAAGGGATTCCAATATATCCAAGGGCATATGGAAGAAAATTTTGTATAGAGGTGTTGTTTCATGTGGCACTACATAAAGCGTACCAACAAAAGTTATAGGGATATTTGTTGAAGAATGTAACCAATGTCGGTCTTCATAATTGTACTTGAGTCATAATGTAATGCATTTGTCAAAAGAAAGAAAATTAAATTTTATTATCAGAGAAATTGACTTATTAAAGCATAGGTTTCATGCTTGGTTCAATTGTTTTTAGGTCAAAGCCTCTATTGAAGGCTTCTAGGGTTTATGTGAAGTGTCCTTATCTATGTCATAATGTAAAATAACCTTCTTGGGCTCTATTTTTCAAAGAAGAAATTTCTTTTACTGTAAAATAGGTCAATTTGGCCTCCTCCACCAAGTCAGCCTCAAACTCGACAAGTCGACCTAAACTGAGGGGAAGAAACTCCTATATAAAGAAAAAAACTTGTCCTCATTTGACATACTCAATCTCAAGTTTGATCTGCAACTTATGGGGCTAGAAAAGGAATGAAATTCAAGGGAAGAAGAAGAAAAAGCTAGTGAAGAAGGAGGCATCTCTCAAGCATAAGAAGCCGAGATTCTCTCTCTCTCTCACACATGTGAAGCTATTGGAGGGGCTGAAAAATGCAATGTTGAAGCTATGCCGAAATTATATATTTGGGGGTTGAAATTTTGTAGCTGGGAAGTCAAATCTCTGGATTATTGTTGGGATGAAGCTGCTGGATAAGAAGAGACTACTAAATCATCTTGGAAGGATGACTTGGTGGAGGAGGAAGGTATGTAGGTATAAGGTCTTGTTCTACCTCATTTTGAATCTACTGAAGGAAGAGTTCCTGACTGGGTTTTCCCCTATATAGGGGTTTTAGCCTTGGCTGAAGCCTACTTCTTGTATCACTGATCTTCATATTTTTATTTGATAGTTGTTTGATGAGAGGAAGATAAAGAAAGGAGATAAAGAGTTAATAAGAACATAATAACATCACAAGTAATTATCAATATAAGAAAATCTTTCTTCCTTTCTGATTTTCAAACATGGCAGCAGAGCTAAGGTGGAGAAGGAAAAAGGAAGCCTAAAAATCTATTGAAGAAAAAAGGAGATTGGAGGAAGGTCATTAAGGAAAATGATTATATAATAAGAAAAGTCTACTATCTACAGAAACTATGTCAAATTAAATGAAGGGGGAAACAAAGCTAGAAGGAGAATCCAACTACAGGGCATGGAAGAAGAGGATATATCTTATCAGTTCCAAGTGTGAAGCGTCGGACCTTGTTCTAAGAAAGGTTAAGAAGCCTACTGATGAAGTAGAGAAAGAGAAATTCAGAAAAACCGAAAGCTTGGCCATGAACCTAATAGTTGATGGAGTAAAGGACAACCTAATTCCATGCATTTCCAATATAGATTCTGCTCAAGAAATGTATGATGCTCTCTCCAAATTATTCACCATCAATAACATTGGTCAAATAACATGCCTACAGAATGAACTAAGAACTATTAAGATGATGAAAGATGATACTGTAGCAACCTACTTTATGAGAATATCTAGATTCAGAGGTGAACTTCAAGAAATATATGAAATTGTACTAGAAAAAGAGCTTGTAATTACTACTCTTCTAGGACTACCAAAATCTTGGAGTGCTTTTGCATTAGGAATCAATAGTTGGAAGGATACTCCAACATTCAAACAAATGTGGAATGCTTGCAGTCAAGAAGAAGCCAAAATATCATTAGTAAGCAACAAGAAGGAGGATGAAGAAGAAAACACCTCGAATGCCTATTCTTTTCATCACAAGAAGAAGGGAACCTTCAAAAAGTTAAAAGGACTAAAGAAGAAAGTTGACCTAGCCAAGGTTGAATGCTACATCTGTCATAAGATGGGTCATTATAAGAATCAATGTCCTGAGAATCCAAGGAATAGGAAGAGAGAAAGAGATCAAGCAAATATTTTCGATGAAGCTCCATCGAAGAAGAACAAGACTGAGAAATCCAAAGTCAAAGACTTATTTGGAAGAGATTCTTAGGGAAAATATACCTTTCATATCCTTCTACTTTAAGTTTTCCAATGTTTTCCTTTATGTTTTTATTTTTTGTGCTCATAGATCTAATATGCCTTGTTAGGAATTCTTGAATTGTTTTTGATAAGTTGTAGGTATTCCTCCAAGATTGGATTAAGAGTGAGCCTCCACCATTTTACCAAAGATAAGTATTATGTTCCTTATCTCCTCTTTTATGTTTGGTTTCCCTCTCATATCAAGATTTTTTTTGTATTATATGTTAATAACCTTTTATGTTTTCCTTGGTAGGAAAGATTGCAGAATACAAAAAGGTTATGGAAGAGACTTAAAAGCTTGGAAGAAGCTCTGTTGCAAAAGGAAACCCTTTAATAATTTATGTCCTACAAGGTTTATTAAGGAACAACTAAAGGTGTGTCTTAGAATATAAACTATAAAGTTCTCTTCATGTAAAAGGTATGTTCATTCTCCTTTTGAAATTTGCTTTACATTATTGACATCATTATGTCTAGGGTTTTGAATCACAAAGATTCTTGTTAGGGTGATTAATCATTAGATTTAATCTACCTTTGTGATATTATTTTATCATTCTTGTGTAACCCTAACCTTTAGGGTGTGTTAATAATAATGTTGAAACCCTAGTATTCTTAGGGTTGTTGATAAATTCTAGAACTAATGATGAATTTCTATGTTTAACGTTTTGATATTGTTATGATATAAAGCCTACCTCTTTAGGGTTTTCTATTAATGTCTAAGATATGTATTGAAACCCTAGATCCTTAGGGCTTGATGAATTAGGGTTTATGAGAAAAACCCCTGTAATATATATGGTAATATCCTAGAAATGTATCCTAAGGTGCATACTTGTTCGTATGATCGAAACCCTAGCTTGATTTAAATTTCTATATATCTAAATTTGATATATTGATGTTTGTTTCTGGATTTACCTAGTTGCGCTGATAGGCGCATTCTACGACCCAGTATGACCCCGATGTGTAAGTGTGCAAGTCCTCAAAAAATAATAAAAATAATTTTTGCTAATGTTGAGAAAAACAATAGCTTGAATCTTAAATTATATATAACTTGAATTTTTAGATTTTATACAAATTTTTAATCTTATTAATGGATTAAGATTAATTATTAAAATATAACTATGTATTATTATTTATAATGTGAATGGATAATAAATTATCTCATGCGTTTAATAGTTCCTTTATTAGATAAGTGGATCATAAATTTACCTTTAACAAAAACAATTACCACATTAAAATTCCAAATTAGGTAAAATTTTAAACATATTTACTCTTTACTAAAGTCAATGCCATTTCTTAAATCAAAGGAAAAAGGTTAAGTCAACACAAAGAATTGAAAATCTTGGTCCAATTTTTTTTAATATATATTTTTATTTTTAAAATGAACCTTTAAAAGGAAAAACCATATCCTATGGACATATTAAAATCTTTAAAGACAAATATTCCCACATCAAAGTTGTAATATTTGAAAATATTAATTTGATGTACTTTTATTATAAATTTTGTTATCATGCCATGTAAAAAATAATAATTAAATCTAATATTGATATTAGAACATTAATATTAATATTAATATATTATAATATTAATATTATTAAATTTAGTAAGTTTGGATTAATACAATATTAAATTTAATATAATATTCAATTTGTTATATAGTATATATAAATATATTATGATATATATATATATATATATATATATATATATATATATATATATATATATATATATAAATATATTATGATATATATTAACTCTAAATATATGTGGAGGGAAGAACAAAGACATAGTGATAGAGGTGGAGAGATAAAGGGAGTGACAATGGAGAGATGGAGATAAAATGAAGGAGAGACGAGAGGAGGAATGAAGAGAGAGAAAAGATAGGAGTGAGAGAGAGAGGAGAGAGAGAGGAGGGAGATAGTGACAAGGTTGGAGGGAAGAGAGAGAGAGAGAGGTTGGAGAGAATGGGAGAGAGAGGAGGATAGAGGGAGGGACAAATATTTTGAGTTGGAGGGGGAGAGAGGGAGTGAAGAAGAAATACATAGACAAATAAAAGTGGAGAGAGAGATAGGGAGTGAAAAGAGAGAGTGTGTATGCTTTGGGGTGAGATAGAGAGACAAAGAAGAGGATATGAAAGGAAGGGGGGAGAGAATGAGAGAGAAGGAGAGAGGGAGGGATATAGTGACAAATTTGGAGGGCGAAGATAGAGAGAGGGTCGGGGGAGACATAGGGAGGTGGGAGAGAAATGGAGAGAGAGGAAGGAAGAGAGAGAGGTCATGTGAGAAAGGAGAAAGGGAGAGAGAGGAGAGAGGGAGAGAGAGGGAGGTAGAAGAAAGACATAGAGAGAGAGAGAGGGATAGAGGAGAGCAGGAGGGAAGAGAGATATAAGGGGGAGAGAGGGAGAGAAGGGGAAGAGAGAGAAAGAGGGAAGGAGAGATATATAGATATGGAGAAAGAATATGTATGTTTTAGGGGTGGTTTAGAGAGACAAAGGATAGGAGGAGGGAGATATATATGGGAGGTGAAGAGAGGGAAGACGACAAAGATAAAGAGAGGGAGGGAGGGAGAGATAGATAAATATGGAGAGAGAGAGCGTATGTGTTTTTTTGGGGGGGGGGTGAGATAGAGAGACAAAGAAGGAGAGATGGAGGGAGATATAGATATAGATGGAAAAGGGATAAAGGGAAAATGATTTCCTGCACTAGATGCATTGATTTCAGCATAGATGATGATTTCTAATCCTATTTGATTGCTTGCACTAGATGCATTTATTTCAATGTAGATGTTGATTTCTAATTATATTTGTTTTCTTGCACTAGATGCATTGATTTAAGTGTATTTGTTGATTTGTAATCCTATTGGATTGTTTGCTCTAGATACATTGATTTCAATGTAGATGGTGATTTTTAATATGATTTGATTACTTGCAATATATGTATTGATTTTGGTGTAGATGTTGATTTCTAATTATTTTTTGTTACTTGCACTAGATGCATTGATTTCAGTGTAGATATTGATTTCTAATCTTATTTGATTTCTTGTAATAGATGCATTGATTTCAATGTAGGTGTTGTTTTCTAATCCTATTTGATTTCTTGCATTAGATGGATTAGATGTTGTTAATCTTGAGGCTGTAAATTATTAATTTTTTTTTTAAAGATTAGATGGAGGGGGGAAAGAGGGAAGAATATTTCTTGCACTAGATGCATTGATTTCAGTGTAGATGATGATTTCTAATCTTATTTGATTCCCTACACTAGATGTATTGATTTCAGCGTAGATGTTGATTTCTAATTTTATTTGATTGCTTGCACTAGATGCATTGATTTTAGTGTAGATGCTGATTTCTCTTTTTGATTGCTTGCACTAGATGAATTGATTTCAGTGTAGATGTGGATTTATAATCCTATTTGATTGCTTGCACTAGATGCATTGATTTCAATATATATGTTTATTTCTACTCTAATTTGATTGCTTGGATTAGGTGCATTGATTTCAATGTAGATGTTTTTTTATAATCCTATTTGATTACTTGCATTAGATGCATTATATGATGTTAATTTTGCGGTTGTATATTATTAAAAAAAATATTTTTCAAGATATATTTAGTAATACCTAGAGGGACACTATTAAGAATTAATTAGTTGTCAAAACTTCTGATATCTAGAATTAAAATGAAATAGACATGAAAATTCAATCCTCCTTCAAATTGCAAATTAATCTTTAACAAGATCATATCCCTTCTTCATCACCAACTAATTACTAATAGACAATTACATATATTCAAAATTACTAATAGATAATTGCATACAACAATGTATTTAAAATATTTATAAGAGGAAAAGATATATTTATAAACATTCAAAACAAATCCAAAATATTCTTGAAGGAGATGTGATAATTGTTTGGAGAAACAAATAATGTAAAGATTTTATAAATCTGACCACTCATTAAAAAAAATAAAAAATACATTATTTCTTGACTTTACAAAATAGATTATAGATAAAAAAAATCATCAAAATATTCTTGAAGGAAATAAATTATTTCAAACATTAGTAAAGAAACAAATTATTTCAAAGGTAATATTGATGCAATAAATTATTAAAACTACTCTTGAAGATATATTTAGTAATACTTGGAGGGACACTATTAAGAACTAATTAGCTGTCAAAAGTTGTGATACCTAAAATTAAATGAAATAGATGTGCAATATCAATCCTCCTACAAACTATTGAAAAGATTGTCTCCCTTCTTCATCACCAACTAATTACTAATAGAAAATTACATACACATATAAAAATATAACATAACAATTGTAACATTCATAAACATTACCATTTAAATCCAAACACATAAACACACAAACCACTCAAAGCATCCAAACATAGACGTACAAACCATTCAAGGCAAGCAACACATAATAAATTAAAGAAGAGAATGATATGGTCATTCCAAGAAAAGAAAACATAATGTGAATTTTGAAGTTTATCTCAAACATATACATAATAATGATAATCTAAAAATGTGACATTGTTTCTCTCAACTCGAACCAGCTTAGATCCATCTAACACCAGATCTATCATGCACCGAGAGGGATCAAATCCCTTGAGGTACAAACTTTTCCTCAAGTTTCACACTCCAAAGGGAAGGTTTACACCTCGAGGGATTTGATCCCTCTTAGCGCATGATAGATCGAGTGTTAGATGGATCTAAGATGGTAGATATTGATGTGAAATGCTAGTGCATCCTAGATATGTATATGTGAGTATGATAACTTAATTGTTGATACTCATGTTTTAGTTTGTGAATTCTAGGGTTTGTAACAAAAACCTAGTAAAGATTGATGTTCTAGGGCATGATAATATTGTTTTCAATATGATTTAACTATGATGATAAAATCTAGGGTTTGCAACAAACCCTAGTAGTATTATGATATGTAGAAGCATATTGTTGAAACCTTAAATGTATAGTATAATTTTTTATTTGATGATATCTAAGGTTTTGTGTCTCAAATATAGAGTCTAGGGTTGATGACAAAATCCTAGCAAGAAGTTGAAGTTGAGTATACAATGATATGATTCTTGCTGATTATGAACCTAACTAGGTTTAGGTATTTGATGTCTAAAGTTTGAATGTTTTGATGCACCATAATAAACATATTATAGTTGTCTTCATAATTCTATTTGTATGTGGTTGTACTTGTTGTTGAATATTTGCAGGTACATAATCTTCAAGATATTCATAAGTTGAAGATGAAAATGATGAGCATGATGAAGGAAGCTATGATGATGATCAAGATGAACTTGATGCCATAAGAAAGAAATGAAGCCTTGAAAGAATGAAGTTTCTATGATGTTATGAAGTTGTTGATATCCCCATGTTGAGAGGGAGCCTGGATAGAAGAAAGTTTATATCTTTCTTGTTGAGAGGGAGGGCATATTATGACAATGAATACCTTGAATTAATAGTGAAACTAAATGAATAAAATTACTACAGATGAATGTTCATGACTCATGAAAAAAAATGAAGTACTGAGATTATAGTTGGTGTTGTTGAAGAAGTAAAAGAAGAAGAAAACTTCCAACAAGTTGTAGTTGGATAACTTTATTATAATATAAGAAAAATCCAAATGAATGAGAACCCCGAAGGTTTGTGTTTAATTGCATGTATATTTCAAAGTTTATTATTAATTGGGGTTGTGTTTGTATATGTAAATCTCTCCATAAGAAGGTTGAAAACTTTGGAAGAATGCTTGGACAAATGGATATATCTGGTTTAGTTCATTAGGAGAGATGAAGCATCTAATGGCAGATGCTTGGGAGGACATATGGCTCCTATGTGTTGATGTCTAGATACCAAAGAGGGAGGGTGACATTGGTCATGAAGCTCTAACCTTGGATACACGCCTAGATATTTGTGCTGATGGTTAGAAAGTAAGCCCGGTGGTACCTAGAGTCATTGAGAGATTGAGTCCATCTTAGTCCCATCTAGATAGAATACCCTGGTTAAGTATCTAGTCCACAACACTAAGTGTGCTATAGCTCTTCATAGTTCATTTTGAGATCTTCCATGTACCTCTATATATGTGTAATTATGAATACATCCTTGGTTAAAAGGGAGCGTTGAAGAATGTAACCAATTCCAATCTTCATAATTGTACTTGAGTCATAATGTATTTGTCAAAAGAAAAATAAATTTTATTATCACAGAAATTGACTTATTAAAGCATGGGTTTCATGCTTGGGTCAATTGTTTTTAGGTCAAAGCCTCCATTGAAGGTTTCTAGGGTTTATGTCAAGTGAAGTTAAATAGTAGAGTGAAGTTTAATAGTACTTCACTCCATTGATCATGAAGTAATTCTTTGCATTTCCAGATTATTCAATATTGAGGTCTCTTCCATTAAAGGTGGTTTGACTTACCTTGGATTTAGATTGAAGCCAAATTGGTACAATATATCGGATTGGGGATGGTCAGTGGAGAAGTTTCATAAGCGTATTTCATTCTGGACACATCGTTGGCTTACTTTTGGAGGGCAATATATCTTGACACAATCAGTCCTTCAACAATTGTCTATATATTGGATGCACCTCTTTTGGCTACCCTCATTTATTACCAATAGAATCAGTGCTATAATGTCCCACTTTCTTTGGTCGGGGAATTAGGATCATTAGAAATATCACTTGGTAAAGTTCTATGCCATAACCAAAGGAAAAAATGCTAGTGGATGGGGCAATTTTGATTTAAAGAGGTTTGGTTGGGCTCTATTAATCAAATCCCTATGGAAGGCTATATTTGGTAGGGATATTTGGAAAGTGATTATTACTGAGAAGTATTTAAAAGGAAAACATTTTTCTAAGTGGTATATAAGGGACATGGTCAAGATCAAAAGAGCTTCTTACATATGGATGAGTCTCACTAAGGTGGGAAAATGGCTGCTAGATAAGATGCTTTATTATTTTGGAAAAGGGAACCAAATTATGATTGGTTTGGATTCAATTCTTGGTGTTACCTCACCTCCTTCCTACAATATTGATTTTATTGCAGCACTACATAATAGAGGTATATTTTTCTTGGATAAAGCTATTGCTCATCAATAGATGGATTTTACCTACCTGATATGGAAGAGCGCGAAGGAGATTGGCCTATCAAGAGGTCATGTGTCTACCTGGAATTGACTTATATAAGAATTTAGAGAAGTTGGCTTCTTGATTAAAGAGGTGGGTGATTCTCTGATGTGGAATGGAGTTTTGAAATAGGGCTCAGTGGTGGTCTCAGAGATTTACCAACATATTTCAAATTTCACAAACCCCACAAACAACATCTGCTGGTATAGGAAAGTGTGGAGGTGGCAGGCTCCCTATAAAGTGATCATTTTTTGTTGGTTGGCCTAGAAAAAACATAATTCTCACTTGGGACAACCTTTTAAAAAGGGGTTTCATAGGTTTGAGTTGGTGTGTTTTCTGTCATATGGCACAGGAGGATGTTACACATCTCTTTATACATTTCCCTACAACTATGGAGGTATGGGCGTGCATTATGAAACAGGTTCAAATTTCTCAGTAGGTTATATTTGATTCATTGGAGTCTTGTTTTAGGTGGTGGTTTAATTGGAAAGGAAGATACAAAGCTTTACCTCTATTTACAATATGGGAGATCTGGAAAGCTTTAAATCTTGCTATTTTTGAAAACAAGCCTCCCATGATCCATAATATCTGCTCAAAATATTTGGTTTGGTTATATGAGGGGGGCATCCACCAGGCGGGCTAACTATTCTTTTAGGACTTTATCTCCTCCATTATAGGAGTTTTTGCATGCATGTTTATTTGAGGGTGTGGTTCATGACAATAGGTGTGGATGCAAAGCATGGCTAAGGATAAATATTCACATTCACTTCCTTTTCTTCTGGTTTAGTGGATCCAGTACAAATCAAAAGGAAGAGATAATAGATCTATGGGGTCTATCAGTCTTTGAAAATCACCTTTAGATCCAACATCTCTCTATTTATAGGGACTCTAGATCAATCATTGATGTGGTGACTGGGCGATCCGCCTTCGCAGTCCCTTCTTTGAAAGTATGGATGGATCACATTAAGTTTTTGGAGGGCTCCTTTGAGCATGTCTCTCCCTCACATGTCTACAGGGAACACAACCCAAAGGAAAATAGTTTCTCAAAGAAAGGTTTGGTAGCTTCTCTTGGCTCTATGCAGTACATATTTTATGTGGGGGGAAAGATGATGACAAAGGGAAGTTTTGATCTGCCATAATTGGTTCTTGGAATTCCTGATACTTTTTTGGAATATTTGGTATCTTATTCACATATTTTATATGGTTATCCTTATTGCATAGTTGGACTTGTTTTCCGATTTTTTTTACTTTCAGATGGACGCTCCTATACTTTGATTTCTTTAGTTTTTGTATCTGGGTGTTAGTATATGGAGGCGTCTTTGTTAGAGACTCTTGGTTTTCCTTTCTTTTTTCCTCTCTAATTCATATTATTTAGACTATAGGCCAGTCCTTTATTATGTTTACCTTGATCTTGGTAGCATTGTTACCCATTTTGATATTTGGAATTTCTAGATATGTATATGTACTAGAACTGGCTATTTATATTAGAAGTGCTAATGTTTTTTTCCTTTTGAAAAAAAGAAACCTTGTAGAATGAAGTTAGTTGGAATACTAGATTTCATTGTTGCATTGTGTTGTGTTAAGGATTCACCATAGTTTGAAAAAGATTAGTAGGTTCAACAAATAAAGTGCCATGCATCTTCCTCCCCTATATTAGGGGAGGTAGATGATAAAGCCTTTATTGATGTAAGCCCTAGATGTTTGACTATATGACGCCCTAGTTTTGCTGAAGCAAGGCCTACTGAATAAAGATGCCCCAATCTTAATGGATGAAGAACACATGTAAAGGAGACCTTATCTTGAAAGCCCAAAAATCCCTAGCATGAAAGTTTCCCCAGCATGAAATTTTTCCTTGGAGTCTCGTCTTTGCATCAAAACAATTAATCTTAATCAACAATTTCACATCACAAATTATTCAATATAATAATCTATGCAACATTATCAAAACATTTTAATGTATCACAAATCCTCCTTCTTCTGTTCCTTTGCCTTCTTTTGCTTCTTGCTGCTCCTTGTATTGTTGTTGCTCCTTGCCTTGTTGCTACTCTTTGCATTGCTGCTACTTTGCTGCTTGTTTCTCCTTGCATTGTTGCTACTCCTTGCCTTGTTGTTGCTCCTTGCATTGCTGCTACTTTTTTGCTCCTTTGCTTATGTTCTTTGTGCTTCTCCTTTGCTTGCTACTCCTTTGCCATTAATGACAATATTTCCAACAATCTCCCCCTTTGGCATTGATGGCAACACATGCATCCTCCCCCTTTTGTCCTGGAATATGTTTCTCATTTCTTCCCATAAACTCTACCTGTTCTGAAAAATATTTCTCATTCCCGCCCATAACCTCTGCTTACCTCCCCCTTTGACATCGATGACAAGGGGTTATAGATGGAGTCCCTAGTGTATGTTGCGTTGTGTTATATTATTTCCACGTAGTTAATAGGGGGTTTGAGGGGCACCCGTAACCCCACTTTATGGGGTCCGGGGAAGTGCCCTGGAAATTTTTGGTTTTGGACCCTATGTTAGGTTGGGCAGACCCACCTATGGTTTTGTGCATGATTTTCGCACATGTTTTTTGGACACGATGGTTTTCGGTCCATGGTATTGGATGCGATGGTTTTCGGTCCATGGTATCGGATGCTTCGACATTTATAAATATGTATTATAACATTGAAAGGAACATAACGAAAAATCAACATAGTAGTCCTGGTTTTGGGATCCAGGGGAAAATCTCTGTGTATATGTGTTTTATGTGTTTTTCTCTTGCATTAATTTTCTGTGTTTTAGACTTCATATGCAGGTAATTTCTGTATGGGGTTAAAACCTACAGTGTAGTTGTCATCATTGTTTTAATTCCTTAAAACCTGGAATGTATTGTTCTACATCATTGACTAAATGTTACTCCTGATGGTTTATTAGAGCTTCTCCGGATTGAATGAATGTTGCTCCAGAAACATTTCTCCAAATACGTGCTGGGTAAATATTGTATTTTGAAATATTTCATAGGAATTCTTATGAGCATCATCCAATTGACTTCTTCCATTGGCCTTTCATTGGCTCCCCAAGTGGTGTTTTCAAATACTCATTTGTAAAGGACTAGATTGCCTCTATTGTGTCACAGATTTTATGTAGTGCTGCATCAACGCGTGCATAGATCATGTTCCGCAATGGAGTATCATGAAGTGTCCGACTAATTTGTGTTACATTTGAGAAGGGACCGAATGGATGACAACTAGTTTCCCATAGCTAGTTGGAAGTTGGCCTATGATGCATATGGGAAGTGTTTTCATAAGGTGCAACCAATCCACCAACAACTGATGCTAATCTAGCGAAAATGTGGCATTGTGCTAGATGTGGAACAACATATCTTTTCTCATTTTCTAAGACATAACTGAGGGGTATTTGATTATTCTCATGTTGAAGAACAATTATAACATCATTGCTGGTCCATACTTGACTTTCACCTTCCATCAATAGCTCAGGATCTATACCAGCTAGAGACAACACAAGCACCAGAATTACGTAGGTGCCATCTTGTAAAGATCTTGTTGCTTCTTTCTGTTCCCTTTCTCTCTTTTTTCCTTACTATATTTGGAGCTATAAGTTACCCAAATAGGTTTAGGTTTTATAATAGAATCCTCAGAATCAGTTGAATCTGACATCCACGTCTGCTGTAGGAAAAATGTACTTGAAAGAGAAGGTTTTGCAGCTTCAAGTAAGCTAGTTACCGGAACTTCTGCAGAACACTCCATTTCTTCTTTGAGAATAGAACCATCTAGATATGTTCTAGTCTGGATGTGAAAACAACCATCTGTATTTCTCTCATGGAGAGAGTGTCTGCGTAGATATTTTTACACAACAATTGCTAACTTCTCATGACGATGAACGCTGTGGGGACCCCCAACAACAACAACCTCTTGTCCAGCATGAACCATCTTTTTAACATCCATCTCAATGGCCTTGATATCAATACTATAGTTGTGGCCTTCTTAAAAAATATTGTAATGATTGTGGTTTTGGAACACTATAATAGGAACAAGTAACCAACTGGCCAAATCAACGGTCTCAAACCTGACATCTAGAGCTAGAACATGCTCAATAGTTGTAGAAATGAGAGCTCCAAGTTGTCCTGTGAAGAGCTCAATAGTGGAACCAGGACTAACAAGACCTTGGCCTCTTGGAAAAAGAATATATGACAACCTTGGAATTGTCCCGTAACTTACACTACCTTCCTCTGTTTCTATCTTTCCATATGTGCATGGACCAACAGATAGATCTATGACAACATACCTACCTGAACCCAACCATACTTGCAATGCCCCCCTTCTAGCATAATGATACCGGTAAGTGAAATTTCCTTACTGCTGCTTCATTTGTTCAAGTGTAAGTTCTTCAATTTTCACGTACTTTAAAGCCTCAAGATCAACTTATTTGTTCCTAGGATCCATCCGAACCTTATCAAAGTTTAGAATGAATATTGCATTTGGCACAAGTCATTTTATTTTTGC
This sequence comes from Pinus tabuliformis, assembly GCA_031772625.1. Classification (NCBI taxonomy): domain Eukaryota; kingdom Viridiplantae; phylum Streptophyta; class Pinopsida; order Pinales; family Pinaceae; genus Pinus; species Pinus tabuliformis. The sequence goes on along the minus strand of CM062810.1, from coordinate 183,191,406 downwards.
GGAAAAATGTGAAGCATCTTCAAAGTCAAACAAATAAGTGTACAGTCTTTGGAAAGTCAGTTCTACATTCGTTGCTTCAACTTCAAACAACGGTAACCCTTTTCTGTATTCACTCTCCTTTGCTGAACCAAAAAGCACCATCACGTTCTTCACTGCTTGTTCAAATTCTATAAACTCTGGCTGCCCAATAGGAATGACATTATATTGAAGATCATGTTCAATATCGAGTGCTAAAGCAATTTCCAGACATGAAGGATGGTGTGAGGGAATGCTTCTTCTCATAAACTCCCCTAGCATGTGCACATCCAAAGAGTACCTATAGCCACCATCACCATTGAATCCAACTAGTACAATATTAACTTCAAGTGGAACCCTAAAAGGAACCTCAACTCTGGAGTGCAGCATTTGGTGCATCTCATGCTTGATGTTTTCCTAGATATCCTGGAACACGTTGTGATGCCACTGAGGGTGCCCTGGATCACATGTGAAAGCATCATGTTCAACCACTTCTAAATTCCAACTGTAAAGAGTCAATACTGCAATAACATTCAATAATCCCCAGTGCTTCATCCTACTTCCCATGGCCAACCCTCCTCTTCTTTCGCCTTCTATTCCTGCCTCACATAGTGTGCCTTACGTAGTACTTCAATGTTCAAATGCAGCATGAATGTATTAAATGATTATGAAAATTCCAATCCCAACATTCACAGGGCTTCCATGAATTCTAGTAGAGATTCTTCACAATGGTCACAAAACATGGATGTTGTCAGCTTGGTGGAGGGAATGTGTTCTCTACTTTCTGGGCCAACACAACTTTAAACTTCTGCATGACTTCTTTCAACTTTAGCCATAATACAATCAAACATTCTTCCACATATCATCTTGCATAGTTGGATTGCTACAAATCTTGATGCCAGGGCCTTATGAAAGAACGAATCATGGGATCACCACTTTTATGAACAACCTGACATCAAAAACCTCATTTTTAAGCCAGGCCATGGAGTCTCAAGCATACCAATTCATCTCATTGCAGCGTAGGCATATCAATTAATACCAATTCATGGATGTTGCTTCAACGACCATTTCCCTGGTCTGACATCTACTGTCATCTATTCTTGCATGATGAAGATAGTGAAAGTTACATAATGCATACCCTGGAATTGTCATAAGGTTTCAGATTTGGTAGGTAGAGTAACGTTCAATTTTTCAGTTTTCCTTTAATGCCCATCACACATACTTTGCAATCGACACAATCCTCTCATCCATTTCCTTGGCATAATCTGCCACATGTCCGCACTGTAATTCTATCATTGCATGCTCAGATTTTCACTATCATTGCACTGTCATTTCATTATCATACCTCTAACGCATCTGTCATACGGTTACACCTCTCAGACTATTATTTCTGGCACATTTGATTACAAATTTTCGCTGGCATAGATAAGGTTGGTCCAATGTATAGTCTGACATTAACGTTCCACATTCATAATGTTCCATAACGCTCCAACCTAATTAACTGAGCTCTTCATAATCATGCTCTGAGCGTCACAAAAAAAAACCTCTTTTGTTATGATTCTAGTAACATATAAGCAACTGCAGTTTACGCTTCATAGTATGACTGGGAATATATATTTTTTGAATAATGAATCCTTGGAATAAGTTTTTTTTCTTCATTCATCTTCATTTTAATTCTTTTTGTTGCTCTCATTGTCTTGGCAAGGTTGTCGGAACAACGTGACAGATCCATCATGATTAGCATAGTCTTTGTAATCTCGACTCTTTCTTTCCCAGAAATTTAGCTCAATCATTTTCCCTGAACCACGACTTGTTATGGGTGATAATTATATGCGATTTTCATAACAAGTTTAAATCTATGTCATGCATCTCCAACTACAGAACTAGATATCTCATATCATATTGTTTAATTCTCTTGGAACTACCATTTATTAGCATGTGTATTTAAAACTAATTATTCTCCTATGTTGCATGGTCTCTAGCTGCTACGAAAATGCCTCCATGAAATTAATATTTACCCTATTGCGAGACCTGGAGAAAGTTTTGCAGAGTGTATAGAGAATATATTGAAATGATAATAGACCAGGCGATTAGGCGATGTCCCTCGAGTCTATATCTCTCTTCAATATTCTTGTTTAGTATGCTCAACATGAACCAAAAATTCAAATTCTTGTGCTTCCACATTCTCAACATTTAGAGATGCAATATCTGCTGCTTGAATATGAGCTTCTAGTTCATGAACTTCTAGCGCACCTAATCCAAATTCAGCAGGAAAATTTTCCAAGCTCTCCTTAACTGGGCTTCCTTCTTCGAACCCAATAGAGGATTTTTTATTTTTATTTATTATTTATTATTATTATTATTATTAATTTTCAATTTTTTCTCAGTGTCAGAGTATTTAACATGTGATAAAATCTCAAACTGTTGAGTTTCTACATTTTATGTTTTTTCTGTGTCAATGATAAACTGTCAAGCATGTCTTCAACTTGAATGTTTGAGGGCACTTCAATCACAAACTGGTGTTGTTTAAAGTAATTCCCACCGTCAATTGACAGTTATGAATCTTTTTCCAGATACTTTGGATCTCCAAGCTGACTTTCATACGTGCATTCATCTGTGGGTGCTACCTGCTTGATGATCAGTTGCTCTTCATCATGAATTTTAGTTTCTTCTATTTCAACTGCATATTCCTTGAAAATTGTCTCCTCATCCATGGGTACTGAAACCAGTTTCTCAGTGGTAGTTGCATCTGTTTCCTCTTCATCCTCTATATTTGTTCTCTCATTCATATGGCGGCCAAATTTCACAGAAGTAGTATCCTCAGCAGTTTTTTTAGGCTTATTTTCATATTCATCACACTGACTTGACAGTGTCTGGATTATGATTGTTTCTCTTGACATTTCTGCAGCTTCTGTATCCACAATAGGTGCATTCTCTTCCTTGAGAATGACTCATAGTGCTCCACTTTTATCTACATGAGAAATTTTCTTATCTTCATGAGCAAGGCCCTTGCACTCTTTCTCTGCTACAACCTTTTGGTCAGCCCCATTGATTGTAGACTTGCTTCCTCTCATTGAAGACTTCTTAATATCTCTTCTTATAGCAGTTCTACGTGAAGACATGGCCTTCTGGTGACTTTCTTTTACATTTAGTTTTTCTTGTGGAGGATACTCAATGTCAGCACTCTCTTGGTCTCCACATATTTTTCGAGGTTTAGAGACTCCTACCTTTCTCTGTAAATCTTGAGTAAGAGTAGTTTCCTTCACATTAGTATCAGACCCAAATTACCTCTGCTTCTCATCGGATGCTTTATCTATGTTGGCCTTCTTATGACCCTCATTCTCAGGTGCCCCTTGCTTTCGGCAGGTTCTTCTTGTTTCTATTTTTGGGCCATGGATTTTCCTCTATGAGTTTTTATGATGAGCCATCTTTTCCATCCCATCTGGCTTGATTGCTTCATGGTCATCACTGCAGTCTTTGAAATCTTCCTCAATAGGATTAGTTTTGTCCTCATGATATTGCCACTCCTCCTATGGATTTCTCACTTTTATTTATTTCATTGTTTCCTTTGCATGTATATGTATTTGTTTTCTTAACATTTTCCTTGCCAACTATGATCTCACCATGCCCATTATCTTCTCACATTTTATGGGTTGCTCTCCCCCTTGGATGTTGTTTCTCTTCTAATACTGACTGGATGGTTGTCTTGCTGCTTAGAGCAGCTCCCCCTGATACCATGATGAGTTCATTATGTCATTGAAGTAACAAGTTGTTCATTCTCTTCCTCTTCCACACTTTTGTAGACTACTTTCTCTTGTTTTCATTTCTTTCATAGTTCTCTCTTCTTGAATTTGCTTCCATCTTTTGTCTAGTGTTCTTTATAATATATGGAAGCTTACAATCCTTGGCTTTGTGGCCAAGATTATTACACACAAAACATCTTGTGTGGCCAAAAAATAGAGAAAATAATGTGTTTTTTTTTGCGTTCATGTTTTTCTTCATATACACTTTGCATTCAATTGCTTTATGTCCAAATTCATGACATATATAACAATAACCATAGAAAGAGTTTATGTACCTGGTTGCTGGTGTTATCCTTTGTTTGCTTGCTGAATAGTACCTTCTTGTTTGTTGCATGTATTTTTTAATAGTCTTGATCTTCTTATTCCTACAATCTGCTGCCACATGTCCATGTTCATTGCAAGAAAAACATGTGATGTTTTTCCTAGGAGCACAACATCTGCTTTGAGATCTTCTGAACTTGTTCAACTCATTGATTTGATTTGGATATTGTTGCTTGTTTTTGTTTTCATTACAAATCATGTTGTTTTTAGACTCTTCTTTTCTAGGTCCTTTTAGAGATGCTTCATTATCATCTTTAATGGTTACCTTTCTTGAGTTCTTCATGGAGGCAAGGTCCTCTTGTAGATGATTGCACAACCTATTCTTTTATTCTAACTTACCTCTAGCTAAATCAAACTCAACTTATAATATTTTAAATTGTAGTTCTCTCTCCTTGAATTTACTACTCATCACCTCTTCTAGTCTCCTTTCTTCTTTAATTTGTGTCTTCAGGCTAACAATTTCCTCCTTGTACTCATGCTCTTTCTCATCACATATTTGCACCAATTTCTTCAGATGTTTGTTTTCATTCTTCAATATTTCTATAATAGCCAATGATAAGTCAAGCCTAACTTGATTTTCATATGATTTTTCTTCATTAGAGTCAGGCACATTCACACAGGTAGAGGTTTCACTTTCCTATTGACATGGTTTTTTCTCCTTCCTCTTTCTCTACATTGTTGCTGCCAACCTCTTCACGCATGAGTTGCAATCTATCCAAAATTTCTTTTACAGAAGTTAGATCTATTATTGTATCAAGGTCATTATTATGAAGAACAATTATACATGACACATTTTTCCTTAGCATTCCACCATTCTTCTTTCAAATAGGGAGAGTCTTTGCAGTAACCATCACACTAGTTTCCATACACCAGGTTCATAAGATATCAGTTCAGATTTCACCTTATCTCTCCACTGATGAAAGTTTGCTACACTCAACACAGGTACACTTTGATAGTCCATGACTTAACCAGGTCTACCTTCAAGTTGTTAAGCTTACACCGAAGGAACTGGCTCTGATACCAATTGATGAAAACTTGACTAAACTGGGGGGGGGGGGGGGGGGTGAATCAGTTTAGTATATTCATGGACATTAAAATTATATTCATTAATCTCATTAACTGAACCATTACATGAGCAACTTAACAAATTATGACCAACAGATTGAATATGTGAACAACAATTAATAAGCAAACCAAAACATCATATTAACACATAATAATGCCACATATTGACACCAGATATATGTGGAAACCCATAAAGGGAGAAAACCATGATTTTATTATTGTTGTGATGCAAAGACAAGCTCCTACTCCTTATTACATTTGATTTTTTGTAGGCTCCAACCTACAAGATGCTGCTACCTTAATTTTCCGCAAGCTGCAACATCTAACGAAGCTCCAACTCCCATATGTTTTTTGTAGGCTAAAACCCACATGAGACTCCTACCTCAATTAGCTTCAACTGGATATTTATCAAGCCACAACTTGAAAGGAGACTACCATCCCCTGATGTAAACAAGAAAACCAATGTGTCGGTTTACCTGGTCATAAATTCTGCATGTCTCCCTCTTCTTTTCTTCCTGTTCTTCCCTTCAAATATGCATCACATTAGATCCACATGTGCCGGTTAACTAATGCATAATAGTTCTATCATCTCTCTCACATTCTCGCATTCTCTGACTTCTCAATACCTTCCAAAATCACATCTTTTATAAAAATATTTTCCCGATTGTTTGCATCCCACATAGGAATATGAAGTGAATAGGCTTGACTCTTTTCCTTCCACTCATTCATTTCCAAACTCTTCATATCTTGAATATTAGAACAAAAAAATACATAATCCATCCAATATTAATTTCAACCACATGTAATGATTAAATGTATCAACCTAATGCCAACATCAAATGACAATATTTATCATTAATGCATCACAACAATCTTTGCAACATATTTGCCTTTTCCTTGGAGTCTTTCCTTTGCATCACAACAATTAAGCTTAATCAACACTTTCACCTAAAACATTCTTCAATATAGTAATCTCTGCAACATTATCAAAACATTTTAATGTATCACAACTCCTCCTCCTTCTCTTTCTCCTTTGCATTCTTTTGTTGCTTGATGCTCCTTGTGATGTTTCTGCTCCTTGCCTTGTTGTTGCTCCTTGATTGCTGCTGCTTGCCACTCCTTGCATTGTTGATACTCCTTGCCCTGCTGTTGCTGCTACTTTGTTGCTTGTTTGATTGATGCTCCCTTGCCATCAATGAAAATATTGCCAACATAACATTGTCCAAGCCATATGATGAAACCCTAGGTATGTCAATACGATGAAAAAACCCTTTATATATTAATGAAACTCATGCAACATGATGAATATGAAAAAAGTACTTAGTTGTCATGATAAATATTCAAATGAGGGAAGGGAAATAGATATGGTTAACAATAGAGATAATATATTTGATAAATGATTACACTAGCTTATAGAGGGCTTCAAGCCCTTTCCAATGAGTACTCACATACAATCTAACTCCTTGTCGTTGAGGAGAATTTGTTTTTTGAAGTAAAAAATATATCATTTGGAAAGCCTACTTGAGCATAAAAAAGTCGGCCTACATAAAACCCCCAAAGGATGTGTCCCTTTAAAATTGGATCACAACATGTATAAATTAGATGCTAGACTTTTCATGTTTATCATCAACTTACGTCTAAAATAAATAATTAAGAGAATAAGGAGTAGTTCACATCTCATGAATTAGAAAAGGCTATGCCTGGACAAAGATTGAAAAAAATATTTAGAATAGTTGGGGCTAATTTTCTGTAGCCTGGGTTTCTCTATGTTTTGGACAAAGGGTTAATCATTCTATTTACAGATTGGTTGATTCACATTCTTGTGACCTTGGTTTAGTAATCAACTTGGATTTATTCCCACCTTGTAGCAGATCTCAGATCCTTGCGAAAGACACCTTGGATCTACTCCTTTTGTTTCAGACCTTGGCCTCTTCTAAGAAGTTACAAACCTCAACCCTCTTGCAATTTTGATCTTAATTTTTGGCCTTGTGGAAGGCCTTTTTACAGAGCTCAGATTTGGGCCTTTCTACAAACTACAAACCCCAACCTCACAGGGAATAGACCTCGACCACCTCAGGAAGTAGACGTCGACCTAAGTCAGACAAATTGTAAATATTGAACCTCTTGAAGAGTATACCTTAGACTTGTGCAAGACATTAACTTGGGAATGTTTCTTACTTTGTAGCATACCTCAGACTTGGGTATAAGTTAACTCAAACTTGTGCATTTCATGCAACAAACCTTAGATTAGTACAAAAGAATACATTTTTTGTATTTGTGGTGATGTTTTGTGGTTGCCTTTTTGAGCCATCCTTAGGCCACTTTGAAGCAAACTTAAACTAGAATTTTGACTTGTTTTAAGAGACTTTTGAAGTAGCTTTGAGCAGACTTGTGGGCCTATTTGCGAGCATTTTGAAGAAAACTTTGAGTGAAATTTTTGGAGGCATCTTAATGCATTATTCAAGGATTCATTGGAGTGTTTTGGAAGCCATTATTTTTGCAAGAATTGTCGAGACTTGAGCTGAAATTGGATTAGACCTTGAAGTTTTGAAAGCATCATTGGAGAAATTTGTTAAATAATCGCTGTGTAGACCTAAGCTGATCTTGGACCAGGCATTGAAGCAACCTTTTGAAGCATATTGGAGCAGACTTCTTGGTGAAAATTTGGGAAACATCTTGAAGTGAATTTAGATCAACCTTTGGAGATCTTCTTGATTAGTCTTGAGCACACCTTAGAGATCCATCTAGAAGCCTTTATCGTAATAGACTTGAAGCATGCTTGGAGCATTGTTTTGAAGACATCGTTATTGAATATTTGTTGAAGAAAATTGGTGAAGAAAATATTGTGAAGAACTTTACAGATCTTGAAGCAACTTATTGAAGACATCTCGTTGAGAAGCATTGTTAAATACCATATGAAGACACTCATAGAAGTAGGTCCTAGAGTCATTCTTGGAGACATATTTCAAGATATTCTTGGAGCGACATTGTTTATGTCATGATGAAGTAACTTTTAAGAAATGAAGAGGAGATTATTTGCTAGATAATGATAAGGAAAACTTGGAGACACTTTCATAGAGTTAGATTAAAAAGAATGTGAGGAGGACACACTGAAAACATCTTAAAAACCCTTTGAAGCTAAACTTAAGAAACACATTGAAGAAATTGGAGACTCTTTGAAGATGGTCTTGTAGACCACTTGAAGAAATATTTGGAGCCTTGTAGAAGAATATCACTTAGGAATTGTTGAAGAAGATGTTGGAAGTCTTGAAGCAACACTAAACCATCTTAAAACAGTGGGTTGGAGCCCTAGAGGATTGGAGTCCTCACACAAGGTTGGAGCCTTGTGGAAGATTAGGTTGGAGCTTGAGCTATTTGAGAGGATTGGAGTCCTCAAGAAGACCAAGTTGGAGCTTGGTGAAGTATAGGTTGGAGCTTGGTTTGTTGAAGATTAGAGTCTTCATCTAGGGTTGGAGCCTTGAAAAATTATAAGTATTATTGTACAAATTGATTGTGTAAAAAGAGGATTAGAATCCTCACAATTCTTGTTAATAAAATTATGCTTTTCTTGTTCATTTTTTGTTATGTTTTAAAGTGATAATAACTAGTATAAAATGACAATTGTGAAAGGAAATACTGATTCACCCACCCTCTCAGTATTTCCAACATGATTATGTGCTTACATATGATGCTTAATGAGATGGCGGCTCTTAATCAAGAATTGAAGCTACTACTTCTTTATTTTGATCTTGAGCACTTGGTTATTTATCTCATCTTGAACTTATGGATCTCTCATGAATTGGATTACAAAAGATAGGAGTTGGTTCACAGTGATTCGAATAAGAGTGATGCTCCACTCCATAAATTCATGTATCATCATCTAGATATCTAAGGAGGAAATTCCAAATCTTGGTGATGTGGTGGTTTTTTTACCAGTGGTGTTGGTGGTGAAAAAAAAAATACCGAGTCCATGTGGTGGACAATCCTACAAGTTCCCTACTTAAAACAGAAAGATCTATGCTCATGGTAATACATTTGATCTAGGTGGATATTGGTGGCCACATGCCTATTCCACCCAGACCTCCAATCGGTTTCATTTGTTTCCTTGATTATAGCAACATTTACTATTTTTAGCAGTTTTTCAGGTCCTGAACTTCCGGAGCTCTTTTTACCCCCTAAACGAAGTTTTTTTGAGGTCCGCAATAGGCCCATAGCCATAAGAAAGGGTTTGCAACAAATCCTTTAGTACTCAGAGAGATATTCCAACAAGTTATTGTACGTGCCAAACAGAGATAATATGACCAAGTTACGACCCCGGGAAGTTGGTTGCCCAATTAACCCCAACGGGGCCCACAAACCCTGATGACCTCCCATGGCAGAAGAAAATAAAGACGAGGGAGAAAGAGATCCTTTCAAAATATTGCTTGAAGAATCCCTCGAGCGATAGAGGAATGCGATGATGGATAACTTTTCCTAGATCCTTCGACAGTTACCCATGGGCGACACATCTTCATCCAATAACCACTCCGGAGGTGCCACTCCCTTTAAGGTACAAGTCAACTTTGACATTCCCATATTTTAAGGCTAGATAGATGTAGATGTTGTAGATAGATGGTTAAATCTGTTGGAAGGATATTTTTCAGTTCATGACTTTTCCAATAGGGAAAATATTACTTTTGCACTCCTCAAAGCCACCCCGCATGTCAAGGATTGATGGGAAACCTAATGTGAACAAAAGTATGAGAGGGAATCCTCACTATTTTTAGTAACGCCCACTTGTAATTCTTTCCGAGATGCCATTAAGGAAAAATATTATTGTGTAGGGAGCTATGAAGATAAATACATAAAGTGGACCACGTTGTGGTAGGGAAGGCACCAAGACATGCCAAAGTTCACAAATATTTTTTATACCCTTCACACGAAGTTGGGTATCAAGCATTCTAAGTGGCATTTGGTACTCAATTACTACGACTATCTACACACATACATCCAAGACGAGATGGAGTTCCTGGACATCTCCTTTCTTGGCGCAAGCTATTGATATGTTATCAAGATCGAGAAAAAATATAAACAAAAAAAGTGAGAATTTGGATTTGTGAATCCGAAGCAAGGGAAAGGCGCCCCCAAACCAAAGAAAAAAGGACAAAGCCAAGGCGAGGAGACCCAAGTCAACCCGACGAAGCCACAAGAAAATAAAAACACCACAAAGACAAAGAAGGAAACAGGAAAATGGTGTGAGTTCCATAAAAGCCTCACTCACAACACAAGTGCGTGTCGAGCGAAGCAGTCACTGGTGACTGAGCTAAAGGATTCCAAATTAGATGGATGCTCTGACTCTGAGTTAGAACCCAACAAGGGGAATGACACAGGGAAGAAAATTATTGATGCAGAGCCTAGTGCCACTGTTGCCACCACCAAGATCTAGAAGATTGAGCCCAAATATCAAGAGGAGGGGGAGAGAATCTCCCACTCATAGATGTGGGTGAAGGGTTCTCTGCTGCAGTTGATTGTCGACAATGGAAGCCAAAATAAACTCATTTTAGCAAAGGTCATGAAGCTGTTGAGCCTACTGACAACACCACACCCACAACTATACACCACTGGATGGCTTCACCAAGGACAAGATCTCTGTGTCAACCTGCAATGTTGCCTTCCCTACAACATCAAGCCATTCATAGATGAGGTTATGTGTAATGTTTCTCCTCTTGAAGTTTGTGATGTATTATTAGGCCAACCATACTTATGGAAGCATCATATTGTGTATGATTCTAGGCCTCACACTGTTATTATTTCTTTGGGAAATAAGTTATACAGGATACCAAAGGTAGCACCACTTATCACCATCTCTTTGATCTCTGTGAAGAAATGCAGTAAGATCATTTATCAAACTAGGAAATTTGTTTTCCTTATGATTCACCCTCAGGGAAAGAAGAAAATTGTGGCCACATCCATGACCTCAAGACAAAGCTCCTTCGCATGGTAGTAACAGATGACCAAGTTCGTGCAGGAGTACAGGGGCATCTTCACCTCACCCACAGGTGCACCCCTACATTGTTAGGTCAATCACTCCATCGATCTGACCCCGGGCACACCGCTACCCAACGAGTGATCTATCGACACTCTATTATGGAGAACGATGAAATCAAGAAGAAAATTAAGGATCTGCTACAGAAAGGGCACATAATGCCAAGTTCATCACCCAGTGGGAGGTCGATTGTGTTGGTACAGAAGAAGGATATGACCTGGAGACTCTGTACTAACTATCGGGTGCTGAATAAGATCATTGTATGGAATATGTATCTGATCCCACTGATTGATGACCTTTTGGACCAACTCAAGGGGGGAAAATATTTTAGCAATATTGACTTGAAGTCTAGTTATCACTAGGTACCAATCGAACCCTCGGATGTGTGGAAGACTTCTTTCAAATCCAAGAAGAGACTTTTCGAATGGTTGGTCATGTCTTTCGGGTTGATGAATTCCCCCGCAACCTTCATGGGGATGATGGATGACATCTTGTGACCCTTCACCAACTCATTCGTGGTAGTGTATTTGGACGACATCCTTATCTTCAGCCAGAGTTGGGAAGAACACCTCCACCATATTCGACAGGTCCTCCAAACCCCGTGATAACACAAATCGTGTACCAATTTGGAGAAATGTGTTTTTGGTATGACCCAGGTACAATATCTGGGGTAAATCATTGATGAGTGGGGTATTCATGTGGACTTAGCCAAGATATAAATTATTTGGGATTGGCCAACCCCAACCACTCTAGTAGAGCTCCACAACTTTCTAGGTCTTTCCAATTTTTACTATAGGTTCATGTTGGGGTTCTCTCATATCACTTGGCCTTTGAGTCAAGTAACCAAGGGTGGAGCGAAAGAAAAGTAATTTGTTTATGAATCTTAATAGAAGCCATTTGTTGAGTTGAAGAATCACCTATGCTTTGCACCAATGCTCACATTACCAGACCCACAACAACCATTTGATATTGAGATAAATGCCTTTGACTATGCTATTTATGTAGTTCTTACTCAACATGGGCATCCAGTGGCATATCACAGTGAGACACTTTTAGACACAATTCAAAAGTATACCACTTAGGAAAAAGAGATATATTACATTGTGAATGCCTGTTGACAATGGAAGAATTACATTATGGGGAAGGAAACGATCATCGACATTGACCACCTACCCCTGCAGTTCATACAAACACAAGGAAAGTTGCAGAATGATCGCCATAAAAAATGGTCCACATACCTGCAACAATTCCATTTAAACATTAAGTACAAGAAGTGCATCACCAATAACATTGTAGATTACCTCAGCCGCATCGTCGGTCATGCCTTTGGCCACTGTGCTTGACTCTTGTGGACACAAGACTTCGGGGTGGTGTCTTGAAAAGTAGATTCTTCAACTTTACCTTTTCCTTTGGCATCTGCTGATACTATTTCTTTGTCGTTTGGAGATGCTTTTGACGTTTGTCCTTGGTCCTGATTTACTTTTACTTTGTGGAGGTTTTGTTGTTGTGGGGTAAACATCACTTCTTGCTTTTCCCACTTGTTTAGAAAAGGTATTGGGCTGATATCAATATCTAGAAAAGAATCTTTAAAGACTTTTCTTAACGCAGGAGAAGGCTGAACTGCCAACTCAATACCATCTATAAGCTCCCACTTAAAGATCTGAAACATGTTAGTGGAAGTCTCGATTGCATGTTGGACCCATAATCTATAGTTTTCATTAATGTATGCTTTTGATTGCCATCCCAATTCAAAAATCATTGAAGTATAGATTTTGTTTGACAACAATAGACTGATAATATGAACTACATTGTTGTTCCAATTTCCTGAAACAATGCTAATTGTGATTAATGCTGTTTGGTTAATCACGAATCTTAAAACTTTTGGTTCTCCTTGTAGTTCATCCAATTGCTGTAAAACCTATCGCTTCTCTGTTAATTTCAAATTTCCAAATTCTTTGAACCAGAGAGCCAACTGTTTGATCATTTCTATATTATTACTGGTCTTATTTTCTCCCGATATCTCATGACAGAATACTTGCGCAAAAGGATTTGGAGAAATACTTTCTCTTAATCTTAGACTTTGGTAATCCCAAGGGGATGAGAAAGTCCTTAGATATTGCAGAGTTCTTTGGATGCACTGAGACGTTCTAATAGATGGCCTTTTCCTGCAAAATCCTTCTTTAATCTCCCAATCGGAAAAATTTTCGAAAATTTCATATTGGGGAAAAGTGTCATTGGGTGCATAGTTTTCATCAAATCTTTGTAGAAAAGATGCTTCAAGTTCCTAAAAAATATCAGGAATTTTTAATGACAAAAGATATTTTTCTAATTCTCCTTTGATTGGAATAGCTTCTAAATCCAAAATTTGAGCTCCTGTGTATATGCTTAGAGCAAAGTCTATTCCACCTATCAACTGATAGTAATTCAATGCTTTGAGGATCCAAATCATATTTTTAGTGAATTGACTAGACCATAGATCTGATAAACTTTTAAAATAAATCTTTACCTTCATGTTGGGCAAAGGGTATACCTTTACCAAATCAACGTCTAGGCCTAATGATATGCCAATGTTTTTAGACTGCCATGCTTGGCATCTTCGAATCCACTGATTCCTCCTCAGACGCAGACCCACAACTTTCTTGATTTCTTCTGTTAAATGATTCACATGGCTTTCAAGAATTTTGAATCTGTCTACAAATGTGCTGAAATTATCATCTTGGGGTCCTTTTCTTGGTATTATAAAGAAATTTCCTAGTGATGCGACAAAAACCTTATTCATATCTCTAGTTAAAGAGTCTACTAAAAAATTAGAATTGCCTGGTATCCATTCAACATCAAAATCAAATTGTTGAAACCAAATTTTCCATGAGAGCAACCTTCCTCTAGCAAGCTGTCTTGAAATCTTGGCAGACAAGAAATACTTGAAGTTCATCGAATCAGTCCTTATAAGAAACGTTACTGGTGCAAGATATAGTTCAAATTTCTGTATCCCATTAAAAATTTCTAAAATTTCCTTTTCTTCAATAAAATAATTCTTTTGACTGGGAGAGAATTCACCTGAGGCATATGCGCAAAGTTTTTCTTCTTCATTCTCCCGTTTCTCAAAAAGAACGACTGCCCAAAAACTATCAAAAGCATCAGTTTGTAAAATCAGAAGTCTGTCACCTGGTGGTTGTAACTTTGGAAGTTGCTGACATTCTGATTTAAGCTCTTTAACTGCTGCAGTGGCTTCTGCTGACCATCCTTCCCTGAGATGTTTTCTGATTGGGGCTGTTTTCTCAGACAACCTGGGAATATATCTGTGCACATAATTTAAGACACCTAAAAATCTTTGAATTGTTTTAGTGTCTTTTAGTTCATCTGGAAACTGAGACAGTTTAGTAAGAACATGGGGTTGCATTTGGATTTGTCCATTAACTACGTTGATCCCCAAAAAATCTATACTGTCTTGAAACAGAACCATTTTCTTTTTAGAAAGGACTATGCCATGATTTTGGACTTCACTTAGAAAAATCTCTAGATGCTTTAAATGGGTTTCAAGATCAGGACTATGTACAAGTATATCATCTATATATGTTACAATGAACTCATATTTTCCAAAAATAAAATCCATTCTTCTTTGGAAGAATGCAGGGGCATTTTTAAAGCCGAAAGGTACAACCTTCCATTGATAAAAAATTGCAGGGAATGTGAAGGAAGTTTTATGTCTATCTTCTTCTTGGATCTGTATTTGATAGTATCCAGACTTCATGTCAAACTTGCTGAATACTTTACTGTTTTGAATCTTTTGCATAATGGTTTCTGGTCTTGGTAAAGGGTAATGAAAACCCTGAGTGATAGCATTCATAGGTTTATAGTTAATTACCATTCTGGGCTTACCTTTGACTATTTCTGAATGGTTTCTAACCAGAAACGCTAAACAAGAGTAATGAGACATACTTGGTTCAATAAGATTCATACTTAACAGCTCACTTATCTGTCTCTTAATTTCTTGTTCATCTGTGGGGGTGCATGGAATTAGTTTTCCCTTGACTCCATTATCATGTAGAGTCACTATTTCCTGCTTTGGGCTTTCTACTGTCCAGAATTGCTGAGGATTGTTTGAACAACTTTTCAGCAATCTGTCATGCATAGAAATCTGCTCAGCAGACCAATTTAGGTTAGTGCATGCCTTTTTTTGTTCTTTAACTCCATTCTTTCTTCGTATAATTGCAAAACTTCTTGCCAATTATTGGAGTCCTTAAGAGGTTTTCTTGCTCCAACTTTCTTTTGACTATTCTCTTTTCGTGCCTCAGAATTTGCTATGGATAATCTAGGCACAACAATAGCCTTCTTCTTTAAATTAATTATCATCTTATCTTCACTGATAGTGACTGGGAGCACAGAGTTAATAAAAAGAATTCCAAGCATTAAGCTTGTTGATGGATCAAAATGCTGAATAGCAGAGATTTTTACTATATTCCCCCAACTTTCAAAGATATGTTATCAACATAATGCGTCAATTGAACAAATCCCCCTATTGTTTCAGACACAAGAATATTTTGGAGTGGCTTCCAAAGAGATTTAAACAAAGATGGACGAGCCAAATTATTTAAGCCTCCAGTATCTATGAATGCATCAACTTTTATCCATTCATTACGAACTTGTACTGAACTGGAATATAAATGAGGCTATTTGTTTTGATGATATTTTTTAATAGAGCTTGCTCTTCAACTCTATTGTTTTCTGGAATTTTTAAACTGGTAGAAGCAACAATATTCTTTTGATATGGGCAAAAAGAATTTAATTCTGGCAATACTGTAATCGGTTGCTTACCTGTTTGTTGCAAGCTTTCTGAAGTTGACTCTTCGTCGGAAACATATGTGGTGTCTTCAGTTTCTTCTGTTTCGCTTTCATCTGACTGATCACTATAATGCAATTCTTCAGAAATATCATCATCAGAACAATAATTACACACATTCATCTTTTGTACACTAGCTTCGACATTACCTTCATCTTTTGAAGCTTCTGTATATATATATATATATATATCTATATATATAGATATATAGATATATATATATATATATATTAGAAACTTCATCTTATAAATCGACTACAGACTAGTCGTCCTTGAATTCCTCAATCTCAAAACAAGATTTTAGTTTAGAAGAGGAACTATTAGGACATTTGCGTGCGAAATGGTCTTCTTGTTTGCAAGTGAAACAACAATTGTTGTTTCTTGGTTTCTTTCTCTTTTTCAAAAACTTGAATTTATTAAAAGGCTTCCTTGGATTGGTATCAAAGCCCCGTTTCGGTCCTAAGTTTATAAACTACAAATAGAGTCTAAAGCTAGCCAGGAAGCCTTCGAAAAGTTTTTTTTATACAATTGCTGATTAGATAAAAGCTGCTTTAGTCAATCTCTGGTCTAGTTTATACTAAAATCATGTCGAACTTCTTAAGATCATTCTCTAACATAGATAGACGCACTATTTCTGAAGTCGATTCTCACTCAATAGAAAGTGATCATATTGAACATGAAAGAGTCGAAGATCCCGAAAGCTGGAACCCACCTGTTTTGAGTTCAAAAGAAATTTATCAGGTTCCATCTATGTTTAGTCTATCAAGAAAAAACTGGTTGAAAGAAGTTGAATTTAAGTTTAAAGTTTCTTGTCCTTCTGTACAGACTCAATACTCCATGTATAACTGAGGTCTTTGACACTCGGCACCATAACTATGACCATGCCCGAATTGGAACCATATTAGGAAATTTGTCTTCTGGCTGTCAGTATGGTACCATCTACCCAGATTATGCCATCAGTCTGTCTGATGTTCATTTAAAAGATTGCTGGAAAATCTTAGTTGGAGTCCAAGGTCTTGAGATGGTCGAAGATAGTGAATATCTCTTTGTGTTAGTTCAAACATCATTCCAACTCACAAACACTGTACATCCTAAACTAAAGCAACCAGTGTTAAAAGACTGTGTAACCATAGTGTTAAGGGAAAAATTCCCTTAGGGTCTTGGGTTGATACCCTAGCATATCAGAGGTTGTCTATATAGAGAAACACACATTCCATACAGCCATAATGCTAATATAAGCAAACTATACGATAAGGGGTGTACCTGGGGGTCCTTCGTTTGAGAAGATCCTTCCAGGGTCCAAACCCTCTTAGAGTTCCTTTTGCTCCTTCAACCTGCAAACAATCAATTCAAGAAAGTACAACAGTATATGGACTGAACATCATAAAGAAATCATCTTCATAGTATATTGAAAGGTAGTTAGTTATGCAATGAAACAACCATTCATATATGAATCATAACATGGATATCATAAACATGAAGAAGATTTATGTCAGGAACAAAGACAAGTGTTTCTTTTATTATAGACAAATAAAGTACATAAAGGAATAATTTCACCTGATTCTTCCTTTCACAGGCTCCAAGCGGAACCGTCCTTCGGATTCGTCTAGTCTCAAGGTTTTAACAAACTCCTTCCATGACTTACTCCATGATATCTCAAGTA
This sequence comes from Pinus tabuliformis, assembly GCA_031772625.1. Taxonomy (NCBI): domain Eukaryota; kingdom Viridiplantae; phylum Streptophyta; class Pinopsida; order Pinales; family Pinaceae; genus Pinus; species Pinus tabuliformis. The sequence goes on along the minus strand of CM062810.1, from coordinate 183,173,674 downwards.
GTAGATAGACATCATCACACAAGGAAACAAGGGTTTCCTGTAAATGGGGGAAGTGCAGGAGGCACTAGGATCTTCAGACCTGGTCAGGGAAATCTCAGCATAGTAACCTTTCTCTCTCTTCTCTCCTCCTTTAGGCCTTCCCATTGAAGCATTTTTATACTTCTCCCAAAGTAGTTTTTTAGTTGGGAATTCGTTGGGAACAGTTGGGCCACGGGCACTAATAGGTAATCAGTAGGTAAAACCCGCGATCTCCACCCGAAATTAAGGAGATTTAATTTTTTTAAGTGTTTTAAGACATATACACGGTTGGGTATACACAGACCCATGTACACACACGTTTAGCTCAGGGAAATGTCACGTATAGGGAATAAAACACTGTTTTTTAAATTTTGGACCAGGTCTGGAAGGAGGGGTTGCCTTGGGCCATGAGTGTAGCATCACAAACCTCAAGAGTGAGATTTGGAGCTATAATAGATGCCCCCTAATAGATAAGTTCAGAAGGGGTACATGATGGCTGAAATGTATTAAGCAAGTACATGGAAAGGAAATCTATCAAAAACTGAGAAGGACTTCACCAGAGTTCAGCCTGCTAAGCCACAAAAGGAGATAAAAAAGAAGCATTGTCTGAGGCGGGCATACCCATGCTCAGAGAAAGTACAACATGTACGCATATCAAGTACAAGCGGATACACTAAGTATACAAGTATAAAAGACTGGAAAATACATAATGGATCATCTGATCATGATCGAACAAGTACATGTCTAAATATCACATATAAGAATGTCAATGATGCTAAAGAATGAACCGGATCGCTGATATCAAAGACTGATCACAAAAGGTACCAACTGAACATGATGGAATAGGATGGTACTACACTACAAACTCAAGTGCCAGCATATAGAATGTCACCATGACTGACTACAACATATAAGGTGGAGTGGTATCAACTAGTAGCAACCGGAGCAACTGTCAAGTGAACCAATGAATGCTGATACAACTTGAGGTCTTCACCGACCGCCGTGGTACATTTCTACACTATGGGAATAAATGATCTGAAGTCGACCATGTGAGAAATTGTTTGATTACCGGTCATTGATGTATACCGTTAACAAACGCGAGACTACTCACCGATAATGATAATGAGTGTTGAGGTACCCAGTGCAATCTAACAAGTGTGAATGGATGAGCTGAAGTCGAACACCTGTAAGAATCTATCAATCAGGAGATAATGATGGTTTCCCACTATCGATAGTGAAGGATCTGCCACTAATGACTACAAACCCCAAGGTATTGCCAAATGGACTCTAGATCTTTGCCCCAGAGAAATAAGTCATAGTCGATGGGGAAAGATCCACTAGAAGGAAGGCATTAAGGCATCCTTCATCAATCTAGCGCGAGTATAACCCGTAGGCCAATAATGTGGAATAAATCAGATGAAAAAGATGTAGTAACCCGACCGAAGCACATTTTCGGCGTACACAAGATGTAGCTAGCACAGGACAGAAACCCTCTGAACCAACCAACAATGAAAGCTGACACAGAGGCGAGGTATCCACCAATAGCGTCAAATGGAAACCAAGGTACTGCACGAATCCCAATGTGTGATAATATAAGCTGATGTCGAACACAAGGGAAACCACTCAGTCAAAGACCCATGATACTGATCGATGCTGAGCACAAGGTGACCTATCAATAATGAAAATAGGGCCAGGGTGCAGCTCTAGGCCTGTCCTTAGAGCAAGATTTCGTTGTCGATAAGGACAAGACTAGCCAGCAAGAAGTCAATGGGGACCTTCTCAAACCAGCATGAGTAAAGGACCAATATAACTGATGTGATGATAGACATGATACTGACAACCGGGGATGGCCGACTGAAAAATGAGTCAAGAGACACCACAGAGAGGCCGACTCAGGCTAACTTCCCTTGAACAAAAGAATGACTCAATGTGACTATGTGGCAGCATATGATGACTCTGTATAAGTTCGTCATGCAGGGGGCACAAACGAACCCTCCACATGATTGGAAGAGATAACCATTCGGGGGAGAACTGACTCAATAAAAAGGTTAAGGCGTACCTAAGTCAAACTAAATCCTGCCCAAATGGAGGAGACTTTGTTTTCGAGTGCTTTGTTCAAGGGCGACATGACTGACTCTAGCTGCCAATAATAAATGGAAATATTGTCCCGTTCCCGCTCTTTTTTGGAATATATAATTTTTTTGACTTTCTCTTTTAAGCTAGAAAAAGAATAAAAGAATGCTATAATATAGTGGAAATAATGAGTGTCAGTGAAACAGATGGTCTAGTTCCTGGGATTGGAACATTCCTATGCTCAATGCAGGGAGGTGAAAACTGGTCAATGACACTCAAAGGTGTGTTCCTTCCACGGGTCAAGGTGTGTCAAGTTGCAAAAGTTTAAGGCATGCGAGTTTGATTTTGTAGTCGTTATGGTCAAAAGTTGGCTCAAACACGAGTCCAAGTGAAGCCGACTAAAGGCCAAAATGTGCAAATGGTAAAAATGCAATGCAGTAGTACAACTCAACACAAAGGAGCCTCTAGGGTACAAAGCCAGAACGAAAGCGAAGAAGCAAAGAGGAATGAGTATTCATCGCATAAGTCATGGCGAGACTATAGAGGACTCCTGAGCCTACTCAAATCGGAGCAGCATGGGTAACCAATGTCAATGAGGTGCTAATTACGATGCCCATGTAAAGGATGGCTTCTACCATCGTGTCATGATTTAAAGAATCGTCCAGTGAAGATGGTTTACGAACCATAACATGATGGGATCGACCCTATGGCAAATGTATCAACAAATGGAGGCTAGTATTCATAATGCAATGGAAAAATGGCTTCCCTAACCTATATGCCAGTGAGAAAACGATACCTGCCATGACGGGCCAGCAGTCATGGAACCGTCTCGAAACCGTCGAAAAAATGTCCAAAATGTCCTGAAAATCAAACCATTCTCGACATTCCAAGCTCCCAAGTTAAAAGTTACATGAGGCCAAACAAAATAAGATTTTGAAAAAAATTTGCATTTTCAAAACCTATAAAATATTTTTTTGACTCACCATTTTCACCATTTGAGTTTGAGTGCAGAGAAGTGGAGAAAAAGGAGCAAACTTTTCATACGCCAAATTCAACCGTTCAGATTCTTCCAAAATCCCTAGGTAACTCTTATACTTGTCTTGCAATCGATTGTGAATAGTTTTAGAATTTTTAGTTTATGTTTTACCGTTGAATTTTTTGTCAAAAATTTTACCACGACGTATACACGGGTTGGAAATATGAAACCCGCGTACACGCGGGCCCTACATGCGACTGTGTGTAAATGGACCCGCGTATACACCGCGAACATTTCACCCAAAAAACTAATGGTCTAAAATCATTTTTTCTTCAGGATGCCAGTCACTTAGTGAGAAAGAGAGCATACCTCAGTGGATGATGAGGTCATGAACAATCCTAATGCCTTAGATGCCTTACGGGGATGTGGTTTGCTAAAATTCTTCAAATTGCCAAATATGAAAGTAAACACACGTCTGCTTGAGATGCTCATTGATTACTAAAGTATCAATGATGATTCATTTATGATTGCCCAGATGCCACTCACGATAGAAGTGGGCGACATTTATTTCATCACAGGCCTTTCTCGAAGGGGAGAGGTAGTACATTCCAAGGGTAGGACACGAGGAAGTCTCTTGATCAAGGACTACATACACATATATTGCCCGAGACATCCAAAAAAAGTTGGAAGTCAGATTTCAATCACACATGTGGAGAGTTTATCGCTAAGGATAATCCTGTTCACCATAGCTAGAGTGAATGGATCAGCTTCCCGGCACCAGGCATCACGGCTGACCATGAGCTTGGTGGTAGACTATCTCACCACCATGTTTGATTGGTGTACTCCTCTTCTGGCCAGCTTGAAAAGCCAACTCACTTCCATCAAGAGAGGGCAGACCAAAAACTTCGGATATGGGACTATTTTGTGTTCTTTCTTTTTTGAGAGGGTCCCTGCACTCCGCCCTAGAGTAGTGGTTTCCATTAGCACCCCACGAGATCCACGCATGGGCAGGTGGGCTAACCTGATGAAACGTCTAGGAGGTGGGGACGTCCCACGGACTGCATTTGACGATGACTTCTTTTCTTGGTGGGATCAGCAGATCATCACCATAGATGACTACCCTTATGCTGGGTTGGATTTCTGAGGAGATCCTGATCTAGTATTACCACCGACCGCAGCATGGGGCGACATTGGTAAGTATTTTTTGATTTTATGATTTTTTTGGATTTTTCAAATATAATAATAAATTTTGAAAAATGTTTTTGATAGGATTCAAATGACTAATATGATGATCATGTTCCAGATATTGGGCCGGTACGACCAGATGAGTTCCCACAGCACAGACGTCACGGTCGAGGGGCCGAAGAGGCAGCTGCAGACACAGAGCGACTACTTCACATAGTCTAGCGGCACTTGGTGAGACTCACTCATGGAGTACTGATGGCGGCGGTAGAGGATCTTCCTGAGGATATGCAGCGTCATGTGGTTGGCATGCCACGAGACTGGGTCCACACTTTTAGGCGTGTGGCCAATGCGATAGTTACCTACTTAGCCGCTCATCCTGAGTCGAGGCATTAGATGTACTAGACATGATTATGGGCATTTGAGTCCCAATTTTGTATATTATTTTTGGACAGACTTATGTACACTCGAGATGTTTTATGATATATATATATATATATATATATATATATATATATATATATATATATATATATATATATATATATATATATATACAGTTCGACTTTTTAATGCTTGATTTTATTGTGATGAATGATTGATGTGCCACTCTAATGCTTGATTAGTGATAGAATAAGCTAACCAATTATGAGATCTTGGAATGTGCAAATAATTAATATAAGTAAATGATCTTTGCAACAACCTCACCCTTAAATACTGGCGATATAAACATGGATCCCTTACCCGATAAATGTTATTCAATTGTGACACTATCAATTGTGAATCAAGATAAACTACCAACAAGTCGATTTCGTGAGAAATTGCCTCAGATAGTAAATTAATGACTGCAGTATACTCAACCATATTATTTTAAGTGGGACCAATGCATACTCCCCTTGATACCATCAATTGACCAATTGGATAATAGAGTACCCAAGCTGCGGAAGCGAGGTTCCGAGTGTGCCGACTAGCACCATCGGCGAATCCAAAATAGACCAAGTCATCCATCAACACCTGCCACAGCAGACCAAAAAGTTTTGATATCAAAACTCTCGATGAGATATGTACAAATATACACAATGTACAAAGAAGCCATTACCTAGCTGCTAAGAAAAGTACTTCTTAAGGTAGAGCCCGTCAGGGGGCTCCGCCCACTTGCTCCTAGGGATGTTTATCGGTACTATTATCGAACCAATCAATATACTTCCTTCGGTGAATGACTGTGTTGGAGCCAAAGGAACCGTACAAACATCGCTAGTCGGACTAGAGGACCTAGATTCGACTTCATGCAAAGGGGAATGAAAACATGACCAATGATGTAAATCTTCCAAAGGTCGATCTACAACCGTCATTGCTTCGAATATCACTTTGTCAGATGGAAAAAACAATATCCGAGCAATCCAACACAGAAGTGGAATCAAGGGTCTGAGAATGAGCCACATCACCATCTATCTCTTTCTCAAAGGAAGGAGTAGAATGGTTATCTGCAGAGTTGTCGATAGATTCACATCTAGGCTCTACTGCAGACATAAGAGATTCTATTCCACCCGCCTTGCCGTCATCTGATGTGGTCACAGATGAAGATAAGGTTCCAGGATCTGAAAAATAATGAGCTTGAACAAACTCTTTCCGTAAGGGGTCCTTGGAGGATGAAATTGTATCTATTCTAGCCGTAGGAGGGGGAAGATCAAACGTACCCATCAATGAAGAGTACATCCCGACTCCTAAATTCTCAGTAGGTGGACGGGGGTTATCCACTAAGGGAACAGTAGAGTCTGAAGTTGCCCGAGGATCAACTGGAGAATAGTCCAATTGATCAACCTTAACAATTTTCCCCTCATGAGGAAAGAAAATGACACGAAACAGGGTCGAAACAATGACATCCATTTCGTATACCCAGTTCCTTCCTAAGAGGAGATTGTAGTCTAGGTTAGCATCGATGACTTCTACTTCAATATTAACGACCTTTCCCCAACACATATAGGAAAGGCCAGGATAATCCCATATGGCCTATGAGAATGACCATCAAACGTTGTCAATAGGGTAGGTGAAGGAAAAACTGAAGGCGATCCAATGGCTTTCCAACACGACATAGACATGACACACGTGGAAGCTCCCTCATCTATAACCGTCCGAAAAATATTAATTTTCTGGTAGGTAGACTTTATTTGGAAATCCATATGATGAGGAAGTCTCTTTTTGACATTATGCATATCAAAAGTGAGAGCTAAAGAATTATTTGGATCCACTGCCCCCATTGCCGATAGCAAGGCACTTCTTTGAGTGGGACACGACTGGAGCACCTCTAAAGTGGACATAGCACATGGACTCTGCGCCAGATCCTCAAAAATGGAGTAATTCTGGGCTGCCCTAATATTAGGGTTGATAGTCACACGTTTAGCGGAACCTTTCGGTACCCGTGGTATAGTCTCGACAGAGGGTCGCTCAATATGAAGTGGGTTGTTAGTTTTAGGAACTATTTTATCCTTGGAAGTTTCACCTTCACCATAATCGTGTGACCGTGTGGCCACATTAGCGTGAGAACCCATCATGAAAACATTTGATGATTTATCCCCTTCTTGGTTGCCCCTGCGGAGGTACCAAGGTTTGAACTCGCGCCAGCAAGAAGTTGTTGCCCTTGGGGAAAAGGGTCGGTTAACACAGCTTGAGAACTAGAATCCCTTGCTGCCCTAACAAGCGCTGAGCGTCTTGAATCTTTGGGCAGAGATGAGTTAAATGGTCTCCACTGCATAATTTGCATGGAAACTTGAATTTCTTTTTAGACTCATTTCTACCACCACTAGCATTATTTCCAGGATTATTTGCATCAGTCTTCCCATCTTGATTCTTTTTCTTACCTCGTCCTTTCTTCTTCCCATTGGAATTTTGATTTCCTTTGGGGTTATCAGATTGGACAACATTAATCAAAGAGGGTTGGGAAGACGAAGGGTTAGACGATGTGACTTGGTGGTTAGAAGCAGTTTGTAAAGACAACTGCTGTAGTTGGCTCAAAACGTTCACCACATTTGTGTCTATCGATCCAACGATACCATCTGCATGGGGACCTGGCTTCGACTTGGCTATATCAACCTTAGACCCAGGAGCATTTAGCAAGATTTTTTGTAGGATCCCAGACTGAGAGTAAATTAATTCTAATTTCTAGGCCCTAAAAATAGCTTGCTCCTCAGAATATACTCCGGATATGGAGACATCCTTAGAGATTTCAGGTTGTAAAGATTTCAAAAACCATTCGAGACGGTATTACGAAGGGATTTTGGCTTTGATGAGCCTATCTCTCCGTCTCCATTCCTGAATATGGTCAGAAATGTGAGTTGCCGTGTCTTGATGAAAAGTGGCCAGAAGTTCAGTTTCGACATCATAAAGGATAGGAAACTGGAAATGATTTAAGAAAATATTGGCTAAGTCAGTGAAAGATGTAAAGCTGCCCCTAGCAACTCTATATACCACTTGGCCGCATTACCAGTTAAGGTGCTTTGGAAAAGTCTCAACCTAATCGAGTCATCAATAAGGGAGTTTGATGAGCACCACAAATGGAATGTGGTTACATGGTTGCCTGGGTCTTCACCGCCCTTCCCTTCGAATTTTGGAATGTCCGAAGGGAGTTTGGTTGGGACTGGAGGCCAGGTCGGGTTGTATTTGATTGGATCGTTAATTTCGTGAGAACTGACAGGTTCAAAGTTGCTAGAAAAGGAAGCCTAGGAGGACCTTGGGGGTTCCACCCTGACTGGGCGGAGCTCCCAAGGTTCTAAAAATATTGGCCTAGACTTTGAAAGGCACCAGGCTGCCCGAAGTATCCAGCAGAACCAGTTGAACCAAAAGGCAAGCCTTGTGATCCAGCGAAACTCGAATTTTGACCAACTCCAGCCGCAAAACCTCCATAACCGGTGAATATGCCTCCTAAAGGATTATAGGGAGTCGATAACCCCTGATAAGGATTCCAAGCAGAAGCTAAGGGAGGAATACTTCGAAATGAACTAACTGTGGAGTACGGCCCATTCCCTTGTTGGCCGAAAAACGGATTCCCAGTTCCCATGCCACTAACTGCAGGGTTAGTCCAACCTTGGAAAGGATTGCTGCTTGAAAAAGGCATAAATCCTACTGTTGGGTTGGAATGTGGTATATGACCACTTCTGAAAGGAAAGCCCTAGAATTAAGCCGATCCACCCATCATGGACATGGAGGCACTAAACAGAACTGATGGAATACCCTGTGAATGGGTGCCAAATGGGAAGAATCTAGTACTAAAAGCATTGGCTTGGGAATTTCCACTCGTAGAAGGAATGGAGGTAGACCCAACAAAAGATGTGCTAGTAAAAGACCCAAATAAAGATGTAGAGGGGATGGAAATGGTTCCTCCCCCTTGTACTAATGTTGGAGTTTGCATAGTTGTAGCACTTGTAGTAGAAGCCATGCTTCCAGTAGTGGTCATCGATGGTAAGTGCATAGTGTGATTTGGACTTGACGGTCTATGCGTCGGAGTCCCAACATATCGTAATACTTCTGGATAACTAGAAGGTAAGGGAGAATTCGGAGCCACTAACGACTCTGGGAGTTCTTCTACCTCTATGTTATCTTCCGTCTGAAAGAGAACTCGAGAAAGAATCAGAGTGTTCCTCTCTTGTTCTATGGAAGTACCAGGCCTATTCTGAACACTAATGCCCCTGAGAGGAGGATCAATCCCCGATGCGTCAACTGCCACGGGATGAAACCCACCGGCAGTATTACCTCTGTGCCTTCTAGGAGAAGGCTCTAAACTTGGTGGTGAAAGACCACGAAGTCTTCGAGACCGTCTAGGTGATCGGTTAGCCACTTTGAATTTTTTATTAAGATCTAGCTAAAGACTCAAAAAATTGAAAGCTAGGCCAACTAGGAGCACAGAGCACACACTAAAAAAGTCCCTAAAAGATATCAACTAGTCAAACAACTTTCGAGTATTTTCGCTCTGGGTGATGAGGACCGGACACCAAAATACAAGAACGTGAAGTAAGGGTCCTTTCGAAGATAGTCTGGGATAATGACGGCCTAGTCCTATCAGCGAAGGTAACAGAGGAAGTTACACTGACCTCCTAACAACAGCCTGCACCGGTGCAAGCCCCCAAGCTTCACAATGGTGCCCTCCAGTAGTACCATTGAGAGTGATACAATGTCAACCTCAGGTGCCACAGGATTCCCCTCCGCAGCCACCTGTGTAGATCCCTAGGAGTAGCAACTAAGGTTACCAACTCGTATCAGAAGCTAGGCGGAACAGTCTTGAGGTTAGATCCGACAAGTAGGAGAGGGGGTATCTCTCTTCCCTGTCTTCAAAAACCCTCGTGCTTAACTCCCAGATCCAGAGCTTTCCTGGTCTCCCTAACGCTATTGGATTTTCACTCACTATTCAGACTCCTATGTTTGACAGTTTAAATGGCCTTGGAGAGTTATCTCTCCACTCGCCTAATCCAAGGCCCTAAAATATCCTAAAACTTGTTGGTGTGTCTAACTTGACAATTATAAAAAGTTCTAGTATATTTTAATTAGCGCTTGTTTTTAAATGGGCTGTTACTTAAGTCAAGGGATAAGCGGAAGTGAAACTAGGGGTGTTTTGACACAAAAGAAATTAATAAAAACCAAACTACATGCAAATGCACTTGTTTTCGTTTTTCTATGAAAGAAATTTCTACTGGGTTCAGAGGAACTCTAAAAAAAGCAACAAAATTTTCTTTTCTTTTCTTTTACTCATGCTTCACACTCACAAAAATTAACAAAACTATGGATGCCTAAAAATATGTGCAACTCTATCCTAATGTAATGAGTACATGCTGATGCAAGACTTAAGACTACTCTAATTCAAGAAATGAAAGTTACTTATTTATCAATTTTTAATTTGCCACTAAAAGTGTTTAGATGGAATATGAGTTGCTAATGCTCATTTTCGTCTCTACACTAAAATTAAGTTTCAAGACAAACAAAAATTCACTTTCATTCACTAAAAGAAACTAAATCAAAACAAAGTTCAGGAAAGCAAAACCAAGTTTTTCAAAAAGTTTTCTTCAAAAGCAAAATCAAAAACGTTTTTCAAAAGTGCTCTCAACAAGACTGAAACTTTATGATCGAAGAATAGGCAATGAAACACTTTGCGAGTTTGCAACACAAAACAAGTGAGAACTCAACAAAAATGTGTTTTAGAATTATCTTAACAATAAAAAAGCAGGAACAAGAGCTTGGCAATAAAGACCAAAAGATTGAAAAGACAACTTCAAAGAAAGTGTAAACCAACAACTTTCGGAAAGCAAGAAAAGCAGATAGTCATAAAGATATAGTTTTAACATGCAAACCAAAAAATTCACCAGAACAAGATTTGACACAAATACTGAGATCAACTTTCTACCCTGAAAAAACAAAGCAGCCAAGACTCCTAACAAGAAACCTTGTGTGCTTAACAAAAACAATGACGCTTGCAACAAAACCAATAAGACCGACACTTTCGAAAATCAGAGAGAATTTGAAATCAGATACTTGCTGTAAAACTAAAAACTGACACAGAAAAGTAATTGTTTAGGATTGAATCAAACCAGTAGACAAACCTTCAGAAACAAAAAGATTTGAAAAATCTTGAAAATTACAAGATATATGCGACTGTATTGATGTACAGCTGCGTGTATACGCGACTGAGCCTAAGGAAACCTGCGTATACATGGGTTAACTTAAGGAAACATGCGTATATACACTTTTGTAAACAAGAAAAACAGTGTATATAAAAGATTTCAAGAAAAAACAAAAAATAGTTTGAAGAAACTGACCAAACTTACAATTCAAGTTCCTACAGGAACAAACTACACAGTAATAGCAAGAAAACAGACAGCTGAGCCCTGATTGGCTTGAATAAACCCAAACTAGGAATAACAATACTGTTGTCCCGAGTGGAGTCGCCAATTCTGTTAAGGGACAAATTCCCCTAGGGTCTTGGGTTGATACCCTAGCAGATCAGAGGTTGTCTATACAGAGAAACACACATTCCATACAACCATAATGCTAATATAAGCAAACTATATGATAAGGGGCGTACCTGGGGGTCCTTCGTTTGAGAAGATCCTTCCAAGGTCCAAACCCTTGTGGAATTCCTTTTGCTCCTTCAACCTGCAAAACAATCAATTCAAGAAAGTACAATAGTATATGGACTAAACATCATAAAGAAATCATCTTCATAGTATATTGAAAGGTAGTTAGTTATGCAATTAAACAACCATTCATATATGAATAATAGCATGGATATCATAAACATGAAGAAGATTTATGTCAGGAACAAAGACAAATGTTTCTTTTATTATAGACAAATAAAGTATAGAAAGGAATAATTTCACCTGATTTGTCCTTTCGCAGGCTCCAAGCGGAACTATCCTCCGGATTCGTCCAGTCTCAAGCCTTTAACAAACTTCTTCCATGACTTACTCCATGATATCTCAAGTAGTAGATAGACATCATCAAACAAGGAAACAAGGGTTTCCTGTAAATGGGGGAAGTGCAGGAGGCACTAGGATCTTCAGACTTGGTCAGGGAAATCTCAGCATAGTAACTTTTCTCTCTCTTCTCTCCTCCTTTAGGCCTTCCCATTGAAGCCTTTTTATACTTCTCCCAAAGTAGTTTTTTAGTTGGGAATTCGTTGGGAACAGTTGGGCCATGGGCACTAACAGGTAATCAGCAGGTAAAACCCGCGATCTCCACCCGAAATTAAGGAGATTTAATTTTTTTAAGTGTTTTAAGACATATATGCGGGTTGGGTATACACAGACTCGTGTACACATGTGTTTAGCTCAAGGAAATGTCGCGTATAGGGAATAAAACACTATTTTTTAAATTTTGGACCAGGCTTGGAAGGAGGGGTTGCCCTGGGCCATGAGTGCAGCATCACAAACCTCAAGAGTGAGATTTGGAGCTATAACACATAGGAGTCAGCAATGCTCAGGTGGAAGGTGTTCATTACGACAAAGAAGCCCTTCCCAGTGACTGGTACATTCAGTATAAATCATTGGCAGATACTCCAAGGAGTAAAATTAAAAGAATGTCTATAAGTGATGGTCATGTCCGCATACTACCTGATAGATCATCCATACCCAGACCAATCTTTATGCCACAAAAGCATGTTTTACCAGCCATTTCAGAGTCTGAGCAACCATCGACCAATGGTCGCAAGTCTATTTCACGAAATGTATATAGTCATCTGTCAAAAGAAACCACTGTATCTATTCCATCAGATCAATTGTATATTCCTGAAGAAAAGCCATTTCTTGTTGTAAATAAGATGTTCCGGACATATGTATCTAATATCTCACCTGTAGAAGAATTCCAGTATGCCAACCACAGATATGTCAAAGGGGGAAAATGGCCACCAAAAACTAAGTTTTGCACTTCCTCATCTCAGTCAAGACAACCACCCACAAGAGTTGATTGTGCACCACTCTTAGAACATAACTCCCAGAATCCTACTGATCTTGACCAGGTCTATCAGATAGGAAATTATCTTACCACTTGGTGTGCACATGCCGAAGATGTTCTTGATGATTTGGGTCAACAATCAGATTTGATTAATGCAAATCTTAAGCTGCTCTATGAAGAGCAACAGTCTGAGAAAGCCGAAAAAGAAGAGAGGAAGAGAAGAAGACAGAAGAAAAAGGCCAAAGAAATTCCTAAATTTAGAATTGACATGAGCACTCCCAATTATTGGGACAAAGAAGAAGAGGAAGAAGACACAGAAGAAGCAATTACTACCACTAGCGCAGAAGAGTCAACTTCGAAAATCTCTGGAAAGTTGACCAGAGTAAAGGAAGAAGCATACAAAGCAGAAAAACAATTTGCTTCAAAGAAAGAGATTATGACTCTTGATCAAGCAGCTTCTAAATTCCCTTCCTTTATTTTACCTTCTATAAATAACCAAAATAAAGCTCATGTGTTGAAAGAAGTCTCTAAATACCTGCGTGTAGAAGAAGATTTGTATGCTGCAAATTCTAGTGGGTATATTTTAGATCTAGACAATTCATCCAATCCAGGAGAATCAATCCGGATATGGACTGGTGCTCTGTATCAGATGCAGGTCACCACAAAATTAGATAATGTTTCTATAATGGTCCTAGCCGAGAAAAGAATGACCGACATTGTATATGATTGGTGGATGGGACCATTAGATGAAGAAAGAAGAGCAGTCATGGAAGCAGGACTGGCCACTTTAGAACTTTTGTTGAAAACACAATTTGTCCCAGAGCTAGTAGATGAGAAAAAACAGCTGATAACAGACTTAAGCTGTATGGAACTAAAAGATTTAAAATATCTTGATCAATTTGGCAAAGATTTCATGGAAAAAGTCTTTAAGGCAAATCTTTCTAATGACACTGCTAAAAAAATATCATTTTTGTAAGCTTCCCAGTAATTTAGGAGATCTTATTATGAAAGATCTAGATGTACAGAACAAGAAAATAGATCAAATATATTGGGTTGATCTTCTTTTCAGGTGTACAGAGAAGGTTAAGTATTTGTGCTGGAAAAAGAAAGCACACGACATTACACCTAGTTCAGATGTCTACAGAACAATGCTACCCTGGACACCCTTTAAAAAGAAGAAGAAAACAAAAAGGTATGGAAAATTTAGACCCAAGAGAGTCTCCAATCCAAGGAAGCCTTTTAGAAAATTCAAATTTTTGAAAAAGAGAAAGAAACCAAGAAACAACAATTGTTGTTTCATTTGCAAACAAGAAGGCCATTTCACACGCAAATGTCCTAATAGTTCCTCTTCTAAACTAAAAGCTTGTTTTGAGATTGAGGAATTCAAGGATGACTGGTCTGTAGTCGATTCAGAAGATGAAGTTTCTGATGTATATATTTTAACAGAAGCTTCAGAAGATGAAGGTAATGTCGAAGCTAGTGTACAAAAGATGAATGTGTGTAATTATTGTTCTGATGATGATATTTCTGAAGAATTGCATTATAGTGATCAGTCAGATGAAAGCAAAACAGAAGAAACTGAAGACACCACAGATGTTTCCGACGAAGAGTCAACTTCAGAAATCTTGCAACAAACAGGTAAGCAGCTGATTACAGTATTGCCAGAATTAAATTCTTTTTTCCCATATCAAAAGAATACTGCTGCTTCTACCAATTTAAAAATTCCATAAAACAATAGAGTTGAAGAGAAAGCTCTATTAAAATATATCATCAAAACAAATAGCCTCATTTATATTCCAGTTCAAGTACAAGTTCATAATAAATGGATAAATGTTAATGCATTCATAGATACTGGAGGCTCAAATAATTTGGCTCGTCCATATTTGTTTAAATCTCTTTGGAAGCCACTCCAAAATATTCTTGTGTCTGAAACAATCGGGGGATCTGTTCAATTGATGCATTATGTTGATAACATATCTTTGAAAGTTGGGGGGAATATAGTAAAAATCTCTGCTATTCAGCATTTTGATCCATTAGCAAGCTTAATGCTTGGAATGCCTTTTATTAACTCTGTGCTCCCAGTCACTATCAGCGAAGATAAGCTGATAATTAATTTAAAGAAGAAGGCTATTGCTGTGCCTAGATTATCCATAGCAAATTCTGAGGCGCGAAAAGAGAATAGTCAAAAGAAAGTTGGAGCAAGAAAACCTCTTAAGGACTCCAATAATTGGCAAGAAGTTTTGCAATTATATGAAGAAAGAATGGAGTTAAAGAACAAACAAAAGGCATGCACTGACCTAAATTGGTCCGCTGAGCAGATTTCTATGCATGACAGATTGCTGAAAAGCTGTTCAAACAATCCTCAGCAATTCTGGACAGTAGAAAGCCCAAAGCAGGAAATAGTGACTCTACATGATAATGGAGTCAAGGGAAAACTAATTCCATGCACCCCCACAGATGAACAAGAAATTAAGAGATAGATAAGTGAGCTATTAAGTATGAATCTTATTGAACCAAGTATGTCTCATTACTCTTGTTCAACGTTTCTGGTTAGAAACCATTCAGAAATAGTCAGAGGTAAGCCCAGAATGGTAATTAACTATAAATCTCTGAATGTTATCACTCAGGGTTTTCATTACCCTTTACCAAGACCAGAAACCATTATGCAAAAGATTCAAAACAATAAAGTATTCAGCAAGTTTGACATGAAGTCTGGATACTATCAAATACAAATCCAAGAAGAAGATAGACATAAAACTGCCTTCACATGCCCTGCAGGTTTTTATCAATGGAAGGTGGTACCTTTTGGCCTAAAAAATTCTCCTGCATTCTTCCAAAGAAGAATGGATTTTATTTTTGGAAAATATGATTTCATTGTAACATATATAGATGATATACTTGTACATAGTCCTGATCTTGAAACCCATTTAAAGCATCTAGAGATTTTTCTAAGTGAAGTCCAAAATCATGGCATAGTCCTTTCTGAAAAGAAAATGGTTTTGTTTCAAGATAGTATAGACTTTTTGGGGATCAACGTAGTTAATGGACAAATCCAAATGCAGCCCCATGTTCTTACTAAACTGTCTCAGTTTCCAGATGAACTAAAAGACACTAAAACAATTCAAAGATTTTTAGGTGTCTTAAATTATGTGCACAAATATATTCCCAAGTTGTCTGAGAAAGAAACCCCAATCAGAAAAAATCTTAGGGAAGGATGGTTAGCAGAAGCCATTGCAGCAGTTAAATAGCTTAAATCAGAATGTTAGCAACTTCCAAAGTTAGAACCACCAGACAACAGACTTCTGATTTTACAAACTGATGCTTCTGATAGTTTTTGGGCAGTCGTTCTTTTTGAGAAATGGGAGAATGAAGAAGAAAAACTTTGCGCATATGCCTCAAGTGAATTCTCTCCCAGTCAAAAGAATTATTTTATTGCTGAAAAGGAAACTTTAGCAATTTTTAATGGGATACAGAAATTTGAACTATATCTGGCACCAGTAAAGTTTCTTATAAGGACTGATTCGATGAACTTCAAGTATTTCTTGTCTGCCAAGATTTCAAGATAGCTTGCTAGAGGAAGGTTGCTCTCATGGTAGATTTGGTTTCAACAATTTGATTTTGATGTTGAATGGATACCAGGCAATTCTAATTTTTTAGCAGACTCTTTAACTAGAGATATGAACAAGGTTTTTGTCACATCACCAGGAAATTTCTTTATAATACCAGGAAAAGGACCCCAAGATGATAATTTCAGCACATTTGTAGACAGATTCAGAATTCTTGAAAGCCATGTGAATCATTTAACAGAAGAAATCAAGAAAGTTGTGGGTCTACGTCTAAGGAGGAATCAGTGGATCGAAGATGCCAAGCATGGCAGTCTAAAAATGTTGGCATATCATTAGGCCTAGACGCTGATTTGGTAAAGGTATACCCTTTTCCCAACATGAAGGTAAATATTTATTTTAAAAGTTTATCAGATCTATGGTCTAGTCAATTCACTGAAAATATGATTTGGATCCTCAAAGCATTGAATTACTATCAGTTGATAGGTGGAATAGACTTTGCTCTAAGCATATACACAGGAGCTCAAATTTTAGATTTAGAGGCTATTCCAATCAAAGGAGAATTAGAAAAGTATCTTTTGTCATTGAAAATTCCTAATATTTTTGAGGAACTTGAAGCATATTTTCTACAAATATTTGATGAAAACTATGCACCCAATGATACTTTTCCCCAATATGAAATTTTTGAAATTTTTTCCAATTGGGAGATTAAAGAAGGATTTTGCAGGAAAAGGCCATCCATTAGAACGTCTTAGTGCATTCAAAGAACTCTGCAATATCTAAGGACTTTCCCATCCCCTTGGGATTACCAAAGTCTAAGATTAAGAGAAAGTATTTCTCCAAATCCTTTTGCGCAAGTATTCTGTCATGAGATATCGTGAGAAAATAAGACCAATAATAATATTGAAATGATCAAATAGCTAGCTCTCTGGTTCAAAGGATTTGGAATTTGAAATTAATAGAGAAGCGACATGTTTTACAGCAATTGGATGAACTACAAGGAGAACCGAAAGTTTTAAGATTCGTGATTAACCAAACAACATTAATCACAATCAACATTGTTTCAGGAAATTGGAACAACAATGTAGTTCATATTATCAGTCTACTGTTGTCAAACAAAATCTGTACTTCAATGATTTTTGAATTGGGATGGAAATCAAAAGCATACATTAATGAAAACTGTAGATTATGGGTCCAACATGCAATCAAGACTTCCACTAACATGTTTCAGATCTTTAAGTGGGAGCTTCTAGATGGTATTGAGTTGGCAGTTCAGCCTTCTCCCGTGTTCAGAAAAGTCTTTAAAGATTCTTTTCTAGATATTGATATCAGCCCAGTACCTTTTCTAAACAAGTGGGAAAAGCAAGAAGTGATGTTTACCCCACAACAACAGAACCTCCACAAAGTAAAAGTAAATCAGGACCAAGGACAAACGTCAAAAGCATCTCCAAATGACAAAGAAATAGTATCAGCAGATGCCAAAGGAAAAGGTAAAGTTGAAGAATCTACTTTTTAGGACACATATGCAGATGCACAAGACCCACATGATATCAATTGGGACAAAGAGTACTCAAAGATGATGGAATACGACTACCTCAAGATGCTTGAACGAAAAGCCTTTGAAAGACAAGTGTCTTCTGATGATGATGATGATTATGATTCTGACCGAAGTCTGAAAGGATATTGGTAGAATTATTGTACCGGAAAGGTTGAGTAGACACCGTCGGATAAAGAAAATGCCAACAGGACCCTCAATTATTTCCACTTTGTGTCATATCTTAGATTAGATTAGATTCCTTTAGGAGGTTATAAAAGAGAGATCAAACCAGAGAAGCCCACAGGTTGGAACGGAGTGCTTCTTTGATCTCGTATTGTAATCTGCAAAGTATTGTAATTTTGATCTTTGAATTAATATTGAAGCCGCTAGGCCGCTTGTCTAAGGACATTTTCGTAAACTTCAAAAGAACCTGGAGAAGTAAAGCGAAGGCGTTGAAGAAGACCCAAGGAGAGAGAGGTTGTTTCTGCTCGTATTCTCGGTGTGAGGAGTTTCGATTGCTACCATTAGATTTTCTATCTTTACAAGAGTGATCCAGAATTCGATAACACATACCAGATGCTCCTGGAAGGAAAACAAGTTCTTGATTTTCACCTCCAGGGTGCACTGTTATGCGACTTGGGACACCTCGGTGTTCCTTCAAGCGCGCATGCCAAGATGATTTGGGAGGCACATTAAATTCGTGTCGCTAGATATTTCAGAGTAGAGAAAATAGAGGTAGTTTTGAAGAAGTATTTTTATTAGATGAACCTTCAACATTATGTTGGGAAATACATCAAATCCCGCACTTCATGTGCCATTTCCAAATCGAACATAATAAAAGGCCTATATACTTCTTTGCCTACTCATATTCTACCTTGGGAATCCATCTCCATGGGTTACATGATAGGACTACCTTCTACTAAGCATGGCAATGAGTGTGTTTTCATGGTTGCTGATAGATTCTCTAAGATGGTCATTCTATCGGACTGCAAGAAGAGTATCACAATAGAAGCCATTGCTAAGCTCTTCTTTGAACAAGTGTGGGTACACTTTGGGATCCCATAGTCCATTATCTCAGATTGAGACAATAGGTTCTTGAGTACATTTTGGTCAAGCCTTTGGTCGATGTTGGATACCAAGCTCACTAAGTCCACAACCTTTCACCCCCAAACTGATAGCCAAAAAAATGATCCGAATTGGATCCTATAACACTCTCTAAGTTTTCATGAACTCTTTAAAAATCATGCCAAAGTTTCAAATTCTTGTAAAGATCAAGCTTATTGGAGACATCCTCGTAACAGTTGCAATTTGTGATCAGTGCAGAGCAACGAGGACCCTCGGTCAAGCATGCAGACAGTCAGTCCATGGTAATGTGCGCTATCATGAATTAGCAAAACCAGAGGCCATTTCAAGAAACATGGATAGTTTCTGATATGCAATTAGCGACAAGTTGCTAATCGTAGCAAACCCCTCGAATAAGGAAAGGGCTGCAAGCACCTAGACTTGAAAAATTATAAAATGCAATCGATATCGTACTGATTCCATCAGTAGTGGGGTCCCACAAAAATCGGCAGAATATCGGAAGGGCTTCGAGCGGTAAGCGGTTTCAACCGAGTCCCTCCCGATGCCACATAATGGGTGCTACGCATCCAGTGGAAGAGAGAGAAAACCGCTCACATCGGATGGGTAAACATCATGTTACTTACCCACCTGATATGGACGATAACCGTAGGATTTGGAGGCTCCAAATCAACAACAGAGATGCGTTCTGATGGATGACCGGATTTGACGAGGTTAACAGGCAGAGTTGTATAGAATTTGAGGTTTGACGTGGATGATGCGTTGGCAGAAGGTCGTGATTAGTGAGCATTCTTGGAGTTAACAGAATAAACGGTCATTTCGAAAATGTCCAAGAAAACTAACACTTAGTTCGTTATGAAATAGGTGGCCACCTCCCTGTGAGGCATTATACAGTGATGATTATGCAGAATAGAGGATTCAAACAGATAGAGGCAAGGGAACCAGAAAGCCGGGAAGTTGAAATGAACAGTCGGGAAGTAGATTGGCTTTAAAGCCAAAAGCTGATAGAGAAAGAAAGCAAGCGAGTTAGTAAGCCGAGAGCAGAGAGAAGAAGCCGAGCTGAACTGCAGAAGCAACGGTAACATCGAGCCAGAGTTAAGACAGAGCCAAAAAGAGTCAGAGAGTCTGTGTACTCTAGAAAAGGCTTGAGAGGTTCAAGCAAACTCCTCTGTATGTGCTTGTCATGTATGAGTCTCAGATTGGGCTCATACTACTGTGACCAATAGAGGTCGAGAGTTTTAGTAAGGAGAGTTTGTGTACTCCAAAGACTTGGGGGATCCAAGTGCAGTCCTGTTGATTCATATCTGTTGTGTGAGACTCAAATTGAGCTCACTGTTGTAAAAACTCTGCTCTGAAAACATAATAGAGAGGCCACCACTGAAGGTTGGACTAGGAGACATAGCCTAGGAGTATTGGGTGAACTCCTTATTAAACTTGTTGTGTTTATATGTTTGCGTATTATGTTTTCTTTAACTACTTCAGTGCCTGTGTATTTCGCAATCTTATCAATCCGTTGCATAAAATAACATAGGCACATCCATGCACATGAGTCTGTAATACCTTATTAATTGTCTTAGATCAATTTTAGATCAACAAAGGTTTTCAATAGCATGATCATGCACATTCTGCGCATGTACAACTCGAAACATCCACACACATGGGATGAAATCCTCCCCTATGTCCATCACAGTTACAATGGAGCTCTTCATAACTCAACTGGCCACACCCCCTTTCAAGTGGGGTTGGGATTCCAACCATTATGTCCCATTAATGTGGCCATACCATTTGTAACTACTAAGGTAGATTCAACTCATGTCCAAGCTGAAGCTAATAGGGCTAACAACTTCATTGAGTGCATTCAGCACATCGGTTAACATGTCCATGAAATATTGGACAAAGCCAATGCTAAGTACAAGAAATGTCATGATCAACATCAGGTGCCACATAAGTTCCAGGTGGATGAAATAGTTTGGTTACATCCGCAAAAAGAGCGCCTCGATGGGCCCCACCACAAATTTTTCCCACTCTGATATGGGTCATACACCATCACCAAGGCTGTCGGGGACAATTCCTTTGAGCTCATAATTCCACCATTCCTTGTCCTGCACCCAATATTCAATGTGGACAAGTGATCTGGGTAGATCTAGAAATATAAGTGACCTTGAAATAACTCAAAAATCAAAGTCATCAGATAGAAGTGAAACTGGGACCAGATTGTAGTGCTCATTGTCTTGATTCCAACGGTGCAAACAAAACTCAAATATGAGTTCGTATGCTCAAGTTATAAACGGTCAAAGTTCTTTCAAACTAGGCTAAGTGGCAGTCACTAACGAGGCAATAATTTGGCAGAGTCCTAGTGCACGGAATCCGATCACCGAAGTAGGCAAATTTTTCGCCTCTTTAATTTTACAAATGAAACTGTTATCACTGTAAAACTTCCTTAAAAAGTTTGGACAACTTACATGGTTTCTCAATTCTTGTATCAGTCATGGTCAAGTCATGGTCAAGTCATTTTTATGTTTTAGAGTCTAAGTCATAGGGTTAGAGTCTCATGTCCATCTTCAAATAAAGTTTGATAGCCTCATTCCATGTCCTAGAAGCCTCACCATGTATTTAGAAGACATATCTCACATAATTTCGGAGAAATTTTGAAACTAGCTACGAATCCACATTTTCGTAGCGCAGACAGTGTAAAAATCCTGTTTTGCGCTACGAAATCAGTGTTTTCGCAGCGCGCTGCGAAACCCCTGTAGCAGCCTGTTTCAGCAGAAAAAACTGTTTTACTAGGTAACTTCCAGAAGCTTTCCAGAGCAGCTGAGAACTCAATTTTGCAAACTGAAAGAGGCTTTTCTTCCTAACATGTTGAATTACACAAACCTCTTTCCGTTTCTTCAATTCCATTCTAAGGTGGGAGAAATGTGTGGTTAAACTTGCACTACGAAACTGCTGTAGCTGCCTATTTTGCTGTAGCTGCCTATTTTGATGTAGTTAACCAATTTTGAGGGACAAAAGGGAAACATTTTTTGAAAGGGAGTTTCTGAAGAATGATCATTTGCACAATGCAAGAATCCAGCAAGGGAAAAATGGGCAAAGGAAAAGCATATATGAACCATAAGCCATTTGTTATAAAAGTGATCACAGCTACTATTGTTCATCATACTTCAGGCAGCGTTGAAGAGGTTTTATTTTCACAGGGGTGCATGAACAAGGTCTACAGCACATGAAGAACATGGCACTTCAATACATTTTTGTGTAATCAAAGAAGATCCTTGTGGAGACCAAAACCAAAAAAGGAGAGACATTTTTGAACTCCAAACTTTATCAGTCAACTTATCAGTCAAACTGTCTTCTTGTTTTTACCAGTCAACGTCTAGAAGAGTTTCTGAGCAGTTGAAAACTTATCTCTGAAAAGTGAAAGAGGTTTTCATTCCTAAGATACTAAAGTGAAAAAACCTCTTCCACTTTCTTCAAATTGATTATGAGCTGGGAGAAAAGGGTGACCAAAGTTGCGCTACGAAACTGCTGTAGGTGCAGTGTTTCATCTCCTGTTTGACAACTATTTTTCAAAGACTTATTCTGGGCAGCTGGAGTAGTGTTTCAAAAAACCAAAAGCGGTTTTTTTTCAGTATGGATTGTTTCACAAAAACCTCCTTCAGTTTTTCTAAATGCATTTTTTACGAGAAGTTATGACCTCTGTCCCAAGACCTATTTTTCAGCCAGAACAGAGCAAGGGACAGTTTCCTGTTTGACACGTGTTTTTCAAGGACAGATTCTGAACGGCTGGAGGAATGTTTTAAAAAACCAGGAGATTTTTTTGTTTTAGACAACATGGGCTACAAAAACCTCTTTCAGTTTTGTAAAATGTGTCATGGATGAAGAGATAAAGGCTCTGTCCCACGTGCCATTTTCAGGGATCCTAAACCTAAAAACAAGGAAACATGTTCCCTAATTTCTAGGGTTTGTCTTCAGCAGTCAGATGACCACGTGGGAGGCTTCATCAAATTCGACTTCATGGAGTGTTAGGTGTCAAAGAATGCTTCAAATGTCTAGATAAGGTTGTTTTAGTCATAATAAGGAGTTACACTCCTAGTTGTATTAGGTCTCTAGGACTGCTAGTTAGGTGTCATTTGCATTTAATAGTTAGTTTTGAGTGTCATTAGGTGTCAGGTCAGGTAGAATTCGAATTTTCCTCATCCTAGAAGAGGAATCTAAGTTGTGTAAAGAGCTCTATATATAGCAGAAGAGCTGATGTACAAAGGGTTGGATATTTCAGAAAAGCAGAGTGCTGTTTTGGCTTATGTAAAGAACATAGTTCAGTAATATAAGTTATATGCTTTTCTTCTCAGGATTCATACAGCATTTCCATGTTCAAGATGTGTTATTTTACTTTGTCCTTCAGATCTTTTTTCAGTTGCTTAGATGAGTAATCACTCAGAATTCACTCATGCTGCTCTGACTTCCTGTACTCATCTATGAACTGTGGTTTTATAAGAGTTGTATTTTGAACATTTAAATGTCACATGCCCTGACTTCTATGTTAAAGCAATATCATTATTTACTGAGGTTTGATTGACTCCATAAGCCCAATGGAAACTTATGTAATGTTTGTCCAGCCTTCATATTTGTTAATGTTATTTCAAGAGAGTTAGCCATCTTATTAATAGTCAAAATCAATAACCCTTTGAGAGAGCCCTCTCAGGCTAAGGAGGCTAAGCCTTAGTCAAAAGATTGGTTTGAAATAGTTACACTGAGATAGTCTGATCAGCAGCCTATCAGGGTCCTATTTTGGTGATAACATTTTGGTGCGTCTGCCGGGAGCCTGAAGTCTATTCATTCCCGAAATCAAGAGACTGAACTTCTGAAGGTAGCAGGAGCTCAGACATCAATTTGAGGCTGCAAAACTACCTTGGCGACTCCACACATCAAATAACAAATTAGAAGGTGACTCCACTGCTAGAAGATCAGTAGCTTGATGAAGTTTCAAGATGAATTCCACTGCAAGAATGAATGCCAGGTATGCTCCTATGAATCGGTCTCATATCCCTGGTTTTCCAAATCCTATGCCAAAGGTTGATTGGTTAGAGGATCTTCCAATATTCAAAGATGAAAAGAAGGACAATGCTGCTCTTCATTTGGTTAAATTCCATATGCATGTACGCAGTCTTAAGGTTCATTTCCCTGAAGATTGTCTCATGAAGATGTTTATGACCACTTTAGAAGGAAAGGCATGGTCTTGGTATAAAAGTTTGGAAAATGGTTCATTATATTCTCTTGCTGATTTCCATGATGTGTTCTATGACATGTATAAAGAGTGTCATCCATCCTTATTGCTGCTCAAAGATTGCTGTAGACATTCTTTAAGTCTTATTCAATATTTGGAGGATTGTTATGATGATGATGAATTTACGGATGAAGAAATTTTAGAGGCTCTTCATAACAATGCATTTCAACACCAAGAAGAAAGCATAACATCTCATGAAACGCAGCATAAAGATCAGCAGGGGTTTATTTGTGAAAACCATGTTTCATCCTTTGATATTGATGTAGAGATGCAGCAGATTTGTCAGGCTTCAAATCATGATGAAGATGAAATTGATTGCAAACAGCAAGAAGAAGTACTGGAAGATAGCTTCTACGACCCTCAGGCAGAGGAAAAGGTTGGTTTTTTATGTCAAACTTCTCAGCAGCTTACAGCAATAAATGATCATAAGAAAGAGGAAAATTACATTGTTTGTAGGCAGCATTCAGAAAAGCAGTTCGATAGCATATCAAAAGAACCTTGTGTGGTTGAGAATCAGTTGTCTAAAGATGCAGAATGTTATGATGATCATCGACATAACCATGTCTTCTTTGACCCTATAAGTGAATACATGGCAAAGCTTTGCACACCAGTATTTCATTTTCATTTGCATTATGAAGATCAAGTATATTATGAGTTGATGTGGTCATCTCACTACCATGGTTATTTTGAGGTTGAATGCAGTCAAGAGCCTCCAATATCAGAAAGGACAATTGATTGGCTTTATTGGAAATATCATGTTGCTTGAGCTACAAGTGGAGCTTGCAGCTGATAGGGTAGGTAGGAATGTGCAAATAAGCTCAGGGTAGGTTGACTGAGCATCTGTTTCAGTAGGTGCAGTTGGAATTCTTCATTCAGAAATAATTAAAGGCTTGAGGAGAAAATTGGGCAGAAGTTCAAAGTTTTCTTCTAAAGGATGGATAGCGGCACTGGAGCTACAGGTTCTTAATGTACCACAAGGGCACACTATCCCTAGTGGAGCCACTGTTATCACTGTAAAACTTCCTTAAAAAGTTTGGACAACTTACATGGTTTCTCAATTCTTGTATCAGTCATGGTCAAGTCATTTTTATGTTTTAGAGTCTAAGTCATAGGGTTAGAGTCTCATGTCCATCTTCAAATAAAGTTTGATAGCCTCATTCCATGTCCTAGAAGCCTCACCATGTGTTTAGAAGACATATCTCACATAATTTCGGAGAAATTTTGAAACTAGCTATGAATCCACGTTTTCTTAGCGCAGACAGTGTAAAAATCCTGTTTTGCGCTACGAAATCAGTGTTTTCGCAGCGCGCTGCGAAACCCCTGTAGCAGCCTGTTTCAGCAGAAAAAACTGTTTTACTAGGTAACTTCCAGAAGCTTTCCAGAGCAGCTGAGAACTCAATTTTGCAAACTGAAAGAGGCTTTTCTTCCTAACATGTTGAATTACAAAAACCTCTTTCAGTTTCTTCAATTCCATTCTGAGGTGGGAGAAATGTGTGGTTAAACTTGCGCTACGAAACTGCTGTAGCTGCCTATTTTGCTGTAGCTGCCTATTTTGATGTAGTTAACCAATTTTGAGGGACAAAAGGGAAACCTTTTTTGAAAGGGAGTTTCTGAAGAATGATCATTTTCACAATTCAAGCATCCAGCAAGGGAAAAATGGGCAAAGGAAAAGCATATATGAACCATAAGCCATTTGTTATAAAAGTGATCACAACTACTATTGTTCATCATACTTCAGGCAGCGTTGAAGAGGTTTTATTTTCACAGGGGTGCATGAACAAGGTCTACAGCACATGAAGAACATGGCACTTCAATACATTTTTGTGTAATCAAAGAAGATCCTTGTGGAGACCAAAACCAAAAAAGGAGAGACATTTTTGAACTCCAAACTTTATCAGTCAACTTATCAGTCAAACTGTCTTCTTGTTTTTACCAGTCAACGTCTAGAAGAGTTTCTGAGCAGTTGAAAACTTATCTCTGAAAAGTGAAAGAGGTTTTCATTCCTAAGATACTAAAGTGCAAAAACCTCTTCCACTTTCTTCAAATTGATTATGAGCTGGGAGAAAAGTGTAGAAATTTTGAATAATTTAACACATATTCACAGAGATTATCCTGATCATACAATTATAAGCGGAACATGTATAATACATAATCTCCTTTACGTTGATCATCAATTTACAGAAGGAGAAACATTCACAGGCGCACATAGAAGCATCAATCAAACTCATAAACACAGTATGTATCCCGGGGAAAGCATCTCGCTAAAAACCCCACACTATCTGTATATTATATTGATTGAATCATGTAACAATACAAAGCATAATACTTCTCACAAGTATCTCCACCTGTTACACACAATACAGCTCAGATTTGATCTCCAAATCTCCCCCGCTGCTTGCCTGCATCCATTGCTCAATACCTGCTCAAGAACTGATGAGAATAGCTTCCCAAACTCGATTTTACACTGCAAAATAGTCACCCACACTATGTTGGACGTGAGCAACAGCTATAATATCATGAAGATACGTGAGCAAACTCATTGGCATACTCAATCCTTTGATTGTGCAAATCATCATGCACAGCTATAGTCACAACTGATAGCAATCTGATCCTCTAACACCTGTCCCTGCTGAATTGAACATGCACTGACATGCAACTGAGTTAACTGATGTATTCTATAGTTGCATTATGAGTTAATAACTTGTAAATTAATTAATAACTAATTCACCCAACTCATCTTTAGTCTATTGATCAGTTAGACTAAATACAACCAGTTTAACAAAGCTAAACTGAACACAACTCCATCAACTGTACCTCCAGTCCACTAAACTCAACTCACTTGAGTTCTAACTGAAGTCATGCATGCAACAACTCAACTGACTCATAAGAAAAACGAATTTCCTTCTGACAGCTGCATGTGCCACTTCCGTAGCTCAAACTGAAGTGCTCCAAGAGAATAAGATTAAGTTTATAGTCCAAATATTATTGTGAGATAATAATATTTGACTTTTCTATTTTTGACTTTGATCACTCACACTGTGATCACTCACACTGTAATCACTCACACTGTGATCACTCACACTTTCATCAAAAATAGAAGTCCATCTATTTTTCCCAACTTGATCAATCATCCATAGACATGATCCATATGTCTAAAAATAGACATAGTCTAAAAATAGACTTGCGCCAAAAATAGCCTGCGGGCCCACTTAGTGAAGGCGACTCTTTTCACTAAGCTCCATCATCTTGTTGTATTCTCAACAAGCATTTCTTGTTGCACACTTTTCAACAAAAAGGGTGACCAAAGTTGCGCTACGAAACTGCTGTAGGTGCAGTTTTTCATCTCCTGTTTGACAACTGTTTTTCAAAGACTTATTCTGGGCAGCTGGAGTAGTGTTTCAAAAAACCAAAAGAGGTTTTTGTTCAGCATGGATTTTTTTCACAAAAAACTCCTTCAGTTTTTCCAAATACATTTTGTACGAGAAGTTATGACCTCTGTCCCAAGACCTATTTTTCAGCCAGAACAGAGCAAGGGACAGTTTCCTGTTTGACACGTGTTTTTCAAGGACAGATTCTGAATAGCTGGAGGAATGTTTTAAAAAACCAGGAGAGGTTTTTGTTCTAGACAACATGAGCTACAAAAACCTCTTTCAGTTTCGTAAAATGTGTCATGGATGAAGAGATAAAGGCTTTGTCCCACGTGCCATTTCCTAAACCTAAAAACAAGGAAACATGTTCCCTAATTTCTAGGGTTTGTCTTCAGTAGTCAGATGACCACGTGGGAGGCTTCATCAAATTCGACTTCATGGAGTGTTAGGTGTCAAAGAATGCTTCAAATTTCTAGATAAGGTTGTTTTAGTCATAATAAGGAGTTACACTCCTAGTTGTATTAGGTCTCTAGGACTGCTAGTTAGGTGTCATTTGCATTTAATAGTTAGTTTTGAGTGTCATTAGGTGTCAGGTCAGGTAGAATTCGAATTTTCCTCATCCTAGAAGAGGAATCTAAGTTGTGTAAAGAGCTCTATATATAGCAGAAGAGCTGATGTATAAAGGGTTGGATATTTCATAAAAGCAGAGTGTTGTTTTGGCTTATGTAAAGAACATAGTTCAGTAATATAAGTTATATGCTTTTCTTCTCAGGATTCATACAACATTTCCATGTTCAAGATGTGTTATTTTACTTTTTCCTTCAGATCTTTTTTCAGTTGCTTAGATGAGTAATCACTCAGAATTCACTTATGCTGCTCTGACTTCCTGTACTCATCTATGAACTGTGGTTTTATAAGAGTTGTATTTTGAACATTTAAATGTCACATGCCCTGACTTCTATGTTAAAGCAATATCATTATTTACTGAGGTTTGATTGACTCCATAAGCCCAATGGAAACTTATGTAATGTTTGTCCAGCCTTCATATTTGTTAATGTTATTTCAAGAGAGTTAGCCATCTTATTAATAGTCAAAATCAATAACCCTTTGAGAGAGCCCTCTCAGGCTAAGGAGGCTAAGCCTTAGTCAAAAGATTGGTTTGAAATAGTTACACTGAGATAGTTTGATCAGCAGCCTATCAGGGTCCTATTTTGGTGATAACAGAACCTTTAAATTCAACGAATTTTTTATAACCAATGTTGTTTATATGTATAGAAATAAACATGAAAATAAACACTTAGGTGGCACACCACCACCCCCAATGACTATTGTATAAATTTAATATGGGTTGTGGCCTGGATGACCTAGGACCCCACCCACACCTGTTACAACCAAGCTGAGTAGTACGCGGGGCCGGTGGGGCTTAAACCCACGCTGACCGGAGGCCAGCCCGTCCACATGGTGGATCCAAAACTTTACAGGCACCAACATTCAAATAACTTACCAAAAACGTTACATTAATGCGCCAACTGAAAAACCATACGCTTAGTTTGGATGGGCAGGGATTTAATCCCCCAACCCCACGGTAACTACTTGCCACAATTCATCGATGGGCCAATGACCCCATTTGTAAATCCACCCGCCGAACTCCTATATAAACCTTAACATTTTCCCATTCGAATCGGTGGAGGAGCGAAGCGGCAGAACTAAGAGCTACCATAGGTGGTAGAACCTTGAAGAGGGGACTCTTTGAGATGCCAAAAATATTCTTTTGGGGTCTAGAAGTGCCAGTGTCATAATTTGACAAATTTATAGTCACTTTTATATGATTTAGCGACACAAATCCAATGGTGATGTCTGTTTCTGCATTCGAGCTCTGTTTTTTCGTCCATGACCGAGGTTGGAGGTATAAGGTTTGTTTTTGTAAAGTTGATTATAATTCACTTATTTGCTGCCACTTAATGAAAGAAGGGCTCCCCACTTTGAGTAGGGCACGAAGACGTAGCCCACATTGGGTGAACTTCGTGATCAAGTTGTTTGTATGTCTTTGATCTCATGGTTGCTTTATGATTTCTACTTATTTTCCATGTGTTAAGTTACATGATTAACATGTTATTTATATGAAATGTTGTATGCACCTTGAAGTTAAAATATCTGGATCAAGTTTGGTATTAGAGAAGGTATTCTTGATACAATTTTCATGAGTGAATTCTAACTGTTGGGTGTGTGTTAGATTCTTTACACGACTGGTCCCACAAGTAGGGGGGTTAGGGGGGGCAGTAGGCCCCTTCATTACACCAGGCACAATAGAGGGGTGGTAGTTCCCCGGGTGTTTTTTTTGGACCCTATATTAGGTGGGTGGACCTACCTATGGGTTTGTACATGGGTTTTTCACATGGTTTTGGGCATGCTGGTTTTCTGCCCATGGTATCTTGTAGATTCAGTCAAGAGAACTACGATTATGTTCTAATCCAAGGTTAATGGATTGGGGCTTATGAATGCTTCGGTATGTATATATATGTGTTGTAAAATTGAAATGAATATAATGAAAAACCAGTCAGGTAGTCTTGGTTTTGGGATATAGGGGAAAATCTATGTGTATTTGTTTTATATTCTCTTCATTGTATATTTTCTTTTTTTTAAGCATTCGTTTGCAAGTAATTTCTGTACAGGGTTAAAACCTACACTAACCAAGAACAAGCTCCAAAGAGGAGAAGTAAAACTTAAATCCTTTGATCCTGAAGTGGGGCATGCACCACGAAGACGAAACATGGTAGATGAGGAGGCTATAATGGAGGAAGAGCGAAAATATTGCAAGATCTTCTTCACAATGGAAGAGAAAGTTGACAAGTTGTTTGCCGAATATGAGAAGACAATCAAGCCTGAGAAAAAATAACCAGATGATCATGATTCGGTAAATCATGAAGGTGGTGGAGAATATCCTCCTCCTCTCCATCCTACAATGAGATTTCTTCTTCTTCCTCTTCTCGTAATTCTAAGAGGCATCATATGAATTCATCTAAAAAGCCATTTTTCAACCTGGATTTCAAGTTTAATGTAGAAAAGATAGATAACTGGATAAGATAGGTTGAAGTATATTTCCGCATACACCAAATCAAAGAGGATGAAGCCAATATCAAACTAGCATCCCTTCGATTGAGTGGCACTACCCTTGTTTGGTGGGAAGGAAAACTATAGAAAGGTTGTAAGAATAGTTATAAAATTCTTTCATCTTGGTCTAAGTTTGTCTTTGCTATAAGAGGAAAGTTTTACCCATTGGGCTACAAACATAAAGCCATGATGGAATGACAAAATTTGAAACAAAGTAAGGGTCAAACTGTTCATAACTTTACAGAGGATTTTAGAAAAAAAACATTAGCATTGAATGTTACACTAGACACTTCTGAGACGTTGATGAAATATATTGGCTCTTTGCATAGTTATTTGTGTCATTCATTGTTATTATTTGAACCTAAGTCTCTCGATGAAGCTAGTGTGAAGGTTGTAAATCTTGAAAGCAAGGGGGAACATGAGCAAGATGATCGCCTGAAGAGGGCAGTGACAACCAAGAGAAGAGAAGCAAGGCCCTCTTGTACTCTTCGTGAGAAAGAGAGGCATGATGAGGAAAATTGCTAGAAACTACATCCAAAATTAAGACCTAAGAGGAATGACAAAAAAGAGAAGAAGAAGACAATTACAACTGTGCAATAAGACAAAGAATCTGAATTAGAGGATAATGAGAAGATCACAACTACGAAATTTATAGGTAGTGGAACAATTGACCTAGGATCAGACTCAAGTGGCGAAATGAAGATTGCAGCTCTAAGGATTGCAGTGGATGGACCCATCGACTCGAGTTCCGATTCAGGTGATGAGACAAATATTTCAGCATATGTTGTGCCAAAAATGAAAATGGCACCAAATGGGAAATGGATCCAAGGACTCGAAGAAACCAACCAAAGCATTCAGGCAAATTTTTTTGAAATAAGGAGACTCCTACAAGAATCAGAGAAGGAGAAATAAAGGTTGCAACATCAGTTACAAGCCAAGGAGGAGGCCTTGGAAAAGTTGTAGCATAACAAGCTCGAAGTAAAAAGTGATTCTTCAATTTCACGTACTTTTCATGATGATGATTTCACTGCTTTTGAGAAACATACTATAGGAATTGGATCAAAATTGTTGAAGAAAATGGGGTATCAAGGAGACTCAACATTAATTGCCAAGGCATTGTGAAACCCATCAAAGTGGAGGAATTACTTTGTTATGAAGGACATGGATATTTTAGAAAGGAGGTTGGGTAATTATCCAATACAACCAGTAACCAACCAATGACAGATGATGAGAGCACTTCATCACATTCTAGTGATAGTGAGGGTTCCACGAGAACTTATCAGAGGCACACCATAAATAAGTGTTCCAAGAAGATCCTTAAAGTTTAGACGAGAAAGAATCATTGTAGTCACTTCAATGAGGTTGGACACCAGAGAGGCATGTGTCAGATGCTCCAGGCCTAGAAAGCACCTTCGAAGAAACTAACTGGAAAAGTTGTTCATCAAGCAAATCATCACTAGGATCATGACCCCTTCACTTTTTTGAGTAAGAGATGGTTTTAATAGATATAGTAGCTTGTCATGGCCACATTTTGTAAATCATGTGTTGTGAATAATTGTAAAAGTGATGATGTGTTTTCAATCGCTTATTAAAACAACGATGATGTTTTGGCCTTTTGCTAATAGATGGGGTATTAGTTTCTATTATGATGTAAACTTGACCAAAGAGTGTGGGTTATAAACTCTTGACAAGTATGGGGTTGTTTGAGTCATGTGTGGTTTAATGTATGTGATTGCAAAGAATGTAGCAAAATTTCATGCAATGTAGAAGTTGAAAGTGTGGTTTGACAGGGATAGAGGCAATGTGCAAGATGTGTTCATGATATTGGAGAACCAAAAGCTCCTTAGTGGGGAGGAATGATCCGAGTGGATCTAGAAATAAAAGTGGCCTTGAAATAGCTCAAAAATAAAAATTCATCGGATCGAAGTGAAACCATGACCAGATTGTAGTGCTCGTTGTCTTGATCCAATGGTGCGAACCTCACTCAAATGTGAATTTGTATGCTCAAGTTATAGCCGGTCAAAGTTCTAGTTAATCTAGGCCAAATGACACTCATTATTGAGGCACCAATTTGGTAGATTCCCAACACATGGAATCTGGCCACTAAAACAAGCGATTTTTTCTGGTGACCCTTTAAATTCGACGAAATGTTTTTGACCAATGTCGTATATATATATACATACATACATATATATATATATATATATATATATATATATATATATATATAGATATATATATATATATATATATATATATATATATATATATATATATATATATATATATATATATATATATATAGATAAAGTAAAAAAAAATTGGGTGGAGGGCCATCACCCCAAACGACTATTGTATATACTTAATATGGGTCGTGGCCCGGCTGTTACAACCAAGCCACGTAGTATGCGGAGCCAGTAGGGCTTGAACCTGAACCAGTTGGAGGCCGGCCGACCCGCCCACGTGGTGACCCCAAAACTTAACATGCGACAACATTCAAATAGACCTATGAAAAATTTACATTAATGCGCTAACCGAAAAACCATACGCTCAGTTTATATGAGTGGGGATTTGATCCCTTGACCCTATGGTAAATACTTGCCATAATTCACCATCAAGCCAATGACCTTGTTGGTAAATTCACCCGCTGAACTCCTATATAAACCTTTACATTTGCCCATTCGAACCGGAGGAGGAATGGATCAACGAATCCAGGAGTAGCCAAAGGTGGTAGAACCCTGAAGAGGGGAATCTTTGAGATGCTGAAAAGATTCCTTTGGGGTCCAGAAGTGCTAGTGTCAGAATTTGACAATTTTATAGTCATTTTTATACAATTTGTGACACGAATGCAATGGTGATGTCTGTTTCTGCATCTAAGCTTTGCATTTTTACTTCATGACCAAGGTTTGAGGTATAAGGGTCAGTTTTGTAAAGTTGATTGTAATTCATTTCTTTGCTGCTACTTAATGAAAGAAGGCCTCCTCATTTTGAGCAGGACCCGGGGATGTAGCCCACATTGGGTGAACTCTGTAATCAAATTGTTTGTGTGCCTTTGATATCATGGTTGCTTTATGATTTCTGCTTCTTTTCCATGTGTTAAGTTACTTGGTTAAAATGCTCTTTTATATGAAATTATGTATGCATCCTTAAAGTTAAGAGATCTGGATCAACCGAATGAAACCATATTTTCCCCCATTGTTGGACACCTTCGATGTTGCTGAGTAGCTGACACCAACAAAGCTCAACCCAAGCTTCATCGAGCATGCCACAACTGACAAGATCATGGACACATGGATCAAGAACACTCGCCAGTAGAGGATCCAACTATATCTAGTTTTTAAAGCAAGCCAACGCCTTCACCAGGGTAAGTGGTTTACTAGGGACTAGGTTCAATAGAAATTTCCTCACCTCATGGAGGTTCTACATGTAATGCAGACCATTGATTGCTAAGGGAGGATGAATGATCTAGATGGATATTTGTGGCTACCCACCTATTCCACCTAAACCTCCAGTTGGTTTCATTCATTTCCTTGATAATAGCAGCATTTACTATGTTTAGCAATTTTTCGAGTCTTGAACTTCCAGAGCTATTTTGACCCCCCTAAATGATGTTTTTTGAGGTCCACAATATGTTCATAACCATAGCTATGGGCCTGTGGAAAATATTGTAGTACTTAGAGAGATATTTCCAACGAGGTATCGTACGCGCCAAATGAAGATAATAAGATCAAGTTACAAACTCAAGAAGTTGGCTACCCAACTAAACCCAACGTGGCCCACAAAATTTTGGCGTTCCATCTCCTAGGGTTAGGGTTTTGGTTGTTTAGTGTTTTCCCTTATTTTTCAATAATAAAAATTCCCTTGAGCCTCATTGTAACATAGTTCAGAGGCATGTAGCCACCACATCTCTTCTTAGAGATAAGCTACCATTGCCTGAGCTAGTTTATTTCCATTTTGTATGTAATCATATTTCAGTTCTTTGATATTAATGAAATGAAGTTTTATTTATGATGCATCTCTATGTTTATGTTTGTATATGTATTCTCTTGCATTCACGTATAAGTCCATAACAACATTGTGTATGATATCCAAGTGGAGACACATAACGCATGTGATGGGTCAGGCGATTTTATCTATGCCTAGAGATGGTCCATGTGGCTGGTGCATTTACTATGTGTTTGGTTAGTAGTCTAAGGTGGTGCTTTGACATTGACATCGAAAAAAAAAACCAATTGTACACCTTTGGTATCAAATAAATTTTAAAATATCTATAGATGTCCTCTAGAGATGTTGTAGCCAAATATTCACATCCATAAAAGATAATTGGAGTGACAGAGTCTAAAAAATGATTTTTTATTTGCTTAGATCCAAAAGTCTTTTGATTTATGGTTGTTCTCAAAACCAAAATAAAATTTTCATCCTCCATTAATCCTTTTAAGTATGACATAATTCTAGTTAGACATGTAATACTCAGGGATATTTGTATAAAGTAGCTTCCACAAAGTTATTATTGTCATACATAGAATACGTGTAAGTGATCGTTTTGGATGTGATTATCATACACTTTTATTTGTCAATGTTTACTAGCATACCCATGCTAACACATAATAATTTGAGAATTCTTATATTTTATTGAGATCACTAGCACACCTCACCATAACAATGATATTGTCACTGTGAAGAAGAAGGATGATGACTATTCCAACAAAAGTAGCACCATCACAAATTTCTTGTTCCAAATATGGACCTCTAAGTACTATTATATATTAAAGAAGAGTGGGGGACATATGCCAACATTGTTTAACTTCTATGTTACAATCTACTCCTTCTTGTCAAATCTTATTATTCCTAAAGCTTAGCAATAAGTTTATTGCACAATATTTTCACAACATCTCTAAACTCATAAGGAACCTTTAATTCTTCTAGCCTATTCCAAAAGTTATGTATGGGCACCCTCTCAAAAACTTTCCTAGAGTCAACTAAGCAACACAAGAAATTTATTTTATTATGTTGACATTCCTCTATGGTAACCGTAAGAGTAATTAAGTCTGCCACGCTTAAATGTTGATCCTAAAATTCTATAAAACATCCATGATAAATGAAAGAAAAGATGGGCTATTTAATAGACGAATTGGTATGAGATGCACAATCAAAATTATGAGAAGATATAGCTAAAAAGGCATTAACCTCTATGAGAACCTCATGATAACAAATTTTGGAATATGATAGTAAATATTTTAAATGTGTGTGTATGTGTTTGAAAAACAATAATAACACATTATAATTATTACATAAGAATGTCACTATAAACATAGGCATCTAAATGTCCAACATAAAGATATTTTGAATTTATTATTGAATATATATACTCATGCATAACTAGAAGATTATTTTTCTTAACGTGTATAAGATACGTATTATTTCAATTTCTATTTTTGATATGTACATTATTGTGAATATTCTATTGGACTAATTTGTCACCATAGATTTGCTAAAATCAACGTTGCAAACATCGACACCAGAATAAAATCAACAAGGGTCCGAAAAACCAAAAAAATGTAATTCAGAAATTATAGATAAAAATGAGGTAACATTAGTAAAATTAAAATACCACTCAGTAGAAATCAACAAACATCGGCAAGGCAAAATACTCACAATTTTATGATAAAATTGGGATGTTTGCAACATTGGCTAAAATTACTAAATTATTTACTATGAATGCTAATTCTCTTTATATCTCAGATTATTTATTTACTCCCTTTTATCCTTAAAAATAAATTAGTTGGAATGAAAGAAATATAAAATAGAAGAATACACACCATACACAATAGGCACAATTTTTACCTTGGGAGTTGGAATGTGTCTCTTTGGAAGGCAATAACGTCTAGATTCTATCATAAGAAACTCTAATTTTATGTAAAAGAGGCATATCTCACATTCATCATGGAGTAAAATACCCTTGTAACAATCTATTATATAAAGAGGTTAAAATACATTATCCCACATGTATTATTGGGATTTAATTCCTCAATATCTCTTGGTATATAATAGAGATTAGTGAGACCCGGGGGTTAGTTCAATTGGTTGAGTCCCCGTTGTTAAATCACCTTTGCTATTGAGAGGTCATGTGTTCAATTCTCTTGACACTCTTGGGGTCAAGCTCCATGATTGAGTCAGTGGGAAGTGATTCCTTTAGGTGGATCTTATGATTGAGTTAGAGTGATTCCTTTAGGTGGATCTTATGATAGTGGGAAGTGATTCCTTTAGGTGGATCTTATGATTGAGTTAGAGTGATTCCTTTAGGTGGATCTTATGATTGAGTCAGTGAGAAGTGATTCCTTTAGGTGGATCTTCCTGGTACATATATTCGGGCATGTGAACCACATAAAAAAATTAAAAATAAAATAATAGAGGTTAGTGAGTCCCACAAGACAAAACAATTGAATATCATAGTCTTATCATTATGAAGTGGTGAAGCATTTGTGGTGGTGCTTTTTGTAAGATTGGATATTTCTGAAGATAGCAAAGATGCTATTACCTTCATGTAGATCTTTCCCCAGTTGGGTTTTACCACATAAATATAGTGTGTCCTCTCCTTTTTGTCTCTATTTCTTCTATTGATTAATTTTTTTTTTTATTTTTTTTTTTTTGCATAAAGGCTACTTCTATTAAAAAAGAGAAAAATATATGTACAAAGAGGTCAAGACCTCAGAGGGGGCTGAAGCCATCCCTCAACCAGATATCCTGATACACATAAACCCCTGTGACAACCATCCTGTGATTGAGAAAACTTAAGACATATTTTTCAAATCCCTTACAGACAAAAGTGTGAACCAGAGCTGTGATTATCACTACAAAACTATCGACGACTATGGCTTTACTGATAATCATTCTGCCTTGATAGCCATATACAAAATTTGACAAAAACAATAGCTTTCTGAGCCATGACTTGATATAATTCATAATACTATAATGGCGATTTTCGTTACCAAACAAGGAGCTGAAACAAAACAGAACTACCATTATCCGGAGAAGCATAACCGAAAGATGAAAAGACCAGAAGAGAGACTCCCAGCAGTGGGTATTGTACCAAATTCATCAAACATGTTTCTGAGAGTCCAGAGCATCCCTTTCCACCTGGCTAGGAGAGCCCATCCACGTGATGACCGCATTGTCTTCATCTCCCATGTCGCCGCCACCTGGAGGAGTTTCCAAATTCAGAATGCCACCGGGAGGATGCTCCGGCTCGACCGCAGGAAAATTGCGTTGTGTAGAGTCCACTGGAGGCTGAGGAGCTTCAGGTGCATTCCCCTCTTCCTGCATATTGTCACCATTGAACACGACACCAGCCACATCTCCCTGAAGAACGCTATCATCCTGAGACTGAGACGTAGTGGTATGAACAGAGCTGCTAGGATTATCCTCCTCCTCAGCTAGGATCACTGTAATACTGGTTGACAGAATGGGTTTATTGAGCCTACTGTGGAATTTGAAATGGGTGGTTTGGAAGGAATTGTGCGGGAAGGGCCTGCCATGATCAGAAGGCAGAGAGGACAGGGAGGCTGAGGCCAGTGGAACTATATTCTGGGGGGCAGACTGAGAAGCGCGGCCACAATTGCTAGTGGTGCCTCCACGGTGAGAAACACCATGACGTCGCACCATTTTCGAACTAACAGAGAGACCTGGGAAGGGTATTAAGCAGGACCAGATAGAATAGGGCCGAGAGTAGGCGAACCAGGCCGAAACCAGATACCGGATGAACTCCCAAGCGGCCAGAACGAAGCAGGGGTGTGGGAAAAAAAGCAGACGGACATGGAAGGAGCCGAGGAGAGTGATAGCAGAAACCAGAAGCCGAGCCATGGATAAAACAACCTGCGCGGGCTCTCGAACTGGGCGCGCATTCATTGTCGAATGCTTGACCATCATTCTGTACCCCTTGGCATTCATATCAATTGCGGTGGGTTTATGGGAGCTGCGCCAGATTGCCAGGTGCAGGGACAGCTGCCGGTGGAGAGTTACTCTGTCTTAAATGAACCTCGATGACACCCGCATCCGGGTGTGTATCTTCTTCCTGGTTCATATCATTCTTCACAATGTTATGGAAGTTTAAGAGCTGATCCTCTGAGGCAATGCTGGAGAGCGAACCTGCAAAGAAATCTAACCCACATTCCACTCCTATATTAGCTAGAAAATCAGCCAGCTTGTTTCCTTCCCGCCTAGTGTGTTTGAATGAAATTGCTCTGTGTTGAGAAAGCCATTTGTCAATTAGCTCAAGTCTTTGAGCCATTCTCCAACTGCTGCTGACCTTGTGTGTGGGAGTACCCTGCATGATTTTTGTAACCATGTTTATGATGATTTGCGAGTCCCCTTCAATGATGAGTGGGAAAAAACCTCTGTCCTGAGCTAAGATGAGACCTCGCCATAATCCTTCCAGTTCCGCTGAGTTGTTAGAGTCCCAGCCTTTTGAGCCGAGAAAGAGCAGTAAAGGTGTACCGTGATGATCTCTGAAGACTCCCCCAAATCCTGCTTTTCCTGGATTACCCTTTGAGGCTCCGTCGAAATTGAGTTGGATCATGTTGCTGGGCGGTGGAATCCATCTTGTCGGGATTTGGTTACTCAGAGAAGGATTGCCTTTAAATGTAGGCTTTTGATTCAGATGAATATTCCAGTTGGCCCAGATGGATTGTTCCTGCGGCAGCATTGGAAAATCTTCTTGGGACCAGGGCTTAATGGATAGAGATTCTTTAATGTTCTGGTGTAGCCTAGTCCAGATCTGCTCTATAGACATGGATTGGTCCTTGAAAACCCTGCGATTCCGCTCCTTCCAGATGTTCCACATCAGTAGACCAGGAATAAGCTGCCAAAGAGTGTTGAGGAGTTTGCTTTGGTAGGGCGCTTGGCTCCAGTTACGAACAATAGCTTTAATATCCCCATGAACTCTGCCTTCTTTTTGGCAGCGAAAGCTAACCTTTTCCCACAGCTTTCGTCCTATTTGACAAGTCTGCATTAGATGTAAAGCTGATTCCTCTGCTTGCTTGCAGTTGAGACATATAGATGGGCCATAAAAATTCCTTTTTCTGAGGTTATCCCAAGTGAGAATTTTATTGTGACATAGGAGCCAAAGAAAAGTGGACACCTTCGGCCAGTTAGAGGAATCCCAGATTTTATTCCATAAGACATCTTTGATTATCCGGTCCTTGATGATTACATTGTATGCTTAAAAAGGTAGTGGGCTTGGCCCGGTTTAGACTAACTACTCACACGACGAGCTACGACCTTGCTCGGGATCGAACACAAGACCGGTCCGTCATGACGAGGCCGACTTTACCACTACGCCGCCTCCGCGACCTTCGATTAAATGTTATTATTATGTATAAAAAGCTAGATTAATAAAATTCCATTATTTTTTATATTATTATACATTTCTACATATATTCAATATTCTAACATAATATCATAACAAGTTACTATTTTCTACATCTTATATATATTGGTAGATAATGATATTTATTCAATGTCTAAAGAGTTTTTTGGAAGAAGTCACATTGAAAATTTGGGTCGACGTGTTTCGAACCAACAAGTATGGTTCATCTTCAAGACACTTATTTAATTTAAGCACTTACAGTTATAAAACATTTTCTTTAAATTTAGACATTTTCGCTACCAAATTGTGTTTTTTGGGTCAAAATTCTAATTTCACTCTTCGCTACATAATAGTCCAATAAATTAAAAATGACTAATAGTTTGTTAAATTTAGTTTTGGTTTATACATTTTTAATTAGTATAACCTTTGTTTCGGGGGTTCTTTTTCAACGTTTTTTTGGTTGCGTTCATTTTTCAATGATATATCAGTTGGGTACCTTCTCACTCGTATCCCCACACAATACGATCTGTACATAATCAATACCACTGGTTTGTTGAAATGAGCTTCCGCAGAAGTGTTTATGCATCGTGGGTGGTTTTTTTGGGGAGGGGTGGTAAGGGCAGGGGTGGGGCAGGTGGTTGAATTGCAGGTTCACTGCTTTGGGTCAACATATCCATTATATGGTAAGCTTTTATTTGGTAAATGGGTTAAGTTTCTTTTAAGGTTTTACTTTTTATAACAAATGCATTATTATTCGGTACATGGGTTTTCCTTTTTAGGAACTTTTCACATTTTTTTTTTATGTTATAAATATATATTATTATTATAATATATGTATACTTTATTATAATTAAATATTTATACCAATAATGTTTGTCTTATAAGATTCTTTTAAGGTTTTACTTTTTATAACAAATACATTATTATTCGGTACATGGGTTTTCCTTTTTATGAACTTTTCACATTTTTTTATGTTATAAATATATTATTATTATAATAAATATATATTATTATTATAATATATGTATACTTTATTATAATTAAATATTTATACCAATAATGTTTGTCTTATAAATTTCTTTTAAGGTTTTACTTTTTATAACAAATACATTATTATTCGGTACATGGGTTTTCCTTTTTATGAACTTTTCACATTTTTTTTTTATGTTATAAATATATTATTATTATAATAAATATATATTATTATTATAATATATGTATACTTTATTATAATTAAATATTTATACCAATAATGTTTGTCTTTTTTATAAGATTTCACATTTTATTTTATAATAAATATTTATTATTATAATAAATTTTATAATAATATAATCTAGATTTGTATTTGGGCATTGATGGAAGGATCTAGGCTCATAAAATTTTTAATATGGGGTTATAAAATGGAGATATAATTAATTTTTCTTTTTTATAAGTCAAATTAAATACTCATATTTAAAAATGTTTTTTCTATTTTGCTATAAAAGTTATTGTTCTATCACTTTTTTTCAATTAATTTTCTTTAACAATATAAATAACTTCACTACACAAACAAAAATAAAACTACTTCATCTACTTTTCCTCATAAGTCTCCCATTTAACCATCAATCTCTCAATTAATAAAGTCGCTATGACAAGCTTAAATCGGATTGAAGCATATTTTATCAGCCTTGCGGATGCGAAATTAAATCGGATGTTGGATTTTGCATTTCCGCTGCGGAACTGAAGTATTTCCTATCTTCTGCGCTGCGGATCTGGTGTATAGTATTTCTGCGCTGCGGATTTGGTGTGTTTCCTATCTTCGGTCTTCTGCGCTGCGGATCTGAAGTGTTTCTGCGCTGCGGGATAGGTAATATAATATTTTATTATATTGTTTCTGCGCTGCAGATCTGAAGTGTGCATTTTAGCCGCGGAAACTGAGCGCTCCTGCAGGAAATTTTCTGCCATATTTTCTCAAATTTATTAATAATCATATATAATCTACGATTTTCGATCTGCCGCGATCTACCGTTCTGGGTTCCACTGCGGGGCAATCTACCATTTTTGAGAGTGAATAAGTTTGTTTGCACATTTTGGATTCTAGATCTAATCTTCTGTGGCTAGATCTAGATCTAGGCGGCTAGGTTCTAGATCTAAGCAGCGAGATCTAAATCTAATTCTTTGCGGCTGGGTTCTAAGGGCAAGTAAAATATGGCTCCCAGCTTCGTGAAAATAGCTGCTGGCTCATCCGCTTCTGGAGGGCAAGCTCCTGCCCATATCGTCAGTGAAGCCCCAGCTCCCACTGTCCAGGTGGTCCAGGCCTCACTCGATGAGGCTTTGAAGTTTTCCGAAAGTGCCCTAATCTGTCGGTTCAATGGTTTTTGGCCGCGACTTACAGCTCTCCACAACTGGATCTCGGAGGTATGGAAGCCTGTCATTTCTGATGAAATTAATATCTACCCTTGTGCTAGGGGTTTCTTTATAGTAGATTTTGAAAATCCTGAAAGCAGACAATGTATTCTAGATTCCGGCCCTTGGTTTTGGGAAAAATCAGGCCTATTCATGAAGCCATGGAACCCATCATTCGATCCCTCTACAGTAGTCATAACTTCAGCACCAGTTTGGGTGAGATTGCCAAGCCTACCTTTGCATCTTTGGAATCTCTCGTCGCTAAAAGCCATTGGAGATGCAATTGGGAAATTTTACTGTAGGTGCCCAGAAACAGAGGAATATGCAAGAACCACCTATGCACGCATCTGTGTGGAAATGGATTTCAGCGCCGGATTCCCAGCTGAAATAAACCTAACAAGTAAAGACTATGTGTGGAACCAGAAACTCGATTACGAAAGTGTCCTCTTCAGATGTCGATCCTGCTTTGAGACAGGGCATCTAGTCAAAAATTGCCCAAAAGCCTCCTAGAAAAATTATGCTAGAACCAACCACCACAGATCTACATGGTGGGAAGGAGCACAAAAAGAATACTACACTGTCATCAAAAAAGAATACTCTGGAGAAAACTCTGAATCACAAGAAATCGGGCAGGAAAGAAACAACTCTCAAGACAGACAGGGAGAAAGCCCCGCCCAACAAATCAACAATTATGAGGATTCGACTGCACAAAATAAGTCTTCATTTAACAACAAAGCAGATCTCCTAGACCAAACTTCTTCTCCGACTATCTTCAAAAGGACGAACACAATAGATCGCGAAGCTAAAACACCAATGTCCCAAGAACCAGAAGAGATGAAGGGGATGCAAGATAAAGGAAGTTGGAAGACCGTAGAGAAAAAAAAGAAAGCTACAGCACCAATCTCGCCAAGAAAGACGAGGAGCCAGATAATTAAAAACTAAGAAAGTTATAGGTCCGATAGACCATTTTGGTCTCAGTGGACGTTAACCATCATCATCATCATCATCATCATCAAAAATCCTCAAACTACACCTCCTTCAACATATTGTAATGCCATTTAGATCTCCCTTATATCTATCTACCATCAAAATCATATTAATATAAATATGCCTTCGACAACTTCTTATGCCATCTTCCCTTTGTTCCCTCCACCTTAGTCATAATCTTTCCCACATTTATATTTTTTCTTCTTTAACATTTGCTTCTTACCTTAAATGATGACTTTTTTTGGACAACTATATGATAAAAATAAGTTTTTGTTTGATTAATGTGTAGGTACAACTAAAATCTTTGGCCACTAAACTAAATGTGATGTTTAGGCCATGAGTGAGAGTGCATCATGATAGATATTAGCATTTCATTATAAAGTACTATCCATAAAAATGGTACATTAGTCCATTATCTCTGACATGTTTGTGTTATTAGAGATTTTGAAAATCAT
This sequence comes from Pinus tabuliformis, assembly GCA_031772625.1. Classification (NCBI taxonomy): domain Eukaryota; kingdom Viridiplantae; phylum Streptophyta; class Pinopsida; order Pinales; family Pinaceae; genus Pinus; species Pinus tabuliformis. The sequence goes on along the minus strand of CM062810.1, from coordinate 183,129,861 downwards.
ACTCTTAAAATAATAGGTAGACTTGGCTAGTGGTGTAAATAGAATTGTGATGTTATTTTGGAAATAATTACAAATATGAAATTTGGTTGTAACATTGATTTGCTATTTTCCCCTTCTCTCCCCTTCTCTCCCCTTCTCTATCTCTACCCAATCGAATATGACTGGGAATCATTATATTATTTATCCATTTGAAATGCAATGTTATTATCCTCCCCTAGTCGATTTGGAAGAGTGAGTAAAACGATCGATATCAATTCACCCTTACTTCATAAAAAGATGTGAAAGTTAAATTAATTTATTAATGTTTACTTTACATTTAAAACATTTTCTAATATGATTGAGATTTTTTAATCTTTTTTTAATATCCTAGCACATATCTCATAATAACTCATCTTTATTAATTTTCTTTTAAATTAAATAGTAATTTTAAAAGTTAATTTAATTTTATGCGAGATTTTTAAGGATTTTTTCAGACTTTTTTCTAGTCAAAATTAAATCTAATAAGAATTCGCTAGAATCACAAGTTTGAGTTGTGAACTCTCCACAATGTGAGCTCCCTAGAATTTTTCAAAATGTTGAATTGATAAATCTAATCAGAAACCCAATTTAAATAGCAAAAATGCAAATTTGACAAAACCAAAATTCACGAGATTCGGACCAAAATCTCCTTAAAAAAAATCTAATAAAAATCTAATAATTAAACAAAGCGAATAACTTATCCTTAATTTTCTTATCATGATTATTAAACTACTAACCAATTTCCTTTTTTAATATTAAAGCATACAACTTTGACCTTTAAAATTAATAACTATTTTTTTTAAACAATGAAATTCGACCTTTAAAATTAATATCTAATTTTATTTAAAAAAAATAAAATTAGAACTCTTGGACTATTAAAATATAAAAGTAATAATTATGATTCCGAATTTTCTATAGCGTTCCCTGTCTCCAACCGTAATGCCGGAAAACATCTATTTTATTTAAAGGAAAGGGCAATCAACTATAGGATGGTATAACAAGGGAATCTAAGCCGCCCACGAGAGGTCCTCGCATTACAACACAATCAGTGCTCGATGTGGTCGCCATTTCCACCACAAATTACAAACAAACCCCATCACCCAAATTTTTTTTGCATTGTTTATCCATCCACTATATCATTCATATGCATTGTGTATCCATCCACCGTATCATCCTCCTATGAAAGAGACAATTTTATCTAAAGGGTTATAATTAGATATCATTTTTGGGATTCAACTGCGTTAAGTAAGTCATTCAAAGTATGACCATTTCCATGAGAGGTAGTCGTAAAGTGACTAATATCTAAAGGGTTATAATTGTTTATAAATGACATGTTTCATTATAATTGTTTATAAATAATATGTTTCTACTTTTCTTATACTCTCTTTTTGGGCATAAGGGAAGGCCACTAAGATATATTATTATTATTTATTTATTTTATTATTATTTATTTATTTTTTACTTTAAATTTTTAAATTTTAGATTTTACTTAAAGTTTTTATTAAGCATGATATATAAATAATAATTAAGTTTAGAATTATAAGTTTTTATATTTAGATAATAAAATAATTAATTATTTGATTAATTGATATACATTTAAGTTTAATTCTTATTTATCCCTTAATATAATTAGTAACATATTTAGTTAGATGTAAATAAATTAAACACATTAACTGATTAATTAATTATTTAATAAACTTTATAGTTTTATCCTAGTACTGCATATATTAGTATTAATGTGAATTTATATACATTTTATTTGGTTGTTAAAGAGGACAATACATATTGGCTACATATAAATTGACGTAGTAATCATACAACTAATTTTTAACCAATTATTTATTTAGTTAATATTTTATCCTATAAGATTCCCTATAGTATTATAGGTTTATATGTAGTTAGATGAAAATAAATAAACGAATTAACTGATTAATTAATTTTTTAATAAACATTTATATTTTTATCCTAGTACTTCATATGTTAGTATTAATATGAATTTATTTAGTTGTAAAACAAGATAATACTTATTTGGTTACATATAAATAAACTTAGTAATCAAATTAACTAATTATTTACTTCATTAATATTTGATCCTATAATATTCCCTATAGTATTATGAGTTTATATGTAGTTTAGCTTTAATGTTCTTAGTTCATAAAATTTTAATTAATTAAAAGCAGATATATTTAGTTACATATAGATTTAAATAAAATAAATAAATCTAACAAATTAACTAATTAATTAATTATCTATTTTTTCCCTAACTCTTGGTCCAGTCAAATGTAGTTGTTGCTCAGTCAATTATAGTCGTTCCCTATGGTCAAAAGTAGTTGTTTCTTTCTAGTCGTTGGAATGCTTGGTCTTTCTATTTAATTTGTTGCCATGATCTGGTTCTTCATCTTGTCCTAACAATGAACCACACTTGCTGGTTCGAAACACGTCGACAAATGAATGTATATGTGATTATCGCCAAAAACATGTCTCAAAATATATAATGAAGTTAATTATGAAAAATTATATAAAGTTTTTTTTTTCTTTTTCTTTTCAATCAACTTTTTTTATTAGTTCAAATCAATGATATATGGTGAGGGGTTAGATATCAAAAAATAACTAGCCTCATTCCTACCAGATTTGTTGGCCAGAAGGTAAAAGAAAAACCATATGACAAAAAAACAGAGCAAACTAGAGAACCACATACGTATAGCCCAAAAATACCAAAAAATCCCAAGAACTTGGAAGGAGCCAATTTTCATGATCCAAAAATGGATCCTTGATAAACATCTAAGTCTAAAAGACTTCATGTAAGAGGTGAAAGGTGCCAAATGGCACACATCCTTTGTAAATCAGAGGAAAATGAAAGTTGCAGGTTGCTCTCAGAAATAGTCTCATTGCAGGGATCCTTCCATTCGGAATCCAACACAACTTGAATGGGCGAAAACGGATTTCAGATGGGAAAGCTATCATAAAATGGAGCTGCCCTTTTTCAAAGGAAAAACAGGCAAAATCCCTTGCAAATGGGTCTAAAACCCTCTAAGCCTTCGAAATCTCCCAAAAGAGAAAAGCAAGCGCAAAAGGAGGAGTTATGGACTCATTGGATAACACTATCAGAGGCTTAAAAACATGAGAAAACAACGAAATGAGGCATATCGGGAGGCTAGCACAATGAATGCACAGGGGCCGTTGGATCTGGCCGATCAACGGTCCAGATCTGATTGGCATATCGCATCGGCAGTGATCGGCGGGTCGGAGTGGAGGCATGACGCGATGGACCGGGGCGATGCGATGGAGCGATCACCAAAATTGGCGGATCGTCGTCAATGAACACAATGGAGCGGCCATGTTATATATATATATATATATATATATATATATATATATATATATATATATATATATCTGTGTGTGTGTGTGTGTGTGTGTGTGTGCAATAGTTCGACTACGATCGCCGATATCGGTGGATCAGCGTTGACGATCCCAAAGGGGAAGCCCAAGGGTCGTTGCGACTAGCGATGCGATATGGCCAAACCTAATAGAAATCAAAAGCCTGATTTCATAAAATTTCACATCCGAAAATTCGAATTTTCCTTTGTATTTCTCGTTTAATGGATTTTTGGCCATTGGCCATGTCGCCGAAGCGATTGTGATATGCGATGGAAGGCGGACCTGATGTGGACTTTAGGGGTGATTTGATGAATGTTTCAAGTCCGAAAGACTATGTTTTATGTGGATTTTCTTGTGTTTACAACATTCTCTATGTAAAACTTAGAACAATTGTTTCAGAGGAATTTTAAGCGCCGATTTCCCTGTCCGTTACCAAATAGGTGGCATCCATCCCAAGAAGCATTTAGCAATGATTTCTAAAGCTCAAAGGAGGAAAATGAAGGAATTTTGGGTGGAAGACCAAAAGCCTAAAAAGGAAAACCAATGGGTTGCGCCGATTTGGCTTTTAAGCCATGAAATGTCAAAGACAAAGGGTTGCTGGGTTGTTGAGGGGTGTTGTTGTTAATCCTTGAGGGGTTTGCTGCGGGAGCAGAAGCCAAAGAGGAAGCTGAAGCCAAAGGGACAGCGCAGAAGCCAAGGGAGTCACTTGGAGTTCAAGTGAAAAGCCCAAAGAGAGCTGTAAACAGCCAGAGGGCCAAAGAAGCTAGAGCGGAGAGCCAGAGAGCCAAGAGCCAGAGCCAAAGAGCCAAGAGTCAGAGCCAAGAGCCCGAACTAGAGCTAAAGAGCCAGAGTTAGAGCCAAGAGCCAGAATGATGCGCCAAGAGTGAGAGCCAAAAGCCAGAGCTTCAAGAGTCAAGGGATAAAAAAGTGTCTGAACCCACTGTTTATGTGTAGAACAATAGGAGTTGAGCCAAAGAGCTTGTAAAAAGACTTACACCATAATCCCAGAGAGCCAAGTCAAATTGACAAGAGCTCATGGAGATGTAGCCCAAGAGTTGTGGGTGAACTCCTAATTAATTTGTTGTCTTATGTGTCTGCTGCTACTGCTGCTTTATTTACTGTTGTATGCATTCATATATTAGTTTAATCACATCCACATATCAACACAAACAACAGATTTTAAAGTAAAGAACCAGCTGAAACAAATACAAGAATACACCCATATTTTCAAGCATTTCTTATTTTCCACATTGGTTAATCAAATAGACTTGGGAAAATTCAAGCTTCAGAAGTGGGAGAGGTTCTTGTAAGCTAGACAAGAAGCCTAAGAGTCCGATTTTTAGATCAGGTGGTATCAGAGCTTAAGTTTGATTAACCACACCTTTAAGAAGGTTATATTAGAATGCTTGATTGACAAAGCAAAGATTGCTTGTCTGAAAGGTGTTTGAACAACAAGAGGCTGATTGTATGCTTGTTTGCAGACTGAATATTTGTTGAGTTTGCAGAGGTGAAGGGAAAGCTATTGATATCACAGTCCAAGAAGGACAAGAAGGAGAAGGGCTGAAGGCATTCTTCTATCCCAAAGAACCTCAAGGCAATCCAAAGCACAAGAGGTTTGTTGCAAAAGGTTGTTGAATAAGTTCTTTATTTATCTTGTTGAAGTTTTTTTGTTCATTGGCATAATGACAACTTCTACAAGTGGGTCCTCAAATTCTGCTCTCTTCACAAGATTCGTTGATGAAGACATGAAGCAGGAATTGTCCACCATGATGGATATGGTGAGAGAAATGTATGAGGATGGAAGGAAGAGTAGCATGCTTAGAAAGAAGCTGAATTCCATGAAGGAAGAGAAGCAGTTGCTTGTTGACAAATTGCATGAAATGGAGAGGCAACTTCGTATTGCAAATATGAACCCGAAGAGGATGCATGAGTTGGAAACACAACTCTTTGTTGCCCAAGAAGCCTTAATCAAGTACCAGCTTAAAGAAGAGGTAAGCCATCCCAATTTGTCCTCAAATTCTTCTGAGAATGCTTGTATTGGTTCTTTTGAGAAACATACTAAAGGCATAGGTTCCAAGCTAATGTCCAAGATGGGATATGAAGGAAAGGGCTTAGGAAAGCATGCAAAAGGTATTTTTGAACCAATAATGGTTAAGGAAAGGCCTAAATATTTGGGTCTTGGCTATGGATAGTCTTATGGAGAGAATCCCAAAGCTGCCATGAAAGCCATTGAAATAGTCCCAAGAAGGAGTTTCATTTCATGTCCTCTACCTAAAAAATGTGAAGGTTATATCCAAGAGGAATACAATAGCTTGAAACATCAATTGCAGGATGCAGGTGTTCAGAAGCACACACTTGAACTAGAGAGTTGGGAAGACTCTAATAGCCTTGAAGAGTTTGATGGTGTTCCAAAGGGAGCCACTCCTTCATTTGCTTCACCTCCTCATGAAGGCAATAAAGGTGAAAGAGGCAGGTATAAATCTGGTTCTAAACACATTCCTTTTGATTTTGCAAAGCATGATGAATTTCCACATATGTATGGGAAAAGAATTGCATGTTCCTTTTGTGGTTTGGATAACCATGATGTTTCTAGATGTTGGAAGAGAATGGCCACATACAGGAAGCAGAAGAAGGAAAAGAAGCAAGAAGCCAAAGGTCCATTGGACAAGGCAAATCATGCTATCAAGAGGATGCACATGTAGTGCACTTACTGCCATAAGCAAGGACATCTTGCTGCAAAGTGTTGGACACTAAATCCAACAATGCTTCCACCAAAGCTAAAGAAAGTGGAAAGAGAAGATGGCAGAAATGGAAGTGAAGATTCCATGAATAATGTGTCTCAAAATGATTCACATGATGATGCTGATGTGCAGGCAAAGGTAGTACCTTTGAAAGGGATTGGTAAGGAACAGTTAGAGTTCTTATCCGATTAAGATTGCATGTCTATTGATGCATCTACATTATATTTCATTTCAGCTTCGAAAGTACAGTGTGCTTAAGTGAAAGTTGAGGGATGAAATGCATGCATTGCATGTGATGCCATGTTGACTTGAAAGAAGTTAACTTGGTCTCCAAATGGAGATAATGATGAAAGTTTCATCTTTTGGAAAAAGAGTCCTAATGGTCTTTTTCTACATGCTTGACTTAAGGGTCATTTTCTTTAAAGGCATGTTTTGTGGGCTTGTTATCTAGTCCATCATTTGTATGCAGATGTAAGACATGGAGGTGTTCACAAGTTGTGAAAATCTGTTTCTTTTGTTGAAGCAGGAGTTTAGTCCATCCAGTTGTTGTCTGTATGCCTGTTGTTAACAGTTGTTGTTGGCAGCTTGTCAAATAGGTACAAATGAAAGTTTTGTGGAGCAGATGTACTTCACATTTATTGAGCCACCTTGGATGAATGATCAAGGCAAAGAAGCTCAAACTACCTTCTATGACCATTTCAGTAGAAGTTTTGCAAGAAGGCAAGGAGGAAGATAGTTCTTCTTAGGAAGACCAGCCCATCCAAGATAAGGGAAGTGGTCAGAAACTTTGGTTCAAATACACTATGCAAAGGCAAGTGTAGGGAGGTTGAAAGAAGAGGGTGAGTCACTCTCATTTACTGTTCAGATTAGTATATTAGTCTTTTGGAGACCAAAAGTTATTTTAGTGGGAAGGCGTGATAAAAAATGGATCCTGGATAAACCTCTAAGTCTAAAAGACTTCATGTAAGAGGTGAAAGGTGCCAAATGGTACACATCCTTTGTAAATCATAGGAAAATGAAAGTTGCAGGCTGCTCTCAGAAATAGTCTCATTGCAGGGATCCCTCCATTCGGAATCCAACACAACTTGAATGGGCGAAAACGGATTTCAGATGGGAAAGCTATCATAAAATGAAGCTGCCCTTTTTCAAAGGAAAAAGAGGAAAAATCCCTTGCAAATGGGTCTAAAACCCTCTAAGTCTTCCAAATCTCCCAAAAGGGAAAAACAAGCGCAAAAGGAGGAGTTATGGACTCATCGGATAACACTATCGGAGGCTTAAAAACATGAGAAAACAACGAAATGAGGCATATCGGGAGGCTGGCACAATGAATGCACAGGGGCCGTCGGATCTGGCCGATCAACGGTCCAGATCTGATTGGCATATTGCATCGGTAGTGATTAGCGGGTCGGAGCGGAGGCATGGCACGATGGACTGGGGCGATGCGATGGAGCAATAGGCGAAATTGGCTGATCACCATTGGCGAACACAATGGAGTGAACATTATCTATATATATATATATGTGTGTGTGTGTGTGTGTGTGTGTGCGATAGTCCGACTACGATCACCGATATCGATGCATTGGCGTCGGCGATCCCAAAGGGGAAGCCCAAGGGTTATTCCGATATGGCCGGACCCGGTAGAAATCAAAAGCCCGATTTCATAAAGTTTCAAATCCGAAAATTCAGATTTTCCTTTGTATTTCCCGTTTAATGGATTTTTGGCCATTGGCCATGTCGTCGAAGTGATTGCAATATGCGGTTGAGGGCGGACCCGATGGGGCATTTGGGGGCGATTTGGTGAATGTTTCAAGTCCGAAAGACTGTGTTTTATGCAGATTTTCCCGTGTTTACAACGTTCTCTGTGTAAAACTTAGAACCACTGTTTCAGAGGAATTTTAAGCGCCGATTGCCCTATCCGTTACCAAATAGGTGGCATCCATCCCAGGAAGCATTTAGCAATGATTGCTAATGCTTAGAGGAGGAAAATGAAGGGACAGTGGCTGGAAGACTGAGATCCTGAAAATTAAAACCAATGGGCAACACCGATTTGGATTTTAAGCCATGAAATGTCAAAGACAAAGGGTTGTTGGGTTGTTGAGGGGTTTTGTTGTTAATCCTTGAGGGGTTTGCTGTGGGAGCAGAAGCCAAAGAGGAAGCTGAAGCCAAAGGGATAGCGCAGAAGCCAAGGGAGTCACTTGGAGTTCAAGTGAAAAGCCTAAAGAGAGCTGTAAATAGCCAGAGGGCCAAAGAAGCTAGAGCAGAGAGCCAGAGAGCCAAGAGCTTGTTGGCATTACGACACAGGTTTGGCTCGATGACATAAGTGTTGTCCTTGATGACAACTCACTCAAATAGCAGATAACAAGTACAGGCTCTCAAAATAGTAGAAAATAAGATACCCACAGGTTCCTGTTCACAAAGCCGTGGACATATGCAGGTGCGCCGAACAAAAGCTGCGGACATGTACGCAGGTGCTCTGAACAAAAAGTGCAGACATAAAGTACACGCACTTTCATGCAGAGGAAAGAGCGCACGTGGGAAATCTTATGATTGGTCCATGGTATTTAGCCCGACATTTTTGATCCTATGGTTTTGGTCTGTGGTGTTTGCATTTAAATTATTGAACCCAGGTTTTGGGTTCCTAGTATTGGATCTCTATGGTTTTGGACCATGGTTTGAGTAAGGCCTAGTCTATAAAAAGGAAAGGAGATCATTTGGCTTGGGCAACTAATGTGTTGAATATCTTGAGAGGAGCAAGATCTGAAATATTGGTGATTGGTTGGTGAGTTATAGTTGGACCTGAATCAAGGAGAAACTTGAGCATTACAAGAAAGATCTATTGATGGGTCGATATCTCTTTGGCGCATGATCAGATATGTAAATATGATAATCTGGGGTATAATTGAAGTCTGATCAATTCTATACTCGCAGGCTCAATACATCGCAGGTGCGGATACCTACAGGTTCGACACAGAGGAGGTGCGGATACCCGCAGTTTTGGCAGAGCGCAGGTGCGGATACCCGCAGGTTCGACACAGAGGAGGTGCGGATACCCGCAGCTGCGGCAGAGCGCAGGTGCAGATACCGCAGGTTCTACACAGAGGAGGTGCGGATACCCACAGGGTAAAGCAGGGAATACTACGGACGTACGCAGGTTTCTATTGATGAAGTTGCGAACTTTTTATTGAAATATGTTTTAGCTGCTTTTGTCTATCTTTGTAGTGTTCAGGGTTCTGACTTGGTGTCTGGTTACCGGTACTGTGTTCTGAAAAGTTATTGATTCAGTATTTGTACAAGGAAGTTGGTTGATTGTAGATCTAATTGATGTTTGATTGATATTCATGGATCCAATTTGAAAATTTATGAAACGTGGTCCCTAGAAGAAAAGAGAAGTCTTCTGCAGGTCAGCACCTACGTACTAGTACCTCAGCTAGTACAAGAGCTAAGGGGGTTGTAGCTCCCTTCCAGAAGAATCTGGAGAATGAGAGAAGGTTGTACCCTTCTGCAGGTTGAAGCCTGCGTACTGGTATAATACTGCACCAGTACAGAATCATTGTAAAAAGAAGTTTCTAATTGAAAGAAGATAGAGACATATTGCAGCAGGTGGTTTCACCCACATTGGGTTTCCACCTTCTATCTTGTGCTCTTTTGCGTGACTGTCTGCTCTACTTTTCTGTTCCTGCTTACTGTTATATGATTCTGACACACAGATTAATGATCAACATCTGAAGAATAAATTAAATTATAAGTCTGGAAGGTATACACAAGGTTTATTAGTCAGATATGCTAATCTTTATATAAGTTGAAAAAGAATTTGATAATACTGATTCATCCCCCCTCTTAGTATTATTTTCAACAATTGGTCTCAGAGCAGGTCCTTCAGGAAAAGCTTGATCGCTTGAAGGAAGATCTATCATCATGAGCAAATACGAAAAGGAAGCATCTACCAGGCCACCGATTTTTGATGGGAGCAACTTCGTCTATTGGAAGGTAAGAATCACTGCCTATCTTCAATCTCTTGGTACAGAAGTTTGGGATATTGTTGAAACATGATACACATTTCCATCAGCAACTCCTATAGTTGCAGCTAGTAAGAAGGAGTATGAAACAAATGCAAAAGCAGTCAATACTCTATTAGGAAGTCTATCTCAATCAGAATTTGTCAAGGTTATGCAGCTCAAAAGTGCAAAAGAAATATGGGAGAAGATCTTTCTCAGCTATGAAGGAGATGAACAGGTAAAACGAGCAAAATTACAAACTCTTAGAATTTAATATGAAAGTCTCAGAATTCATAATGATGAATGTGTGGCTAGCTATTTCCTACGTATAGATGAGATCGTAAATTGTATGAAAAACTTGTGTGAATAAATAAAAGAAGCTATTTTCATAAGCCCGATTTCATAAAGTTTCAAATCCGAAAATTCAGATTTTCCTTTGTATTTCCCGTTTAATGGATTTTTGGCCATTGGCCATGTCGCCGAAGTGATTGCAATACGTGGTTGAGGGCGGACCCGATGGGGACTTTAGGGGTGATTTGGTGAATGTTTCAAGTCCGAAAGACTGTGTTTTATGCATATTTTCCCGTGTTTACAACGTTCTCTGTGTAAAACTCAGAACGACTGTTTCAGAGGAATTTTAAGCACCGATTGCCCTGTCCGTTACCAAATTGGTGGCATCCATCCCAAGAAGCGTTTTAGCAATGATTGCTAATGCTCAGAGGAGGAAAATGAAGGTACAGTGGCTGGAAGATTGAGATCCTGAAAAGGAAAACCAATGGGCAGCACCAATTTGGATTTTAAGCCATGAAATGTCAAAGACAAAGGGCTGCTGGGTTGTTGAGGGGTGTTGTTGTTAATCCTTGAGGGGTTTGCTGTGGGAGCAGAAGCCAAAGAGGAAGCTGAAGCCAAGGGAGTCACTTGGAGTTCAAGTGAAAAGCCCAAAGAGAACTATAAACAGGCAGAGGGCCAAAGAAGCCAGAGCGGAGAGCTAGAGAGCCAAGAGCCTGTTGGCATTATGACACAGGTTTGGCTCTATGAAATAAGTGTTGTCCTTGATGGCAACTCACTCAAATAGCAGATCACAAGTTCAGGCTCTCAAAATAGTAGAAAATAAGATACCCGCAGGTTCCTATCCGATTAACAAAAGCTGCGGACATGTACGCACGTGCTCGGAACAAAAAGTGTGGATGTAAAGTACACGCACATTCATGCAGAGAAAAGCGCGCATGTGAGAAATCTTATGATTGGTGCATGGTATTTAGCCCGACATTTTTGATCTTATGGTTTTGGTCCGTGGTGTTTGCATCTAAAGTATTGAACCCAAGTTTTGGGTTCCTAGTATTGGATCTCTATGGTTTTGGACCATGGTTTGAGTAAGGCCTAGTCTATAAAAAGGAAAGGAGATCATTTGGTTTGGGCAATTAATGTGTTGAATATCTTGAGAGGAGAAAGATCTGAAATACTGGTGATCGGTTGGTGAGTTATAGCTGCACCTGAATCAAGGAGAAACCTGAGCATTACAAGATAGATCTACTCATGGGCCGATATCTCTTTAGCGCATGATCGAATCTCTAAATCTGATAATCTGGGGTATAATTGAAGTTTGATAAATTCTATACCCATAGGCTCAACACACCACAGGTGCGGATACCTGTAGGTTTGACACAGAGGAGGTGCGGATACCCGCAGTTCCAGCAGAGCGCAGGTGCAGATACCCGCAGGTTCGACACAGAGGAGGTGTGGATACCCACAGCTGCGGCAGAGCGCAGGTGCGGATACCACAGGTTCTACATAGGAGGTGTGGATACCCGTAGGGTAAAGTAGGGAATACTGCGGAAATACGCAGGTTTCTATTGATGAAGTTGCAGACTTTTTCTTGAAATATGTTTTAGTTTCTTTTATCTATCTTTGCAATGTTCAAGGTTCTGACTTAGTGTCTGGTTACTGGTACTGTGTTCTGAGAAGTTATTGATTCAGTATATGTACAAGGAAGTTGGTTGATTGCATATCTAATTTATGTTTGATTGATATTCATGGATCCAATTTGAAAATTTATGAAACGTGGTCCCTGGAAGAAAAGAGAAGTCTTCTGTAGGTCAGCACCTACGTACTAGTACCCCAGCTAGTACAAGAGCTAAGAGGGTTGTATCTCCCTTCTAGAAGAATCTGGAGAATGAGAGAAGGTTGTAGCCTTCTGCAGGTTGAAGCTTGCGTACTGGTATAAGACTGCACCAGTACAGAATCATTGTAAAAAGAAGTTTCTAATTGAAAGAAGATAGAGATATATTGCAGCAGGTGGTTTTCACCCACATTGGGTTTCCACCTTATATCTTGTGTTCTTTTGTGTGACTGTCTGCTCTACTTTTCTGTTCCTGCTTACTGTTATATGATTCTGACACACAGATTAATGATCAACATCTGAAGAATAAATTAAATTATAGGTCTGGAAGGTATACACAAGGTTTATTAGTCAGATCTGCTAATCTTTATATAAGTTGAAAAAGAATTTGATAAAACTGATTCACCCCCCCTCTCAGTATTATTTTCAACAATTGGTATCAGAGCAGGTCCTTCAGGAAAATCTTGATCGCTTGAAGGAAGATCTATCATCATGAGCAACTACGAAAAGGAAGCATCTACCAGGCCACCGATTTTTGATTTGAGCAACTTCGTCTATTGGAAGGTAAGAATCACTGCCTATCTTCAATCTCTTGGTACAGAAGTTTGGGATATTGTGGAAACAGGATACACATTTCCATCAGCAACTTCTACAGATGCAACTGGTAATAAGCAGTATGAAACAAATGTAAAAGCAGTCAATACTCTATTAGGAAGTCTATCTCAATAAGAATTCGTCAAGGTTATGCAGCTCAAAAGTGCAAAAGAAATATGGGACAAGATCGTTCTGAGCTATGAAGGAGATGAACAGGTAAAATGAGAAAAAATACAAACTCTTAGAATTCAATATGAAAGTCTCAGAATGCATAATGATGAAAGTGTGGCTAGCTATTTCCTACGTATAGATGAGATCGTAAATTGTATGAAAAACTTGGGTGAAGAAATAAAAGAAGCTATTTTGGTTGAAAAAGTTCTAAGATCTCTGTCTCCTATGTTTGATTCAAAAGTTTCTGCCATAGAAGAAAAGCAGAATCTACAGAGCCTTACCATGTCATAGCTGCACGAAATTCTAACTGCTTACGAGATGAGAAAAGGAGGACCATCAGACAAGAGAGAAGCTGCATTCAAGGCTTGAGGAAAAGGAGATTACTATGAGGCAAGACATATGTCAGAAGAAGAGGAAGAATCAAATTTTTTCAAGAACCTTCAACAGGGAACTGGAAGATTCAGAGGCAAGCTGCCTTTCAAATGCTTTGCTTGTGGAAGAGTCGGTAATTATGCTGCAAAGTGTCCTCATAAGGATAAACTAGACAAAGGTAAGGAACCTGTTAGATGGAACATAAAACAGAATGTAAATAAGAAGAGCTATTACATGCATGAAGACAGTGATGGATTGTCAAATAGTGATGAAGATGAACAAGGTAATGATGATAGAGTTTTTATGGCTTTTGAAGATGATGATTTCTTGGATGCTATAAATGAAGAAGGTATTTATGAAGAAATTTCTAAACTTAAAGTTTGTTTAGAGGAAAAGAATGTGATTATAGATAGTCTAACATTCCAACTTGCTGAAAAAGATAAACACAATGAAGAGTTAGAATGTGAGATTGTGGGACTTAGAAAAGAAATTGAGAAAACAAAAGCCCTTAATCTCATATTTGCTAAAGGATTTGAAACTCTAGATGAGATTATCAAAGTGTAGTGTTCTCCTCTAATCAATACTGGCCTCGGATATTCCGAAGAAGCATCTCAAGCTCAGAAGCAAGCGCAGAAGCCATCCACCTCCAAAAGTTACCTTGATGCAGCAAGGAGAAGTGAGCAAGTTGACAATCGATAGCAAAAGCATAATGCAGATCACCAGGTAAATCAGGGACAATTTGCTTCAAGAATGATCAAAGATTATCAAGTAAATTGGGGGAAATCTATGTCAAGGATGAACAGAAGTCTCAACCGACCACAGGTAAATCATTCTTAATTTGGCTCAAGAATGGATAGAAACTACAATCATATGGTTGGTAGAATAGATAATCACAGGAATTTCTTCAATGGCCAATGTTTCTCTTGTCATAACTTTGGTCATAAAGCTGCTCAATGTGTTGCCTACAAGACCATCATGACTAGGGAAGCTCAAAAACAAAGGAGTATGATAGGAATCATTAAAAGAACCTACAACAACTTCTCTGCTCTTGAAAATGAAAAAGAATTTTCTATCTGTAACAACTTCGGTCATGAAGATTCTGAATGCAGAAGCAGGTTTCGGCAAAAGGAGCAAGCTTCATTGAGTTCCAAAACATGGAAAAAGAAAGAAACGCAACCGGAAAGATGTGGGATAGCCTTATATGCGGAAGGATAGGAAAATCAATGGTACATCGACAGTGGATGCTCGAAACATATGACAGGTAATAAAGAAAAACTTCAGTCATATAGTGCCTTAGAAAAGGAAAAGAAGGTCTCATTTGGAAATGACACCCCTGCATTCATAAAAGGTAAAGGATCTGTTCGTTTGAAAGAAAAGGTCAAGGCTGGAAATGTTATGTATGTTGATGGCTTAAAGCATAATCTATTGAGTTTCAGTCAGATGTGTGATCAAGGAACTGAGGTAATATTTCGATGAAATGGATGTATTATTCGTGAGCTTGATATAGGAAAAACAGTGATCAGAGGCATAAGAACTCCAAATAACTTATACGTACTCAAGGGAGAACAACAACAATCCTATTTAAGCAAGAATGATGAACACTGGCTATGGCACAGAAGTTTAGCTTCTCTCAGATAAGGAAAGCATGCAAATATCAGGCAGTTCGTGATCTTCCTGACATCAGAATTCCAGACAATACAATATGCAAATCATGTCAATTTGGTAAGAAAACCAGAACTAATTTCCCTGAGAAGGAAGGATCAGCTAGCAGGCCACTTGAACTTGTCCACACCGATATATGTGGTCCAACTAGGAAGAGGTCACCTCGAGGAGAAGAGTATTTCATATTGTTCATTGACGAATTTTCAAGGATGTGTTGGATAGGTCTCATGAAGTATAAAGATGAAGCTTTCGAAAATTTCAAGTCATTCAAAGCTTTGGTTGAAAATGAATCAGATCGTAGAATCAAATGCCTTAGATCTGATCGAAGAGGGGAATTTACCTTAGATGAATTTTTCAATTTTTGTAAAGAACATGGAATAAGAAGGGAATTCTTTGCTGCAAGGACTCCTCAGCAAAATGGAGTATTGGAAAGGATGAACAGAATGGTTCAACAAATGGCTCGTGCTATGCTTGATGAGTCTGGAACTCCCGCAACTTTCTGGGGTGAAGCCGCATTTGCTGCTGTTACTATTCTCAACAAGACAAACGTCCAGGTAAACAACACTTAGACTCCTCATGAACTTTGGCACAGTAAGACTCCCACGGTAAAATACTTTAAAATTTTTGGAAGCAAATGCTACATTAAAAGGACTGATGAAAATATTGGCAAGTTTGAACCTAGAGCAGATGAAGGCATTTTACTTGGCTACTCTCCCCATAGCAAAGCTTACAAATGTTACAATAAAAGACTTGGTAAAATTATTGAAAGTATTGATGTAGTGGTTGATGAAGAAGGAAACACTCCTAGGCAGGTAAAATCTGAAGATCTCGAAGATGGCGAAGACTATCTGTCAACATCAAATCAGATTCATGATGAAGAAGAAACCCATGAGGCACTAGAAGAATAGAAAAGGATAGAAGAAAAGAATCCATCTAGATACGTTCAGAAGAATCATCCAGAATCTCAAATTTTTGGGCAGAAAGAGGCAGGTGTACAAACAAGAAGAACCATTTCATAAGCTTCAAGCTATCTAGCATTTCTCTCCTCCACTGAACCGCAGAATGTAAGAGAGGCTTGCAAATATGAATGCTGGGTCAAGGCCATGGAGGAAGAAATCGAGCAAATTGAAAAGAATAACACTTGGGAGTTGGTTCCTAGACCAAAAGATAAGAATGTCATAGGGACAAAATGGATTTTCAAAAATAAGCTGAATGAAAATGGGGATGTGATTAGAAACAAGGCAAGACTTGTTTGTAAAGGATATGCACAACAAGAAGGCATAGACTTTGAAGAAACTTTTGCTCCAGTTGCCAGACTTGAGGCTATAAGAATGTTCCTTGCTCTCTCTAGCTTTCAGAAGTTCAAAGTATTTCAGATGGACGTAAAGTCTGCCTTTCTGAATGGAGACTTAAATGAAGAAGTATATATTGAATAACTAGATGGGTTTATTCTTTGAAATGATCCAAAACTTGTATGCAGACTCAAAAAGGCTCTCTATGGCCTTAAACAGGATCCAAGGGCGTGGTATTATCAGTTGGATAAGTACCTTCATCAACAAGGCTTTATAAAAGGATCGACTGATAACAATCTATATATAAAAATCAACAATGATAAGGTGTTGATACTTGTTGTGTATGTTGATGATATCATCTTTGGTAGCAATGAAGAAGACATGAGTCAAAATTTTGCCTTGGTGATGCAGAAAGAGTTTGAAATGTCCATGCTTGGTGAGCACACATATTTTCTTGGTTTACAAGTTCAACAAAACAAAGATGGCATTTTTCTATCACAAACCAAATATCTCAAGCAGATCTTGAAGAAATATGGAATGAAGGATTCAAAACTAGTATGTACCCCTATGGTGAGAGGATGTAGCCTCAGCGCAAATGATGAATCGACAGTTGTACATCAACCAACCTATAGATCCATGATTGGTAGTCTACTCTATCTAACAGGTACCCGACTAAACATTATGCATGCAGTGGGAATAGTTGGGAGGTTTCAGGCAAATCCAAAGGAAACTCATCTTCAGGCAGTTAAGAGAATCTTCAAGTATCTTCAAGGAACTCAAAACTATGGCTTATGGTATCCTAGAGGTACAGATCTCACACTTCATGCATACACTGACGCAGATTGGGCAGGAAGCGTGGATGACAGGAAAAGCACTTGTGGTGGTGCATTCTTCATGGGTCCTAGATTAGTATCTTGGTTCAACAAGAAACAAAGCTTAATTGCATTATCTACAGCTGAAGCAGAATATGTAGCTGCTGCATCTTGTTGCACACAACTCCTTTGGATGATGCAAACATTGCAAGATCTTAAAATCACCTGCACTCTGCCCATCTCTATTTTCTATGACAATATAAGTGCAATCAGTATTTCAAAGAATCCTGTCATGCATTCAAAGACTAAGCACATACCGATAAATTATCATTATCTCCGAGAACAAGTGCTTGAACAAAAAGTCAAATTGGAGTATGTTCCCTCTAAGGAGCAAGTTGCTGATATTCTCACCAAACCACTGCGCAGGTTGACCTTTAAATACCTCAGACAAAAGCTAGGAGTAATTGATGCATCATCTTGCTGTTGAATCTTGTCTGTTTTCAGAGATTGTTAGTTGAACGCGAGTTTCATATGGGGTATACGTGTTCATACGCTGGATGAGAAGAGTCCGATATGGATCTGTCAAAGACAATCTGGCACAGGTTCAGGGGGAGCATATATTCTTCTAATAATGAATTGTTGGCATTATCATAGAAGATCTTGGTTCAATTCTTCAGTTGTAATTTTAGGAGGAGCAAGTGCAAAAAAAGAACATGGATAGTGATCTGAATAATGATTGACAGATGCTGCTGATATTTTGTCTCTATATTTCTTTTATCAAGGTCATGTAATGGCCTATCCTGATTGCCCCACTATGCTTGGGATGGATAATGTAATATGCTTATTATATCATGTATCCCCACTTGGTTGGGAGTCGTATGTATGAGTCTTTGGTGATAGGAAGGTCAAAGTCATATTTCTTTTGTAGAAAATCTTCTTGCAGATCTTGCCTATATGTCAGGGGGAGCTTGGACAGCACAGCACAACAGAGATTTCAGCATGTACTCAGGGGGAGCATAACCCTTTGCCCTTGATGTCAAAGGGGGAGAAAAGACTTTGAGGGACTTGGGTTGCCATCAAGTCCAAAGGGGGAGATTGTTGGAATTATGACACAGGTTTGGCTCGATGACATAAGTGTTGTCCTTGATGGAAACTCACTCAAATAGCAGATCATGAGTTCAGGCTCTCAAAATAGTAGAAAATAAGATACCCGCAGGTTCCTATTCACAAAGCCGCGGACATACGCAGGTGCGCCGAAAAAAAGTTGCGGACATGTACACAGGTGCTCCGAACAAAAAGTGCGGACATAAAGTACACGCACTTTCATTTAGAGAAAAGCACGCACGTGGGAAATCTTATGATTGGTCCATGGTATTTAGCCCGAAATTTTTGATCCTATGGTTTTGGTTCGTGGTGTTTGCATCGAAAGTATTGAACCCAGGTTTTGGGTTCCTAGTGGTTTTGGACCATGGTTTGAGTAAGGCCTAGTCTATAAAAAGGAAAGGAGATCATTTGGCTTGGGCAACTAATGTGTTGAATATCTTGAGAGGAGCAAGATCTGAAATACTGGTGATCAGTTGGTGAGTTATAGCTGGACCTGAATCAAGGAGAAACCTGAGCATTACAAGACGGATCTATTGATGGGTCGATATCTCTTTGGCGCATGATCAGATTTGTAAATATGATAATCTAGGGTATAATTGAAGTCTGATAAATTATATACCCGCAAGCTCAACACACCACAGGTGCGGATACCTGCAGGTTCGACACAGAGGAGGTGCGGATACCCACAGTTCTGGCAGAGCGCAGGTGCGGATACCCGTAGCTCTGGCAGAGCGTAGGTGAAAATACTACAGGTTCTACAAATAGGAGGTGCGGATACCTGTAGGGTAAAGAAGGGAATACTACGGACGTACGCGGGTTTCTATTGATGAAGTTGTAGACTTTTCTTGAAATATGTTTTAGATGCTTTTGTCTATCTCTGTAGTGTTCAGGGTTCTGACTTGGTGTCTGGTTACTGGTACTGTGTTCTGAAAAGTTATTGATTCAGTATTCGTGCAAGGAAGTTGCTTGATTGCAGATCTAATTGATGTTTGATTGATATTCATGGATCCAGTTTGAAAATTTATGAAACGTGGTCCCTGGAAGAAAAGAGAAGTCTTCTGTAGGTCAGCACCTACATACTAGTACCTCAGCTAGTGCATGAGCTAAGGGGGTTGTAGCTCCCTTCCAGAAGAATCTGTAGAACGAGAGAAGGTTGTAGCCTTCTGCAGGTTGAAGCCTGCATACTGGTATAAGACTGCACCAGTACAGAATCATTGTAAAACGAAGTTTTTAATTGAAAGAAGATAGAGACATATTGCAGCAGGTGGTTTTCACCCACATTGGGTTTCCACCTTATATCTTTTGTTCTTTTCTGTGATTGTCTGCTCTACTTTTCTATTCCTGCTTACTGTTATATGATTCTAACACACAAATTAATGATCAACATCAGAAGAATAAATTAAATTACAAGTCTGGAAGGTATACACAAGGTTTATTAGTCAGATCTGCTAATCTTTATATAAGTTGAAAAATAATTTGATAATACTGATTCACCCCCCCTCAGTATTATTTTCAATAGAGCCATAGCCAAAGAGCCAAGAGTCAGAGCAAAGAGACCGAACTAGAGCCAAAGAGCTAGAGTTAGAGCCAAGAGCCAGAACCAAGAGCCAAGAGCCAGAGCCAAGAGCCAGAGCCAAGAGCCAGAGCCAAGCGCCAGAGCCAAAAACCAGAGCTTCAAGAGCCAAGGGATAAAAAGGTGTTTGAATTTTGAACCCACTGTTTATGTGTAGAACAACAGGAGGTGAGCCAAAGAGCTTGTAAAAAGACTTACACCATAATCCTAGAGAGCCAAGTCAAATTGACAAGAGCTCACAGAGATGTAGCCCAAGAGTTGTGGGTGAACTCCTAATTAATTTGTTGTCTTATGTGTTTGCTGCTACTGTTGCTTTATTTACTATTGTAGGCATTAATATATCAGTTTAAGCACATTCACATATTAGCACAAATACCAGATTTTAAAGTAAATAACCAGCTGAAACAAATACAAGCATACACCCATATTTTCAAGAATTTCTTATTTTCCGCATTGGTTAATCAAATAGACTTGGGAAAATTCAAGCTTTGGAAGTGGGAGAGGTTCTTGTAAGCTAGGCAAGAAGCCTAAGAGTCCCATTTTCAGATCATTTCATCGCTGATCTGGAAGGAGAGTCGGAGTTGGGTTACCCTATCCATTGCCTAGTGACATAGGAGGGTGGAAAGCATAATGGACGTGACCTTCCATATGATCTAACCTTTCTTCCAGTCACTCTAATCTCTCTGTAACCTTTTTTTTTCTATGATGAAGAGAAGACAACTTATCAATACAACATTGGTTTTTTTGGAAGTTATTCATAAATCCAATGACCTCGTTCATGTCCTCGTGCCTGTCATGAGCAAGTTGTTCCAAGAGCACAATAATTTGTTGAATGCATTCATCAAAAGAATCGAAGGGGGGAGGCAACTCAACTCTACCAGGTGAATGTACAGGTTTTGGCTCTACCTCTTTCCCCAAGTCACGATTATCTCCAAGATGAGTTATCCCATGGCCTTGTGGTCCGACACCCCGAAGGACTCATTCACACTGCCATATCATGGAGCTAAAATAGTTCAAATTACACCAAATTTCCAGATGATACTACCCCCAATGAAGCCCCCAAGTTACCACAATGTCCCTATCCCAAACACACCTAAGACCATGCACACAGAAAAAAGGTCCCGCGCCTTGTAAATTGCTACCCACAACCAAAGGCCAATTATCTTTCCTTTAGGAGCCCACACATCCCTAGAACTCAGGCCGCACCATGAAGACGACCACCGTTCATAGCCAAAACATTCCCTAAAACCCACATTCGATACCATAATCCATTCTCAAAGAGCCAAACACTAGAAGTACTTTGTGCTCTTTATCGACAGGGGCTCCCCATGGAAACCCAATGCAATTCAACATACCAAACCAAAGATTGAATATTCAAACAAAAAAAACATACAAGAACCTTCCTTAATTCATGATATGTGAAGCTTACCTTCATACTAGTGCTCGATGCATAACCCAATTTATCTGCACTTATGTCCTTGCCCTTCCACTACCAATCCAACCAGGTGACTAAAACACCACACATAGGCTAAGGTCGCCACCTCGAGCCCAAATCCCACACTCTCTTACATTGAACTTCCTCATTGACTTTTGCAGCTCCGCTGGTGCGAACTTGAACTCCTTTGAACCTCATGTCAACTTGAAGAGTAGGGGATGGCACAACCAAAATGACACCCTACAAGATCAAGTGCCCAAGAACTTCCACCACCACTAGTCCCATAACCTCATGAAAATAACAGAGTAAAACCAAGAGCACTTGAACTGATATAACCTTTGTTGCCTCGAGAAACTTTAGTGCGTCTTTACTGGGGAAAGAATGCATGACACGCTCCATTAAGTCAAGTGATGCATGGGCAGGGATGACAAGGCCCCTTTTGAATCAATCTTGTCACCAATTGTCACCCCCATTAGGGAAAATAATTATATAATTATATAAGGTGGTTGTTTAAAAAAATCTTCATAATTTTATATAACAGTCTACAAACCATATCAAATAAAATATAATGTGAATCGACATAGCCTTGAATGTGTTGTCATATATGTTGTTGTCAATGTCATTGATATCATTGTTATAGTGTTGAGTATAAGTTGTCTAGCTTGATGTCATGGATGAAGTTGCAAATTTGAGTAGTTTATATTTGAAGACATTTCTTCTTCAGTTCCTTAGTTCAAATGAGAATGAAAAGTGTATAGTTGGCTAGCTTTCCCTGAGATCTTTCCAATGGTATATGACACTTCTTTTAACTCCCAGGGAATGAGGAAAAACAGGTTTGAAGTAAAGAAGTTCAAACATGGTTCTAGTTGGTCAAGGTTTCACACCCTAGGCAATGATGTGGAAGCAAGGTGGAAAATTGATGATGTGGCAACATTCAAGTGTGAGATGCTGTAGGTGGATTTGGAATGTTTGGCAAACCAAATGGACAATTAGCAAATGAAACGTGGCAGGTATAGGTCAACATTAGGCTAACATGTCGCAAGCTTTGATTGGATCGGTATGTCTGGTTTGGTATGTAATAGTTGGCCTAGTTTAGTATGCAATGATTGGCATAATTTGATAAGCATTCTATGGATCTCGGTTTGGTATATGAATGTGCTTGAGCACCAATAAAGGGAGCCACAAGCTTGGGAATTGGTATAGAGGTTCCCGGTATGGGCCAGTATGAACCCCCTAGCTCGAGGATTGTGCAGCAAGCGCAACTTGGTTAGTGGTGAGTAAGGCCCTGATATGAATTTGTGGAGCTATGTCAAGTATGGTTTGATTATCCCTGACCTAGTATGGACCAATAGAACTTTCCCACAACATGATCTAGTGTGAAAAAATTCAAATATTTACAATGAGGAAACTCTGATTCCCTATGAGCCTGATGTGACTTAATCACGATCACTAAACCATACTTAAAGCCTTAATTAATCAAGTTTAGTGCTAATTAATCATAGCATGAGGATATTGGCACAACTTAATCACCTCACGATATGGGAGCCTCGTGATGGTATGCCATGACGTGGAAAATCCAGGTGGCATGATAGGTGGCAGAGGCAACTATAGTTACAGCTGGAGGTGATGACACATGGGAGGTGGATTCAACATTTTTTTTAGGCCAATTGGAAGATTGGTGGGTGGCATGTGGCATGCACAAGTTAGTAGTTAGAAATGTGGCCAAGTTCTTATCAGTTGTAGGAGATGACCTGCTAGGTGTAGTGGTAGGTGATGGGCATAGTGAGTCCCATATCAGGGCATTGAGTCATCAAGGTATTGATGTGAAATTTGCATTGAAAAGTATCCTGATCCTCCAATATCCAACAAATCTAAGGTCACATTCCCTAACCCTAGTGCTAATCGTAAGTTCCTAGGGGCTTATCAGACATCAGGAGTTCAATCTCGGTACGAAGGCACATCATGTTTGAAACATTGGGAGTAGGCTTGATCCTATGATATTCGATAAGTCATTGGTACTAACCCTCGATCACTTGATTCAAAAGGATTACAAGTTGAATTCTACAGAGGAAAAATTGGTGTTTCAGGATCCAAAATCAGTTAAAGGGTTAAAATAAAAAGAGGTATGAATGAGAAAAAAATGAGAGGTTTTCAGGTATAAAAGTGAAGAAATATGATATGAAAGGTGAGTGTTCTCATGAAACATCGATGTGTAGAGTGGCGTGGATACATAGAAGAGCAACAATTTAAAAATAATTAGTGATGAGAGCTGTGTTGTAGAAAATAGAAGGAACTGTTGATGGTGCTGGACCTGCCAACATGTCAAGGGGATCTCCCCAGTAAGAAGTCCCAACTAGACCTCAGACCATTTGGAGTAGGATTGCTAGTAGTGGGTAGTAAAGCAGTGCCTTTACTGCGATAGTCTACAGAGGTAAGTGTGATATATTTTTTGGAAGCAAGTGTGTGACCTTGCAATGAGTCAAATGAGATGCATGGGGGTTCTAACATCTGTAGGGGAAAAATAAGTGTGTCCCTTAGAAGATTTTAATAGTACGCAACCTGAAAGGAACACATGAGATGAATGACATCACAAGATGGAAAGCAGAATAGTCAACAATCCAAAGTGATGGGTTAAACCAACAACATGACTTCAACAAGATTTGTACAATCATATACAAAAAAATTCATACACAAATGCATAAGTTAAACAACATACATTGCTAAAGTAACCAGAATAGTCAAACTATAAATAACAACGTATTGTATAAAGTGAAAGTTCTATCCATACATCCACCATTGACAACCACTAGCCTCAATAGTGGAACGTTACAATCAACACCGCCTACTCCTCCAAAGAGATGTACTTGCTCTACACTGTGGAGAAGCCAAGGCTCATCACAATACTCTCCAAGCCTTCTCTAAGCAATGCCTACCCAAAATCTTGGCTCCCAAAAGCCTCTTCTATGAGTTATGAGGTTCTATATATAACAAAGGGTGGGGTGACCCTTGACATTCCCCTTTGACTCTTGGACTACCCTCATGACTCTTCACATTACAATAGTGACTGTTCACATTCCACTAATGAAACTTGGAATTTCACTTACAATACATTTATAATAATAAAATTTCCACATATACCCATGTGGGAAAACGTAGGCTTGACTCAGCCTGACAAGACAAACAACATCACTCAGGGTCTTGGGGGAAGACCAACTCGGTAAGCTCCTCATAGTGCTCTTCAGTGAGAAACTGATACCAAGTTTGGTAATGCTCTATTGTGTCCCCATACTATTTGATGACATCTTTGTTGAAGCGGACCCTTGCCTCCATGGCTTCCTGGTATATGGTTCTGAAACCTTTGTCCAGATCATCCTGAAGCATGCGCAACACTATCCTGAGTGTGGCTAGACCACCGATGTACCTATGCATGTTTTCTACACTGAGCTACAAGTCATCGTTGGTGGCTTCATGCATCCACTGCCTAATGTACCTCTCAACATCCAACATGACTTGATTCTTTCTCATGGCCTGGGTGAGGGTTTCAATGGAATGGATCTTGTGCGTTCACACTATGACACAAATACTCTTGAAAAACCATGCATAGGAAGCCTTAATTATAGTGATGAGCAGAGGGAGCTGCTCATAATTTTGGATCTACATTTGAATCCATGTTTTGTCTAGCTCATCTTGTGGCTTCATCTTCTTGTGCAAGTAAAACGAGGCTACCTTCTACCTCATTTTCCATTCTTGCATGTGCACAATAGCAGTGTGAATGTATTTGAGATTTTGTGTTGTCTGCGAGTATTTTTGTTGAAAACTGTATAGATGGACAACCACTTCATACATGGTAACGAATATATTATGCACTGTCCACATTGTAGCTTCCAAAGTTTATATCTTTGCCAGTATTTATTTCTTCGTTTATGCCATAGAAGATCCTGCAGGCTGCTCTATTCTCTACTTGGTCTCTTGTAAGTCCTTTGTCATCCATTCATTCTCTGCTATCAAGAACTTGACTATCAAACTTGTGGCTTCTGCATAAGCCTTAGAAGCATCAACCATGGCAACTAGATGTCTTCTAACATCTAGTACAATCACCCTTTCCTCTGTGTGCGTTGGTGATGTGTGATCATTCGAGAGCCTCTTTATTCGTGTCTTTATAATCCTTTATGTGTCTCGTCAAATGCCAGATTGTACACATCTGTCTCCGCATCATCTTCAAGGCGAACAACTTCTCCTTACTTGCTCAAGAGTGGGTGTGGTTTTGGAGGTGGCAGAGACCGCGGTACGACTTTAGATGCCCTTGGCATGAGATTAATGTCTTGGTCCTCTAGCTCTGGTTCCATCTCCATGTCTGTTACCTCAACCAACTTCTCAACTTGCTGAGAAAGTTCCCGAACCTGCACCTGCTCACCCTATTTATCATCTACTGGCTACTCTACTGTCTCAACCTTTATCTACGTAGTTTCCTCTGATAGTGTGCCTTGTCCTTATTCCTATTCCTATTTCTCCTTTATTCATTCTCTCTCCTTCTAAGCTCTTGTTCTACTCTCTATCTCCTACAATCTCCTTTCCGTCTCCTCAAATATTTTCTTCTCCATATTTGTTTGTGCTACTCTCCTGTCGCATTCTCGCCTCTTCACATCTATCTCCAAAGATACCCTCTCAACAAGTGGATCTTCTTTGAACTTGTAGCTTTGCTCAGCCTCTGCGCTCTCAACAACATTCCTCTTGCCTTTGTTCTACACCGATTTGTTTCTCATTGTTGCTGTTGTTGCTACCTCCTATGGTGGTGCTGCCTGCAGTGCTTCTTTCCATTCTACAACCATGTTGACCAGTTAATTGATACAAGAGAAGTTATAACAATACCTCCAAGGATCCTCCTCTGGCCAATGACATGCCTCGTGGACCCATGGGAAGTACACCTTCACACAGTGGTTCTTGCATATGAAGTGTAGATCATACAGATTGAAACTCTTAGTGCCGAATCTGAACTTCTTCAATTCCTTGGTCTTGACATCTGCATCTTTCAAGGTACAGATCTCGTACAACCCAATCCACAAATGAAGAGTAGGCCATGGTCCCGTCTTCCTCCTGTGCAGTTCTGCTGCTAACCTTGTGGAGATGTGGTATGGAACCTCTTGCATGACCAACTTGTCCATGGAAAACCTTGGTAACTCATGCGGAGGCTTCTCCGCACGAAACATCCTAATGAAGGTTCCACCACATGAGGCATACCAATCTGCAACGTTGAGAAATGCCTGCATCGCTTCTAGGGACATGCAAGGTGGGTCCTATTCAGATATTATCTTGTACAACGAAGTGATGAAGTGGTCAGAAAACCTCGTCATGGCTCCTCGGCAGCTACACTTGGAGAGAAACTCGCAATAAACATTCATAGCTTCTTCTAATGGTGTCTATGTCCAACCCATGCCAGGGAACTGATGTTGGGCATAGATTGCATCAAGCAGGTATGCAAACATATAGAATCTTTCTTGTTCATCCTTAGGCAGATTCTAAGCATTTGACACATGGAATTTTAGCTAAAGAGCCAACATGTCTGACTAGTTGAAAATCCTTCCTTCATTTTCCAATTGAACCAACCTGACAACCCAACTCTGTGGGAAGGTCTCCGTGCTCTCTTGACCATAATAGCGACATGCAAAAATGACCAAGAGTTGGTAAGCCTTCCTGAGTGACTTCATCTTGTAGACCTGGTTGGGTGTCATCTTGAACATCGATGACTCTTTTACCCAATGCATCAAGATATCTCTTGAGTTCACATTGTTGTTGGGAGTGAAGAACAGTGCATCCATGTAGTTCATCGGTTGCGACAAGTGATACATATGAGGGTAGTTTTCCTTCGTGAAGGTGGAAATTTGTGTTTCACTAGCATTTCTCAGTGTCATCGTCTCGGGATGAATATGTGAGAAACCTAGTGAATGATATCCGTGCATGGGAGGGCAGGGCACCTGCATGCAACCCTGTAGAAGCCTGATTTATGAATATTGACATAGACTTGACGATCTTGATTGTGGCCAACTTAGCAAACATATGGGGTGGAAATAGGATCACCCCTCTCGCCAATTGTGGCCAACTTAGCATACATCTGGGGTGGAAATGGGATCACCCCTCTCATAAAATTGTGGCCAACTTAGAAGACATCTGGGGTGGCAACGGGATCACCCCTCTCACCAATTGTGGCTAACTTAACAGACATCTTGGGTGGCAATGGGATCACCCCTCTCGCCAATTGTGGCAAACTTAGCAGACATCACGAGTGGCAATGGGATCACCCCTCTCGCCAATTGTGGCCAACTTAGCAGACATCTGGGGTGGCAATGGGATCACCCCTCTTGCCAACTGTGGCCAACTTAGCAGACATCTGGGGTGGCAATGGGATCACCCCTCTCGCCAATTGTGGCCAACTTATCAGACATCTGGGGTGGAAATGGGATCACCCCTCTCGCCAATTGTGGCCAACTTATCATACATCTGGGGTGACAATGGGATTATCCCTCTTGCCAATTGTGGCCAACTTAGCAGACATTTGGGGTGGCAATGGGATCACCCCTTTCACCAATTGTGGCCAACGTACTAGAAATCTAGGGTGGAAATGGGATCACCCCTCTCGCCAATTGTGGCCAACTTACCAGACATCTGGGGTGGCAATGCGATCAACCCTCTTGCCAATTATGGCCAACTTACCAGAAATTTGGGGTGGCAATGGGATCACCCCTCTCGCAAATTGCGGACAACTTAGCAAACATTTGGGTGGCAATGGGATCACCCCTCTCGCAAATTGTGGCCAACTTAGAAGACATCTGGGGTGGCAATGGGATCACCCCTCTAGCGAATTGTGGCCAACTTAGCAGATATCTAGGGTAGCAATGGGATCACCCCTCTTGCCAATTGTGGCCAACTTAGTAATCATCTGGGGTGGAAATGGGATAACCCCTCTCACCAATTGTGGCCAACTTACCAGACATCTGGGGTGGCAATGGGATCACCACTCTCGCCAATTGTGGCCAACTTAGCAGACATCTAGGGTGGCAATGGGATCACCCCTCTTGCTAATTGTGGCCAACTTAGCAGACATCTGGGGTGGCAATGGGATCACCCATCTCGCTAATTATGATCAACTTAGCAGACATATGGGGTGGCAATGGGATCACCCCTCTCGCCAACTATGGCCAACTTAGCAGACATATGGGGTGGCAATAGGATCACCCCTCTCGCCAATTGTGGCCAACTTATCAGACATCTGGGGTGGTAATGGGATCACCCCTCTCGCCAATTGTGGCCAACTTATCAGACATTTGGGGTGGCAATGGGATAACCCCTCTCGCCAATTGTGGCCAACTTAGTAGACATCTAGGGTGGCAATGGGATCACCCCTCTCACCAATTGTGGCCAACTTACCAAACATATGAGGTGGAAATGGGATCACCCCTCTCGCTAATTGTGGCCAAATTACTAGACATTTAGGGTGGCAATGGGATCACCCCTCTCGCCAATTGTGGCCAACTTGCGAGACATCTGGGGTTGCAATGGGATCACCCCTCTCGCCAATTGTGGACAACTTAGTAGACATCTGGGTGGCAATGGGATCACCCCTCTCGCCAATTGTGGCCAACTTACCAGACAGTTGGGGTGGAAATGAGATCACCCCTCTCACCAATTGTGGCAAACTTAGCAGACATCTGGGGGAAATGGGATCACCCCTCTCGCCAATTGTGGCCAACTTAGTAGACATCTGGGGTGGCAATGGGATCACCCCTCTCACCAATTATGGCCAACTTACCAGACATCTGGGGTGGCAATGGGATCACCCCTCTCACCAATTGTGGCCAACTTATACATGGAATACTTTGAAAAGAAACCCCTTGAATCTTACCCTTTGAAGCCAGCTTGGTGGAAACGATTCGTCGATGATACCAACCTAAAATGGACTCATGGTAGGCCAAAGCTTGATAAGTCTTTTATGCACATGAACTCTATCTCTCCTGAGATAAAGTTTACCATGGAGCTAGAGGAAAACAATAGTATTTCATTCTTAGACGTTCTTATCATCAGGAAGGAGGATGGCTCTTTAGGACATAAATATTTAGGAAATCAACTCACATAGAAAGCTACCTCCACTTTGAATCCTACCATCACCCGTCCCAGAAGTTTGGTGTTCTTAACACTCTTGCCATTAGAGCCCTTCGAATTTCTGACTTTGAGCATCTCGAGGAAGAGAAGGAGAATTTATCTTCGGTATTTAAGGGTATAGGATATAAAGAAAAAGAAATTAAGAAAGCTATAGAGAGAGCGGAAAGGAAGGTGTTATCTCAGGAGCCTAAGGCCCAAGACCTACCTCAGTGTGGTAGAGTTTTCCTACCATATATTCAAGGGGTGACAGATAAGATTGCCAAAATCTTGAGAAGGAAAGACATAGTCACATAGTTCTTACCAACTGGAACAATTAAACAAGGTATGAGGTCTGTGAAGGATGATATTGATAGACATTAGCTCAAGGAGGTTTATAAAATTGATTGCTCTTGTGGAAAAAGTTACATTGGTGAAACAGGTCTTTCTTTGAAGTAAATGCTAAAAGAACATGGAGCAAATATTAAGAATGGAAGGTCCCGTACTTTTGCCCTTATGGAGCACTCCTAAAAAATAAAGCACCAGGTTTGTCTAGAGAGTGCCTCAATTATCGCAAGAGAAGAAAAATATTAGAAACAAAAGATTAGGGAGGCTCTTGAAATTATAAAACATCCACAAAATCTCAACATGGACAATGGTATTGAGATCAATGGAAGGACAATGGTATTGAGATCAATGGAAGTTGGATTCCTTTAATCAGAGGGATTAGAACCACCAATACTTCACAGGTAATCAGGTAGTTGTTTTCTCCTCTATCCTTATAACTATCTAATCTTATATTATTAATAGATTAAAAATAATTATTATTAATTTTCTTAATAATAATTATAATTATTCATACTACTAATAATAGAATATTATTTATAATAATAATAACTATTATTATTATTATAATAAATTATTTATAATAATAATTAATTTTTAACTAGTATCTATTGGTTGATCAGTTTATTAATCAATCATTTTCCTTTAAAGTTAGGACATGATAATAATTAGTTTAATATCTATTCAATTAATTAAATATAAAATTAGTTATATTATTATTTTTTTTTCCCAGAAAGAAAAATCGTAATTTTCATTAGCATAGAAAATTACATGTTGTAAATGCCCTTGGCATATGCTGTAAAATGACCATGGTCATCCGCGAAATGTTGCAGAAATGATAAAAAACTTACAAAAACCCCCCTGAACGGGTATACTGATAGAGTTCATATACATAATTATTTACATATCCAAAAGTTATTCATAAATATTAACAAAAAAGTGCTGAAACTAGGGCTTGTCTGCCCTCTATATTTCTTGGTCTATATACGGTCTATGGTAGTACTGATAGACTTGTGCAGGGGTGTGCTCTCTGATCAACCATTCTCCTCAAGGATGATTCGTTGCCTCTTTTGATAACCTGTTCGTGGCTGCATTACGTTCCCTGTAGAGATGAGTACAAGAAACAAGATCATGTTGTGATTTTAAAAATAAAACATCATCCAAAATTGTTCTGAGCGAGTATGCATGGCATGTTGTAGTGAAATTGAACCAGTTTATGACCATCTTAGAGTCCCCAAATATATGTAGTTGTCTGCAATTTTCGGAAGTAGCGAAATGTAACAGATGGCAGAGGGTCATGAGTTTAGCGTAATTGTTAGTGCCATCCCAGCCCTAGGCTAGTATGGTAAAAACGTAATTCGAATATGTGAAGTATGATGCCTCCGCCGCAACTGTGTTCTTGAGCTGCACCATCGAAATAGGCCCAGGGTTTCTTTCTATCTATGACTTCTGGTGTAATGTGCCTTGTCCGGGCGACCCGTGTCTCCTCCGGGATTTCAAGGTAGCTCTTACAAATCTTTGGAATAATATGAGCCCAAAAAATTTGTTTCCCCTAAAAAATAATGTTGTTTCTGAAAATCCAAATGCGCCAGGACACTATGAGAGGCAAGTTCTGAGCTTTCAGGGGTGTTGCAATGTCCCACCAATTGTTCTAGGCCATATTCGTGTCATCCCTGGTCCATGAATAAGCTATCTTAAGAATATGAAGGAATTGTGCCCAAACATGTTGAGAAGTTGGACAAGTAAGGAAAAGGTGATTGGTAGTTTCCTCCTTGTCTTTGCAGAGAACACACCACATAGGTCCCGGGAATGCCCGTTTCGTTAGGTTTGTTCTAGTCAGAATTTTGTCCGCAATGATGTTCCACATTAGTAATCGGGAACATGGAGGACCATGTAGCTTCCAAATATTCTGCCACCAACTTTTCAGTACTTCAGGCTTGTGTCTAGCATGTATTGTTATATATTCGTCCTTTGGGGAATAGGTCCCATTCTGTGCTAGTCCCCAGAGCAGCTCATCCGGCTCATCCCTTAATCTCACATGAGATTCTGATAAGGCCCTCAAATAGGTCCCCCACTCCAAGTGCCATAGAGCAGGGATATCTAATGTCATCCCATGCCGTCCCCGATAACCAAGCTTGCTGATATACAGATGTGTTTTTGGGGTCCCCTATATGTGTTGTGTTGTAGATATCCTTTTGGTTCAGGTGGGTAATCAGATCCGGTGGCAGAAGGTGGGAGTTCCCGCATCCAATCCATGGGTCTATCCCAATACGAGCAAACCCTCCATTACCAATTCTCCATGTGAGTCCCCTTCTAATAGTGGGGAGGGTATTTAACACTGGCCTCTAGATGATAAAAATACCCTTCCTGTTCCAAGATGGTAGTGTTAGCCAATCCTGCGCCGGGATTGGCCAGATGTATTTGTATATGATCACTTCTGACCAAAGGCTCCTTTGCTTCAGGAGTAGCCATCCTAGTTTGGCTGCAAGAGCCTGGGCGAAGGCAGATAAGTTTTTTAAGCCCCACCCACCCCACTTTTTGGGGATAGCAATGCTACTCCATTTGACCCAAGCATATAGTTTCCCCTCTTTATTCCCCTTCCATAAGAAATTGCAGCATATTCTCTGAATCCGTAGTATAATTCCTTGTGGGATCCAAGCCAGGGACATCCAATAAACCGATGTGGCTTCGAGGACAATTTTGATAAGCACCAATCTGCCAACCCTGGATAGTAGTCTGTGGCTCCATATATTTAATCTTCTTTCTATCTTTGCAATCAACCAAGTCCAGTATGCTATTTTGTATCCATCTGATTTTATCCTAAATCCCAGGTACTTCAATCCATCCTCCAGGGACTGAATTTGAAAAGGGAAGTTTTGAAGAGCAAGAATGGTTTCCTGTTGAGTACATCTTGATAGGGAGATGGTGGATTTATCCTAATTAATATCCATCCTTGTGGCAGAGCTGAATAACCTCAGTTTCCATGTGAAGGTGTTGATGTCCTGTATGCCCCCATCCAGAAATATGAGGATGTCATCAAAAAAGAGGATATGAGTTAATGTGCATTGGTCTGTTATCTTGAGACCCATGAGTCTCCCCGCACTCTTCTCCGAGGCAATCTTTCTGCTGAGTCCTTCCATGACCAATAGGAATAGTATGGGGGATAGGGGACATCCTTGTCTGAGTCCCCTCTCAGCCCGAAAGGAGTGGGAGGCAAATCCATTGATTAAAATTGCAAAGGAAACCAAAGTAATACAACACATGATCCATTAGATGAAATCTGGTGAGAAGCCCAGATGAGTGAGTAACATTCGGAGATATAGCCAGTAGACTCGGTCAAATGCATTTGAGAGATCAACTTTTAGCATCAATCCTTTCAGTTTCTTCAGCTTGATAGAGTGGAGGAACTCTTGTGCCGTGCCAATGGCCTCATGAATTTGATGGTTTTGTAAAAAGGAAAACTGTTTCAGGGAGATATGATCCGATAGGATATGTTTGATACGATTAGCTATGATCTTAGCTATAATTTTATAGAGGAATTTGCAGAGGGATATAGGTCGGAAATCATTAAAGGATAGAGGAGAGTCTAGTTTGGGTATGAGGGCTATGAAGGTGGAGTTTATTGGCTCATGCATTCTGCCCAGGATACGGCTTTCTTCGACTACATCAAGAAGGTCAGGTCCAATGATGTCAAAGAAGGTGAGGTAGAACTCCACTGGCCATCCATCCGGCCCCAGACTTTTATCCCTTTTGAACCATTTCAGAGTGCTCTCTAGTTCCCCCAAAGAGACAGGTTTATTGAGATCCTCCAGCAAGTCAGGTTCCATGAATCGGGGAAAGTACCCTGTGATGCAGATGATATCAGCCAGTGTAGCACCTGGATGGGCTTAGAACAACTGATTGAAATGAGCAATTCCCAAATGAGTCAGCTGAGGATGAGTATTTGTCGTCGATCCCTGATCCGAGGGCATTTGCCAAATCGTGTTGCTAGATTTTCTTCCATTGGAAAATTTGTGGAAGAATTTAATGTTGCCATCCCTAGCTTGTAACTAGATGGCCCGGCTTTTGAGTCTCCAAGTTTCTTCCCAGGCTAGTAGGATCTTAGATCTCTGGGCTTCCAGCTCCACTAGTTGCAATTTTGACTCGATGGAGTTGAAGCCACTACCATGTTCATCCGTTAGTAAGGCTATCTGGTTTTCTAAGGCAAATAGGGCAAGTTCCTGCCTAGATTTTTTCTTTTTGGCCCAATCAATGGATAGCTACTTGAGATTGTACAGGTTATTGCAGAATCCTACAACTTTCCTCTGCTCATTTGAAAGGGGATGGGATTTCCAGTTGTCTGAGACCATCTTGAGGTAGTCTGGTTTGGTTAAGGTTCCTGCCAATTCCAAATATATAGGTGAATGTTCAGATATGCCACTTGAGCTCACCCATTGTCTATATTTTGTGAGGGTAACCAGAAGGTCTTCATGGATAAGATATTGATCGAGTCTTGTCCCCAAGGCTACCTCACCAGTCCTTCTATTATGCCAAGTAGGCATCTTCTTATTCATAGGAACGTCAATAAGGCCATGCTAATCCAACAGAGAGCTCAGCTGATCCGAGAGTGGATCAAGTTGCGAGTGATGACCCCAGGATTCTTCGTGTCCAATGGAGAAGTTGAGGTCACCCCCCAATATGGTTGAGGGAGTGATCATCGAGTTATCTAGAAACCACTGCCAGAAATCCAGTCTATTTTGATAGGGGGTGTATATGTTTATTATACGAATCTGTTTTCCCAATTCAGCTGAAAAGAGATCCATACCAAGAAAACCTTGACCTTGCCATGAAGAAATCACTGTGATGGTTCGAGGGTTGATTCCAAGGGCAAGTCCCCCAAACCGCTTTGCAGCGTCAAGGGCTTGAAAGTGCCACTTAGGCAAGATGCCCAGAAGGGCTTTAATGATCAGATCAAAAGACCCTAAGATCTCCTGTAGGAAAATAATATCACAGGGCTCGCTACTTAAGAGTCTCTTGAGGGCCAATTTTTTAGGGGGGCTGGCTAGGCGTCTGTAATTGAAGGAGAGCCATTTCATCGGGGAACCTTATCAAGGGTGTTTACTGCTCTAAGCACCCAATTAATGGTGTTTTGTCGATCTTGGAAAACATCGTCCCCTGCAATTTTAATGGCTTTCGCTATTTTGGATGGTCTCCCTTTGGTAGGCTTATGGTCAGAAAGGTAGGGTATAATACCCAGGCCCAACGCATCAGGGGTGGTTTTCCATCGGGCGCAGAGAT
This sequence comes from Pinus tabuliformis, assembly GCA_031772625.1. Lineage (NCBI taxonomy): Eukaryota > Viridiplantae > Streptophyta > Pinopsida > Pinales > Pinaceae > Pinus > Pinus tabuliformis. Next base: position 183,094,840 of record CM062810.1, on the reverse strand, counting down.
TGTAGGCATGAGAGCTCAAGGGAGTAGGTGCAGATGGCAGCTGAGACCCGTCTAGTTCAGATATAATTGATGGGGTAGTGGAGAAAATAGGTAACAGAGGCTCAATCGAACATGAAATGGGAGACATGATTAAACATGGGGAGGATGCAGATGTAACCATAGAGACAAATAAATGATTAAAATGTAGAGCAGAGGAAAAAGGGGGAGAGTCAATACCTAATGAAGGAGATGCTTCTATCATAGAACAGGATCTGGTCATAAGAGGAGATGGAGGTGGCATATAGGAGGCACTGGATGTCTGAATAGTGTTCCGAGCATCATCCTTTGGGAAATTTGGATCTGAGGGTAGCACGTCCACCATCAGTTCTTCAGATTGTCTATGCTTCGAACCCTTAGTAGCTTCTGAATTTATAGGCGTGAGAAGAGGAAAATCTTTGTAGAGATGTCAGCATTTGGACCGGAAGTGCACACCTTCATAGTCAAGGTTTTGCCTGCGTGCGAAGTGATGCCAGTGCAGGGTGATCTTCTCCTCTAGCCCTACCTGACTATCTAGGTGTACCAAAATTCAAGCCATGGTCATGATCCTCATCGATTCAAAAGATTGATCATGATCCAAGTAGGTGCCAAGCACGTTCCCAATTCGCTTGAAGATGGTAAGAGTCTAGTATTGCAGTGGAAGGCCCGACAAATGAACCCATATTAGTCCTGCCCCTAGCTATTCCCTCCTAGGATCGAATAGTGGATCCCATCGCTTCAGCAACATAGGTGCAAGTTCTATGTGCCAGAACCTGGATAGGATCCAATCTGTGTATTCCTCTGGGTGGAATCGTAGGGCAAACCATCCCCTTGCCAGAACACAGATAATGGGTAGGTCTTTTAGTAAGGATCCCCAGATTTCCTCTGTCCAGAGCCAAAGCCTCTCAATAGTGTAGTTCCGCCCACAGACATGGCCAACCAGGACCTTCTTGGCAGTGTCGTCCACTTCTCCCATCGAGAGATCTTCACCCAGAGCAAGATTTATATCTCTGTCTCCAGCCCTAAGACACTGACCTTTTTTGAGCTTTTTTGTACGTCAGGTTGTTGAATATTCCTTGAGCAGTCCGCGGATGGCTTGGTTCACTATCTGAGGGGTGGATGGTGTGGTTTTAGGGGTAGGGATCGGGGAGTTGAAACATCCCGAGCGGATGGGCATGCTAGGGTTAGGGTTAGAGCCACCAGGGTGCGAAGGGTTTCCAGGGAGAGGAGGGTTTGTATAGGGTATGGTTCCAGAAAGAGGAGTACTAGAGATGGATGGAAATCTAGGCGGGGTGGAGATGTGGGGGAGCTCAAGGAGAGGCACATCAAAGGAGGGCGAGGATTGCGGACAAGAGCCTAACAGGTTTAGGGTTGCGGGGGATAGAGGGGGACAGTCTAGCCTAGGAACATCATCGATGTGCATGGTGGAGGGATGGGGCACAGATGTTGATGGTCAGCCCAGTGCGGAGGTAGAGGATGATAGAGGTTGTCGAGAAGCAGCGAAAGGTCCCAGACCCGACACGGTGCATTGGAGAGACCTATTGACCTCGTGGGGATGAGGGTACGTCGATATATCTGCTCCTTCCATATCCTCAGAACTGATAGTAAATAGAGTAACGACTGTTGGGGAAACGAAAGTCTCAACAACTGTGAACACCAGGTAAACCAAAAAATAGGGAGGTAGCAATGAAGTCGTTCTGGTGAGCCTTGAGGGCTTAGTCTAGGCCGTTAGTTGTCAGGCGTCAGGGTTTCAAAACCGCCATGGGATCCTCCCACAGTTTAGTTAGGGTTCCGCCATCGCCCAGAGCTCCATTCATCACCTATCACTAGAATCTACTTATATTTTTATTTATAATAGTATTGAAAATCTATTATTAATAATAAAAATAAATACAATTTATCTTATATTATAAATAAATTAGAAATAATTATTATCTATTTATAATAATAATAACAATAGTTATCATTATTAATAATAATTAGTATTTAATTATTATTATAATATCTATTAATCAATCAATCAATTAATTAATTAATTTCTTTTAGATTAAGATATAATAACAAGAAAATTTTTAATTATATAAAATCTAATTAATTATTCAAACATTATTCATCTAAATAAAAATCTAGCAATAATAAAATTCAAAACAATTTATTAAAATATTATAATAAAATACTTACTAATTAATAAATCTAATATTAATTAAAAAATAAAAATTATTATTTTTAATAATAATAATAATAAAAACAAATTATTTATAATAATAATTAGTTTTAATTATTATCTATTAATTAATTATTTTATTAATCAATCATTTTCTTTTAGAGTTAAGACACAATAATAATTAGCTTAATATCTATTTAATTAATTAAATATAAAATTAGTTATATTATTATTTAGAATAGTATTGAACATCTATTATTAATAATAAAAATAAATACAATTTATCTTATACTATAAATAAATTAGAAATAATTATTATCTATTTATAATAATAATAACAATAGTTATCATTATTAATTATTAATAATAATTAGTATTTAATTATTATTATAATATCTATTAATCAATTAATTAATTAACTAATTAATTTCTTTTAAATCAAGATATAATAATTGGAAAAATTTAATTATAAAATATCTATTCAATTAATTAATTAATTATTCAAACATTATTCATTTAAATAAAAATCTAACAATAATAAAATAAAAACCAATTTATTAAAAGATTATAATAAAAAACTTTAAATATTGTTAATTATTATAAATATAAATTAAAGGTAAGATAAAAATTTTAAGCCGACCTTCATCTCCTTAATTCAAATTATCTTAAAAATATTTATCCTCTCACTAAGCTCTTCTTCTATCAGCGTTCGAAATTGTCCTGATGATGGATCTCTGTTGGGATTTGAAATGTTGACAAATATGGTTATTACTGTGGAAACTCCGAGACTTAACTCAAAAGAAATGAACCACAGATGCATAAAATCCGATCTTCCATATCTTCCTTGAAAGTGCATGCAAATATGTCCTTTATCTCTTGCCATGTGATCTTCATGTCCTTCTCTTCGAACAACTACGTGCTTGCATAAATGGGCAAGTTTATTGGCACCTATTCAACCACGTCTCCAGTGCTACTTTCTACAGTGTCCTTTGATCCAGCTCTCTTGGAAACCATGATGCCTCTACTGCTCAGAGATTGTTCAACAATTGATGTACCTGGGGAGAAAGCGAACACTCACGACAAGAAAATGTCAGTTTAAAAACACAATGCACTTCTCAGATCATTCATGTAACAAACCGGGTGATCGGTGGGCAATATTGTGTAGTAGTGACTTCGAGAGGTCGAGGATTATCAGCTCAAATTGTGCATTGTGCAGTCCCAGATTCCAGTGAGCTTGTTGCTGACTAGAACTACACAAAGAGTAGTCCAGATGGGCGGAATGTGGACTGTAACTGCGTAATGAACATTTTAGTCCAGCTTGACTGCTGGTTGGGACTGTGCATTGTGCAATCCTAGGGGGCAAAACTGAGCATTGACTCCCAGAAAAACATAGAGCACAACTGGGGGCTAGTGATAGGCAGTCTCTGCATAATTCCTAGGGCCAAGGCTAAGCCTCGAGTTTAGGAATACACGGATCATGCCGGTGAAAGCAAGATCTACGTCAAGGTAGCCTAGATCTTCCTAAGGGTGACTTGAAAACGAATAGATATGAAAGTGTAAGAAAAGGATGGTGCAGACAAGAGTGAATGATCATGCATGCAATCAAAACCAATGCAAGAATCAGTCAAATGAATGAACAATGAAGCTAGTGGAGAGGGTCGCCGTAGTGGCGACCATTACTGCAAAAACAATATTATGCATGCGACACTAAATAAAGACAATGCAAAAATTGAAACAACACTTATACAAGTTAAAAAAAAACTAAAACACCATCGGTTGTTCAACAAAACATGAAAAACAACACTCACACAAGCCAAGGAAATAAAAGTGACAGAAAAAGCAGCAAAAGACTTGAAAAGAAAAACTTACCCGAAAAAGTTGTGCCGACTGTGCCGAAGGTTCCTATATGCTTCAGGAATGCCAGAGCTCCAATATCGAGTGTGTAGAATGAGATCTGGGGTGTCATTTAAATAGATTTAGAATATTTAGGGTTTATGACGCACATGCCACAAATCTAGGAAAAAGTGACACTTTGGAGGAAGTTTCTAAAATCGACTTTGCATGTAACTCCCAGTGCTAAAAATAGATCCCTATTTTTTAGGGATGCTTTTTGCTTTTTTTTTCTTTTTTACTTTTTCTGGGAAAGGATGCCATGCATGCATGGGAAGATTGCATTGTTCTTGAGGGAACCGAGAAACTTGTCGACGCATGCATCAGACAACAAACTGAAGAATGCTTCTATGAAATTTCTGGGCTAAGTGGCTCTGGCTACCTCTCATGCTATGCACAATTTCCTTGCTGAAGATAAGCTTCCAGCTAGGTTAGCGCAATTCCTGAGCCCAAGCCTAGTGTTAGGATGTTCTGCGCAATTTCTTTGAGAAAGGCTGTTGGACTTCTTTGTGCATTTCTAGAGAGCAGTGGTGACAGATTGCTCTGTGCTTTGCTGGAGAGAAATGATGGTAGACTGCTCTACACATTTTTGGAGAGTAGTGTTGACTGCCAGGCTACTCTGTGCAATTCCTAAGAGCAAGGCTGGTTGCCCTCTAGGATTGTGTAGTTTTCCAAGACAATGCAAGATAAACATGTGAGCCAAGTCACGGGATCAACTTGTGCTTGCTCGGTGTTGTATCTCCAAACGAAAAGCTTGGATTGCTTCAAGGCTAGTGCCTGGGCACATCTAAAATGGTGTGTCTCAAATTATTTACAATAAACTGGAGGCAACACTTATGATCTATGGATACATATGTGCATAGGAAATAGGTTGGTTCATTAATCCAAAGAAACAAAACATAGATTTGTGATACTTCTTCACTAGTTCAGATCTCAGAAATAAGCATAAAAATAGTGGAGGCCAAGAGCTTCAAGGTCTTACAGCTTAATAATCTTTTGCAAAGTGGGTGAGAGAGGATAAGAGAGAGGAGTAATCCATCACATAGAGAATAATGCTTCAAGACTTCTATATTCAACACACATAGATTGGGGCAGTAAAGATTTCTATGCTTATTTGGGTTACAAGCTGAAATAATGAATGAAGGGAGAACTGAAATCTATGATTCATGTGTTGAATATTTAAAGATCTAATCTCAATAGTCCTCACAGGGATATACACAAACAATGTTCAGAAAAATTAATGTATTAAACAATTACAGGCATTTGTATTAACATATAGATACTAATGAATCTGTGAGGGAGCTTGAAACACATCTAGCAACAATAATTACATGAATTCGGGAAGAAGCATGAACATAAAATGAGTTAGACAAAGGGGAACACATATTGTAATCCTTTGAAGAGGGAATCACCACTATTTCCTTGATATTCTGAAAAGATTTGTATTGCAAAGGAAATACAGTTTGAAATTATAACATGCAATGTTTTCTCTAGAATTTCTGAACCTTTTCTAAGTCTTTCATTCCTCTATTTATCTGGAGAGAGGAGCAAGAACATTTATTACACAAAATATCTAAGGTCCCTACTCAGCTGTCTGGTCGACTAGCTATATCATTCCTAATTGGCTCTGTGGCCTCAAAAAATATTACAGAGTTGAATGCCTCCAGATTGGAGACACCTTACAGTACAACATAGTAAATAACCTCAAGGAAAAAATACACAAAGATATCCTCACCCATCCTGTGATCATCTCGATTTCCTAGAGTTGTTCTAGCTAAGGTATGGCCTCCTACACTATTTCATAGACCACTGTATTTTCTGCCTTTACTCCATTCGGTGCTGACACTCGGACCCGAGTCTTAGTGATCTTCCTTCGAATTGACCCATCCTGTGCCTTGAATGCACCACCTGCTCCTCTTAAAACAATATATGCTGGCCGATCACACCCTTTAAACCTCTATACTGCACTTCTAGTGCCCTGATGTAGTGGTTTAGCTACATTCCATGTGTAACATCGTAGTCTCACAGGCGTGGGATTTTTTCCTCTAAAATAGGTGAAACATGAATTTTTGATTTTCCCCTTAGCCCCCCTTTTTTTTTGCTAATGCAAGAGTCAGACCTTCCCATTCATTAATCAAGAAATATAGTACATAGAGTTACAACACAACCCTCAAGGTCGTGGACAAAGGAAAAGAACTAAAGAAAATCTTTTCCTTGCGCCCTACCAACAAACTTAACCTTTCTAAAGAAGAAAAATAAATGAGTATGGACTTGGAGTCGTAAAACTCAAGGCGATCAACCAGAAAAGGGGCACCAACGCCCGCGATCTCAAACTAAGAATCGTCCTCACGGGTTAGACAGAACAGTCCAAAAAAGAACTCAAGTGCCGCATGCCTGTTCACCCGGGACCACAAACCTGTAGGGAGATCAGGACCGCTGAAGCCCCAAGAGCCAGCCGACGGTGTATATTAATATCGGCCCGGTCAACAAGCACGGAAGATAACTTGCGATGAGGGTGGTTTTCCTCCTGACCCCACCACCATGTGGAGCTCAATGATTGTGATCGCTCTCGAATGGGGAAAACCACTTCCCGCCTATTGGGGCTGCGAAAACCACTTCCACGCCACAAAACCACTCGGACCATCCAGACCATCAGATGGCAAAGAAAAAACGGACGGTTGTGCTTGATGTCACATAGCAAAAAGGCACCAAACTTTAAGGCGCGATGAGGGTGGTTTTCGAAACCGTCCCACCACCATGTGTCACTCTTTATATGGAATCTCCGCCCATACTCTGAAACCACTTTCTAATGGAAAGCGGTGTGATCTCTAGAATACCGCTCCTCCTGCTGAATATTCGCCTGACCATAGGAATTAGGATGCGGAAGCCCCCAACTCCATTGCCGACGATTATTTACTAAAGCATTTTCCTGGATTGGGGAAAACTTATGCCAAACACTGACGATTATAGAAGAAGAGATAAACCACCTGCCATTATCCACCAGGGCCATTCTTTTATCTGTTTGCCCCAAAAGAACGAAACCAGCCAAGCTCTTCACGCGAATCCGGCAGGGAAAACTGAATCTTATACTGAATGAACAGTTCTACCGCCACTTCCATTCTAACGAAGGACCCATAACCGGAGAATGTTCTGAAGAGGCGAAACGGATTGTCTCAAACCAATCCGCGAACCAATGGCGCCCAAAGGGAAAATCAAGAGGCTGTGGAATCATTGACTGGGGATGCTTCACCTCTGCAAGAAACCCTCCCACTACTACGGACCACCTGACTGTCCTCTACCTCTTGGTTATAGCAAAGAACCTTTAAATGATTCTGGGGCAGATCCTGCCACTTCTTCACCATCCTGCAATCTTCATTGTTAACCCCTTGGTTGGCTAGAATGTCTGCAAGCTTGTTAGCATTTCTGCACACATGATTGAAACTAACAGATCCCAAACTTTGAAGGTGAGCTTGAATCCTTTGATAAACCTGGATTAGTCTCCAATGATTTGAGACTTTCTCCAGTTTGGATCCACAAATGATTCTTTTTATAGAGTTGATGGTGATTTCTGAGTCTGCCTCTATAATAACATTTGAGCTACGATTTTTAATAAGAATCTCTAGGCCCTACTCCATAGCCATTAGTTCCGCCATGTTATTGGTAGCTTTACCTAAATGGCTATGGAATATTAATATGATTCTTCCCTCTTGATTCTGTTATGCTCCTATACCAATAGGTGTCATATTTCATGATTGACTTGACTAGCTCTGCAATATGTGCATACCTTTTCTTGTTGCAAAGGTTTTCCATATTCTCAAAAAATCAAAAAATTTAAAAAATGTAAAGAGGGTATACCCTAAAAGAAAAATCAAAGGGTGAAAAGATAAATTGTCAAAAGAAAAAATGAAAAGAAATGAACCCCAAATGAAAATGACTAGGAAAGTGTGCAAGTCCAAATGCCACTATTATTTCATGTTTCTGCAAATAAAGCATCATGTACAACTTGTTGAAATTTTTTCCACAATTGATGAATGGCTAAATAACTTAATCCTGGCTACTTCATATTTGAATTTCCTGTTTAGAGATAGAGAATAAAAATCTGTCCAAACTGTTTAAACTTGGCAGATAAGTAGATAGGTAGAGAAGTAAAGGAGGTCAACTGGTTAAACTGAGCCCTTGGATGTAATAAGTGCAGATTAGATAGGCTTATCATGTAAAGAAAAGAAAGGTTGATAAAGGGTTGCTAGTCCAAATGCACCCATGGAAAAAGAAGAAAAAATGTTAGGTACAGTAGGCTGGGTAGGCAGTTTTGATGTTGCAGAAAGAGACTTGTGATTGATTTTGTCTCTCAGAATGATAATCTTACCTTTATCACAGGTACTATGGCAGTTTTATATTTTTGGAGTAACTCAAGCAAAGCATGACTAATCTCCCTTCATACTATTTCCCTAAATCATTTACTAATCTCCCCCAAGGTATTAAGCTCTGCTTAATCTCCTTAAGGTCACTCATTCCCTTTTTCATCAGATGCCTAAGTAAAACCCCATTTTTACTTAGAGAAATGGCCTCATTTCTTTTATAAACCCCTATTTTTCCCTTTTAGCCTAAGTTTTTAAACATTGTGACTTAGCGCTTTTAGACTCATTTTTACATATTAACTTTAACATTATTATTTAAATCCCACCCCATTACCCGTTCCCGTATTATATTTATAATAAAAACCCCAATTATTAATATTTCCCGTCCCCGATTATATAACCATATTCACTATTTTTAAGGGGATTAATAGATCCATTTGGGATTTATTAATAACCCGCTACACACCATCCAAAGGGTTAATTAACATTTGGTTAATTAATAACCTAACTTAAATAAACCCCGACAACCAATGATATCGCGCCCGAAAACATTAAAACCGTGGTTTAATTACATTGGTCCCACCGCTTAAAGTACATGCCATCTTAGGAGAGCGCCTATCGTTCGATCTCAGCCCTCGCATCCGATGGATGTAGATCATTTCGAGACCCCCTCCACCACTGCACTTTAATGTCCGGGGGATTGGCGGTATCGTTGCTCGTACCAGGACGCATGTCGCACTTCCACGCTGCTCGCGGCCCTCTCGTCCGAAACCACTTTAGCCCATAAGCGGTCCGGGGTAAACCACTTACCGCCCTCCCATTGACCATCCGCCACATCACTGCCACGTCACCATCCCATACCCTCCGCTACGCGACAAGATGTCCCGTCATGCTGACGTCATCCGCTCAATAAATGCCAAAAATACCTGCCAAATCGATTTTCGTTAAATAAACGATAAAATGTCATTTTCGCCCCAATTTTCTGCAAACTGTGCTCCATGCAAAATACATCCAGTCGACTATTCGAGTAGTTAGCCTGTCACCCGGCCAAGAAACTCCAGCGTCGTGCTCGGCAGTCCGCCATTCGACCTGCAAATTCGTAGTTTTACCTCCGCAATCCAGGTATTTATCCGTTTTTACCCTGCAAACCTGCAATTTCACTTTTCCACAGAGAATTCTACCTGAGAAAGCCAACTTTGAGTTGAAATCAGTCTGTTTAGTCCATAAAAGACTCCTAAACCTACTGTTTAGTCCAATTCTCCACAGAAAGCCCAAATTCCTGTTTGAATACACAAGAACCAAACATGGAAGCCCCCATAGCCCTAAATGTCGCACCCATGAATGCACCTCATAAAGACTTGAATTATCTACCCTTGGCCAATAGAGATTTCCAAATAAAAGACTTAACTGGTGACAAGAATCATCTTCAGACCTTCTGCCAAAAAAAATATAGTCATCTAAGCAACTCTGACATTTTTGGACTATGGGAATCAAACCTTCCCATGTACTTTCTTCCCTCAGTCCATGTTTTCCTAGATATCATTCACCAATGTTGTGCCAGCTATGACCCTGTCCACAGAGCAGTTATGTCACCTTCCCAAACTGTCCTTTTTTCCATAACTGCTGAATCCATCAATGAGATGATACATTTCCATTCCACTGAGCCCCTTGCTCGTCTCTCCATGGGATTTTTGCTTGAAAAATCTTCTCAATTGCCCAACTCAGAGATAACTCGCATTGCCCAGATGTTCATGATACCAACGCACCAACCTAAAGGCCCTCCTCCTTATTTGCGCACCTTTTTCACTGAGACTGGAAAACTCATTCTTGACATGATATCCTTGATCTTGGGATTTAGATCCAGTGAATATGTGGATGATATCACCCTGGTTCTATTATCTATCTTTACTCCAGGACAACCCCCTGCTGTCAAGTATGACTATGCCACTTTTATAGCCAACAAAATCCATGACCAATTCCTGAATTTGGATAGAGAAGGAGTTTTCAAATACACTTCTTATATATACCATTTGTTGTTATATTATCAGCCAGACAACTTTCCATTTCCCATTAGGAAATTAGACTCAAAAGGAAATCGGAGGTCTGTGATATTTTGGAACTCAATCTTCCATGACTATGACTCCCCATGTACCTATAGTGAAATCATTGAGTTATTTATACACCTAGCCTCCCCTCTGTTGATAGGAGCTCCTCCTCCTAGGATCACTGGTGATATGAAGAAGATTTTGCAGCTTTCCAAACAATACAGGATAGGTGACTGGTACCTCTACCAGAATCACATAGAAGTCAGAATATATGGATGTGAACTATGCCCATTCAAGTTGCCTAGATATGTGCCCATGGGGTTATTTGCATTAGAATATTTCAGGCAACTCATCAATGCAAACTTAACCCATTTTTGTAATATAAAGAAGAAGGCTCAGCTGAGAATCAAAAATCAGTTAGGCCCTTACGTTATCCATTCTAGGGATGCATGGCAAGATGCTGAAAAGATATTAGAAGACCACCTTAAATTCAAGAAGAGTTTTCAGTGGGTGCCATATGACCCATGTAGTTTCATAAGTGACAGAAGGGTAAGAAACAGGCTACCAGTGTATGTACATCATAGGATCCTAGAAATTGAACAGTATGCAAATAAGGAAGAATGGGTAGAAGGGACATTAATAGAGGAAATTAGTGAACAAGAAAAGATGGAAAAAGCTATGAAATATCTTGAAAAAACCCTTGAGTTGGACTCTTTTGGACAGGTATCTTTCATGTGGCCTCAACAATCAGGAGTTGGGACATCCTCTGCTGAAACTTCTTAGCAGCCTGCACATAGAACCAGCGCATCGGTCATAGGGACTTCAAAGGGAAAAGAGGTAGAAACTACAAAGCAACCAATAATGACTGATCAGCCAGGGGGGTCCAAAGAACATGAACAAGTACAAATTCCTCCAACTCAATCTAAAGCAACAGAAATCCCAGCACTACAAACCCCTCTAAATGAGGAAAAAATCAAGAAAAGAGACAGAGAAGAGGCCACACCTATTAGTGGACCTACTGAGCAACCAGGAGCAAAAAGACAAAGGCTAAATCCTTTGTCAGAAGAGGAAATCATTGAAAAAACAACAGATAGTCTAAGAGGTGAGAGGGTAGTCAGCCAACAGACTTCCCTAGTGATGGATACATCAACTAGCTCACATAGAGAGGAGCTAGAAAGGTAGAACAGTGTAGAGGTATCGTCCACCAGGCCCCAAAGAAAATAGACCTCAAACATTAAATGGACTTTCATAGAGATCAAAGCTAAAAATGATCCCATGAGGATTCATATGTACAATCAATACTTGAAGATGGCCCTTCAAACCAGCAAAGGTTAATGTCTGCCTATGACATTAAAGAAGGAAAAATGTTAAATGAGTTATTTTAAGCCAAAGGTACAACAACCCCAGTCTGCAGTAGATTACATCAGAACAAACTTAGAGGTCCTAGCCAAAGACATTCATCCATTGGACCAGATTGAACTTCACAAGCAAACTAGAGAAATGGTTTATTCTACACTGGCTGACAAAGCAATGTTGGCCCATCAGTTACAAATTTCCTTAGACAACACAACAGCTCAGCTGTGTTGGGAGAAAGCCTCTTCTCTGGCCAAGGATAGCATAATCAAAACATTGGAAGAGATCATCATGGAGCTGGGGCATGACCCCGAAGATACTAAAGGCGTAAAGGCACTAATAAAAAAGAAGGAAGATGACATTGCTGCCCTAAGGAAACTGTTGAAGCTACCTCCTTCAAGGCACCCTCAGACTGCAGAAAATATAGAGAAAAAAATCAGAAGAAGACATGATGGACCTGCTCATGAAACTTAATGAAAGATTAACTGATACAGAGAAGGAACTTGAAAAAGCATTAAAAGAGAAGCAGGGAGAGTCAACCTCCCAGTCACCTGAGGCAATCCCTACAGTCACAACTGTAGTCCCCTCAACAATTGAATCAGCATTGGCCCCAAATGTCCCAGCAGTCGCAACAGAGGTAATCACAGGTACATCATCGACAGGAGCAGCACCAGGCAGCAGTGCTAATATGAGCACAGAAGAATTGATAAAGGCCATGGAAGAATTGAGACTCCAAGTGTCAGAACTAAAAAAAGTAAAGGAAAAATTGGCAAAAGTAGAAAAGAGTTATGATAAATCCAAAATAAGTGTGGCAGAGAAAATAAGAGAGGTTAAAGCATTAGAGAATAAAGTGAGAGCATTAGAGAAGGATCTCACTTTGGATTAACCTTTGGCAGAAATCAAAGGAATTCTTTGGACCAACATCAATCAATCCCTAAGTAATGTTTGGCCATCTATCCAAACTATTTATGAGCAGGTTGACTTAGTGAATGTGGCACATGGAGAAATTAAAAAATCAAGAGCTTTATTAGGAAAAATGCCTGATCAAGCCAACTGGCTCATACATTTTTTGAATTACAGAAATAGAGAACAACTGGAACAACTTGGCCTCCCAGACAGGATAGGCACCATTTTGGAAATCAAAAAAGTTTTAACCAAGAGAATTTTAATGTAGAATTTGGAAAAAAGATGCCAGGATATGCAAGTGGAAATTAATTCTTTCATGGAAAGGTTTACAGTTTTGCAGAATAAAGGGCTACCAAGTCTTTTAGGAAATAATGACCGGCTTATGAAACACACAGATTATGTACATAAGTTGAACACATATGCTATTGATCAAGTTAATTCATCAACAAGTGCTTCAGGAGTAAAAGCACTCCCCACAGGCCAAAGTCTCTATGATAATTTGGAGAACTTAGTTTATATTGAACATGAGGTAAAACATCTTTTTCAGCTGCAGCCTAATTTTATCAAATATACAGACGCTGATGAAACCTTGAGGAAACTTCACATACATAAATTGCCAGAGCAACAATGGTGGGAAGACATGTTGGGGATTTTGTAAATTTCTCTCGGGTAAAACATACATTTTGGGCTATTGTTCCGTGATAAAGATAAGAAGAGATAAATGATGCTCAAGTGTGTCAAAGTATATTTGATCAAGGTCAAAGAATGTATGGAAATGAAAAAGCAGCCAGCGCAGAGTCTCAATCAAAGACAGCTGTAAACCAACTCGTAGAGCCTACCTCCAGCACATCCGACGGAGATGGAACATCCAACACAACATCGATTCATCTTTTCCCTCTTTTCGAGACTGTTTGTCTCTATCTTTTGTAAAAAAGGGATTAGTCATCACTAGATATTATTTCTATCAGATATTTTGTAATATATTTTGATATTTTTGTATAAATACCCCCCCAGACAAAGTATTTGGGGTTGGTGGTTCATAGTTTTTTACTGTAATACTGAAATTTTTTGGAGTAAAAAGTTGTTGGAACCATTTGTTGTTTGGCCTACTGGATGAAGAATTGATGCAAAAGACTTGTCACAGAATTCTTGAATTGGACTCCGGATCAATAAGTCCCCTATATCTCATGTTTTACAATTTTCTTGTTTACTATATCATTTGTGTTTCATAATCTGAATGGTAAAGAAAAGGATTAATTTAGAATTTGCTTAAACTGCACTCTGTCTTCAATCTTTATTATTCTCTATGTTTTCTTCAGAACTAATAAAAGTAGCGAATTCTTAATTTCTCCTGCTTCTTGGTTCTTGCATATTGACTATTTGCTAAGGAATTCTTAACTACTCCTTACCAGTAATCATCCATTTTTTTTCTTGCAATATGTTGAAGGATGCTTAATGCCCTTCATCCCTTGTTTTCATTCCGTCCGATTCCAACCTATCTTTGCTCCTTGTTTGACTACCTTGCTCTGTAATACCATCATTTGTTAAGAAACCAAATCCAAAAAGCCATCATTCTTTGACTCTAGCATGCCCAATGGACTGAACTATTCTGTTTGCCTCACTGCTCTATTGAATTCCACCATCCAAACTCAAAACAAAACCCTTGAACTTCATAACTAGCCTAACACATTTAAAAACAAAGCTAAATCATAAAGAGAGAGCCCTCTCTGGATGCAGATTGGCTAGAATCTGTATCTAAAAGATTGGTCTGTGGTTACCTCGGCTGTATTCCCTTTCTTACAACTTTGGGGAACAACCTGAGTGATAACAGATTCCTTAAAACTCCTCCAAACCCAGCTGATCCTGGATTACCTTTGGAGGCTGCATCAATATTGAATTTCAGCTAGTTTTTCGGAGGAGGCTGCCAACACTCTTTCTCTGTATTCATTGTCGTTTTCTTTTTTCCAAGCCCTTGCGGAATGATCTTGTGCAATCCCAGCAGTCAGAGTGTTCTCAGCTCCATTGTTGAGGGTGGAATCTCTGGGATATTGTGCACTGTGGTGCTGACTGTTTCCCTTATCTACTTTAGAATCAAATCATAAAGCTTCTGAGGGTTGGCTTTTTCGTTCTTAAAGATTCTCTTATTTCTTTCTTTCCAAACATTCCAAATAATGAATCCTGGAGTAAAAGCCCATGCTCGATTAAGCGCCTCATTCTCTTGAAAGCTCCTCCGCCAATTGTTTAGGGTATTTATGATGCTCTCTCTGTCCCTATCTGATTGTTGGAAAATGTTAGAAAAGGAATTCCACAACCATGTGGTGTAAGAGTAGCAGTTGAGGATGTGCTCCATAGTCTCCTCTTACTCTTCACAAAGTTGACATTTAGAAGGCCCCAAGACGCCCCTTTTTCTAATATTGTCCCAAGTCAGAATTTTCTTATGGTGCACTAGCCACACAATGAGCTTGATTTTCATCCAACCTTGGTGAGACTAGAGTTGCCTCCAAGATTTTTCTGGCACACAGGACTCCAGCCCCAGGAGAATATACTTTTCCTCTTTGAGATTGAAGGTACCTTTGTTGTTGTTACCCCATCTCAATTGATCCTGCCCCTCTGTGACCATGATCATCCTCTGTTTTAAAATGCTTCTCAGTGCTTCTGCTTTTGTTGTTATGAGGCTGTTATTTCTACAATCAATGTTACTCCAGTTTCTCCACTTGTCCTGGCCCTGAGGGATGTTCCAGAAATCTTTAACTTTGTTCAGTCCTTGGGAATCTGTTTCTTGTTTGAGACTTATGAAGTCCTCCTTTAACAACACCAGTTCTTGTTGCCATTTGTCCTCCCAAAAGAGTGCTTGCTCACCATCTTTGATTTCCTAGAAACTGTGTTGTTACACTATATTTCTATTCTCCCAAGGCCTGTTCCAGATGAGAGAGCCCCTGATATCTCCCGACATTCTGATGAAATTATTAGTGTGCCAAGAGATGGCATATTTTTCTTTCCAGACCCTTTCCCAAAGGGCTCTTGGCGCTTGCACCCATCTCCACCAAAGCTTGGCTCCTAGTACTTTATTTAGAATCTCCTGATCATATAAGCCTAGACCCCCATGGATTTTGGGTTTGCATATTTTTTCCCAGGAAACCGGGGCCCATTTCTTCCTTCTTTCCTCCTTACCCCACAGAAAATATCTTTGAATATTTCTGATTTTTTCTAAGACTCCTTTGGGAGATGGAAGGGCTGATAACATGAAAACCGGGATGGATTGAAGAACTGCCTTTGTCAGAACCAATCTGCCCACCAAGTTCAAGGCTCTGAAGGTCCATTTTTTAACTTTATCCTGCAACTTAATTAGCATAGGTTCCCAAATGTTTTTAAGCATTGGTTTGTCTGTGAGAGGTACTCCCAAATATTTTGAGGGGAGGGAGTCCCTTTGGAAGCCAAGGATTCTTGAGATGTTCCTTTGAATAGCAATGTTAGTATTAAAGAAGAATATTTTTGATTTTGTGAGATTAACTTCCATACCTGAAGCCTTTGCAAAAGCATTGAGGATTTGCTTGTAGGCAGCCGCTTCTTTGACTGTGGGAATACCTTGCAACATGGTATCATCTACAAATTGTTGGTGAGTAAGAGTCTGTCCATTCTTCGAAACTTGAAGACCCTTTATTTTTCCCATGCTTTAGCCTGCTTGATATCCCTGCTCGGTCCTTCCATCATGAGGATTAAGAGAAAGGGAGAGAGTGGGTCTCCCTGTCTCAGGCCTCTAGAGGGAAAGAAGACATCTGAGGGAGAGCCATTAACCAAGATAGAAAAGCTGGAAGTAGTCACCAGAGCCATTACCCATCTTATCCAGTTGTGATCAAACCCAAAGGCTGTGAGTATCTTCTTGATATACCCCCAATTGACCTTATCATACGCTTTAGCAATATCCAGTTTCATGATCATCCCCGCCTGCTTTTTGCTTTTGAGAGAGTGAACCACCTCATGAGCTTGAATAATGTTATCCAAAGTTTGCCGACCCTCCACATAACCAGAATGCTCCTCAGACACTAGTTTAGGGAGGAGGGGTTTGAGTTTGTTAGCCACTACTTTGGATATAATCTTGTAAACAACATTGCATAAATCTATGGGTCTATATTTATCCGCTGCTTGAGGCAAGTCCTGTTAGGGAATCAGGGCGATGAAGGAGGTATTGAGGGCTTTCAGGATATCTCTATTAACCCTGGAATCCTCCACAACATTTAAAATATCCAGTTTGACTATATCCCAACAAGCTTTGAAGAAATCCACATTAAAACCATCTGGGCCTGGTGCTTTGCCATTCTGCATATCTTTGAGTACTTCGCTAACCTCCTCTTCAGAAACTGGTCTGTTTAGGTTGAAATTGTCCTCTCTAGACACTAGCTTAGGGATATATCTTGTAATTTCCTTTATGGAATCTTCCATGTCTGGATTGTTTTCTCGTGTAATGTCTTGAAAATGCTGAACAAGCACTTTTTCAATTTCCTTATGAGTGTTCTGAGTCTCTCCCTTTTTATCCCTTATTGCTGAGATTCTATTGAATTCCCTATTGGCCATGGTGGATCTATGAAAAAAGCTCGTATTGCGCTCTCCTTCTTTGAGCCATTGCACTCTGGATTTTTGTCTCCAGAATATTTCTTCTTGTTTACATAGGTTTTCCCACTCATGGTGTAATTTTTTAGACTATTCATTTATGTCATAGGTAAAGCCTTCTTGGATCAACTTCTGGTTGAGTTCCTGAATTTTACTTTCCATAGATTTCTTATTCAAAAAAATCTTTCCAAAATCCTTCCTATTCCAGTCTTTGAGTTTTCTCTTAATATGCTTTAGTCTTTTGTGAAGGAGAAACATTTTAGAACATTGGATCTATAAGTCCTCACTCCACCAATCTTTGATATTACTCAAGAAGTCTGGGTGGGTGAGCCAAATGTTTTCGAATCTGAAGGGTCTGTTCCTTGGAGAAACCAAACCCTTAATTTCCAATTGTATCGACCAATGATCCGAGCCACCAAAGGGAAGACTTCTTGCTGTAATTTCATTATTTATAAGCATAAGCTCTTATGATACTAAGAACCTGTCTAACTTGGAGGCCACTTGGGTTTCCCCTCCTCTCTTATTGTTCCAAGTAAATAGGCCATTCTCTGAGTCTGAGTCAACCAATTTCAAGTTCTCCATTAATGCTTGAAATGTTGTTGAATCTTTGTTTAGCACTCTGGTTCCTCCTTTCTTTTCCGAAAGAGATTTTATCATATTAAAATCCCCTCCCAAGATCCAGGGGATGCCATTTTGTCTGATCCTGAGATCAGTGAGGGAATCTAGCAATCTGAGTTTATCCTCTACTCTTTGAGGACCATAAATATTAGTGACTAGGAAGGTTTCAACCACCCCTTCTGGTTGAATGACTACTGACAAGTAGTTTCTGGATGCCTCTGCATCTATAAATCTAACTTTTTGAGGGTTCCATAGAGTGAGAATGCCCCCCACTGTGTTATCTTCTTTAACTTCTAAAAACTCAAAACTTGGAAGCCATTTGCTATGGATTGCTTTTATTTTTTGAATGGAACTCTTCGTTTCCTGAATGAAGATTATATCCAGCGCATCTTGTTTCATTCTAAAACTTAGAATTCTTTGCTTTCTTTTACTACCCAAACCTCTTATATTCCAAGATGTAAACTTCATAATTAAATATTTGTGAAGGAGTAACCAGTTAGGTCTTTCATCTTACCTGATTCTATCATCAGTGTCCCACACTCCATTAAAAGCTTCTTCTGCTTCTTTCTTCCTCGTTTCTTACATGTACTTCTGGTTGCTAAACCTGGATTAGCTTTCATCATTTTCACACCTCCGTATTCCTGCCCGTCGTTGTTTCTTCCTCTAACTAACCCTTTTTCTTGGGTTTTCCACAGAAACAACTGTTGTATTCTATTGCATTCATTTGGAGGTAATGAATCTATCCCCGCCTTGGTTCCCTGTTGTAGAAATCCTTCTAGATCTAGGTTCTCCTTATCTAGTATTTCCTGTAGTTCATGATCCTCCAGATCTATTTCGCTCTGGACCATTTCCTGGTCCATTTCTAGCTCTGCTTCACTCATCATGGTTTCTTCCTCTTCATTGATATTTTGTGCTGGAGTGTTGTTTTCTTCTTTCTCCTTCTCCTTAGGGTCTTTCTCCATAGTCTGGTTTTCGTATGGCATGTCTTCCAACTCAACCAACGCTTGGAATTTATTTTGACTGGCCTTTTGTCCCTCTTTATGTTGCTTTGGTTCTTTTTTGCTTCCTTTTCCTCTGCTTGAAACTTTCTGAAAGTTTTCAGTGTCCTTCTTTGCTTTTAGTTTGCTTTTGTCTTCTTCTTTACTAAGAGGGCAGTCTTTGATCAAGTGTCCATGTTCGTGGCATTTACGGCATCTGAACCAAATATGCTCATAGTCCACCATTTGCACCCATTCCTCATCAAAGACTTAAAAGATAACTTGGTCCAGAAGAGCTCCTGAAAGGTCCATCTCCACACAAATCCTTGCATAGGAAGTGTATTTACCCCTTTTGGTGGCTTCCGAGGCTTTCATAAAACGTCCTAGTTTGTTTCCTATAGCCACAAGTGATTCATTTTGCCAATAATACAGGGGAAGTGAAAAAAGCCTTACCCAAACCGGAACTGAGGTGAAGGTCTCCCTTTCTGGAACAAAGTTCATCACCTAAGGCCGCATATAGAGGCCTGCTGCTGCAAAAAAGTAGGGCCCTCCTTCGAATATTCTATCCTTGTCTTCGATGTTTGTAAACACCATTGTGAAGAAACCCTTTGACCCAAGGTGAAGATCGATGCTGCCCTTAGGTTTCCAGTGATATTTGATCCAGGTTTGCAAAGCTTTCTCAGTGGGCCATACTCCCATGAATTTGCATATGATGGCATACATTTCCATATGTTCCCTGTGTTCCTGCAGGGTCGGATTATTTAAAACTACTCTTGGAGTGATGTTCGCTCTGGGTCTACACGGTCCCTTTTGATTGACGTCCTCTTTTTTGCCTCCCTGGTTTTTGTCTTCTTCCTCCTTGTCCTTAGTGTTGCCCTTTTCCTTTGACTCTGCCCCATCTGTCTCCTTCTCCTTACTTCTGTTTTCTTCTTCCCCTGTACCTCTGACATTACTCAGATGGGTCTTGTCTCTGCCGACCACAACGCTTTTGTAGGAGGGAGTGGAGCTCCCTCCTCTGCGGGCCGCCATTAGGGTCACAGATTGCGTGTCTCAGAGCTCTGCGCGATGTTTTGTTTCCCGCCTCTCCTGCCTCCAAGGCCTCCCAATTCATCAATCTCCCCTTAGCCCCCTTTATTATAGCCCCTCATTTGGATTTCCTCATATGACCGGGGGTTGGAACTAGGGCCTTAGCCTTTAGGCGCTAAGGCCTTTAGACCCATGTCTGGGAGCCTTTTCCTTCTTATTACAATCTTACATATTGACGCTTTACCATTCTTTTCCCTTTAGCCACTTGCGATCACCGATAATCCAGACGTGAGGCCCCTTTAGACCCTGCTTTAATATTTTATCGCGTCTGGGGGGGGGGGAGTTCCTGCATATCGCAATCGACCCTTTTCTATTGTCTTAAGATTTTTCCTTTAGCCACTTGCGATCGTCAATAACCTGCTGACATCATTGTTGAAGTCATCACTGCTACTTGCCACCATGTGGGTGGTGCCATGTAGCACCCAAAAACAGCCCCATAGGACCCTTGAAAATGCCAAAAACAAGTGATACATGTCCACCTACCACATCATCTTCCATACTTTCCATGTCATCGCTGATGTCAGTTTCCATGTTAGCTCGGTGGACCAATAAGAGGCCACCATGTGGTCCCATGGAGGAGAGAGAAAAGGGCCTACCATACCTTTTTTTGTCAAGCATTTCTTTGTTAAAGTTTTTGGCCCTCTCTCAATGATTTTACATTATATTGGTGAATTAGGCCCCACAAGATTTATTAATTGACCACCGCAATGATCCATAGATATTACGGGGTTGCAAGATGTGGGCTTCTGCCACGTGGAGGAGAGAGAAGGTACTGGCCTGACCCTTTTTTTGTCAGCCCTTTCCTTTGTAAATAGTTTTCTCGGCCCCTCAACGATACAACACTATATCGCAAATCGGCCCCTACAATGTCTTTGAAGTATTAGAACCCTGTCGATCTACCGATATGCAGGATGCTGGTTCGCCGAGATGCAGGACTCTAATATCAGCCTTTGATGCCGAGAACCGCTGATAATCCTTAAGTGTGAACCTAGGACCTCACCGATATGTGGGATGCAATATTGCCAGGAGTGCAACATGTTGCCCCCACAGAGGAGAGAGAAAGGGGGTCCGCCTACCCTATTTTGCAATCCTTTTCCTTTGTATTTCAGAATCGGCCCCTCTCGACAGTTCAACACTATATCGCAGGGTTGGCCCCTTGCGAGGTTTGTTAAGTATGGAGCTTGCCGATTTGTTGATATGTGATGTGCTTCGCACCCATGCCTGCTTGAATGCCGATATAAGACCTGCGATGAACCTCCCAGGCTCACTTGTGGTTTTCTCCTAAAAACTTAGCCATTTTTTGGTTTTCCTAAGCTTTCCAAGACAATCTTCAATGGGCTCTAATGTTTGCTTCGGAAGTCCATTTTTAGACTTCTATATACCGTTGGAAAACTCTTCTTAGTGTAGGTTTTAACCCGGTACAGAAATTACCTGCATACGAATTCTAAAACACAGAAAATAAAAAATGCGAGAGCATAACACATAAAACACATATACATAGAGATTTTCCCCTGGATCCCAAAACCGGGACTACCAGCTTGATTTTTCATTATGTTCCTTTCAATGTTACAATACATATTTTTACATGCCGAAGCATCCAATACCATGGACCAAAAACCACCACGTCCAATACCATGGACCGAAAACCATCACATCCAAAAAACATGTGCAAAAATCATGCACAAAACCATAGGTGGGTCTGCCCAACCTAACATAAGGTCCAAAACCACAATTTTCCGAGGCGCTGCCCCGGACCCCATAAAGAGGGGTTACGAGTGCCCTTCAAACCCCCTGTTAACTATATGGAAAGAATATAAAACAACCCAACATTCTCCCACTTGTTGTTTTCTTTCCACAGGGGGCCATAAGAGAGCTTAGTCATTTTCCCAGCCCTGAAATGCCCATTGTCTCTCTACACTAAGAGAACTTCTCAAATCTCACAGATTTTGTCAATGCATCTGCAGTGTTCTTCAAAGTGTCCACCTTTACCAGCAACACCTTTTTGTCTTCTATCATATCCCTCACAAAGTGATATTGAACATCAATGTTCTTTGTATTTGAATGATATGCAGGGTTCCTTGCCAAGAAAATTGCACTTTGGCTGTCACAGTCTATCCTTATAGCTTCCTGTACTAACCCCATACTTGAACACAAT
Organism: Pinus tabuliformis; assembly: GCA_031772625.1. Lineage (NCBI taxonomy): Eukaryota > Viridiplantae > Streptophyta > Pinopsida > Pinales > Pinaceae > Pinus > Pinus tabuliformis. The sequence goes on along the minus strand of CM062810.1, from coordinate 183,072,665 downwards.
CTCTGCAATCAAACTGCTTCCTTGCTTGCATGAGTGGCTGCCATGTATTCTGCCTCTGTAGTTGATAGTGCCACTACAGTTTGTTTCTTACTCATCCAACTGACTGCACCTCCAAATAGGTTAAACGCATACCCACTTGTAGATCTTCTCTGATCTTGATCTCTAGCCCAGTCTGCATCAACAAAGCCATGAATATCCAACACTCTGTCCAATCCTAGTCTTCCTTGGTAGCACAAACCATAATCACTAGTGCCACACAAATACCTGAAATCTCGCTTCACTGCTGTCCAGTTCTCCTTCCCTGGTTTTGACATAAACCTGCTCAATACTGCCATTGCATGTGCAATGCATGGTCTAGTGCAGAACATTGCATACATCAAGCTACTGACTACACTTGCATATGGAACACGGGACATGTCCTCTTCCTCTTCTTGTGTCTTGGGACACTGTTCAGCAGATAACCTCACACCTACAAGAATAGGAACCTTCACCGGTTTACTATCCTGCATATTAAACCTCTGCAGTATTGTCTCGACATACTTCCTTTGGTTTAACCAGAGCTTCCTCTTTGTACGGTCTCTTTTAATTTCCATGCCCAAAATATAGTTTGCAGCACCAAGATCTTTCATGTCGAATTTGGAGGACAATTGGGTCTTCAAATCCTGGATAATTTCTTTGTCATTTCCAACCAGCAACATATCATCCACATACACACGGTCACCAATTAATTTAAAATACACACAGTGATCTGCTTTGCTTCTGGTGAAGCCAAGTCCCCGTATAAATGTATCAAATTTCTGATACCACATCCTTGGTGACTGTTTTAACCCATACAGAGACTTCTTTAACTTACATACCAGTTATTTATTACCCTTCACTGCAAAGCCTTCAGGTTGCTTCATGTAGATCTCCTCTTCGAGATCCCCATGAAGAAATGATGTCTTCACATCCATCTGTTCTACCTCAAAATAAAAAGCAGCAACAACAGATAAAAGTAATCTAATAGAAGTTACCTTGGCAATAGGAGAAAAAATATCACCAAAATCAATTCTTGGCACTTGGGAATAACCTTTTGCTACCAACTGAGCTTTGTATTTCTCCACTTTTCCTTCTACATTTGTCTTCTTTTTGAACACCCATTTGCTGCCAATGGGTTTCCTTCCAGTCGGCAACTCCACCAAATCCCAAGCCTCATTTTTGTGCAAAGATGCCATTTCATCAACCATGGTCTCTTTCTAGAGTTTTCCATCCTCTGAATCCACTGCTTCCTTCACAGTTCTGGGATCATCATCAGTAACAGACAAAGCAAAATTTGAACAGAAAGCAAATGGAATATACCTTTCTGGCTGCCTTCTTTCTTGAACTAATCTTCTCAAAGCCGGAGTTTTTGGCTCTTCATCTTCTGATTCCTCCTCTACTGTAGAGTCTGGTTCTTCTTCCTTTAGCTCAAACTCTATCTTCTCAGGTTCCTTTGGTTGGACTTCATGTTTAATAACATCTTTCACCTCTCTGAACACCACATCTCGAATGTACACAACCTTCCTTGTTACTAGGTTCAAAAGCTTATAACCCTTTAAACCATCCTTATACCCAATAAAGATGCACTTTTCAAATTTACTATCAAACTTGGTTCTTTTCTCCTTTGGAACATGTACATATGCATTACATCCAAATACCCTTAGATGTGAAAGAGAGGGTTTCTTACCAGTCCATACCTCTTGTGGAGTCTTATCCTCCAACGCTGATGAAGGTGACCTGTTGACCAGGTAACATGCAGTATCCACTGCCTCTGCCCAGAATTCCTGTCCTAACCCAGCATCACTGAGCATGCTTCTTTCCCTTTCCATCAATGTCTTGTTCATTCTTTCTGCAACTCCATTTTGCTGAGGTGTATATGGGGTAGTCTTCTGCCGTGATCTACCACAATTCTTACAGAATTCTTCAAATTCCTTACTGCAAAACTCTCCACTATTATCGGTCCTCAGCACCTTTATCTTCTTCTCTGTCTAGTTTTCCACCAGAGCCTTAAATTCTTTAAACCTTTCAAAGACTTCAAATTTATTCTTAAGGAAATATATCCATGTATTCCTTGAGAAGTCATCTATAAATGATACATAGTACACAGACTTACCTAGTGATGGAACCTTCACAGGTCCAAACACATCACTGTGCACAAGCTCTAACATCTGTTTTGTCCTCTTACCACCAGAGGGGAAATTCACTCGGTTTTGCTTCCCATATACACAATTTTCATAGAAATCAAAATCCAGAGAGCTATTACTCATACCTTCTACCATACCTTTACCATGAAGTATTTGAAGGCCCTTCTCTCCAATATGTCCAAGCCTTTGATGCCACAACATGGTCTTTTCTCCAGATACCACTAGATTTTCTGCTCCACTTTCAAGAACCACAGAACTGTTGCACCCATCAACAACAGTGCTACCTTGCAGCTTGTACAGAGTTCCAGTCCAAACTCCCCGCATCAATACCAGTGCTCCCTGAACCATCTTGCAGGTATCCTTCTCGAACACTGTTTCTACACCTGCATCATCCAACTTGCTTACAGAAATCAGATTTCTGGCCAATGCAGGAATATGCAGAACACCCGAAAGTGTTCTAACCCTTCCACCTTGCAACTTCAACTTTACTTTTCCGCGAACAATGATTCTAGCCTTCCTATCATTCCCTAAGAAGACATCACCACCATCGTATTTCTCATACTCGCAAAACCACTCTCTATGGGGAGTGAAGTGAAAGGATGCACCTGAGTCAATCAACCATGCCTCATGATCTACATGTGTACTTGGTGAAGCCAAGTACACATCTCCACCTTCATCTGAGGTGGTTTTCACCTCTATAGAAGGAGCATCACCAGATCCCTTTCCTTTATCAGGAGCTTTAAATTTACAACCCCTTTTGAAGTTCCCTTCCTTTCCGCATTTCCAACACACCACCTTTATAGGTTTTCCTGGAGATTTAGATCTCCCTCTAGATTTAGATCTCCCATTCGATGACTTATTTTTGTTTCTGTTCTAGGACCATCCTTGTACAGACAAGGCATCACCATTTTGAATCTCCATATTTTTCCGTCTCATCTCCTCCATCAGCAAGGATGAGACTATTTCATCAAAATGCAAGGCAGTTGCATTGCTACCTATTGCAATAACTAGACTATCCCACGAATCTGGTAGAGAACACAACAAACTGATGCACTTATCTTTATCTGAAATTTTAATATCAACAGATGATAACTGACTTACCACAGTATTAAACGCATTCAGATGCTCTGTCACCAAGTCTCCATCTTTCATCCTCACGTTATACAACTTTTTCTGCAGAAACAGTTTATTCACCAGAGACTTAGATTGGTACAAAGTCCCTAACTTGTCCCACAAAGCCTTCGTCGTATCTTCCCTTGATACATTTAGCAATAATGAAGCTGAGACACACAATCGTATTGTGCTCTTTGCCTTCCGATCCAATTTCTTCCATTCTTCATCGGACACTCCCGCTGGTTTAGTACCTAGATCTACCGTGATCCACTGATCTTTATCCACCAACAGATCCTCCATCTTGATTTTCCACAACTCAAAACTTTGACCACTAAATTTCTCGATCTCTATCTTTCCACTGCTTGCCATCTTCTTTCACCACCAGAATCGATCTCGCAGATCTCCCACTGAACAGGGTCTACCACAGGCCCGAGCGAAACCCCTCAGCAACAAAGGCGTCCCCTTGAAGCCAAAACAGCTCTGATACCAAATGTAGGTTTTAACCCCATATAGAAATTACCTGCATACGAATTCTAAAACATGGAAAATAAAAAATGCGAGAGCATAACACATAAAACACATATACACAGAGATTTTCCCCTAGATCCCAAAACCGGGGCTACCAGCTTGATTTTTCATTATGTTCCTTTCAATGTTACAATACATATTTATACATGTCGAAGCATCCAATACCATGGACCAAAAACCATCGCGTCTAATACCATGGACCAAAAAACATCGCATCCAAAAAACATGTGTGAAAATCATGCACAAAACCATAGGTGGGTCAGCCCAACTTAACTTAGGGTCTAAAACCAAAATTTTCTAGGATGCTGCCCCAGACCCCATAAAGTGGGGTTACGGGTGCCCTTCAAACCCCCTGTTAACTACGTGGAAAGAATATAACACAACCCAAAACTGAGCACTAGGAATTGGAGTGGGATTGATGTAGCTCTAGGATCTTATGTGACCTGGGACAATGGCTCCAAAATTATACTATTCTTGGGCAAACTCTACCAATTGAAACCCACAATGTAGTGAGTGACAACATTGGCTCCAACTGGGGACAATGCCTTGCTGGTAAGGTGCTAAGGATCTACAGACCAAAAGCTTTTCCTTCCATTGGGCATGGGGTTATTTAAAAAAAAAATGTGTTTCTGTGAAAGAAAGGAATTTTTTGATAGTAAACTGAAAATTCAAGTAAAAATTTCAACATACACACACTAGATATTTACAATGAGCAAGAGACAACTATCTCTAATTTTTAAAATAAAACTTTAGGAACTGACCATTTACAGGTAGTTCCAGCAGTTCACCATCCATGTTTTCGAGCATGTAAGTGTTATTTCACCTTTCTTTTGGAATCTTGAAGGGTACGAACCATAACGAATCAAACTTCCCATGTTTTACTTTGTCTTATCCTCCGACATCCCACCTGAGAACTAAAGCTCCCTGCTGGAGAGGTCTGTCTTTAGCCTTCTTGTCAAACAAAGATTTGATCCTTTGTTGATAGTTTGACAGTTTGGTTCCCACTTTCTCTCTATTCTCGTGAAGCTCCAGTAGCTAATTGGTTCTTCTAATCAAGGCGCTAGGCTCTTCCTAAAATTATTGCAACAACTTAGCTACTGGCATTGCTAATTGGATAGGGAAGGCAACAAACATGCCATATACTAGCTGAAAAGGAGATTTCCCAATGGATCTTTTGGGTGTTACATGGTTAGTCCACAGAGGAAACTTTAGTTGAGAGTCCCAGTTCCCTTGATTTTTAGTGATGGTCTTTTTTAGAACTCTCACCATAATTTTATTTGAAGACTCAACCAAGCCATTCCCTTGAGGGTAGTATGTAGTAGAGTGTCCAATAATGATGTTGAATTTGTGGCAGAAGTTGGTGAACTTTGTAGATTTGAAGACATGTGCATTATCAGTGATTATTTTAAAAGGACACCCAAAGCAGGATAGTACGTTCTCTTCCATGAATTGTATCACCACAGAATCAATTGCATTCCTAGCTGGGATAGCCTCTACCCACTTGGTGAAATAGTCAGTGGCTGTAAAAATTCATTTATGTTGGCCACTAGAAGGTGGGTCTATTTCTCCAATGAAGTCCAATCCTCACTGTCTAAAGGTCTCCTATATGTGCACAGGAATTAGGGGGAGAGAAGAAAACTTATATATTTCAACAAACAACTACATTTTTGGCATGACCTAACCTGAGAATAAACATCTCCAAACAACGTAGGCCAGTAAAATCCTACCTTGAGGATTTTGTGTGCTGTTTCCTTCCAAATGTAGTGTCCCCCGCATACTCCCCCATGGAAATCCTCAATCACTTCATGGGTTTCTCCCTCCACCAAACACAATAGTAATACCCCCACCAGGTCCTTGCAGTAGAGAAGTCCATTGGATATAATGTATTTATGTGCCTGCAATCTTAGACTCTGTTATTTTGATCTATCCAATCCCAATGGGCATCTTAGAAATAAGAGGTAATGAATAATGTTCTTGTACCTGGGCGATCCCTCATATTTGGAATAGATCTTCTGCTCAACCATTTTTATTCTGCTTTGTTCATCCTCTGGACTGCCCTCCTCTGTGATCAGGCTTATACCTAGGGCTTGGTAGTTGGATTCAGACAAGATCTTGGCCAACCCCTGACCTTTGATGAGTTTAGTAGGCTTGATTTCCATCTTATATTCCTATATTTTAGCTATCCATCCGCCCCTCTTTCCTTCTCTGTCTCCCTGCACTAGAATGTCTTTGAATGCTGTCGTTGGGACAAACGCTGTGATTTTGGATTGCAGCACATACATACGAAACAACTTCAGCACCTTGACCAGTGCATAATCCTGTTTCTCCAATATATCATACTTTAGCTCAACGTCTCTCAAGACTTGGCTAAAAAAGGAAATAGGTTGCTCATAACAATCTTTATTTTTCTATAACAACACAACAACAATGGTATGTGGAGAGGCGAAAGAAAAGATGTAAAAGGGCACTGAATAATCGGGGCTGGCTAGCACTAGGGCCTCAGCCAAAGCTTGCTTGATCATAGTGAAATAATCATGGAGGGCTGAGCTCCACTTAACTTCATTCTCCTTCTTGAGCATATCTGTGATACCTTTAACTATCTCAGCATAGTTGGGAACAAATTGCCTTAAGATATTTATCCTCCCCAAAAAGGCTTGAACTTCTTTCTTGTTTCTGGGCAAGGGAATGAGGCTGATGGATTTGAATCATTCAAGATCAATATTTACTCCTACCTGCACTACTATGTGCCTAAGCAACGTCCCCCCACTTAGGGAGAACTGAGACTTCTTCAGATTCAGAGAGAGACCATACCTTTTTCACTTCTCAAAGACTAGCTTTAAATGGAGGATATGCTCTTCATTAGTCTTAGAAAATACTGTGATGTCGTCTAAGTAAACTACCACAAATTTATCTTGCTCGCCCACAAAATATATGTCCATATCTCTCTGGAATGTGGCTCCTGCATTTATCAACCCAAATGGCATGTGTGCGTACATGAAATTCCCCCATGGGGTGGTGAAAGCAGTCCTTTTCTACTCCTTTGGGTGGACTTCCACTTGGTTATATCCAGATAATCCGTCCATCATGGACATTCTGGCTGCACCCACTACCTTCTGTGATATATTATCCATCTTGGGCAGAGGGTAGTTGTCCTTTAGATGTCCTATTTAAATTTTGAAATTCCACACACATCCTTATCTCTTTGTTCTTCTTCTGGACAGGGACCAAATTAGCCACCCACTTAGAGTATCTTAGAGGGACTATGATTTTTTCCTGCAGCATCTTCCTTACCTCCTTTTCAATGGAAGGGAGTAAGAGTGGCTTTATTGGTCTGAGTTTTTGTTTACATGGCTTTATCCCACTCTTCAGAGGAATCCTATGTTGAATAATATTTGTGTCAAATGATTTCAAATCATCATAAGACAAAGAAAATACATATTTGTAAGATTTGAATATATTTAAATACCTCTGCCTGTATTGCGGGGGGACTCCTTTGGATATCCTGATCTTCTCTGGTTGCTTCTCTAATCCGATGTTGCAGTCTTCGACTTGCTCATCCTTCTCTGAGGCTATTGGATGGGACACTATGTCGTCTTTATTGAAAAGTCTTTATAGTGGAACAAGTCCACGAGGGATGGTGTTCCCTTTTAGTTGCAATTTTTTTTTCCCAGCCACTATGTCTTTCCACGGAGTGGATTCCTATTTTGTTTCTTCTTGTTCTTGATCGATGGTGGAGTGGAAAAACTCCCAAACAACTTCTATGAATCTTCTTACTTGCTCATCATCTTCAAATACCTTTGAGTGCTTGACATTATCATGTATTGAAGGCCTGTGTCTGACCTCTATCTCATATCTGAGGAGTAGATTCCGTGGGGGCCTGAAGGTGCTTGTAGCTACTGCAAGAGAGTCAGCCATCCTATTTTCTTCCATGGGAAGAAACTGGATGTTAAATGCTAGGAAGAAATTGTTGATTAAGTCCCATACTTCATTTTGGTACATCCGCAGCCTAGGGTGTTTGGCTTGGAATTGGTCTCGGATTTGATTCACGACTAGCTCAGAATCCCCATGACCAATAGGCATTCAATTTTCATCTTTCTCACTATTTGTAACCCTAGGAGAAATTCCTCGTACTCCGCTACATTATTGGCCGCCTCAAATTTGAGCTTGAAAGAGAGGGGTATCATGCTTCCTTCCGGAGATACGAACAATGTTCCAGCTCTGTTCCCATCTTTTGAGTTTTCTCCATCGAAGTATAACCTTCATACCTCATTTTTATTTAAATGTTGGTATTTCAACTGCCTTGTCAAGTGCAAAGATTCTTCTTCTAAAAGGCTCCATCTTCCTATAAGAATAAGTAGGATATGTCACGGTCTTTCTTGTGCACTTGGGAGTTCTCTGAGCCTTTAACTGGGGTCACATTTTCACAAACTAGGATTCTTTGTACAACCTTCTTTGCTCACCTCCAAAAGTGGGAATGGTGGCATAAGTAAGATCTAGCTTGATAGGGCCACCCACCTTAGAACCCCAAGATTTGGATAAGAGCATTCCAAATCTAGGAGGCATGTTTGCCACCACTATATCCATGACCACACTCTTCACTGGGATCTAAGCCAAGTTTACCACCAGATCCTTTATCATGCCTAAGCACTTGACTCTCTTGGAGTCAAAGGAGTATAAGGTTTTGTATGGTTTGGTGATATCCAAACCCAGCTATTCCATCACTGATAATGGCATGAGGTTGCGTGAAGCTCTTGAATACAACATGTAGTTGTGCAACAAATAGTCATGGATCACTAGAGTAACATAAAACGGTGCAATAGAGAGATCCAACTCTTCCACATGTGGCTCGAAAACAACCATTGGCCTCTTGTCTTGGAGGTTCAAACTATCATGGGATGGTGTTGAGCTAGTCGGGTGCATGAATTTGGAGACTTGAGCTTTGTGATGAGGCTTCCTTAAAAGGTCAATCAGAGGAACATGAATTTTTACCTTTTCTAGTTCCTTCTGGAGATTGAATGTATGTTGGGCCTTTTCTACATCTCCATGCTCTATTCCTTCTCCCTTTCCACTGGTAGTTGTCAGCGGGGCAGGTTCCTCTTTTTCTATGTGTCCCTTAGGTCCATTGCTCTCTTTATTTTTAGAGACTCCTGTCTTGGGTGGTTCAGGATGTAGATTACCCTTCCCTTTTCCTGGGGTAGGAGGAACCACTTGGGGAGCAACTTCGCCTTGTTGTTCTAGTTCTCTCGTCTTCTTCTTCAAAGATCTAAAATTATACTTGCGTTGTGGCCATGTTTGCATGAACTCTAGAAACTATCTGTAATAATAATCCATATCTTCTTCCTTTGCTGATGCTTCTCTGTGATGACTAGCCTCTTGGTGGGCCATACTTTTGTGTTCCACTTCAGCGAAACAAGCATATATATTGCCCTACATCTCCTAAGTATCCAATGATTTTTCATCGAGACTATCTTCCAACTGTAAGGGGTGAGGAATCTGATCTAGATGCTCCTTTATTTCCCTTGGAAGTAGTTGTAGTGGAGGCCTTCTATATTGCTAGTTATAGCCTCGGTTGTTGACTTGAGCATTCTGCCTGGAGATATTCTTGTTCTTTATTTCGAGCTTCCCAGCCTTTTGTGATAAGCTCTTGATGAGTTTATCTAGATCATCACACTTTGGATTTGATGGCTCCAAAACTCGACTAGAGTAGGATGCCTCTTCTTTTCCTCTTTTGGGTTCAGCAGGTTCTTGGTTTGCCCTCAACTTCCATGCCGAGGCCAGATTTGGTTCCACTTCGAGAGCATCGACGTGAAGTTGGTCTAGAGTGGTAGATTTCCTTTCTCTCAGGGTAAAACTAACATTAGAATCAAAGTCTCCCAAGAAAACCACACGAGCTGCAAGAGGGGGAGGCTTTATGTCCGCCGACAGGCTATTGGACTGCTTATTGAATCTTTTGATAAATTTGGTAGTATCTTCCTTTGACTTTTTCATTATTTCATTGAAATCAGTGAGGAGGTACTCATGGTTCCCCTTTTCTCCCCATTTCTGGGTGAAATAGCTTTCAAGTTGCTCCCATGTGGGGATGGAGGCATTAGGTAGGGATTTGAATCATTTTATAGCCTCTCCATTGAGGGATTGTACAAACATCCTCATAACCACATCCAATTGTTCCACATTTATGTTCTTGGCAAAAGCACTGAAGGTTTCAATGTGGCTTTGTGCCATGTTACCATCTTCCCCATTGAACTTAGGTAGATGCTTTAGGTAGTCTTGGGGCATTGCGCTCAGAGGATGGGGTTGATCAAGAGGTGCATATTTATTGAGAAAAACACCTGGGAGAGCCATTTGGACTAGTGGAGGGAGATTCAAATTTGCTTGAGGGCCTCGGGTTAAGACCACATGGGTTGCAGGGGAAGGAGGGTATGTCAGGGCCTTAGGAGTAAGTCCTGAATACTGAGAAGCATCAGGGTGAGAAATGGAAGAGGGAACTTCGAAGGATGATGAGCTGGCAACACAGTCTGGGGTAGTTTTCTCTTTCTAGACTTTCTTAAAAATCAAATTTTCATGGTTAGATACAATGGGGCTTTCTGTTGGGATGTATTTGGGCGAGTATGAGGCCTTTTAAAATCCAAGGTTATGAATGATAATGAGAGGGGTGTGGAGTCACCAAGGTGATATGGACACAATCATAACAGACTTTGATCACCTATTCAAAGAGTGTTTCTACTTTTAATATCCCATGGGAAAGAATCCTTCAATAAGATCCTTGACAACGACCCCAAAAGATGTTGTATCTCCCAGAGATAGCGTTGAATTGCTTCAAGACTAGTGCCTAGGCACATCTATAATGGTGTGTCTCAAATGATTTACTGGAAAATGGAGACAACACTTATGGTCTATGGATACATATGTGCATAGGAAATAGGTTGGTTCATTAATCCAAAGAAACGAAACATAGATTTGTGATACTTCTACACTAGTTTAGATCTCAGAAATAAGCATAAAAATAGTGGAGGCCAAGAGCTTTAATTTCTTTACAACTTAATAATATTTTGCAGAGTGGATGAAAGAGGATAAGGGAGAAGAATAATCCATCACATAGAGCATAATACTTCAAGACTTCTATATTCAATACACAGAGCTTGGGGCAGTAAGTATTTCTATGCTTATTTGGGTTACAAGAAGAAATAATGAATGAAGGGAGAACTGAAAGATATGATTCATGTGATGCAGATATAAAGATCTAATCTCAATAGTCCTCACATGCATATACATAAACAATGATCAAACAAATGAATTCTTGAAACAACTACATGCATTTGTATTAACATATAGATACTAATGAATCTGTGAGGGAGCTTGAAACACATCTAGCAACAATAATTACATGAATTCGGGAAGAAGCATGAACATAAAATGAGTTAGACAAAAAGGAACACATATTGTAATCCTTTGAAGAGGGAATCACCATTATTTCCTTGATATTTTGAAAATATCTGTATTGCAAAGGAAATACAGTCTGAAATTATAACATGCAGTGTTTTCTCTAGAATTTCTGAACCTTTTCTAATTCTTGCATTCCTCTATTTATTTGGAGAGAGGAGAAAGAAAATTTATTACACAAAATATCTAAGGTCCCTACTCAACTGTCTGGTCGACTAGCTGTATCAGTCCTAAATGGTTGTATGGCCCCAAAAATATTATAGAGTTAAATGCCTCTAGATTGGAGACACGTTACAGTACAACATAGTAAATAACCGCAAGGAAAAAATACACAAAGATCATCTCGATTTGCAGGAGTTGTTCTAGCTAAGGTATGGCCTCCTGCACTGTTTAACAAACCATTGTATTTTCTGCCTTTACTCCATTCAGCGCTGACTCCCGAACTCGTGTCTCAGTGATCTTCCTCTGAATCAACCCATCCTATGCGTTGAATGTAGTACCTGCTCCTCTTAAAATAGCTGCTAACCCATCACACCCTTTAAACCTCTATACTGCACTTCCAGTGCCTTGACGCGATGGTTGAGCTGCATTCCATGCGTAACAACGCGGTCTCACAAGCGCGGGATTTTTTCCTCGAAAACGGGTGAAATGAGCATTTTTTATTTTCTCCTTAGCCGCCTTTATTATAGCACCTTGTGTGGCTTTCCTCATATGACGGGGGTTGGAACCAGGGGCTTAGCCCTCAGGCGCCTGGCCCATGTCTGAGAGCCTTTTCCTTTGTATCAAAAAATCCCGCATATCGACACTTTACCATGCTTTTCCCTTTAGACACTTGCGAATGCCAATAATCCGGACGCAGGGCCCCTTGAGACCCGGATTTAATATTTTATCACGTCCGGGGGGAGTTCCCACATATCAAAATTGGCCCTTTTCTGCTATGTTAAGCTTTTCCCTTTAGCCGCTTGTGGTTGTCGATCGCTGATAACCCGCTGACATCATTGCTGAAGTCATCACTTCCACGTGGCACCTAGAAACAGCCCCATAGGACCCCTGAAAATGCCAAAAATGAGTGACACATTTCCACCCACCACATCATCTTCCATACTTGCCACGTCATCATTGATGTTAGCTGCCATGTTAGCTCAGTGGACCAATCAAAGGCCACCATGTGGTCTACTAGAGGAGAGAGAAAAGGGCCTCCCTGACCCTCTTTTGTCAAACATTTATTTATTAAAATTTTCGGCCCTCTCCTGACAATTTTACATTATATCGACGAATCGGCCCCCACAATATTTATTAAATCACCACCCCACCGATCCAGAGATATTGCGGGGTTGTGGGATACGAGATCTCGCCACGTGGAAGAGAGAGAATGTGTTGGCCTGACCCTTGTTTTTTCAACCCTTTCCTTTGTAAATATTTTTCTCGACCCCCCGATGATATAACACTATATTGAAAACCAACCCCCGTAATGTCTTTGAAGTCTTAGAACCCCGTCGATCTACCGATATGCGGGTTGTGCGGTCGTTGCGATGCAAGACTCCGATATCAGCCTTTGGCGCTGAGAACCGCCAATAATCATTAAGTGTAAGCCCAGGACCTCGCTGATATGTGGGATGTGATATTTCCGGGAGTACAACACATGGCTCCCACGGAGGAGAGAGAAAGGGGGTCCACTTGCCTTGTTTTGCAAGCCTTTTCCTTTATATTTTGGAATCGGCCCCTCCCGGCGTTTCAACACTCATGGGGTTGGCCCCCCGCGAGGTCTGTTAAGTATGGAGGCTGTCCGTCCGCCGATATGTGATGCGCTCGATGCCTGAGCCTGCCTGAATGCTAATATAAGACTTGAGATGGACCTCCCGGGCCCGATTGCGATTTTCTCCTCAGACTTAGCCATTGTTTGGTTTTCCTGAGCTTTCTAAGGCAATCTTAAACAAGCTTTAACTTTTGCTGTGGAAGTCCATTTTCAGACTTCTATATACTGTTAGAAAGCTATTTCTTAGAACTAGGCATTGGAGTTGGGTTGATGCAGCTCTGGGATCTTCTATTTCCTTGGAAAGTGGCTCCAAAATTCCACTATTCTTGGGCAACCTCGACCAATTGAAACCCACAATGCAGTGAGTGACAATAGTCGACAAAAACAAGTTAGCGAAGAAAAGCTTCAAAGTGAAAGATAACTTCGAATAAAACAAAAGTAACTAGGCATTGCAAGACATGTTCCTAGGATTTTGGTAGGAAGGCTCCAAAACGAAGCTAAGGAAAAGTTTTGGAGGGTGGTTGTAGTCGTTACAACATTGGCGACACACTGGTGGAAATCAAGCTCTATGTATGGACCTTGTTCCATGAAAACTGATTCTAACTCCTTCGAAAGTATTGTTCGTTTCTTTAATCATCATGGCTTCTACACTAGCTTGTGTTAAAGGTATAGTCCCTACCATTCTCTTGATCGATCATCGCACATACCAGGCCAAGTCAACTGGGTTGTTTCGATTGGGGATGAGGAGTATATTGATACACAAGTAATATAATTGTCAGAGTTTTAGTTTCATCTCTAGTGTTGCTCCACTACTAGTAGGCCTGGACAGTACCCCGACAGAGTCACATATGGACACAAGCATTGCTCCGCTTCAAGCGAGCCTAGTCAGTACCCCGACAGAGTTACTTGCATCACCTCTTTGTGTAGCGAGCCTTTATCTTCTTTCGCCTTTATTTATTTTTTCATTTTTCTTTTTTTCATTTTCAGAGAACTATGCATAGGCACTTATTTATTTCATGAGGTGGAAGAGGGATCCTGACTTATTGAGAGTAGAAGAGGTTGTCCCTTTAGAGAAGTATGTTATATATACCTCTAACATACTTGTTAAGGTTTTCCCCCTCAACTTACTCTACTTGAATGAGCTGACAAGGGTTAACTGAATTATAGAAAAATTGACTAGAGTAGGCGGTACTAGTTAAAAGTGCAAGCGTTGTGTTTTCACCAAGACTTACTCTGAACAAAATGTATTTTCCATCAGGGCATCATCAAATGAAGACAGCAAGTCTTCATAAAGAGAGAAGGCAACCGATAACCAATTGTTGATAGCTATATAAGTCCTCTTGTACTTCACCTTGCTTGTCTCAAGATCCAAGCACAATTTCATGCAAAGCTAAACCTACGGGTGCAAGCAAATAAACAAGCAAAGGAAATCAGTAAATGAAAGAAAAACAAGCAAGAAAAGCAAGAAAAACAGAAAAACACACTAATCCTACTCCTATGCTAAATAGTGCACGGGCCTACTCACTTAAAGTGATATTTCCAATGCAGCTACCAGTGCATCGGTTGATCCATGTTCATGAAGGCATAGTTGACAAGAAAGATAAACATGTAAACCAATGCACAAAAAAGATAAAATAGTGAAGACCAACACGCTTGAAGTTTAAATGCGTCCATAGAAAATAAAAGAGTAAAAGCAAGGAAAACATTTTGTGGACATATCATGGTGATGCAACACACTGTGCACAGGTGATGGATAGGCACACTCTCTTGATCTGGACAAACGAACAAACATGAAAAGGTAATTTTGGGGCAAAGTGATTTCCTATCATTTAATTTGTAAACCCGGGGGTTTCGTAAACTTGTGAAGCATGTGTGCAATATATGTGCTAGAAATTGTCTTTCAGTTTAGATCAATCTAACTACAAAATAATGAAAACAAGTTCATCTAATCTATGAAATCAAATAAATAAAATGAAATTCAACTAACCTGTGAAATAAAAAACAACTAATGTATGCTTAGTTACTCTAGCATTAGATTATGAAGTGTTACCTTCTTGAGATGATGTTTAAGCAACTATTTATACTTTATCTTCTAATGTCCTAGAAAAGCAAGTAAAGTGTGCAGAAAATAACTCAGTAATTGCATGTATCAAATATTCAACCATTCAATCTTGAAATATGATTAAATCAATTTCTTAGAATGATCTTTAGGAATATCAGTTAATGCAATTAAATGAGGATCTTAAAAGAAAATATAAAAGCATGAAAAAGTAAAGCTCAATGATTGCATAGGTTGAAAATTCAATCACCCAATTTGAAGTCACCTTCTTGGTTTGATCCTTTATTCAATTATACAATGAATTGATGGTTTAATCTAAGAAAGTAAATAACAGAACATGAAAGGAAACTAAATAACTATGAGCCCTTGACTCAAACTTAATCCAATTAGAAAATACATAAATCTTCCCTATTGAAATATTTTTAGAAAAGCAAAGATTACACAGTCATTCTAAAACTAATACTAAGAAAGAAAATAAACTTTAATCTATAAAAGCAATTAAATATCACAATCATTAGATGGCCATTCCAATGGTGTATGAGGATGGCAAGTGAAGAAGCTCCATATCCAAGCAAAACTAAATCTTCAAATCTCCAAGTATAAGCTCCAAATTCTCTATTAAAAACATGAGCATTTGTCCAAGTTTACACATGCCTTTCAAAGGAGAAGGCTCTCCTATTTATACAAAAACATAAGAAGCTACCTTATTTAATGAGGATCCACTAAAATCTCGTATAATTACAACCAAATAACTCATAATGTGACACATATCCCTTAAGTGTCTCATAGAGTTCTAATCCAAATAAGAAATGATGAGACACCTCATAGAGTTACAATCCAAATAGAACACATATCCTTCTTTGACCTTTATCCAAATATCTTTTGAAGGGAATTTAAATTTGAGCATTGGAGGCCACATAAGGGTGCCTTGGAAGCTTCCAAATGACCTACACATGTCATGAAACTCAAGCCACATATATAGATACATGAAACCATGTTAATTTCCTAGTTTTTAATCATAAATTCACTTTAAACACATAAAATAAATAACTTTGGTAAATAAGGATCCTAACCCATATATTTATGAAAATGGTGGCTAATGAAAGGTTATATGGTTATGGAGTTGCGATATGTGAGTGAAATGGTGGCGATAAAGGTGAAAGTGGATGTCATTTTGAAGACATTTTGGAGGCCCAACATACCCCCCAACTAGAGTAATTGCATGTCCTCATGCAAATATTGCATTAATTCCTTTGATTTGCTCACAACGTCTTTGCTTTTGAATGAGCTTGGCTTATATCATATGTCCTTAAACTTTGAATTTGAAAATTTTGTTTATTTTTGCAAAGTTTTCCTAGCCATATATTGAATTGCAACATGTTTGGTTGGTTCTTGTGTTTCAACCAAATTCTAATTGGTATTGTGTCGGGTCCCTATAATACTAGTGATTACCCCATTACTATTGTAGTTATATCCCTTATTTATATTGTTGTGCCCCTACTACCCCCATGTTGTTATTTTTGTGCCCCATGGAATCCCTCTATTGTTATTTTTGTGGCTTTATATTATTATTGTTAGGTCGGCTGGATTATATTGTGACTCCTTAGACTCCTATATATAGAAAGGAGGTTTTGTCATTTGAATCATCCAAGAATTGTTCATTTATGTAATGTAAAGGAGGTTGCCCCCTCGAAGAGGCTGAATTCTAAGGCGTTGATCTATCTTTTCTATCTTTTCTTGAGCTGGTTTCATAACATTTGGTATCATAACTTTGGATTCTAGGGTTTCGCTGCTCCAAACAGGTCATCATGGCATTTTCAATATAACTTTTTTTTCTGTGGCGTTTCAGAAGTCGCAAAAAAAACCCATTTGAGAAGAAATCGCACTGAACCTTGGGTGTGAATTTCAGATATTTTCATGCGATATTTTCGGAGATATGATCTGAGGAAATTGGTGTTTTTGCAGACTCCTGAATTACATTCAAAACAGGTGACCTGGGGATTGGATTGAAATTTCGTAAGAAGGTACAGAAAGAGGACAGACTGTAGTTTCTTGTATGCATGTTTCAGATCCAAAGGTCGAAACAGTGACTCATGGAACGTCGTACAAGTTCGCTCTACTGAACTAGTCTATAAGCAAGTCACTGTGGGAGATTTCACATAACTCTTCCTTGGAGAATCCAATTTGGGTCAGACTTGTGGAATTGGAAAGAGGACACAGAGGGCTACTACAGCTCACAAATTCAGAGGTAGATGATTGGAAAGTACAGAGATACATCAGAGGCAATATCGAGCTCCTACAAAGTGAAAAAAGGTGTGTAGATTTTCTTAAATTTTTGCTTAAGCTTGGTTTGAAAATTTATTTTGAAGGAATTCAAAGGGCATAGTAGAGCATTATTATCGGTAACTGATGACCCGAGGAAAGAAAATTCAAACACCTAGTAAGGAACCTGAAAGCTCTAGCATGACTCATGAAGAAGAGGAAGAAATGCAACATGATATATCAAAATTACAAGACCAAGTGCAACAATTGTCCCTTGCACAAAAAGGAACATAATCTAAGATGGATGGTTTAAAGAAAGATGTAGAAGCTAAGATGGATGGTTTAAAGAAAGGTATAGAAGCTAAGATGGACTGTTTAAAGAAAGGCATAGAAGCTAAGATGATTGACGTGGAAGCTAAGATGGATGATTTGAAGATAGATTTGAAGACAGACATGGATGAATTGAAGATAAATATGAATAAGTTGCTACAAGAAATGGTCCCTAAGGGTGAAAGGGTACTAAAGGAAACTCATGATGAGAACAAAAGAAATGTTAATCATGATTCCATAGACACTAATGTTGGATTGAAGACTCACCATATTCCAAAAATCGATATGAGGAAGTTTGATGGCAAGGATCCCGCCACATGGATATTACAGATGGAGCAATTCTTCGATCTCAATAATGTGCAAAACACACAAAAGGTACGTATGGAAACTGTATATTTGGAACCAAATCAGTTTGTATGGTATCAATGGCTTTGCTCTCGTAAAAATTTATCACTTGGGCAATTTTTACGGAAGAATTGATAGCACATTATGAAGATACAAAAAGCAACACTTTTTTTAGCCAATTGATAAGTCTCAAACAAAAGGGTTCAGTAATGGAGCACATTGAGGAGTTCCAAAAATTGAACATAAGGGTAAAAGATATTCCAGAGGAGCATAGGATTGATGTGTTCATAGGGTCTTTAAAGGATAATATCCAACATGATGTTCGCCTTTGGGAACCTGATTCATTAGAGAAGGCATTCAGGTTAGCAAGAAAAATGGAAAGCAAAATTATGGCAACTAGGAAGCATACCACTCACAACTATAAAGACGGAAGTGTTGTTGCCCCTAGTCTTCCACAACCTATAAGGTTGACACCACAACAATTGGAAGAAAAAAGAGCAAAAGGGCTTTGTTACAGTTGTGATAGCAAATACACTAAAGGTCATAAGTGTGCTGAGAAGAAATTATTCTACATAGATTGTGAAGAGGAAGAAGAAAAGGAGCAAGAAAGGTCAAAAGAAGAAGATATACTCCAGGAACAAAGCCTAGATGAAGAACAAATAAATCCGACCATATCTTGTAATGCATTGGCGGGAATTACCACTCCTCAAACCATCAAGATAGAAGGACAAATCAAGAAGAAAAAGGTAATAGTGTTGATTGATTCAGGAAGCACCCACAATTTTATTCATTGTAGGGTAGCAAAAGAATTGAATTGCTTCCTATATCCAGCACCAGAGTGTCAAGTGATGATTGCAAATGGAGGAACAATAAATTGCTCTGGAAAGTGCCATAATATCAAGCTATCCATGGGAGAATATGTATTGACTAGCCCAATGCTTTCCATTCCAATGGGAGGTGCTGATGTTGTACTAGGAGTCCAATGGCTACAATCCTTGGGTACAATAGCTTTTAATTTTCAAGAACTTTTCATCAAATTTTCTACGGAAGGAAAGGAAGTTGAATTAAGGGGTATTGCAGGGAAACCAGGAAAGATAATCAGCTCTAATGGTATGACAAAGCTTCTAAAAAAGGAGCAAAGAGGTGTAATTGCACAATTATGTTCGCTAGATGTTTCCACATCGGAATCATCTATTTCTCCAGATCTCCAAAAAGTCCTGGACAATCATTCCAAGGTATTTGAGACTCCCAAAGGTCTCCCACCTATGCGTGATCATGATCATGCTATTCATCTGATTCCAGGAAGTGTTCCTCCAAACATCAGGCCGTACAGATATCCCTATGTCCAAAAAAGTGAAATTGAACGTATGGTTGCAGAAATGCTAGAGGCTGGTATAATTCAACCAAGTCAAAGTTCTTTCTCTGCTCCAGTAGTATTGGTGCACAAGAAGGATGGATCATGGCGCATGTGTCTGGATTATAGGGAGCTCAACAAGCTCACTATTAAAGATAAGTTCCCCATTCCTGTCATTGATGAATTACTGGATGAATTGCATGGATCAATTTACTTCACCAAGTTGGATCTTCGTTCGGGATATCATCAAATCAGAATGAAGATTGAAGACATTCCGAAAACGGCATTTAGAACTCATGAGGGTCATTATGAATTTTTGGTCATGCCTTTTGGCCTTACCAATGCACCTTCAACATTTCAAGGTTTGATGAATTCAATTTTCAAACCATTCCTTAGAAAATTTGTGTTAGTATTTTTTGATGATATACTAATCTACAGCAAGTCTTGGAAGGATCATGTTGAACATGTTGACAAGGTGCTACAACTATTGGAGGAGAAACAATTATATGCAAAAAGATCCAAATGTTTCTTTGGAGTCCAGGAGGTGGAATATTTGGGTCATATTGTATCTCATGAAGGAGTTAAGGTAGACCCTAGAAAAATTAAAGCCATTAAGGAATGGAAAATCCCCACATCCATAAAGCATCTGCGAGGATTTCTTGGGTTGACAGGGTATTATCGCAAATTTGTTAAGAATTATGGGAGAATAGCAGCACCTCTAACAACATTATTGAAGAAAGATGCATTTTCATGGACTCCGGAAGCAACAAAGGCCTTTGAACATCTTAAAGAGGCAATGTGCCAAGCACCGGTCTTAGCTACACTGGACTTCACAAAAACCTTTATTGTGGAATGTGATGCTTCAAGAAATGGAATTGGTGTTGTTCTAATGCAAGATGAAAGACCCATTGCTTTTGAAAGTTGTCCAATCAAGGGAAAGTTTTTAAGCAAAGCTATTTATGAGAAGGAAATGTTGGCAATACTCCATGCACTTAAGAAATGGC
Organism: Pinus tabuliformis; assembly: GCA_031772625.1. NCBI lineage: Eukaryota > Viridiplantae > Streptophyta > Pinopsida > Pinales > Pinaceae > Pinus > Pinus tabuliformis. The sequence goes on along the minus strand of CM062810.1, from coordinate 183,052,312 downwards.
GACCCTACCTAATGGGAAGACACTTCAAGGTAAAAACGGATCATGATAGCCTTAAATACTTTTTAGAACAAAGATTATCCTCTGAAGAGCAACAAAAGTGGGTCACAAAGATGTTGGGTTATGACTTTGAAATCATCTACAAAAAAGGGAAGCAAAATGTGGTGGTAGATGCACTCTCAAGAAAGGATGAGGATGTGGAAGCATTGTTGTGCGCTATTTCTATTATCCAACCAGATTGGATAAATGAAGCAAGGGAGGAATGGAAGAATGATGAAGAAGTGTGGGCACTTATTCATCAAGGGAAAGTTTTTAAGCAAAGCTATTTATGAGAAGGAAATGTTGGCAATACTCCATGCACTTAAGAAATGGCGACCCTACCTAATGGGAAGACACTTCAAGGTAAAAACGGATCATTATAGCCTTAAATACTTTTTAGAACAAAGATTATCCTCTGAAGAGCAACAAAAGTGGGTCACAAAGATGTTGGGTTATGACTTTGAAATCATCTACAAAAAAGGGAAGCAAAATGTGGTGGCAGATGCACTCTCAAGAAAGGATGAGGATGTGGAAGCATTTTTGTGCGCCATTTCTATTATCCAACCAGATTGGATAAATGAAGCAAGGGAGGAATGGAAGAATGATGAAGAAGTGTGGGCACTTATTCGAAAGCTACAACAAGATTCCAGTACGTCTGATACATTTAGCTGGAAAGATGATTCGTTATGGTACAAAGATCGCTTATACCTCTGTAAGAATTCCCAGCTAAAACAAACGTTTCTTATGGAATTGCACACTTCTCCCTTAGGAGGGCACTCAGGATTTTTAAAAACTTACCACAGGGTTAAGAAGGAATTTTTTTGGGATGGCCTTAAATCAGATATTCAAAAGTTTGTGGCAGAATGTTTGGTTTGCCAACAAAATAAAGTTGAAACAATTAAGACACCGGGTATATTACAACCTTTATCCATTCCAAGCCAACGTTGGGAGGAGGTTTCAATGGATTTTATCACAGGTTTACCCAAGTCTGAGGGAAAGAGTGTAATCATGGTGGTAGTTGACAGACTTACCAAGTATGCACACTTTTGTGCATTATCACATCCATTTAAATCCAGTACAGTTTCTACTGCATTTATGGAAACAATTCAAAATCTACATGGAAACCCAAAGATTATTGTAAGTGACAGAGATCCCATTTTCACAGGAAATTTTTGGACAGAATTATTTTCTTGTCTTGGTACTCAGTTAGCTCATAGCTCATCTTATCATCCTCAATCTGATGGGCAAACTGAGATAGTAAACAAATTTTTGGAAGGATATCTTCATTGCTTTGTATATGATAAACAGACACAATGGGTCAAATGGTTGCCTCTGGCTGAATGGTGGTATAACACTTCCTTCCATACAGCAACAAAAATGACCCCATTTATGGCACTTTATGGGTATCAACCACCATCCATCACATCATATTTAAGAGAAAATTCTAAGGTTCAGGCAGTGGAACATCACATCGAACATCAACAACAAGTCCTCCAACTCTTAAAGGATAACCTCATGTTGGCACAAAATAGAATGAAACAATAGGCAGATCAACATCGCAGTGAAAGAAGTTTTGATGTATGTGATTGGGTATTCCTACGACTACAACCATACAAGAAAATGTCTCTAAAGCAAGCTAAGAAGGATAATAAATTATCACTAAAGTATTATGGTCCGTACAAGGTGTTGCAAAAGATTGGTACTATGGCATACAAATTGGAGCTTCCTGCAGCTTCTCGATTGCACCCAGTTTTCCATGTTTCATGTTTAAAGAAGGTTATAGGCGACAAGCTCCCAGTTCAAACAATATTACCAGAACTAGACGAGGAAGGAAAAATTATATTGGAGCCGGAAGCAGTCACAGAAACAAGAACTCGACAGCTACAAAATCGATCAATTTCAGAGTATCTTATCAAGTGGAAGAACTTATCCGCTGAAGATTCCACATGGGAGGATGAGAATTTTATGCAGAAGTATCCAGAACTACTCAAGCGTTGAGGACAACACTTTTTTGAAGGAGAGGGGCATGTTGGGTCCCTATAATACTAGTGATTACCCCATTACTATTGTAGTTATATCCCTTATTTATATTGTTGTGCCCCTATTACCCCCATGTTGTTATTTCTGTGCCCCATGGAATCCCTCTATTGTTATTTTTGTGGCTTTATATTATTATTGTTAGGTCGGCTGGATTATATTGTGATTCCTTAGACTCCTATATATAGAAAGGAGGTTTCGTCATTTGAATCATCCAAGAATTGTTCATTTATGTAATGTAAAGGAGGTTGCCCCCTCGAAGAGGCTAAATTCTAAGGCGTTGATCTATCTTTTCTATCTTTTCTTGAGTTGGTTTCATAACATATTGGTTCTTGTGTTTCAATACCTTGTTTCTTTTTGTTGCAGCAAGATTCATTGAACATATTTAAGAATGCATCTTTAAAATCAGCCATATAGTGTGCTCGTAATTTAGACATTATTTGAAAATCATATAAAGTTTTGAACCATAATGCAATCATAATTGATTAGGATAAGTATGTTAGGATGAAATGAAAATGTGTGATGGTGTATGATGTATGAATATGAAATGATGTCCCTTCCCCCCAACTAAAGATATGACAATGTGAAAGAGGAAGTGAGGAATTTCCCAAAGTTACAATTTTAGTATTTTAAGGAATTGCATGACTAAAAATTAGAAAACCACATACCTTCACTTACCTTCAATGTGCATGAGTTATGGAAATTGAAGAGTGTGGCTACTTCTAGATCATGGAATGAAATGTAGAATTCATCTGATTCTTGGTTGCATAAATTGTGGATGAGGTTGTGAAGTGGATTCTTTATTTTTGCTACTAAATCTGTTGTATATGCTGCAAAATTATGAAATAATATAGTCTTCAATCGATATAAAACCGATGGTACAATTCTAGTCATGCGAATAAATGTGTCGGTGTCGAGCATGAAGAGAGGTCATTGGATTACCGACCATTGATGAATGTCGTTAACCAATGCGAGGAAAACTCGCCATTAATGTCAACGAGTGCCAAGGTACCTAAGTACATTTTGCGAAGGGCAAATAAATGAGCCGATGTTGAGCTACTTGCAAGATCTAACGATCAAGGGACATTTATGTATTCCCATGATTGTCAATGAGAGAACTTGTCATCGATGCATACAAGCCTCAAGGTACTAATAATGACTCTAGCCCTAAACCTAGATAATGTGTCGATGTCAATAGGCCAAGGCTTGTTAGAAGGAAGGCCTTAAGGAATCCTCCATCATCTAACACAAGCATGAAACAATGATTCTGAAGGACTATGAATGGAAAATTTTACAGTGGATCAAGGTTTATTTAATGGAAAGGAAAATGACAAGTGAATGGAAAGTAAAAGGACAAATCAACATGTAAGCGAGTTGAATGTCTTTATGAAAATGGGTTATGAGTTAATGAAAGCAAGGTAGTGAAAACATAGTTTCTATGAATAAAAATGAGCAGTGAAGGAAAATGAGATGAGAATTTTATTGATTGATTAAGTGAAATGCAATGCGACTGCAAAGGAAATGAGATGAAGGTTTTATTGACTGAAGGAGTATGGATGCAAAAAACTAGTACCTCTTCTCTAATGGATTGTATGCAAAAAACTAGTATCCTTATGGTCATCTGTTCTTCCTCCTAGAACCTGCAAAAAACTAGTACCTCTTCTCCAATGGATTGTAAGGTTATCAAATAGAGAGGTGATCAATTTCTCTATTAATGACATTTACATAAAAAAAAATAAGAATCGGTACTATTAAACAAGTTCATGAATGAAAACCAAAAGAGTTTATAGTGTCGAAATCAGTGCCTCCAGTTACCTGTTGTTTCTTTTCAACAATTTCTTCATTCTTTACTGTTTCAAAATTTGATAATAGCTTTCTCATTTTGTAGATCTCGTTGAGATCTTTCCAATGATGCTTGAATCATCGAATTTCGATATCGTATGAGAAAGTTAGACTATTTTGAAATTTTTATGAAACAATGAAAATTTTCATGTAAGATGTGGCATGGGAACATGATGCTACAGTGAAAGATGATGTAAGAAGATGAAATGGTTAGAATGCATTGTTTGACAAATAAATCATTGATTTAAATGCATAGTTGTAGAATTGTTTTCCAGTTGCAGAATTTTCGATTAGCTGCAGAATTGCTGTTCAGCTACAGAATCGTCGATTAGCTGCAGAATCGTTGTTCAGCTACAAAATGTGCACAGTTTCTATAGCTAAAATCCTGAACAAACAACCCAAGTCATTAAATAACCAAAAATGAAT